>JACAXG010000045.1:3910864-4510864 GCA_018881555.1 Amblyornis subalaris
AAAGCCTTGGTTATAAAGCTAGTTAGGAGGCTAATTTGGCTGTAATTATAACAAGAACAAAACAGGGGGGGCTCAGAGGGCATGTGGAGCAAAGATGAGTAACCCTCTCTGTCAGCTGCTGTTCCTGCCACTTCAACATCAAAGAAAAAAAAAAAMCAAAAACCAAAAAAAGAAAAAAAAAGCCAAAAAAAACCCCARAGAAGAATACCTGCAACTGCTTTCCAATGTTGTACATAATGTTGCAATGTAGCTCTTATTTTCTTATTTATAAAAAAAAAATTAATTAATCAATTAAGCTGTCATGTATCCCAGTTAAGGTGCTGCCTTGACAGATAATATCAGGTCAGGATGGATGTTATTTGCAGTCCACTTTAAATTTCTGGAAAACGAAATGTMAATTAAACAACTGGTGAAGCAGGAGGCAGATGGGAGTATAAAAAGAATGGTAAAGGACAGAGAAAGAGGAACATCTCAAGTGTTAAAGAACTTGTGTGACTGGTGCAACCAAGAATGTCTCCTACCTCAATGAACCTGCACTGATTCAGGCTGGATCTTTGTTTTGCATTGTATCTATCACTGCTTTTGCCCTTTGGTGGGCTTAAGGTAGTCCTCTGTGTCTGTGGGACTTTTAATAGAATAACTTAGTTAAGATACTTGATCTTTCATGCTTAATAAGAGATGACTTTCTTTTCACTCCAGTAGTATTCTGAGGACTCACTACATTATAACAATTTAAAAGTAGCAATCTTGATGAAAGAATCCCTCTTTCYTACTAGAACAACAGAGGTGCTAGTAAATCCAGGTTTTAAAAATTATTTATATTATTCCTYTCCTGTATATTTGGGAGAGCAGATAATACTTTCTTTCTCTGATGACATAAAAAACATATTGACTTGTCACATCGTTGTAACAGTAAAATATACTTTAAAATATTTATCCTGTTTCCTTTAAACAAATTAATCTGTTATGTGACCCTATCATGACATTTATGTGATAGAGTCAGGATGGGACATGTATGAATGTTGTCTGAAACCCATCTCAGTATTTTTTTTTAAAGTAAAATGCAAAAGACATGCTGACCTAAGTGAGATTATGTAGAGCATTAATTTAAGTGACTCCCCTCTACCTCTCAGCTACACATGGGTGTTCAGTAAACGTTTAATCCAGAATGGTCCATACAGCATTGACTGCACTCCTTGCATGGCCACAAAATAGTGCTCTACAAAATATGCGAGACGTATGGTAAAAGATCAACTTACTTTTTTATACATGTATGTGTTGCGCCATGAAAAGAGAACAGACCATAAGTATCCCCAGCAATGTCTTTGATGCCTGCACTCTTTAGGGTTTGTAGAAGATTGCTTAGGCAAWATTCCACAATGTTCATAGAAAGAACCTGGTACATAAAGAGGAGAAATATAATATTTTAACTGTATTTGTTATATAAAAAGGTGTTTTATATAAAGGTCTGTGTTGGTTTCAGCTGGAGTAGACTTAATTTTCTTTGCAGTGGCTGGAATGGGGCTGTTTTTTGGATTTGTGCTGAACACAAGGTTGATAATATAGAGATGTTGTTGTTATTGCTGAGCAGGGCTTACACAGAGCCAAGGCCTTTTCAGCTTTTTGGGAGGAGACACAGCTGGGACAGAGGACTCAAATTGGCCAAAAGGATATTCTAGACCATATAGCATCATGCTCAGTTTACAAACTGGGGCAAGAAGAAAAAAGGGGGGGATGTTTGAAGTAATGGCATTTGTCTTCCCAAGTCTCCATTATGTGTCATGGGGCCCTGCTCTCCTGGAGATGGCTGAACACCTGCCTGCCCATGGGARGCAGTGCATTAATTCCTGGTTTTGCTTTGCTTGTGTGAGCAGCATTTTTCTTTCCCTATGAAACTGCCTTTACCTCAATCCATGAGTTTTGTAGCTTTTGCCCTTCTGATTCTCTCCCCGGTGTCACTGGAGGGGGAGTGAGCGAGTGGCTGCCTGGGGCTTGGTTGATAGCTGGGGTTAAACCACAACAAGGTCTCACAACATAAAGTTATCACAACTCCGTAGATTCTTAGAAGATCCTGAACACTTTAATATCAAGGCTCATAACACTTCTGAATGGAAGATGTTGGAACTCAGCCGATATTGCTGCAAAACTTAGTGAAGAGCTTCTAGCCCAGTCTTCTAGCCCAGCTGGCAAAATACCTTTCTGATGAAAATATAAACACCTTTGACATTTTAGCAAGATGCAGTGCTTTTTAGGAGTTGCAACAGTATCTTRTAGGGAATTGGGTTCATATTGAAAGGTACCCTTGAAGTCTTAAAATGAATTGGTTCTTATTTTGATTTACACACTCTAATAAAGCTGTCAGCGTTTTGGCTTCCCTTTTTAGCAAAACTTTAAGATTTCCTGTGAACTGGTTTGAATTCATTTTGGATTGGAGATTCTCTSTCAATCCCGGTAGGGGTAGTAGTCTGTGATTCATAACACACGCCTAGTTGGAGTCTCCTATTCCTATTTGGACTTGTCAGTTTACCTGAATAGTTTTCTTTCTTGTAATATGCCATAAAAAGTCACTTGATTTATTGAATTCCTGACAGGATTCCATGGTTAGTATTAGATTTCCTCTCTAAAACACAACTGAAGTTGTAAAATTGACTAAAGAAGAAGTTGGTTATTGTGAACAGAAATTCCTAACTCATGAAGAGGGCATCAGGAAATACACCCCTGAAGCTCAGAGCATTTGATCTGAACTGTACTTTAGGTAAGAGGGAGTGTGCCTTTTCTGCCATCTCTGCTTAGGACCCACTGGCTATTCATCTTGAAATCCATGCCAAAAATCCCAATGACTTCAACAAAGAYCAGGCTGGCCCATATTTTATAAAAGAAGTTAACATGCATAGCAGAAAGTTGGCTAAATTCTCTACGCTTTAGTAAGGTAAGATTTCCACTAATGAAATKGTCTTTCTTCCTGAAAACCGATCAATCCAAACAACATTGCAAATCTCTGCACTTTCAAAGTCTGAAACGTCTGTTTGTCTTCTTCATTTGTGGCTATTTCCAAYGGATAAGAGGATCTCAGAAGCTCAGTGATTTACTTTGTTTTAGACCACAGCATTTCTCTTTCCCTTAGAACTGTGGCTATACAATACAATAGCATTTCAACAGCCTTTCCTCTTCCCATGGTTTCTTAAGATGTTAAAAAGGAAGAGAATATGCATCCTTGTATTACAGAAATAATTACAGCTGCATCAGTGAAACTGTAATTCTACTAGCCTTGTGCAACCAGGACGTTAACACTACTCTAAAAATGTGCAGATATCTACATTGCGTTTAACTGCTTGGAAAACTTTGGAATAAATATGAGGGTTCTCCGGCCCCTCCAATAGCATGATGTGAGTGCTGCTACAGTACTAGTTTTGTTTCAATACAAGACCTGCACTGTAAGCCTTTGGTGGCTGAAAGGTAAATTACATTCATGCAAAACAAAACTGATGAACTACTGAAAGCTCTAGCTGCTGAAATAAATTCCTGTGTGCTAAATTTATGGGAACTATGCACTGTGTACACCACAGTGCATTCACTTGCAGATTCAACTTTCAGACGACTTTCATTACCACAACAAGCAGCAATATTGTGAGAACAAGGTCCACCAGTGATGAGTATAAAGGCATAATTTTGTTGTTGGAAATATATACTAATCAGCATATATTAAACCTTCTGTGGATCAAGGAACTTTGCTTGTGTATTTATTTTCATTTACTATTCATTACTGGCATAGAGGTAATAGCAGGGCCTGGAGGCTCAGTTTAAGAGGTACCTTACTGTATTAACACTGTTAACAGATTTCCTCTTGCAGTTTAGGGCCTCCACTGTCAAGATTTCCTCCTACAGTCTGTGTTTGTCCTTTCTGAATGTACTTKTTTCCTCCACAGCAGCATCTCCTGTTTATATTCTGTATGATTCTGCTTGTTACAGTGATCAGCTGCTGAGGAAGACTGAAAAAAATGAGATTGAAGAATGAGTAATGTCTGTCTTTCTCTGCATTGTAGAAAATTTTGGTATGTGGGTAGCAGAGAAGGAAGATGGTAATTCTRTTTTTTGAAGTTTATTGCTGAATTTTGGGGTCACTGTCTTGCATAAAATTTTTCAGTGTGATCTTAAAATGTGTTTCTYGTACTTCTCACATCAAATAATAGAAGTGACAGCAATTATTAGTCTTCCAGATCACATCCATTTAATACAGTTGTCTCACATGGCATTTCTTAGTTCATATTCTAAAACCAATGAGTTCTTAAGAGCTTACACACATCCTAATTGTTGAGATGTAATTGTTAAAGTTCAGATACTTCAGACATGACATTCTGCACACTTGATTGGAAAAATATAGATTACTAGACAAACAAGACAAGCTTAAACTTGAATCTAACCCCTGCTACACAGAAGGAAATTCTCCTTACCAATGGACACCGATTAAATGAACACAATCGTGCTTAGTAGCACTGTCAGCCCTCAAAAACAAAAAGGATTTTTATTTTGATTATTTTTAAAGTTTAATGACAAATCCTTTCCGTTCTTCACATTAAAAAATAAAGGCTGTGCTGGAATCCCATTAAGGGACTGCTTTAGAGCCTGGTTCTCTGAGGCACTTACATTGTTTAAATTTTAATTTCTAGTCTGAAATTTTTATTTAAAACAGTACTTACAAACAAAAAAAAAAGTTTCTCATAGTCTATGGCTTCTACTCTTGCAAAATCTTCTAAGCTTTTACCTGTCCCAGTGTATTCTTTGCCAACTCCCAAAGGCATGTTTTCCCTTCCTCTGGCCTCCCCTAGTCAGTGCTGCAGTGCTGTGGGAAAGCACTCTGCTTAATGCCTTCCCATGATGTTTTGACAAGGAATAGAATATACGAAAAGACAGAAGACTACATTCACCTTTGGTGCAATGACATGGAAGGCAATTCAAATGGCAGTCAATGAGGCAACATCACAGATAAATTCTTTTCATGCTACATACTGTTTTAGGAAATTTCTGACATGGATATAATGTTGGGAGAAGAGACTATAACTAATACTCTGTTCTGTGAGTCTCCACCGCTCTTGTGCTGTGAAATATGATTTTCTTCATAATTAGAAATTATTCGTAGAGTAAATTTTTGATCTGTGATTTATTCATTGCAATTATGTAGCTTGTGCAAATCAATATTTAAGCTGTTTTGAGTAAAGAAATGGGTCAGAAGCTACAATTCTGTTTCCTAACCAGATGCAAAAAAAAATCTCAGAATTAAGATGTGTTACATACGGAGCATTGCCCAGAGGATCCCATACTAGATTTCAGCATCTCCTGGTTACTGTCCTGTCTCTCATTTTGCAATAGAAACACTGTAAGCAGATAGACCACAGACATTTCCCTTGCTCTGCTTGCACACCTCTTGCTTATTCTTAGTGCCCAATGGGGTGCTGTTACTGATAGAAATAGATCAAATAATTTAAAAATATTTCAAATGAAACATGAACCTGTATTGTTTCCCTCTTATCTTACGCAGGAGGTTCTCTAGGTTTAGGATTTTTAAAACTACCTTACTAAGAAATAAATGCTGTAACTTCTCTGAAAGGTCTTGCTAAGTCCTTTTTGTTYTGGTGGGTTTTTTTTGTTTCAATGTCCTCTAGAGTTTTGATATGTTTATGTGATTTCCCCTTCTTACATACAGAAGAAATTATTTTATGTGAGGGTGATGAGACACTGGAACAGGTTCCCAGGGAAGCTGTGGACATCCCATCYCTGGGAATGTTTAAAGCCAGGCTGTGTGGGGCTCTGAGCAACCTGGTCTAGTGGAAGGTGTCCCTGCCCATGGCAGGGGGATTGGAACTAAATGATCTTTAAGGTCCCTTCCAACACAAACAACTTCATGATTCTATCATTTTTGCAGGGAGCCTTTAGAGAACTACARATACCCATCTGGATGCACACTTGAAAAACAAACCCCAAAACCAAACCACCAACGCAAAAATAATGCCTGGTTTAGAGACATCGGATTAGATTTGCAGACTGCAGTTGGCTTTCCTGCATATCTGTTATTCTATTCTGTGACATTGACATTGCTGAATACAGATAGGATAAGAGTTCTCAGTGCATTGGTCTTGCTCTTCAATTTTAATGGAGTCTATACAGACTACATTTGTGTACTGCTTAGAAAACAGATTTTGTTTCACAGGCACTGTGCTATTCAGAAATAAGAAATACTGTAAGAAATATTGAAGTTATACAGTTATATAAATGTCAACAAGCAGGAATATTTCCAAATTAGTACAGAATCAGAAAAACCTGTTTGTCATTTCTCTTTTATGTTTTGAGATCTAACTGTTGGGTGGCTCAGCACACACATGGTACTATCACTGAATACTTAGAAGTTGTAACTGCAGGGAAAGAATTCCTTGTATTTATTTAAGGATCCCTCAGCAGGTCAACAACAGGTATGTTCTGGAGTTGGGAATGTGGAAGATGAGTGGGATCAGTGGAAGACTGAGTTGAAATTGTCTGAGAACGGGTTGAGCACTCAGACAAGGTACTGCTTTCATCCTGATCATTGACACATTATGACACCCAGTATCTATCCCTTGGTAATATTTCCATCACTTCCTCTCTGTAATGAAATACTTACAAATTAATGGAATTATTTTGAAACTAGCCATGTATTCATTCTGCTCTAAATCAAAATATGTCTTTGATATAACTCCAAAACCATGAAAGCTGTGTGATAAACTGAAGATGTTCATAAAAAAGGATTGACACAAACCTTCACTTAAAAAATGGCTTGGAAGTAAATGACGTGCCTTGCTACAATTCTTCACACCCTTCTCCTGTCCCAGTATAAATGACAGTAGCATCAGTAATTCTCTAACCACCTCAGTAATTGGACTCTTCCATCTACTTCCTGCTGAAAAAAGTTTGGTGCTTGGGGGTTAAATGGACTGCAAAAGGAAATCACAATTTTTCATCCTATCTTCTCCTTTCTTTACTTTCTAGAAGAAAGGGCCAGCAGAGGAAGCTGTTGGGAGGTAAGGGCCTTGTGCTGTTCTGAACAATTCCAGCAGCCTAGATTTCCCCGATGACTTTTCCATATCGGGTAATATTTTTCCTCTCCCAGTATTTGTTCTCTCWAGGCTGGAGGTATCATGAAAGTTATATGGATTTTAGTCTGTAATAAGTCTCTCAAAACTAATCATGATAGGCTTAGCTGTTTTTAAAAACCAGTGTGTTTGTCTGATGAGGTACAGTTCAACTATCCATTGATTTCTGGCAAGATATACCATGAGTTAATATGCCATCCATACCGAGGTGAAGGACATTGGTAACTAAGAAATTGTGCTAATGCACAGCCACTAATACAGAAAATCTATTGGAAATGAATAGCAATGCAAACAGATATAATGTTATTCCATCCTGTTGATATCTTAGGACTATATTGTTGTATATTTTCAGCACATAAATTTTCTGAAAAAATAATTTGTGGTACTCTGCTCTCCACTGACCTGTATCCTCCACTTCTGTTCTCTCTAATTGGCACTTACAGGTCTGGGCCCTTAAAACTGGCACAAAAAATGAATTAATGTGATGTGTTTAAAGCTTCTGGTCTTATCATGGTTTAATTACAAGAATAAATTAATTTTGAATATTTTTATATACTTAAAAAACCCTCTTACTTTAAGGACCAAAAAGGGGTGATCATTCCATTCTCATTACATCCCCAAAATTGCCATGAGAAATAAAATAATTAATATCTGTACTTATTCTTTATCATTAGTCTTTGTCCTAAGAATGAATTAATGAGAATATTGAATGAAAGTCAGAACATCCTGGCATTCACTTCTGTGAAAACTCATTCTTGTGTCAAAGACTGTAATGAGGGCTGAAAGAAGCATACAATTAATTCACAGCAACCTTAAGGTTGTAGTGAGAAAATAGTACATCATTCCAGACTGATGACCAAGATCAGCATAAGRGAAAATGAAGAATGAATGTGAGAAGACTGAAGAAAGAGCATTTTAAGTCTGGATTATAAAGCCTTTGTTTGATGGTGTGTCATTTTAAAATCTCCATTAGTATTTTACTACAATTTTCACTCCATTCACTTTATTTTCACCTCTCCCTCCCAGATGTTCCTTCAGAACTAAGCAATTATCTAGCAAACTGATTTTCTTCACCTCTCCCAGGTAAGAGGCTGTCAAGAAACAAAAGAAGAAGAAACTACTTTTTGTATTCCACAAGAAAGGCTAAGAAATAAGAACACTATGAACACTATGAGGACAACTATGAAAACAAATGATCTTTAGAGAAGTTTCCTTGATATCTATGGTTTTGAAACAAATGTAACCTACATCTGGCCCAGTATATATTTTTAGGTATTCTTTGCTACAGCGATTAAACCATATGGTACTGTTAGTGCCATGGTGATACTTGGTCAAAGGTTGGACWCCATGATCTTGGAGGTCTTTTCCAACCTTAATGATTCTGGGATTCTGTGAATCAGTGTCCTCACAGTTGCGTAAGTTTTGCTGTCYTTGAATGACAGATACTGATATAAAATAATATATAGTAGCAAGAAATTAAATGAGCACTTCTCCTTGAAAAATGTTTAAAATGGGTGCTTTGCTTTTGATTAATAATTAACATTGCTTAGTTTCTGTAGGCTTAAAGGAATTATTACAGCAGCACGCCTGCTCCATTATACTTCARGTAGTACCAGGTTTTTCATTATTAAGCCCTGTATTTTTAGTTTGTTTGGTAATGTGGCTATAAAAATTTATTCCAGCCGTGAACTTGCCAGGAAAAGATCTCAKCTTAGGAGAGACTTTAAAAAAAAATTATTTTAATTTTTAAATAGTTCAGCTACTTGATGGTTAGCAGGGGGAATGGAAGCCTGGGATAACTGTTCACAGAGAGAGCTAGTGATCAGAGCATGGCCTTCTCACTGAACGTTATGCTTTATGTTGTTTATTTCCTGTCACAAAAAAATGCTGCTGGAAGATAAGCAKAGAAAATTGGAGGGAGAAACATGACAAAGAAGAAGATTCTTCATACCCTTAGTGAATATCTGGTTCAATATTAAAATAAGGCAATTCTTTCCGTAGTTCTTCTTTATGACTCCTGATATGGGGGTCAGAGCTGAATTTAAATTGAGAGAGAAAAAAATACTGGCTGGGGTTTGAGGGAAGTATTTTTAGTGCTGTAGTGGCAAAATATGGACCATCATTAAGAAATGTGGCATCCAGTGAGAAGATATGAGTCAGTGAGCAAAAACTGAAATATAAAAAATTCTAGTTAACTATAAAAAAATTGTCTGGCTGCGAGGGTGGTCAGACACTGACACAGGTTGTCTAGGGAGGTTGAGGAGTCTCTAACCTTGGAGATATTTAAAGCTCAACTGGACATGGTCCTGGTCACACTGCTGTAGCTGACCCTGCTTTGGACAGGGGAGTTGGGTTAATGAATCTGCAGAGGTGCCTTTCAACCTCAGCAGTTCTATGCTTCTTTGAATAGTAATACTGCTATCAACAGATGAATTTGGAACAAGATTAAGACTTTGGTGCTTTCTCAACTTTACCATGCTCTCCATTGCTGGTGGAACAGCCTGAGTGAGGGTAAAGGTGGARAACCATCTGCTTGGATGTTATGCCTCTAAAACTCATTGTGATGACAACCCTCCTGTTACCTGTGTCAACTACTCAAGTAATGCAGAGTCACTTTTCAGTTTCATATGGCAGGCTGCCTTTGAAAATCCTYTGAAGACCTTAACCTTGATGCTCTTTCTTTTTCTTCTTTTTTTTTTTGTTCTCGGTGATTTCTAGCAGGATCTGCTCTTGAAGTGAGAGGAGGGTGGAAGAGGAGGCAAGCATTTCACAAAGGTACTGGCAAGGTAGTTTGGAGATTTTCTGCGTTTTTCTTCCTATAACAAATCCCAAAGGGCTGCAGAGTACCAGAGGTGTAACGAACAAGTGAGAGAGGACTGAGCTTTGGAATCCTGCTGCTAGAATTGTTCATGCATKGGACATTGCCTTGTCAATGGCTAAAATTCAGAAATAACCCTAATAAGAGCAGAGGCTAGCTGCGAGCTGAGTAAGATTCTAGAGGGTTTAATGCAGCCTTTACTGTTCTTCATACTATTAACTGCAGAACTACTTCTTCTTTCGCATCATTCCAGGTACCAAGGAGCTGACATCACACACAGCCACCATTCAGTGTGAACAGCAGCTACTGAAGAGCATTTTCTTTTCCCAGCATTAAAGAACTCCACAAGGACTACTATAACCAGTGATGTTGGAGAAGCTTACATCTTCGCATTTGACCAGCAGCTTCGTATTCTGACCCAGCAGCTTTACAAGGATCTCTACACAAGCCTAGCATGGAAACTTGATAAAGAACCCAATCTGATATAAACACGCAAAAATACTACTATGCTAGAGAAAATTAAGAAACCAAACTCTTCACTTAGGATATCAGCAAAGAAAATGTGTAATGATGAATTAGTTACTTCATATTGGTTTATTCTTTGACAACAGTTCCCTCTTTTTCTTCCCCTCTAAGCCTCTTTCTAGTGCAAAACCATGAGACTTTGAAAGTTGGACCCCAGTCCTGGCAGGAATTAGCCCAAACCACAGCCCAAGATGACCTTTGAAAACTGAAATTTCCTTAGCCCACAACAGAACTGGTGAGTACATTTTGACACAAACTCTCTTTGATTTCTTCACTTACATTTTAAAAATAAAACTACTGTAAAACCTAACTTCCCTCTCTCCTCCCCTTTCTCCTTTTTCAATTCTGGACTAACGCACACAGAGACAGCAGTGTTGCAAGTAAGGTTTTGTGAGTGTGTGTGCATTAAAATGATACATTTATTTAATGAAGACACCTTGGGGCTCAAGCCTCATCATGAAATCACAGTATAAAAAATTAAATACATGTATAATGTGTGTGAATGGTTGTCACTGAAATCTGTGAAAGGAGACAGTGAAATATCAGCTGCATGCATACTTGAAAAATAATTTTTTTAATTACTGTGATGATGTAGTGTCTTAGCACTATGACTCTGGTAAAAAAAATAGGGAGCTGTGTAGGGGTTTTTAACAGTGAAGTATTCAGTACAAGCTTCTCTTCATGGTTTTCCTTGCCTGCTTACATGGTCTGTTGAAGTGAAAATTGCTTTGTTGTGTGTTTCTGCAGTGTTTAGCACAAAAACCACACAAAAATGAAGTATTTGGGGGATCTTTTCTCTACTTTAAGACATGTAAAATTATAAATAGTAATTGACAAACCTAAAACCAAGTTACATTTAACAAGGTAATCACAAAGAGAATCACAAAGTTAACTTAGGATTGTAACTTCTCTTTGTATTGTAACACAGTTCTTGCAGGTACTTTGCCAGCTTGGACAATTCATACCACATTTGGGATCCAAGCTCTCTATGTAATGCAAGGACTGAGTTAAGTACCAAAGAGAAAAATCCGTAAATATGGGTATTCACTTGTGGAAGTAAGGAGAGGAAGGTGGACCAAATTGGCCAGAGCAGTTGATGTAAAATAACAAGGAAGGATCATGGCTTTATTCCTGCCCCTTGAACAGAAGTTGCTAACCCTACAGTTAGGTACTTTGACTGGAAGGGAATTTTCTCAGAAAGGCAATAAGGGAACGGCATTTAATCACCTGCCAAAAAAGCACCTATTCACTTTTGCAGAAGTAATTATCTATTAAAATGAAGAGAAGCCTGGTTATTTTTTGCTACATCCTCAACTAAATGCTCTAAAACAATGGGTAACAGAATTCCCATTTCACATTTTCTTTGGCTTATTTGTTGTATAGTACATAGTAAAACCCATGTGTTCTTTGAGCTATTGCAAGATACCTTGCTACACAGAGATCAAAACTTGGGTGGCAAAATATGGAATCTCACCTACACTGAGTAGGTTGATGATAAAACACCTTTTAGCTACCATGCTGCTTTCTAGCAGGGAAAACCAAGCACACCTGAGTGTAATTTTGGATTGTTGAGACTGAGTATTTGTCGAGGGAAAGACCTTTACCATACTTTCCCCTCTCCACAGATTCTCCTGTTGTCTGTATATAGTTGCACTTCAAATGAAACTGGAATGAAGAAATCACTCATCCTAACAGAAATTAATTTTCAGCTTTACTGGCATTGAAGTCTAATCTTTGGAAACAGAAACCTTTACTRAGCAGTACTTTACAGCTAAGGTGCAGAAGCCTACCTGTGTGGATTTCAGTACAGAACTGGAACACACTTAATTGTATGGACTAAGAGAGACCCTCTTAAAGTCTGGTTCCCGGGAAGGAATACACCTTTTATGCAATCTGCTGAAGCCAAAGAATTGATGTCAGGACTGAGTTACCCATATGGATGCTATTCAACACTGTTCTAGTGCTATCATAGAAGTGAACACAAAGATGTACTCTGCTAAAAAAAAAATCTCGTGCATCCCTGCTCTATAAAGTATCTTCTTGAGAGACACTTTTTTTGGCTGTAACAATAAATTCTATGAATGGGAGCTGTGAGTCTACATGCATGTGTTATTTTCACATAGTACTGAACACAAATATCTGTTCCAGAGCCCTTCTGGGAACAGATTTATTAAACAAAAAGAATAACTCATTTTGTGGAAGGAAAAACATTGTCTACTGTCAATGTTATTACAAATAAAACTGGAATTGTTTCTTTTCAGTTTTTATTTCAGTTTATTGCATTTCCTTCAGTTAGTGGCATTCTGGTGAACGTGATGAAAATCTGGCCTCCTGCAAGAGCACGTGTGTGAACCATAACCGAAATCAATTTTTTGTCAAAGTTTTTGGAAGTGTGAATGTTCATAGAACATTCAGAATAGTTTGGCACAATCTCCAGTGTGAACACACATGAAAATACTAGTTAATACTATCAAAATGTGACATTTTGTTGTTTCTGTTTTTATTTATAGATCCTGCCTGTTCTGCAGCTGTTCCTGATTATACAAGCTGACTAAAAACTGAAGAATAAACATGAGGAAGAACAGAATAGTAGTACTATCTTAACCTGCTCTTTTGATTTCCAAGTTCCAAGCCTTGCAGTAAATATATGTCTTTCTAGTACAAATCCCATCCAAGAGCACTTCCAGGTATCATTAGTCCCATTAATAGACCCAGCAGACTTATGTTCGCCACAGAAATCAACACCCATCAGGCATCTGTTATTCCTGACTGGTCTTACTGTATGTTAAAACCAACCCAAACCCTTAAATCTAAATATTTTTGAATCTACAAATACGATATTACTGGAAATAGGGAAAGCGGGGAGAGGTGATTGGTTTGGCACAAAGGTGCTTWGAGGATAAAAAATTTCTGATGAGAAGTTATTACATGGTAACATCTCTTGTTAAGTTTTTTGCATGGGATTTTAAAGGGCAGACCTTCCCACCTGTCTTAACTTGTCCTATAAAACTCCACAGCTTTAGATGGGAATTAAGGAGTTTTTCCACAATCCTGTTAGCTGGGCCATACTGGTGTTGACCCTTATTAGATAAAAACAAAAAATATGAGAATTGTTACCCATAAAGTGTCAGTATTTTTTTCGCCCTCATAGTGCATTGGTACCAGTTCTTAAGCTAATCACTCCATGCCACCTGGATGGAAACCRTCCTGTTCTTCATGTGCACCTGCTCAACACCACACTACAGAGGGAAATTATTGAAGCCTTTCAAGCAAACTATTAGAAACTTTTGCGTGGGGGAAGTGGGAGAAGGGACGAGATTGAGGGGGCAGCTTGAATTTTTCAGCACAATCTGCAGTATGCAAGTCTGGGGTCTTCAAGACAATCCCTGGTTCAATATTCTAAATGGTTAGATGGGGAATCATTTCCTTTCTCTTCATTAAATTTGAGTTCTCTCAGACTTGTGGTTTACGAAATATTGAGGAAAATGCCTGTACCTTCACAGCTACCACATAAGCTTGGGGCGAGGTTCTCCAAGTGAACTGTTTCTAAAATGACCCAATTTTGGTTCTTAGTAAATCCATTTCGAAACCACTATCAATGACAATCAAAGACCACTCAAATCAAACTGAAAGTGATCGCAGCTTGTGGTTCTGAGATGTCCATTGTAATTCCAAGTACTGGATTGTTTGGTTTTCTTTTCAGGCAGGGACTGCTGTGCTGAGTGGTGTTTGAAAACACAATCTAGGAAGTATTTCACTGTGCTGTCTCAGTCTGCATTAGGTAAAATGGATTTCTTACACTGGGCAAAATATCTTGCTAAGGAGACACACAGTGAACCTTTAAAATTCCTTTTCTCCCTTTTTGGAAAGATAACATCAAACTRTGGAATCCAAAACTGTTGGATTAATAGAGTGTAGGTGGAAGTTTTTTKCATTCTGAAAAAAACCAAACAAAACAACTAGGCATGGGTAATAACACTTGCAGCAGTACCTAGAGATTCARCTGAGAGTCGATAATTTTGTCCACTGTACACATAGTAAGAGACAGTTCCTGCTCAGATACACTGGAATAATCAAATAGTAACACAAAGTGGAATAACAAAGCACTGAGTTATTAGCCCAGATTTTAGGACTAGAAATCTCCCAACAGATGAAGTGTGTGTCAAACCTGGAAACCAGTCAAAACAGTCCATCAATTACAAGGTCAATTGTTCTGATTTTAAGAAAAAGAATTGTGTGGGTAACCTACTAGAGCTTCAAATATGTATCAGATTATAACTCCAGCTTTAAATTTCCTATTTAAACCAAACCCCAAATCCAAACCCCTTGAGGATCTCAGTACTGCTAATGCACCCGTCAGTGCACATTCCAAACAACATGTGTATTCAACAGACAATAGGGATTGTTGTGGTGGGAGGCAAAATATGCAGTGGGTTGCAGTAGCAGGGATTATATCCCATATATTTTTAATATAATGTATGTCTCATGCTTTAAAAACTGATTATAATTAAAATAAGAGTATAAAATATGACTCCAATTAATATTTGCATCGAATCTAATGCCTTCATTTGTTCTATAGTTTCATTTGAAACAATTCTATGCACACAATGTTATGTCAGCTGAAGCTTAGCAACTGTTATTTATCTCTTACAGTCTTGATGGAAACTTCTCAGCAGTTTACAATATTTAGTTAGGATATTTGAAGAGACCTAAAGGATTATTATAAAGAAGCGAAGCTAGGTTTGGCAGTGAGCCTTTCTTTTGTCTCTGAAACTTTCTGCAGTAAATTTAGAACAGAAGAGCAGTTCTCTGGAGTAAAAATATATGTATTGCTGGCTACAAGTGTGTGTTTGCTGCTTCACAATTTTAGAATTAGATGATGGACTTATTTAGTAGACATTGGATAGTAAAAAGTAAAACCTCTAATTTAAAACATTCCATATTACCACATTCCAAGAAAAACATGGACCGGTGAATAAAACCAGCAGTATTGTAATAAGAAAACAACTAGGTGCATTTTTTCCAAAACCTAAACCCAGAAATCTAAATGTATGTGTTACTGGCTAAAAAATCCCATTTTCATGTCTCAGTTTCCTCATGAACTGAAAAAAACCAACCTAAACTTAAGAAAATTAAAAAGTAAGATCTAAGACTCCAGGTSAAGATTTAGAGCACAGTTCTAATATTATAAAAATGTTTTTTGAACCTTAATGTTGCTCTCTTTTTTTAATTTAAAAATGTGCTTTTTTTTTTCTTTATAAGTGATTGGACATTACAGCATTTTTTTTAATGTAAAGGTAGGATACTTTGGTAATTTTTAAAAAGAATCATAAGCCATTACTGTTCTGTCAGATGCTCAGACTTACACTCAGCTTTAAGCACATGGTAACATTTCTGTCCAGCTTTCTACAGCATCAGCTTAATTTTTTACTGAATCATAACTGTAATAATGCTTGGAAGTGAGAACGGAAGATTGTGGGAAGATCAAAGGGAGAAAACTTGAGCCAGATCCTTGAATCTCTGGTCTTATGAAGAGTGCTAAAGCTGCTTTGCTTTGACTTTCTAGATGGTTTTACAGAACAAGAGGATCTGTACCAGTGCAAGAAGGTACAGATGAGAGGAAGACAGGATGGACACAACTTCAGAGATACTTGTTTGTATTAAAGGAAGGCCCTGAATGTGGATAAAAACCATTGTGAGGAAGGCAGGGCATGTGCATGCAAGACGTTGGAAATCTGGGGTGCAAATTCGTCCTCCTGGACATCAGTGTGCTGTTTAGTGTAGTTCACCCCCTGTTGAAGCAGTCAATAGCTGTGTGAATGACATGGATGTTGATAGAAGCAAGGATGTAGCACTCAGGCATGCTGCTGAATCTACAAGGCTCTACATTACTGCTGTGACTTTGACAGGAGAATGTTGTCTTCTAAGCTCATTCAGCAAAATTGTGCTCAAGTGACTTATAAGGATCTTCATCSTATAGTAGTTCACGTCTCCAAATAAGCATCAGCTGCTGTCTGAAAGGAAATTTCTCTTATGCCTAACCTTTCTTCATTCACATGGAAGAAACAGAAGAGGATTGGACTACTACCCACTTGTTGGTACATCTGTATGATTCTACTGGTATGTGCTGACCTCTAACATTTCACAGTCAATCACTTCCCTGTGATAGCACTGTTCCAGATTTCATATTTAGTTATCTTCCAATAGCCCACAGGATCTCRTGAGGGTAGAAGATTGTTTTTAAATATAATTACCTTTGAAGGGGTGATGGGGCAAAGGGTCCTGGATTGAGGCTTGCYCAGCTGGTTGAGCTCTTGCTGTTTATGGATAGATCAATACTAATCAGAAGGACACTGCATGTAAAATATAATCATCTTTGTTATTACATCTTTTATCTCCCTTTTGAAATCTAGGCAAAAGGGAGCCTCTCAACTATGCTCAGTGCTTTGTACAGCTCCATGACAGACCAGAAAATAGCACCAAAATGTGGTGTGTCAAATGCAGCTCCCTTAGGAGGGTCGGTGTGACTACTTCATTATGTGCCCTGACCTTCATTGCCTGAAGGACAAGGAGTTTTGTTCTTGAATTTGTTTCTTTTAACCTCTGCCTTCCCATTTTGCTTTGATATGTGTTATGAATACAAGTGCCATAAACAGCTGATTAAATAAGTAGTGCATATTGTTTTACTCTACTTGCTGTGATGTGCAGAGARAAGATAGATCTTTAATAGACGATAAGAAGTACATGAATTAAACTATAACCCTTCAAGGCAAGAAATATTGCTTGATGAAAGATATCTTCGCATTTAGAAAATATGGAATCCAATTCCAAGTTAGCCATAGATTTCATATGTAATAATGGGATGAACCACTCAGCAGTTATAACTTCACCTGATAAAATGGTGGTGTGAGTTCAACTGATGCTCCTAAACTGCTTGGGAATGCACACAGCATGTTGCCAATATTCAAAGCAGTCCTGACTGAAAAGCCTTCACCTGAACATCTAGAGAGGCACATTGCTTACTCTGCCATAGTGCCAGTACTGCGAGCTTTTCCCAGCTGGAGCTCACTTTTGGGAACGTCTAGCATTAGTTCAACAAGGCAGTGGACCATAACAAAAGTAGGTCACAGGAACTGGATGGATAACAGGGATACTTCTTGGAGTCTGAGTTTCTAAGCTGGTTGTCTAAATCTTAAGGCTTTTAAACAAGCTTGTAGGTGAAGAAAGTCCATATATGCACTGGGGTTATTATCGCTGCAAAACCCCAGACTGCCATGCAAAAATAGTGTCAATTCATGCTCACAGGYTTGCTGAATTATTGTCTTTATTCAAGGTTTTGTCTTCTAGCTTTTAGCCTCTTCACTTTTTCTTTCTCTTTTCTTTTTTTTTTTTCTGTTCTGTTTTCACCTTAATTTATATGTGCTCTATTTTCCTTCCCTTCCTCATTTTCCTTTCGCTGGCTTTTGAGTAGGATATGGAACGGGGTAKGTTGCTTGGGTTTGGATTGAAATTTTTAATATCTGATGTTCAGTKCTTTTAAATTAGGCAAAACTTATTACAACCAAAAAGTGGGAGCATCTGTAAATGAGCTGACACACAGGTTATTGTTATAAGGACTGCAGCTGTGGTTGATATCCTGCTAAGTGATGCAATTATTCCACATGAAGTTGCTAGGAAAATTGAAGTGTAAAGCAGGCCCACCAAAAGGCTTAAGGCGTTGTGCAGTATAAAAACATTTTGAAATRTGTACCACACTAAAAGACTAACCTCTACAGAGAAAAAGAAATTCAATCCATGGAGTCCAAATGAGAGGAAAGTCTACATAAAAAAATTGTAAAAAAAGTAGTAGGTGTAAAGCCAATAAAATATATTTTTGGTTGTGGCCTAAGAAACCATTATGCTTATTGCATTACAATTGAATAAAATAAGAAGATGGGTTATTGTCTGAATGATAAATCCTTTGTGAGGCATTGGAGTTCACTGCAGATTATTCTTGTGTTTTCTCCCACATAACTGTGCTATGATTTTATGAGTTGCAAGCAAAATGTGCACCTCAAGTCACGCACTCTTAAAAAAACCAGCAATATAATCTATTTAGAGAAGGCCTGAAGCATTTTCAGAACAAGTGCATCATTTTTAAAGTTTTTCCATGGGGAATTACTTATAAAAATATGTATCTTTTGGGATTTGTACCAGGATATTTCTTAATTATTGCTGACATGCCCCCCATAACACCATAAGCTCCCTCAAAGGGCAGGAAAAGAGAATCGGTCTCCCTTAATCACCAAGTATAAACCAAATAAATTTAGCAACTACCTCATGCTATTGAGGCAACAAATTGATACATTCAGAGTTCCCTARTGACTTAAATGTATAAAAACTAACAGGAAAAAATAGTGCTGCATGTTGTCAGGATGAAACCTCAACTTTTTTTTAGGGCACTTTTTAGAACTACCCACTGGCTCAGAAAGCTGCAAATGGAGTGTAACCCAAGACTGTCTGGTCAGTCAGTGGGATCATTTGTATCACAGCGGTAGCTAAAGTGACTTGAGGCCTTCAAGGAATCAGGATAGGGGGCAAGCCCTGCATGGACATGATATTTAGAATAGCATTTTAAAAACATGAGTTACCTGCTACTTTTGGAATTTTAAAAATAAAGACTGGAACCTAAGGATTTCCACAAAGAATTGGTGTAGAGTATCCATTCAGGGTACCATATATCATCTTGAACTTTGCACAACTCCCCTGAACAGCCAGCTCATGTTAAATCAAGTATAACATGCAATTTCAGTCTATATGAGTATTTTCCTTCTGTTTATGCTCATCCATTGATTTGTGTTGAGTTCTTCAGGTGTGAATAAACTCAATACTCAAGAAGTTTTCTAGGATGATTCTGTATTTTTATATACTGATAGTGTGACAGCTTTGTGGAGTCCCAGTGGGCACTGAGGTTACATTGTGCTATTTGCTTTATAAATTTTTAAAAAAGACAAAGCCACTCCAGGTTGTCCCTTGCTATTAAAASTGTACTTGGCTATGAGAGGGAAGGAACACAATCATGTGCTTTACATGTAATATATCRAAGCCATCCATCAACACCAGCTCACTTGAGTCTTGTCCGAGACTGAAGTTCTTGTGTTTTGCAGAAAAGGGYTTGAAACCAGATGAGTTTTATGACAAATGCTTCCCACAATGTTAGATGCAATCCTTGTCGATTTATTTATATTTTTATCTTGGAGAATGTTTAGATTCTTGCAGGATTGGGCACTCATTTCCAACTGAYTTTATTTAAATTTATGAGTCTTGCATCTGAGTAGGGTTCAATGACCTTGCACACAGGGTTTTAGTACAGAAGGAGACACTTGAAATCACTGTCAAATTACACACAGGCCTTCACACGTGCACATACTAGGAGAAAAGAAATTTGTTTTGTGATTTTACTTCCGCGATTATTTTCTAGTGAAAATGATGAAAATTTTAAGCGATAAAAAAGTTGATGTCCTTTATCTATAAAGGGACATGTAAAAGAATTATAATCAATGCAGTTATATTCATCCAGAGTTATTTAATCTAATGATTTGTTTTAAAGAATGTATTTTTAAATTTTACTTATCCAGTGCTTCAGCAAAGCAGTGAAGGGGACTGAATGAGAGCCTTGTGCTGCTGCAATCTCTAGTTTTTGCAGGGCAAATTTATCAATCTGTTGTATCGTTATAAGTACAGACTGAGACACCATAACCTTCCTCTGTATGCGTTTGATTCTCCTTATTTTATCTTACCAGTCTCTAGTAGAGTTTTGTTCAGGTACATTTTAATGTTCTTTGGAACAGACTTGAAAGACAATTAAGGCTTTATCCACAGGAAAAATTTTATCTAATTTTCTGTTTCCRCTTCAAAACTCTTCTAAATCCCTGTTTAGTTTTCTGCCCACCTTAGAGCCAACTAAGGTTCACAGCTACTGATTGCTGTCCAATAAAGTTCCTAGATATGTATTGTTAAAAAGTGTTTAAGTAAGACTGCACAATAGGCTGATTTTATGTCTGGGGCTTGAATTTTGGAAGTTTGACTTCTAGTTTTCTTATTCAATCATTGTGTTTGTTTCACTTGTATATATATATATATATATATATATATAAAATATACATGAGGGAACAATGCGTACTAAAGGCAAAGCAAAATAATATTTTAAAGTTCTTTACCAAAAAGAAAGAACCCTTGTCAACACTGAAAAACATGATCTTTCATTCCTTTCTTGTGCCTAATTAAAGAAACAACKTGCAACTGCAAAAGTAATTCAAACCCCTTCTAAAACAAGAGAAAAGACAAAAATAAAGGAGATGAAGTTATCTAAGCTCATGTTGCTCCCATTGAAGCATAAAAGATTTTTGTGCCTTAGAAAAAGATAATGTACAAGTGTCCTTTCTCAAGATTTTTAGCAACTTTTAAAACTTTCTCGAAATATTCTCATCACTGTCATCCCTGATATCAAAAGCCTGCACCATCACCAGAGCAATTTGAGTGCAGACAACTGACATCTCTCACTAAATGCACACTTCTGTAGCATATGTATAAAAGCTCCTAGGCTCTGATTAAACAGCAGCCGCTCTACAACYAGCCTCAAAATCAGCTAGACCACAGTAACAATCATGCCTTGTCTTGTTTCAGCAGGCAAGTACAACCATCACCCACAAAAAGAGTGCAGCATGAATTAAATGAACGATCCTTGCAAAACACCCACATCTAATACAATACTTGAATATTCTTCAGGTACTAGAAATAAAAAACATTAGTGCTGTTCACTGTTTATGGTCTTATTTGCAAATTAAGCCATCTAATCTAACAAACTCAAATGCTTATTTTTCTGGAGTCCCTGCATGATCTTCAGTGCTACCTACRTTTGTCTAATCTTTTTATATATTAATTTTCCTAAAAATTTAATCTTATACTCCATACTTTTATTTCATAAACTCATTGTTCACTTCAGTTATGCCTCACTTTTCATTTAAGTACATATATTTTTGACTGAGCAACCTTGTTACATGATGTCACTAAACAAACCAAACTGTCCCCAAGGAGGAAGGCTGTCTCCATTCTGGGGATTGTCAGCAGCAGTCTTCAACAGGAATTCTCATTTCTTTAGGGGTTTTTATTATTTTTAATTTTTTCCCCCTTTTTTTAAAATGCCCTATGTAAATGTACTTCAGTAAACAAATAATCTTACAATCCCAAAAAAGTCYCAAGGTTTATGCTACTGTTTCATATCACACGAGGGTGTTAGGACCCCTGCCAATGTTAATCCATTCCATATTGGAAATCTAAAACCTCTCAGTTGTATTAGGCAGCCTACCAACACTCAGTCGTTCTGTGCTGGAATTTGGCTTAATTCCTGATAGTCATCCCTTTGCGCTTCTTCGGAGGGGGGAAGGCTGGGGTTTTGAGGAACTTGTCATTGGTAAGTGCTGAGATTTTTGGTGGCAGTGGAGTTTCACTAAAGCTGTTACTGAAGCCATATTCTTGCCATGCAAACTGCAGCGGTCACTACTGAAAAACTGAAAGGTCTCATGCCACAGAGTCAGAACATGCTATATTTGCCAGCACATACCACAGCTATTTCCTTTCCTAAGCCTGTGGAAATAGACACAAATGATAATTGTTAGCAAATGTCATATGCTGTACTGTTTGCAGAGAGGCTTACATAATTAATGAGCAGTCCAGAGGTACTGATGTTCACTGAATTATTGTTAGTTTGAAACACCTCAGCACCTGTTTGCTTTTTTTATTAGTCTATGAAGCTTTGAACATGATGTAACAATGCCACCAACATACATAGTAAGCAATGATTTTCGTTTTCTGGATTTCATAGGAGGAAAAATARTGTCTACTGATTTATACAGATGAAGCAAACATTCCATTCTAAAATACAAATTGGTCCTAACAAGTGTTAGCCAGTCCCCAGTCTGATATCTCTGTTTAATGTATTCCTGCTTTAAATTGCCTCATGATATCATGGTCCTAAAGTGTGAAGACAATAAAAGAATYCATTCCAAGGGCTAGATGCAATTTCAGAGCTTTTTTCCCCTTACATTCCCTTCATGCCAGAGGTGCATATAAGTTAACCGAACTATTTCACCCTCTACATCATCAGCCAAGCAACTTGAAAAGTGGTTGCCATTTTTAGATAATTAATACTTTAAATCAATTCATGTTTGTTTTTATCTGGGTGTCCATTACGCAATCTGTTGCTGTTATCCAACACAACAGCTGGGTATAATTYATTTCTGTCTTATCTGGCAGCTTACAGGCATAGAATTTAAACTTACATATTCTTCCAAAGTGTTGGAAAAGAGTTAACATGAAAGTAACCCCTTTCAGCAGAGAGTTCTGTTTTGTCTGAGTTGTGTCGGATGTTTTACACCTTTTTTACCCAATCTGGGGGCTTCTAAGCACCTGTACTATAGGATAGCTAAATGGCATCAGACGATATTCAAAATGGCATCAGACGGTATTTACCCAGCTAACAGCTTAATAGGACAGAGCCAAGACACTGGGAACATGCATGAGCTTACTTAAAAAAGGGATTTGGCTGACWGAGCTGTAGACCCACAAACCACAAAGTCAGAAGGATGACTTCAGGTTAGGTCAAAATGAGGAAACGCTCTTAGGTGCTGTTCTGCTTAGAGGAATTTGCTGTGTCCATGTTAAGATTGGGATGAGGAGCCGTGAATGGGGAGCCGACTGGGGAATGGGTGTCAAAGTCTGCWTAAGCCCTTCTGCAAATCTGGCCTGAAGATGTTGAGCTATAAATGGAAGGCATAGGAAAGCTATTTGACAGCCTTGACAGTGCCACTTGACGGGGAGTGTGACAAGAGTGATGAAAAGCAAGCGCCTTGCATTTGTGGTCAACACACCTTATCCCACGTGAGTGCGCTCCAAGTTTCTGTGCATCCTGCCAGTGATCGATGGCGCGGATTCAAATGCATGATGCTGTTAACAGCTTTGACACACATGGAATGCAACGCGCTCTCCTGGCTGGCCCATCCACGTCTGACATGATGTGYAGCATTATTGGCCGGAAAGCCTGATTGACATTTGGTGTTTTGGGGGCCAAGGYTCAAAAGGCAGAGAGGAAGAGCGGCCCAAGATTTCTAATCAGCAGCGATGGAAAAAGATCTGTCTCATTCAAAGCAAGAGAGCAAAAAGTTAATTTGAGAGAAATACTCTGTATTTATGAATGCTATAAAGCAAATACACCAAAATATTAGTAAAGCCATACTTTTCAAAGCAAACTTATGTACATGGAATGAAAAATGTTTGTATTTAAAAGCTGCCGTAGAGGGTTTTTGTTTTGTAAAACACATTTCTTGAGAAAAGAACATGGCGTATAAACACAAACATACATATACACACATCTGCACACGCATACTTCCCAAACCCGTGAGATGTCTGTTTGAAAGATGTCAGTTCTTTCAGTGACTTGAAGTTTCTTCAAGGCAGAAAACTATGGAAGATACAGTATAGCTGAACATCTGTCTTGTCATGTAGGCAGATATTAGGATTAAATTAACTAGAAATGAATAGAATGATATATGACAGGGTGCAGATGTCCCAGCCACAGTGTGATAATTTCATTGCAAAACTATGTAATGAATTCCATACATTACAGAAACACAAATATACCACTTTAGGTAATTGTGATGAAAAGGTATAATATGGAATGGATAAACAGATGGTGTACCCAAAGGCATTTTTCGTTTACTGTTGCTCTCTAGTCATTTTGAAATTACTTAATTTGGTTTACTGTACATCTATTATTACACCCTTTTTCTTCTTTTTAATTTTTTTTTTCCTTCTTAGCTCTTCTGAATCTGGATTCCGTGATGAGCATTAAGGACCATTTTGCATGTCTGCTCCTGATAGATTGGTTAGCTCCTATTTTCTTTTGTAAACTGTACATAACTGTGCTACATCTAAGGCCAGCACTTCCGTGACTTCAGCACAAATTGGATTGATTCCGGTAGCCTTTTGGCTTCACGTGTTTTCTAAATTGGCACATGCTGCATCTGTGCTACTTGAATTAGCAGTACCGTTCGTATTTTACCACAGATTATTGGCAAATTTTCCTTTATTACTTGCAAATGGGTACTTTGGAMAGCGTGGGAGATTCAGCTGAGGCCTAACCATTTCCAATAGGTATATTAAAATGTGATTATATGAAGACATATTTTATGATATGATTATTTGACCATCCCGAAAAATAAAACCCCTTTTTACATCCGTCAACAGGTGTTTTTAAGAGCTATAAATAGCTAAATCTGAAACACGGCTTTCCATCACTGGTCTCATTTAGAGAGTACAGTCAGCCCTTGACTTCTTCGATGTTCAGAGCTGAACTGCAGGGAGATCAGTAATTCTACCTATAGAAACTCAAAATCTATTCACTGCATCCGTATGTGCCTTTGCTTGCAGGCTCGGCTGAGGCCCACTTGAAAATACAAAATTTTAGTTCTGATGTTAACTGCAGATTAATTAGCTAAGGTCTCATTGACCTAAAAAGTAATATCAAAATATTTTCAAATATAGTTGAGACTAGGGAAAAAAATCTAAAATAAATTATTATTTCTTTCTCACTCTWATCATCTGATTCATATTCCAGTATCACAGCAGTAATACCTGAAGCATTGGTGTTCACTTGAAATAAAGAGCTTCTGAGGTTATCAACAGCTTCAGTTTCAATTCAGCATTTAATCACCTGCCAAAGGTGTTTATTGCCTTGTATTCTCCAATTCCGTGGATGTTCCCTCTTAATTATTAGCCATATCTCTCATTTGAGATCTATTTTTTAAGAGAAAAATCTTTAGTAATTGAAACAAAACAGGCGAGTGTTGTCAGCTGATTTTATTTCTTTCCTAAAGCAAATCAGTGACTAAATATGGCAGTGTTTTTATTACCACCAGTACAAACACATGCGAGCACCCTACATATTTCAATCACTTCTGCAGTGGTTGGTTTTATTGCTGGGTTTAATCGCTTTAATTCAATACAGTTTATATAGTGGTTTGATGAAGGTGCTAGTACCAAGTCCAAGTTCCAGTACATTAAAATGTTAACACACTGGTTACTGAATTTTTATTTCATACCTGCTTGTTTCGCTTTCAGATGCAATGTTACTATTTTCTATTTCTTAAGCTTTCAAAGGAAGGGAATCTATTTAGAGGCATATGTTTTTAAATATGGAGATAGCACAGTTCATTTTCTCATGATGAAAGCATATTTTGGATAATCATTTTTTTCCAAACAGATGCCCAGTTTATCTCACTTAAATCAACTATTTCTGACTGGACCAATTCCTGGATGAGTTAATTGAGCATGGCTAAACCCTAAATGCTGGACTAATCCAAGGAAATAGGAAGAGGTGATGACTATGAAGATTCTCAGCTTTCAGTAAAGGTGTTTAGTTGTTTACTTATATTCTCACAACAGAAGGAATGTAACAAACTCAGCCCACTGGAAATAATTCTGGATAATCTCACTCCATTACTTTCAGTGAAATTGAGTCTGCTCACTCTACCCTTGTGAACCAACATCTCAGGGAAACAAGAAGGTAATAGCTCATTCATGCAGTACAAAATCAGTGACAGAAGGAAAGGCAGACTGAAAGCTCTATGTCTTTAGTTTTTAATTTATATTAGTAGTCCACCATTAATGTATTAGCTTCTCAATAGCTACACTGAGCACAGGAAATCAGTGTTATGCTGTTAGTGTTGTTGGCAATGTTGTCCATTAGTACCAGGCTGTCTTGCACACATCACAGCTGTTCATTCATGCTCACTTTTCAGACTCTGATATTTTAGTTTGGTCAATCCTGATACCTTGTTTGAATCTTTCCCCCTCCCCCCCTTCCCCACCGCCCATGGAATCCTCTTCTGATAAACACATACTAAAAGAAAATCAGATTCTTGAATATCTTATTCATGCAAGAGYGTAACTTTCAATTCTCGGTGCTTTGTGTATACTCATCTATCATTTTCTGGGGCCAGGCATAGAAACCTATCATCATTGTAGCAGGAAGCTGAGGCAGGGGAGGGTTAGATTGGATATCAGGAAAAAAGGTTTTTCACCCAGARGGTGGTTGGGCACCGGAACAGGCTCCCCAGGGAACTGGTCACAGCACCAAGCCCGACAGAGCTCAAGAAGTGTTTGGACAATGCTCTTGGGCACATGGTGTGACTCTTGGGGTATTTTGCATGGGGCCAGGAGTTGGACTTGATGATCCTGGTAGGTCCCTTCCAACTGAGCACATTTTATGATTCTATGATAAAAAAAATTATCAAGATGGCCTCTAGATCTGATGGTCAAACTTTTTATGTGTCAGAAACTGTATTATGAATATTTTGTCTAATTATTAATTTTACATGTGTATAATTATACTAATTTTGGGTTCTGCTTTAATAAGTATAACTGAGATGATAATAACTGATGCAGTTTTCAGTTGTTCAATATTTCTGAAGACTTTCTTCATCTGAACTTGGCCCTAATTTTAAATAACACAATGTTTCTTGTTCCAGATGTTTTGCTAGGTCATCAGTTACCACAATTCTGGACAGCTATCCACCTGCAAACTAATAATCTCAGTCAAAATTGCCTACCACATTACTCATGCGCCCTAGTGATGCAGCTGTAATTAATTGGTAGAGCAGCAGGGAAGAATTTGGTTCCTCTCTCTAATGCAATAACCACGTAAAGACTTTGGCAGCTGTTCTGATGCCTGTGAACAAAATAGAATGATGACAAACTGCTAGCTGCATTAATAGACACAAATATACTTACAGCCTCTGAATAGATCCTTTTGTTCTCCTGAGAGAGGTCACAATAACTGCTAGATGACATATAATGTTCTTCCTAGGGCTCTTCCCTGTTGGCTTTGGATTTGAAGCACACTCATGGAGATATTTGCCCGAAAAGTTCCCACCTTTTCTGAGCAGTAGCAGGCCAGGGGTCAAAAAATTCACTTAGGTTACGGGAATCAAGAAATGCTCTCAGGTGCTTGACAGGCACTATCAGTACAACTTAATACACCTGAAATTATAATTCTACCACTCTGCCATTTTTCCATCTGTCTAAGGATGAGCATTCCACCCCTCTGACATGCTAATTTTCAGTTTAAAAAAACCCCAACAAACTTTGATTCTTTCTTTCAGAAAATAAAAATTACCGAAAGGCTACCAGTCTACCACTTATGGGCAAGTTTACAGAAGCAAYGACAACAATGAGCAATTCTTCTTGTTTGCAGAGAAGAAAAATTCTCAAAACCTTTCACAGCTATTTCACAGCCCCACTACAGAGTGAGTGCTTCCACTATGGAATGGTTCTGCTGACTGAAAAGTATTGCCTATAGCAAGCAATCCTTCCAAGATGGCTTTGCATTGCACAGAAATTCTTCCTTCTAGTAACCTCAGTTTGTAATTTTTACATTTCAACAGGTTTGGGTTGTTTTTTTTTCTGAATTACAGCTGCTAAGTCCTTATTAGAAAAGCAGAACCAAAAATCCTGAAACAAAAATCCTTAGCACCTCACTGACCCCAAGCTCTCCCCCTCGAAAAAAACCCCCCAACAATCCTCTTTCACTACTTTGTGAAGCAGATGTGCAAGCAGTAGGCTTGCAGTTTCCACAGTCTGTTTTTTTGAACAAGGCAGCTCTACTGGAGAAGGAATCAGGAAATGCTGGCATAGAGGAGGAAGGAAAAAAATAGCCAGGGAGTCATCCTGTGATGACTTGTTAGGTCATATGAGGTTATCAACTAAACAAGTTAATAGGATCCACACCCAGCATGAAAAACAGACAAGAATATGCTTATGAATATTTATTCATGAGCAAATGCAAACCCCATTTTTTTCCTGTTTGTTATTGTTTGCAAACACTGAAACACTTSAGCAGACTTCTGAGGCTATTAATAAAATTAAGAAGAAATCTAGAGATTCTGGGTTTTAATTTTACTTATTTCCTGTGTGGCTATTTACTGTCAGTGCTTACTTTTCTGATATTAATGATGATGAGCTGCAAAGTGGATTTGTGACCATGAATGGGACTAGCACAGCTGGGCCTTTAAAAGTGAACTTCTTCCTGATTATTCATGAACCAGACCAGTTATTTTAGCTGTTTTATCTATTTATTCCTGGTGTGGATGTCTTAAACAAGGATCTGCAGCCTAATAACAATTTTGTCTCTGTTCATAAGCAGCTCATGAATGCAAAAAACCTGGGCAGCAACCAGCAATAGCTATTTGTAGTGAGTTCTCCATGCAGCTTTCCACGATGAGTGGTGATATAAATATGGAATAAATACGATCTCACTTCTATCAGGGTGAGATGTGTTCAGGAATCAAGACCTAGGACAGATTCTACTGACTCCAATATGAGATATTATAACTGACTACAGAAGAACACAAAATCTTTTTGCTATTCTGAGGGAAATGGAGTAGTCCTCCTTACCACATTTCTTCATTTCTTGTCTCTCTTTCCTCCTCCCTCACCASCACTAGGAAACCAACAATAGACATTTCAGTGAAAATGTGAGATATCTTTCATGAATTTTAATCCAAAAACTGGGTTACAATGCATCTACAGTCACCAGTAAGGCCTGTTAGCTGAAACAAGGCTATGGAAAGAGCTAATATCTAATATTTGTGAGCTCTGTTGAGTTYGTGTCTCATCTGAGGCATTGTTGCATAAAATGCATTTCATGTTTTGGAAAAAAAAAATTATGACTGCAGTCTTTAGTTATTTTTAATGCAGACTAGAGGGACCATAGGGAATATTGTGATTTTTAAGATTTCTGATAAGAATGTTTCTCAGCATATGTGCTGGAATAYATTGCTACAAGTCTTTATTCATTTATTTATCATGTTGCAATTCTCTAAAAAGGAAAGTACTTATTCTATAGCGAAATCACCGCTCATTTGGAGACCTAATCACAGATTAAATTTAAATAATTTATGTGTAAAATTAATTTGTCTAATGGTATAGGAGTTCAGTTAGATATACAGCAGCTTTACTGCTATTCTGAAGCATTTACTATGCTGAAAAAAAATTCCCCAATGCAAAACAGCAATGAACACAGTCTGAGCTTTGCATAACGGCATTTCCACACACAGGATATACTCTCAGTGTAGGAACCCTAGTTTGGAATGCAGAATTGTGTTGCAGTAGGTATGTTTTATCTTTTTTAAGTACCCAGCCTGACCGAGGCATAAAAGGCCATGAGCTGATTCATTATGCAATTAGGCCTGATCCACACTGGTGCTAGCAAAAGAAGTCTTCCAGCTCATTTTTGGTAGACTTGGATGAGGATATCAGGATCAGAATCTGAGCTATGTGTATGCAGCAGCCCTCATGTTGTCTATTTGTTGAAAAGTCTGGCATGCTTCTGGGCACTTCAAAAATAGTAATCTCTGCATGTCATCTGTGAGAGTGTCCGAGTGTGTGCACTCAGAGTTTATGTGTGGCTGAGTAAAGTGGGAAAAATTGCTGGTACCAAATGACAGCAATTCCTAGAGGACAAGGGAAGAACCAGAGGAAACCCATTCCCAAACTAGTGCTACTCCTCTCTTCTCAGAGTGGCACTTGACAGCACTTCCTGCTGGGATTTCAGCCTGGAAACCTTGGTGTATGTGTTGAACTCAGAAAAATGTGCAGACTTTAATGGAAGAAAGAGTGGGTTGCACCAGGGGGATCATCACAGGGTCAATGATCAAAATATTATTGTAAAGAATATTAATCTCGCATTGCTATTCAATTTAACCTCCCTCTGAGGATAACTGAAGGTCTTTGTTAATCATCCAAATTGGTATTAACAGTTCACAGAAAAAATCTTTGAGGTCCAACATGTTAGGAGATGGATTTCTTCTAAAATGCATGGGAATAAGTTGCCTGGTACATTACATTCTGGTTTTTTTGTTGTTTTTTTTTTTTTAACAGAGTTTAGGTTAGCAGAAGTTTTACAGAGACTTGAAGGCAAGACTCGCACTGTTGCCACCTTCCCCTGAGTGCCCAACCCAATCTGTGTTTCKACATTTCCAATTTGCAGCCTCTTTTTGACTCTACAGACCTATTCCTGTGCAGCAGGAGCTGCTAACACTTGAGCCTATGCCCTCTCCGGGGCACCAGCAATTGGAAGCCCTTCCTGCACTTGTAAGACCCTGTCAGGATCCTGCTCAGGGTTCGAAGAACCACCACCATTACTGCTRGCTTTTCTCCTGTGAGCAGAGAAGAAAAGGATCCAGGAAAAGAGGCTTAAAAATCAGCTTAAAAACATGTCACCTTGTCTACCCTACCAGGGACCACATCCCTTTCCCACTGACCCCCGTCAAGGTATAAACCCTTTGCTCTCCTCTTTAGCATCCTCATAAGTCCAATGGCAAGGACTTGTTAGCTCAAGGTTTTCCCATGCCARTCCTGGGAAAGAAGAGGTCAGTAAAGCTAAGAAAACTACCAAAAATAAAGGGTTCTCTTTTTTTTTTTTTTTGTTTTGTTTGGTGTGTGTGATGGATTATATTAYGGAAGGTGAGAAAAAGATTGCATTAATTATGGTGAAAACAGCAATATACTGCACCGAAGTACACTGAAGTACATGCATGAAGCAGTGAGGAAAAACATTCATTTTATCCCATAAATATCCTAAAATATTTCCTGCATTGACATGAGGTGCTTCTTTTTTCACCGAAAGTTATGTAAAATCATGTAACCTGTTGCACACGACTTTCTTCTGCCCTTGGGCTAAGTCACACGCTTTCTCTTTGAACAGCATTCCGATTCCATTCCCTAGAATGTGCATAATGTGCAAACAAGCTGAGACAGAGGCTGATCTGGTTTTGGCTCATTATAGGTGTGTGTGGATGTATAAATATATACATTTTATATTAGACATATAAAGACACACAATACTGCAAACACCAGTGTTGGAAGACGCAATAAGAAACTTTTTAACGGGGCAGGGAGAGAATCCAAAATCCATGTTGTTAATGCAGGCATCATTCAACAGGTCACTGCAAACCACCTAGCGGGCAAATAAAACATGGTGATTTGGTACATAATCCTGTTTGCCTGGCAAAATGTCAATTTGTGACAGAGCACYGTAAAAATGAGGAATGAAATGAAATATAATGTTGAGAATTTTGTTGTTAAAAAATTGTAGCAACAGCTATATGAGGTGGTTGTTTTCTTCCCACTGTGCACGGCGGAATCCATTTCAGGAACAATTCTGGTATCAGTAATTTCACTAAGAAAACTCAGAAGAAACTCATAATATATGTAAACTGTTTCCGAAAGRATGTGCTGCAAACACATCTAGTGTTAACACCTTATTTTAAACATTTTAACATCATGCGTAATGGACACAGGCCTATATATAGATCCTCAGTTTAGGTAACTAAAGTAATGCAGATGAAAATAGCAGATGGCAAAGTAAAATTCCTATATAAACATGTATGTGTGCATGTGTGTAAAAATAAATATCCATACATAGCCTGTAGGCAGGGACACTCACAGACACACACAAACATCCCATGTGTATGCAATATGCAAATGCACCTGTCAGGTAGCACACACTCATTAGCTGTGATTAAACATAAATGACACTTCCTATGAAACATTTCACTAACTGCAAATATATTMATTTTTAGCTGTCCACACAGTATTTTACACTAGCCGTGAGGATTCTACTAGAAGTTGTGGACAGACAACCACAAGTTGGAAATTTCTTCATGTTGCCTACATCACAAAGGTCTTTCCTCCCAGAAGAGCTGCCAAAATATTAAACCAGCCCAAAGGAAGTTGCTCAGATGTGATCTTTAGGTAGGAACATACAGATTTCCTATAGAATGTTTCTTTTAAAAGAAAGAAACAGTCTTAGATTCTAGACTTAGAGAATTCACAACATATTTAGGAGATTGCAGAATAATGAAAATAAATACATATCAGAAAAGATTTTGTTTTTGGGTACTGGTCTTCACAGGGACTTGGTTTACTTTCACTCTATATTTCCTGGAGGATAAGTGGGAGAAAAATGCTAGCAGTCCAGAAGCAGCAGCAGCAGCTGCAGCAACAAAAAGGTCATGAAAAGTAAGTGCTATGCAAATAAAGGAAATAAAACAAACAGATCATTTAAAGCATAAAAGAAATAAAAGAAACAGCCATAAATCAACAAGCTTGGGAAAGAAAATTAAAATAAAGGGCAGTTTGAAACAAATCAAAATGTCATCAAAACAAAAAATGGCAAAACCATAAAGAACTAATAAAATAAACAGTAATTGGAAGAAATTGCAAATAAAAATAAAATGGAACTAACAGGAGCAACAAGTGGCTGCTCATGTTACACTAAAGACTGAGTGGAAGCAAAAGGTTTTGGATTTCTCCAAAAGATGGGAATGGTGTTGGACCACTGGGCCTAGCTTGGGAGACCAGAGAAAGAAGTAATCAACCCATCTCAAAGTTTTATTCCAAACACGTTTGAATTTTCTGACAGTCTGGATGCAAAGCTGATGCCTGTTTCCTCCACTATCTGGCAGGCTGCACAATTAAAAAGAAGAAAAAAAATTCCCCCACATCCCTCACCTCAAAGCCAAAAGTGTTGATTTAAACACCTCAGAAGCCAACAAACAACTAAAGTTCTGCATCTGTCTTTTGTGAGTGAAGTTGGATTTCAGGTCTGGACTCAAACTGGGCTGTTGGAGTTGCTGTGTTCATGCTGTGGAGCAAGCTCAGGGAGCTGGGTTTGGTTCAGATGCTTTTAGGAGGCCTGCTGAAGGCAGAACAGGACACAGGGAGAGACATGTAGGATGAGACAGACCCAAGACGAGAACATAAGCACCAGGAGGTGTGCATGGAAAGAAGAAAATAATCAGGTAATAAATTACTGAATAGATAGGATTTCACTTCTAACTAGAGATGAGCTGCTAAAGGAGAAAATCACCAAATTAATGTGCTATGTCTTTTATTAGTCTTGACAAGTGAATGACAAAGAAATAGTTGTGGTCAAAGTGTTTGAAATAAGCTTAAACTGATAATGGGCCAAAGAAAAGGCCTTGGATGCGCAGTACAGAGGTGGAGGAGAGGGGCTGCTGGCAGGATGTATTCCTCTGTAATAGCCTAAATGAAACGGTAACTCTCCGAAAAACTGTGGAGCTGGGTTTGATGTCCTGTCACCGTCAGTGTGAGCAACTGCACTCTGCCTGCCCGGAGTTTCCCTGGCACCTCCTTCCAGCTGGGCCAGCTGCCATGGCCACCTCTCGTGCCCGGCGGGGCCTGTGGGGGTGAGGGACTCTGGAGAGGTGCATCCTGCACTAACATGTGCCACCCACTTCCGCGGGCTGTGCAACACCTGCACTGTGGGCTGAGCAGGCAATCCAACCCTTCCACACTGGCGTAAGGAACCGAAGAAAAGAGACGCGGGACTACAGCTGCAATAAGCTGCAGATACGGAGTCATTTCCTAACCGCAGYAATAGATGAATAAAGTAGCTGAACAGTGCTTGTTCATCAAGCCTGCTAGAAACCTAACACCCTGCTTCAGCAGTTTATTTTGCCTTTTTTTTTTAATATATTTGTTCTTAAACGGCCCCTAAACCCACGCTGTGCAGTAATTTATACAAATATTCACAGGCAACTCTGCACGCAGTATATATAATTTTATTGTTTTGACTTAAAAGTCACAGGACTGAATTAAAAATGCATGGGTGGCACTTTGCCATACTGCACCTAGAGAACAAGAGGCTGTCAGCCCGAGCTCTGTGCCAACAGGTTGCTGTGTACTAGACTAAACTGAACAGCAATAAGTCTACACAGCAGAGCTTTGCTGAAAGATGTGATCACACCTCCTAATGTGACTCCATGGCTCTGTTACTTACAGCTAAATTACATTATTATGACTTCATTGTTGAATCCCAATTCTCCTAATTATAGCCTAGAGATCTATTATTTGATTTTGTAACACCAAGTGCTTCTTTTCTAAATCATGTAATCTCTTGTAGCTTATTAATGTCAGGTTTGTGCACACGCAGGGACTTGGTTGTTTGCCAGAGAGAATCAAATTTTCAAATTTTCACTGTGTTATGTTGCAGGGGTTTGCTTGTTACAATCTAATTATATTGGCACTGAAAGCAAATTTATATTATAAAGCACTTTAACTCTTTCACGGAAACGTATTTGCATATGTAAGTGTCTCGCCATTGGTTTATTAGCTTTTTCATTGGGAAATTTTTATGGGATTGTGTGGAAAAGAATAATAATTCTGAAACCATTAACTATTTATTTTCCTTTGAAAATGTGAAGGTTTTAATTTAAAGTGATGCTCATTGTAATAAACCAGMGAGTGAAATGCAAGTAGGTGCCACACATGGAACCGGCTTTAAGCTCTGTAATGACAAAAGCGGAAAAATGGAAATTTACTGTTTTATTAAATTGCATAAATTCTAAAATGACATTTTAAATTGAGACTCTATTTCCCCAGTATAAAACTGTCTGACAGGTGGTTTGGATTTTATTTACATAATTCCCAATAATGATAAATATATTTGGTTACAGGTAGAGTATTTTATAGCAAGAGCAAGCTTTAAAGCTTTTAAGTCCCAATAATATGCCTGTCATTAGCTTCTGCTGAATTCAATGGTAGTTTAAGTGACTCATGATCTTCCAGACTCCGGGAATGAGCAAGAGTGAAATAAAAGATTGCAATTCTCGGTGACTATGCTTCCCTTGTATTAGAGTTGGGGCCACGAGTGATTTTAAAGCTCTCTTTAAACTACCTGGTTTCTTAATGCATTTTCAGGGCTGCAAGAGCTGTGCCCTGGTCTGCTGCTCTCATAACATAAATAAAATGCTGCTGGTTCACTTTCCTCCTCTTCTGGTATAGCTGTGAGTGGCTCCTGAAAGGAATGGATCTGCACCATCCCACTCTCCTGGCTGCTCCCAGCCAACAGGCTTCCAGTTCTCTGGCATGATGTGAAATGACTGCGGCTGCAACACAAGTCATACAACTGCCAGTTTGGTGATTTTTATTGTTTTTTCATTTCCCCCTGCCCTCCTCCCATCACTTTCAATTAGATCACTCATTTGGACTGAATTGCTGTGCAGTCAGGAGACTGTGCAGCTCAGTCCAATACAGGAGAAAGGGCAGAGTCTGCAGCTGGGGCAGGTGGAGAGAGGGCAGAGCAGGGGTGCCGCTCCCAGCAAGAGCTTACRGCTACACTGGGCTAGATAGAATATGAAACTACCCCGAACTGTACTCTATTTGCCTGTCTCCTCCAGCAGCTAATCTATAATGCCCAGCCTTCCTTCCCTGCTTCCAACAGTCAGCGTTTGGTTAGTTCTGCATTACAGGTAGGTTTCCACCAYGTAGAACGAAATAGTCCATGGGGGATAACTCTGCCTAGTATGTGATCTCTCTCTCTCTCTGTCATGAGAAGAAAAAGAAAGGACCAGCATTCAGGAACAAGCCTAGGACTAAGCAACTTGGGGAAGATTTTGTCATTCAGTGTATATTTATAACAGGCTCTATTGGGTATGCATGGTCTGGTTTTTGGTAGYGGAGGGGGGTCTCCAGGGGGTGGCTTCTGTGAGAAGCTGCTGGAGGCTTCCTCTGTGTCTGGCAGAACCAATCCCTGGCGGCTCCAAAGATGGATGTGCCACTGGCCAAGGCTGGGCCAATTAGAAATGGTGGTAACACCTCTGTCATAACAGATTTAAGAAGAAAGCAAAACAAAAAGTTGTTGCACAGTTTTAATTGTGCTGAGAGAAGAGTGGAGTGAGAATATGTGAGAAGAACAACTCTGCAGACACCAGTGTCAGTGAAGAAGGAGGGGAAGGAGATGCTCCAGGCACCAGAGCTGGGATTCCTCTGCAGTCTGTGGTGCAGACCGTGGTGAGGCAGCTGTACCCCTGCAGCCCATGGAGGACCAYGGGGATGCAGAGATCCACCTGCAGCCCGTGGAGGAACCCACACCAGAGCAGGTGGATGCCTAAGAGGGGGCTGTGACCCCGTGGGAGACCTGAGAGGAGAGGAGCCAATGTTGGAGCAGCCTGTCCTTGAAGGACTGCACCCTGTGGGATGGATCACATTGCAGCAGGTCCCAGAGATACGTTGCTTGTGAGACAGACTCATGTTGGAGAAGTTCATGGAGAACTGTCTCCTGTAGGAGGGACCCCACAGTGCAGCAGGGGAACAACTCCTCTTCCTAAGCAGTGGCAGAAACCACGTGTGATGAACTGCCCATAACCCRCATTCCCTGTCTCYTTGCGCCACTGGGGTAGGAGGCAGAGCTGGGAAGAAGGGAGGGGGGAGGGTGTTTTTAAGGGTCTTACTTTACTTCTCAATGTCCTGCTGTGATTTCGTTAGCAATAAAATCAGTTTGTATCTCTAAGTAGAGCCTGTTTTGCCGGTGATGGTGTTTGATGAGTGATCTCTCCSTSTCCTTTTYCCAACCCATGAACCCTTTGTTAAATTTTCTCTCCTCTGTCCAGCTGCAGAGGGGAGCGAGTGACCAACTCTGGTGRGTGCCCRGCATCTGGCCAGGGTCAACCCACTGCACAGGCTTAGTAGAGCGGGGCACAACCTTTGCTGCTGCAGTCAGACACGTGTTTGAATACTCATATGAATACAGGATTATGATGAAGAAAACATGTAGACACGGTTGCCCAGCATAGGTAGGACAGTATTTAGCCCACAGCATTCAATAGAACTTTTCCCATCCATTTCAGTGTTCTATTTCTCCTTTACAGRGAGAAGGCCACCCTTCATTTTCTTCTTTCCAGATGCACATCRAAAGATACTGACCTGGACACTTCACTAGCAAGCTCATCCTCCTGTCATGTGAAGAAGATCCCTGTCTTTACTTCTGTGCTACTTGCTAGATTTTTCCGTTTATTTCTCCAGTCCATGGCCACCAGACCAAATAGCAGTTGACATCTGCTTATGCAGTTAGTGCTCCTTACTGAATCAGGTCCAATGTCAGTTCTACTCAGTGAATAATAAAGTGTAGCTTTCAATGCCTATTAAAAACACCCCATTGGTGGGCTTCCCTGCTGAAGAAATGTGTAAACTCCACAGCCAGATTTAATGGGTTGGTTTATATGTGGATCACCTTACACTGCACGTCAGTACTTTTAATATTTAAAAGGATTATCATATCCATTCCAAGTAAGTATCTGGAAAGAGAAGGGCAGGTACAATCACCATTTCTGTATGGTAAAGTGGCTTTTCTATATATTTTGATTCTGCAAATACAGGATCACTAGCAAAATTGGTACYAGTCAAGTGAATAGTAAGAATAAAAAGAGATTTCCATGACACAATAAGAAAAACTGTTATCAAGATACAGTGGAACAAATGGGCATCTTATGCATTTAAATGCAAATGTTAAATTTAATACAATTTCAGGAATTTTAACCTCTTTGAGCTGATCCCTGTAAAATTCAGGCCTCATGTTAAAGTTCATCTTTAAATGAGAATTGCAATTAGAATTGCAATGCAAGTTACATAGAGATCTTCTGAGTTTCCCCACACAGTTAGTTTATGCACATACACAGACCCATATTACTAAGGAACATAGGCACTATGAAATTTGAAAGAGCAACTCTTGTGTCTTTCATGGTGTAAGTATCAGATGTTGGACCAAGGAAAGCAACAGTCTATGATAAAGAAGCGATGAAAAGCAATTACACAGCAAATTACCCTTCCATATGGGTGTTTAGTAAGAAATACTGATCTGTAATGCAATTTGCAGCAAACCATTGATCAAATGTATGGATACATCTGAGGGTCCCTCTTACTGTGCTATTAAAGTAGCATATTCAATAGTTTTATTTAGCTATCGAACAAGAAGGTAAGCTTTTGACACAAAATAAGCCTCAGAGCTTACATTTTCCTTGTGGTTGATCCATAGAATTATGATCAAATAATGGATTGTGGTGTTTCTTGATTACACGGTTAGTGACTAATCACCTGCGATGTTTGCTTATCTAGTTTATTTTCATAATCAAGTCACACTGCAATTAAAGATTTTGAAACAAAGTCAGTGAAACTGATGGAGAAATTGCCATGACAGTTTTGATCCTGAACTTTATATCAATCACGCTAGCTGCTCCCATGACAGTTTTGCTACAAATACTAATGGACATTCTTCTTTTGGATTTTGTTCCAGCACAGTGGATACTGCAGAAGTTTGTACTTCACCTTGCACTCCTTTTTTGGTGAGGTGTGTATGTACATCCTGGCCTAAGCACATACACTGATCTGCTTCAGTTTTTTGGAGGTTGCACAGATAGATGATACAATTTGCCAGTGAACCTGCAGATGTTTGACAAACTTTGGAATAGAAGTAAGGTCTCCTATGCCCTAGAGCTGTGGTTTCACTGTTGCCTTTCTTGCCACTTATAAATATGTATTTGATTTCTATCCATTAGCATTTTTTTTCTCTCAAAACTGTGCTGTTTCAGCTGGGTTTAATACATGTGCGCTTATAGGTTTTTTTCTTGTGAATATATTTAATACATAATCAATTATTAAATAAGGGGGGTGTGAAGAAATTGAACCGAAAGGAGACACCCATACAAACACAATTTTTGTTGGCTGCATGACTCATTATTGAACCTTACTCAGTGCTCCTATTGTGCTGAGTGCCTTATAATGAAACACACAGGGTTAATGGCTGCAGTGCAGTGGGTTTAAGTGAAACCACAGCAGGTGTGTGCCTTAACGAGGTGTTAATGGGGAGACAGGTGCATGTAAATACGGAGCAGGAGGGCACAGGAATGGCCAGGAGAGAGGGCAGAGCAGTGTGACCACAAAGTGCTCCAAGAGCAGTTACAGAGTTAAGCACTGATTGTCCCGTGGTCTTTGATACTGGCAAGTCACTAAAAGACTCCATATCTGTAGTAAAATATTCTGTGTTGCTATCCCTTCCATGGAAGATGCTGGCACTAGGAAAACTCCAAAGACAACTCTTGTTTCTTTATGCATTTGGCTAAATGACCTTTCCTGGGAAATACTGTGGAAAGTTTTCCCCAGATTAATCACTGGCCCTTAACTTGCTGCATGTGGCTTGGCACACAGGCATGCATGAGGGGTTCATATCTCCACCTGCCTTGTATAGAAAACATTTAATTACGTTCCCTTGTAGGAAAAAACCAGATATTGATAACAAGGGCCCTAAACTGTTGAGTGAAGTAGCAATAAGAAAGGCTAAAACCAAGCAGCCTCAAGTATTTAGCCTGAGTGCCAGCGAGAGGCACAGCCCCTCAGATGAAATCCATGTTTTAAAGTAGGAACTGATCCACATTAGTCAAATGGTAAGAAACAGCATTTTTTTGGGTGGGTAACAGCTGACAACGTAGGCAGCAATTGTCAGAGGTGGCCATACCACAGCAGGTCCAGAACAGGCATCCATGAGGGACACACTCTAGAAAAGCACTTGCCTGAACTTAGGAAGTCGAAGCGTTCCTTCAGCAAATTAAGTTTYTAGACTTTTCTACTAAAACTGTGACCTTTCGTATTCATACCCTGGGAGCCAAGTCCCCTTGAGTTTTGTTTTACTGTCTTTTTTGTTTGATTTTGCAAACAATAATAAAACTAGTGCTATTGTTGGTGGTATCGTTGTTCTGCATGTTACCAACTAAAGCAGGAATAATTCATAGGTCGGAATTCTCTGGGCTAACACTGCCACAGAGATCACTAATTTTCTCCTGGTGGAGTCTACTATTAGAACCCTTTTTCAAACCATGGAGATAGAGGCTTCTTTTTGAGCAATGAAATAAAAACAAGAGATCTGATTCTGGGAACTGATAGTYCCAAGCAGTATGTTTTCTTGATGCTGTGAAATGCCATCTTGTTACCTATTATACTCTGTTTGTGGTACACATTAATGACGTTTGAGTCAAATTTAAGTAGATTCCTTTGGAGAATTCAAGACGAACAAAATCCTTAGCAAGAAAAAGGTTTTATTAACACTTTTCTCTTCTTATTGTTTGCTACATTTTGACAGTTTCATCTCCCTCTTAGTTGTGAAACAGGAGTATACGATAAGTCAGCTCCAAATGTCATCCTCTGGGTATTTCTTTAGGCTCCTGACATAAACAGCATTGGCTCAGATTACTCAATTACCTGCTGGCACTCTGAAGGTGCCTAAAGAAATAGCATTAATATATTGCTGGAATTTGCATTAAATGTGAATGGGTAGTAAAAAAAAAATCTGGATTCTTTGACCTCTTTGTGGTTTGTATTAAAAAAAAAATCTAACTAGGATTTCTTGTGTTAGAACAGCTGCATGCTTTAAAAAAAGCTCCTAAAATTTATTTACTTTTTAAAATGCCTTTATTTATAACTTTTCAGGGGTGAAAATTAAAATAGTCTATTTCCATTAAATTACACTGAAAAAAAATTAAGCAAGAGAAACAGAAAGTTTAATGGCACTGCTTGAGTCTCAAGGAAAAAGGGGAAATATGCTAACCTCTGAAGACTGCTTGTTACTCTTTAAGGTAATCTTTTGAGCTGTCCATTTTTTGCAGTTTGTAAGGCAAGCTGACAGGCACTTTGGACAACTTATCATGACATTGTGTGCCATAAATGTGATGCAGTGCTTCATAAATGTGACAAAGTACTTCCAAAACAACTGTTGACTTTTAAAGGCATCCTACTTCTCTAAAAGGAGGATATTTACTGTAAGTGCAGTTTGTAGAGATTCTCAGCTAATTTGCTACCTACGCATCTTTAATATGTTTGTGAATTCAGAAGATATTCATAATTGTAASTATCTATGAGATTACTGTATTTTAAACCAGGCTTGACAGCACAATAGAATCCAATAAAAGAAAGCTTCAGTTGTACAAGAGATGCTCGAACAGAAAGACAACTTGAATGCAAATGAGATAAAAAGATAATTGACAAAGAAACTGAAACATAAAAACTGCATGTGTATTTCTATACCACATCCTCTCCACATCATCATCTCAGGAACCAAATATAAAAATACTATTGTTATAATAAGAGGGGTTCTAATGAAAACTGAAGTGTAGAGGAGTTAAGATAGAACAAAGCTGCTTCCCATCAGATTGATACAATAATAACCTATAAAAGATGACACATATTTAAATTTTCTTAACTGCTTAAAACTCTTTCCCACTGTTGGTGTTACATAAAGAAATTCTGTCAAAATAAAACACACTTCCAGCTTGATGGTTATCTGTAAATTCAGAGTGTGTTTCTCAACAGATTGAAAAAAATCCAGCCTTACACTAGAAGAAATCGAGTGATATTTTGAAGATTTAAATCAAATCAACGTAATGGTCTCAACAGAAACTTCCCTCTGTTATTGCCATGATATACCTGATGACCCACAGGTAACRCTAGTACTCGAAATTTTTGATGTGAGAATAAGTTATAGATAAATTAAATTGTGCCTGATTATAGAGATGTAGTCACCACTATAGCTAAAAACAAAAGAAAAGTGTCTCCAAAATCTGCTACATGTGTGTTTTCCAGGTATGGTCCACAATAAGGCATTGCCCCTTGGTATAATGCTTGGCAGGTGGAAAGGGCAGTTCAACTGCATTTTAGACTGTGTTTCATTTATATATCTCCAGCTATCATCACAGGAAGGATTTAAGAATGGCAATACCTCCCTCTTGAAGCACTATTGAAGGTTGTTTTATGGATTTTTTTTAGCTGAGCTAGGTTAAGAAGTTGTCATTCCCCTCACCACTCCATGCTTCCTCACCACATTACTGTGGTACTRTGTCTGGCACAGCTGTACACAGGTTGGACCTGAGCAGACTGAACTTATCAATGTTTATAAAATCTTTGATTCTTCCAGTGATTTCCAGAAGTAACCATTGGATTAAGCAGAGAAAGAAATGAAGGCTTTAAGCCACAGACCATATCGATGCTGGGGCTTTTATCTTCAACAACAACTCTGTTCCACAAACTGCTGTGACAATTCAGGGAATTCACCCAAAGACATTGATCTGTTAGTCTGGTTAGGAACTTTTCAAACAAGGCTTGAAATAAGGGGGATGACAAAAATCCATCTATTGCTAAAAATATGATCCTGGAGGTAAGTGTGAATCACAAGAGAGACAAAAAGGGCTGTCAGAACCACCTGACAAATATCTGTTATGCTGATACTCAAAAGGCAAAAGTAACAGGGAATAAACAGAAACATTACAGCACAATGAAATGGACACTTAGCTGGTGTGTCAGAGATGAACACACCACAGGGTAACAACACTGACCAAGAGTGCTGCAGTTTAAGGCCAGAGAAGGAGGTGGAAAATGTAAAGCTTTTCAGTATATGCCAAGAATTAGTGCACTTTTCCAGTAGTCCTGGAAGGACAGCAGGAAAGATAAACCAGGAAAAAGACAGGCATATTTACATGATGAGCATGGACTACTTAATCTGAAGGAGGGAATTAACATCACTTATTGGAACAGGAAGAACTATGGTGAAAGGGAAGGCAAAAGGGAGTAGAGGTGAGTTTTAGTTACTCAATGAAATCTGTGGCAAAAAAGCAAAGCAGAAGCAGGTCACTTTGTCATGTAGTTCAGACATGTTTCAGAAGGTGGAGAAAACTTCCAGAGAAACAACAATTTAGATTTGATACTAACTAGTGAGGAGTGACTGTTCAGGTGCAGATGTGAGAGTAAACCAAAAGTGTTTGTTATACACAAGAAAAAAAGGGGTTGGTAATAACAGGACTAGGACAGAAGAGCAACTCAGGGATCTGGTAGATAGACTCTTTAGTGAATAAACTGAATGAAAAATAGGACTTCAGAGAAAGTGGTAGTTATGCCAGGAAATTTTAAAGGCACACTTGCCATTTCTCTCCATTGACAAGAAAAAGAGGAAATTTAACAAAGCAATATAGAAGCTTCAGGACACTTTTAATATAAGTCAAAAGAAAATAAAGACTAAAAAATAGAAGCAGGGTTGACTAAAGATATAAAGAAATAGATTGACACATAAGGTTTAGATCAAAAAAGTTCAAGTACAAAATGACTTATCAGTAGAAAAACAAATAAAAGATGATTAGGATAAAAAATATTGATTCATGACAAATGGAGAAAGAAAAAAGGAAACATCCATTACTGAACATGAAAAAAAAAGGTGGGTGTCAGAGAATAGAATAAGGTGTTTTCTGCCCTTTTTAATTCATTCTTCATTAAAAAGTTTAGCTGCACAGCCAGATTTTACATTTTAGTGTAGGGAGATGCATAGAGTCTGCAGCGTTTAAGTGTGTTCAGATGAGTTAGATGCATTCCAACCAGCAGGCCCTGATTATTTTCAAGATTATGGAAAGGCTGGTGAAAGTCCCAAAGAACTGAAGATAAACATAGTAACTGTCTTTAAAGGAGGGGAAAAAGACCTTCGAGTAGACTGGTTTTTAGAAATGCACCTGTCTCCAGAAGCCAGGAAAATARATGTGTCCTAAGCTAAATATGCAGAAACCAATATTCTGTTCTGAAAGTTGCACCTTGAAATTACTGGATACACAACAATTTTCTCTTGGTACATTCACAGATGGAATGTACCATTGGATTGGTGCAGTACTATTTGCAAGAGTGGTGACCAGCAGATTTTAAGAAGCTTGAGAGGTATTCCCTCCCAAATGCGTTACTGAGTCTTCAGCTTGAAGACCTTGGTCCTGGGGACAGATCTAGGAGTTTGGGATCACAGCAGGGAAAAATGCATGTCCTTTCATTGGGGGATCTGATTCAAGCTGGCACAACACGATTAACTGCAAGTCTCAGATGGTTTTTATTTTTACATATTTATTTTTCCCTGCCACAAGATACAAACTAGGATGTTTAGTTAGAAAAACATGTTTAATTTTACTCTGCATAAACTCTCATTTAGAAAGAAAATGTTTTTCAAATAAAGTTCTTTAAATGTTTTGTACAACATCTGGACTTTTTTTTTTTGTATAAAGGATCTGAAAGAAATTTAGAATCCCAGACTCCTTGTGGTTCTCACATCTTCATAAAAAGGCAGATACTAGAATGTGCTTGCTGCTGGGAACTGACACTTCACAATTAATAAAGAAGGAAAACCTCTCCTACTAAGTACAGGTTTGATCCTGTAGTGCCTAGGAGTTTTGCCTGAGGGCCTTTCTGAAGAGGACTGGGAATTGTATGCAAGGTGAGGAAGAGTTTTAAAAGATTGTTTCCTCCTGTTATCCCCTGGTKCGAGGGCTGAGTGTGTTCATCCTGGCATGGCCCATGTCAGAGTGCACATGCAACATTCCCAYTGGGCAGTGGTGACAGGAGTGTGTCCTCCTGCAGGCCCCATCCAGACAGGTGCAGCACAAGGGAGAAGCTCACACACACAACATGTCCTGAATAATGCAGATTATATTCTCCAGACTGTTTAGAGGACTTACAAATACAGTATGATTTAGTCTCTGAATTTTATCACGACTCCTAAAATTTATCTGTTGCTTCCCTGGAAGATCTGATTTCTGCAGTCATGTGACAGTATAAAAGCTTAATCTTTGTTTAAAAAAAAAGAAAGCATGTTATAAACTCTTAGACTTTTAAAGAAGAGATGGAAAGCATAAACTGCAAGGGTTCAAAACCAAAAAAGGAATGAACCAACAGCTTTTATTATTTCTTCTAGTACTTTGGAGTTAAGCTTATCACTTTTTATGGACCATGTTGACTAGAATATTGTCTTGGGCTTTCACTATGTGCTGTACTCTTATTCTCTGTGGTTTGAAAATTACAGTTGCTTTCAAGATAAATGAATTCTAGTCCCGGGCTATAGAAGATTATAAAGTTTCAACAGTTTTCAGGACTATCTAATAATTTAGGTGCCTGTGAAGGCAGTGGCAGAAGGTCAGTGGCAGCCAAGTGTTTAACTCTTCTAAGCTCTTTTGCAAATCATACCTGAAATCTCTGTTATTTTTAAGTGTTTTGCCTGTTGAGCTGAAGGACCAGAATCGACTCTCACACAGTATGTTTCTTATAATTACTCACAATGGGAGACTGCACTGACAGCCAACTCTGGGAGGTATTTCTGAGTCTCTGATTTCTAACACTCTTCACTTTCTCACCCTACGGTACGAACAGACTGCCTTACATTGCTGACAATTTATGTTTTCCCTCTATCACCCACCTACGTAACATCTATGTTGAGCATTTACGTTTACACTAATAGCCCCTGAGAATCAATTACCATAAGAAGATCTGTTTCTTTACACTTCAACTGATGAATCAGTCATAGGTTAAAACAAGAGGAGGTAAAAAGCCAGCATGTCTGCACAGATTTTTTGAAAACCCTTTACTTAAAAATACTCTGGATACAGATTTTTTTTTTTTTCTCATCGTGTGCATGCTCAATATTATTTTACTGGCCTTGAAATCTGCTTTCATAAATGAATTGAGCAAAAAAGCACTCAGGATTAAGTGTATGTTTTATACACTCCACTACTGTGTGGTATCCCCATGCAGCAGAACACAGGCTGTTTAGTTGGCACTCCCTGGTGGAAGGAAGCATGATAGCAAACCCAGCCTGACTTCAGGCCTGAACTGATCTGATAAATATGGCACTATGAGGAGGACAGAAAAATGCTTCTGAGGTCCCAATCACCCCTGGTTACTTACCAGCCCCGGGGAGAGTTCCTCCATGAAGATTTTGTCTGTCCCTCACACATGGAGAGGGATTTGTGGGCCTTCTACAAAGCTCTCAGTGATAAGCCCTGCAAAGATGAGTCCATTCTACCTTTCCCAAAGTTCCTTAAGAAGTATGGAACCATCACCTGTACATAATCTGATGTCTGTCCTGATTTGTCTTTCACAGACCAAGGTAAAATGGTTTAGAGAACCTTTTCTTTCTTTCTTTCTTTCTTTCTAGAACAGGTTTCTAGAACGAATCTCAGATGGCCAAAGTTGCCCAATAACTGATTTTTAACTAAACTTTTCAATGGCTTCTCTTTCTCATTGCTTACCAGACTGTCAGCAACACTGTTTATTAAAAGATGCAATTATATCCCATCAGGTTCCTGGCGTTTGCGTACATTTCCAGAATTACTTATACTCTGGCCATAAAAGTCTGAGTTGCAAAGCTGTCTACACACAGAAATCTCAGGGAGAAGCACTTGGCAATGGGCACCTGTCCAGTGGCCTTTCTCTCCTGCATATAATTTCCTACAACAAAGGCAATCCAAAGCCCCAGGTTTTGTCACCTAAGTGGTACCTTTCCACAAGAAAATGTACAGACGTACATTTATCACATCCTCCTGGGAGCAAAGAGCCTCTGTTCAGAAAGTAATGAGAAAAACCTGGATATTCATTGACAGTGTGACCCTTTTAACCAAATACTGCCTTTCTAACCTGTGATTATATGTATACAATGGCAAAAGCGGCCCCGGATGGACAAAGGTAGGTGTCAGGAAATACTGGCAAATTGCTTCCTAAGCACAGGCAAAATTAGCAAAAAATCATATGTAAATGCAATTTAAATTCCAATCTCAAAGCTCTCAAGATCTTCCTAATTCTGAAGTTCACAGTGAGGAATTTATAAAACTATCAAAGGAATCCCTTTTTTTGGATGAAATCCATTTCAATTTAATTAAACATCCTGAAAAAATATTTTGTAAAAGACAAATATTTTTAAAGTTAATGTAAGGGAACATTGATATGTATAATTTCCATCTGAGAAGTATAAAAACCATATGACTGCTGTTCATAGTTACAGTCTCACAGCAATTTCCCAATTATAGCTCCTTATTTAAGAAGTGAAAAGACTTTATTTTCAAACCACTTGTCTCTGTTCTTATACATTACTATCAGTATTAAAAAAGTAAAAGAAAGGTTTCATAGTCAACTTTTAGCCTCAGTTTYGTGAGTGTAAGCCTGGTATACTGACAATGTATAGAAGACTTATTAATCAAATCTCCCTTTGCAATGCAACCACAGTTAAAAAGAATTTGAGAAATATCTGAGTCACCAAAGTCCATAACATCTTTGACTTAAAGCACTTGCGGGGCACATCTGCTAAGAGAGGATCTTGCCTTTTTATATAAACACTTTTTGGAGTGGAAACACGAGGCAAATAACTCCAAATAAAGCAGGGAGACAACCTAACATGAATTAATGTCTTGCAGAGCCAAAAGTTTATGACAGCAGGAACCAAACTACGACAATGAAGAGGGTTGCGGGCAGCCCCGTGCACAACAGTGAGGCAGCGGAGGTGTGGCTGGTTTGTCACTTAAGGAACTGCGATGCTCTGTGTCGTTTCAGCTTCCTGCCAGCTTTCGTCTATTGATGGAGTGTTCTGGGCAGCAGTACTGGGATTCTGCTTAGGCGCTCCTGGGAAAGGTACATCTCTGCAGCTGTCATGCCCCATTAAGGGAGCTCTATTTTATCCCTAAATCCACCAGAAGAGGAGGAATGCTAGGGTCCCATACAGTGATTTAGCAAGATGTTTGCTGTTAAGTAGAACTGTATTTCGGCTGCAAACGCTCAAAGAAGCCCCTATTGTACTTCTGTCTGTTAACTCAATTTTCAAGAGAAAAAGTTTTCCATATTTGTATTTTCAAAATGAGCAAACCCTTAGCCTTTGTCTAGTACTAATGACAATCTTAATTAATTCCAGGCAAATATCAACTATGTCTCCCTTGTAAGGATTTCGGCTTCCACAAGTAGCTGTTTTCTCTTGCATTCCATGGGTAAGGTCCAAAGTCCATGGAGTCAATTGGACTTGGTMAAGTGTGTTTTGGCTGGGGTCCTGCACGTCCAGGTTATTTGGCATTCATTATAAGTAAAATTGCACCTCTGCTGTCACTCCTGTACTCCATCTCCCCTCCATTAAATTAATCATTAATCTTTCCAGTGCTCATTTGCAGGTATCTTTCCACCTTTTTCATATGGTGCATTGAATTAGYTCACATTTACATTTGCTTAGAGATCACACATGGCCATGGCTCAGTTTATATCCTCCTGGTAACACAATTAACTGAGGTAACCTGAATGTGCATCTGACCYTTGACTTTTCTCATTGTTACTGTGTAATTTGATCTCTTCAAAACTTCATAACTTTGTTATGACTATATATTTGCAGTGCGAGTCTACTTTCCTTTGATTACAACACCCAAATATGTCTTAGGTAAACCAATGAAATTTAGTCCTCAGGGCTGCTAATTCCACAATTTTTCATAAATTGCAGGAAATTTYACTTCGGTCCACTTACTGCTTCTTCACCCTTTTGCTGATAGCCATGCTTGATGTAATGCAGAATATTTTAAAGTAACAAAAATAAATGGGAAAATGACACTACATCAGTTTAAATGCTGTTCAGGAATGGTACAGAACAAATAGGGAAAATATCATATATGTAAATCATTTGTGAAATCAAGTTAAAATTAATGACAAACAAAATTGAGTTCCCTTTGTGGTTGATTTCCATTTAGCTGCACCCAACAATAAAATAGTTATCAAAGAAAGCTACCAATTAGATTTTAATTCAAAACATTTCCAGAAAACAGTTCCCAAATCTCAATTGATATCTCTCCAACAACCTCCTAATTGCAGCAAGTTGGTGGTAAAGGGAAAAAAAAAAACCTGCTTTAAATGAAAAAGATGTATTCCGTCTGCTGGAGCATGCAGCATCCTTTTCCTAATTATTCCCAGGATTTCCCCTATACTTGAGCTTCCGCCGAAGATTATATATAGACAGATATCTATGTCTGTGTTGTGTGTGTGTGTGTGTGTGTGTGTGTGCATGTGCACACGCACATGGATGTGTGCTGAGGGAAAGAGACAGGAAATGCTAGTATTTCAAAATACAAGGAATTTACCCAATGCTCTACTGCTTTTCCATGAAGGGCACCATTAGACAAAGGTCAAAAATACCACAGCGTTCAGAGCTGGGGAATTTCTTCCATTTAGTTTTACCAAGTGGTGTGCCTTCTTGAAAGGATCGTCAGAATAATCAGGAATTTGGAATCACCTATAACAAGACTCTCCAGAGCCTGTTCATCTGACCTTTTGCAATCCAAACACAGAATAAAATACGTCACTACACTCAGGAAGTGCAGAAAAGTTCATTCTTCCTCTGCTTACCTACCTGAGGTAGACAGACTGTCCCATGATTCTGCCTTCATCTAACGTGAGACCATACTCATCTGAGCCCCTTAGTCTAGTCCTTGCCATTTATCTCTGGACACAACTGGAGCCTGTTTACTAGGACTAGGCAAAGTCCTGAAAAATGAGGAAGATCTGAGACATCTGAAGCCTGATCTGCCTGGCAAGAATATGCTCCACACAGCAAAAGATGGAAAAACTCAGAAGTATTCCTTATGTTTCAACCAGAAACTTCCAAGCAGATGATCACTGATGTCTTTGAGACAYGCAAAATCAACACTACAGTGTCTAGGAAGCACTAAAGATATCCGACCACCTTCCACACCAAAAGATCAGAGCACTTTTTTTTTTATTACAGGTCAGTGAGTAACAGACAATTTCTTGCCTCTAGTTTTCCTGCTTGGAAACCATGTAACCCTCAAAAATATTGAAACCATCTGAGCTGGATTTTAAAACGTCATCCAGGATTTGAAAATATGTTTTTTCCATGCTCCCTGTTTCTGTCTGTACAGTGTACTTCCGCTGTGTTGCCAGGGAAGATGGATAAGCAAACTGAGGATGAGGCAAAGGTTATAAGAGGACAGTGCTGAGCATCCTTTGCAAGGAGGGACTAGATTTAGCAATCAGCATGCAAGGACCATAACAGATATTTATTAGCTGATGGTGTCATAAAAGCAGATTCTTTTTGCACAGTTCATGAATGCTTTCAAACATAGTCTCAGCAATACCAGGCATTGCGCCTCCTGAAATTCCTCTCACATTGAAATTTTTGAATCTGATAGGAGCCCTGGAGAAACTGGTTCCATTTATGTTCTTGACAGCCACAGTTTCTGGGAGATGAAGGTCTCACTGGTTCCCCTCCAGCTCTTGGGGTTAAAAGAGAAACATGTTTGGGGAGATTATGATCTGAAAGACCATATTTTAGGGTGAGGCATATTTTAGGGTCTTCTCACACTCAAGTAGTAACAGCACACCAAGAAGCTCCACCAGGGGAGGTTCAGGCTGGACACCAGGGAGAATTCCTTTACTGAAAGCGTAGTAAAGCATTGCAATGTGCTGTCCAGGGAAGTGGTGGAGTCACCATCCCCGAAAGCATTCAAGAAATGACTGGATGGGACAGTGCTGTGGTGTATTTGACATGGTGGTGATAGGTCAAAGGTTGGACTTGATCATCTTGGAGGTCTTTTCTGACCCTAATGATTCTACGAATCCATGTATGGTGTATATGTGGGTTTAAAGTATCCTACTATGATCATTTCCTACACAACACATCTGAAAGAACAATAGTGGGATGTCTGAGGTACCAGGCATCTGTAGAAGAAAGAATTACCTGAAAATGACAGGGGTAAAAAATGACCTTTGGGCATGTTCTTCTTACCACAATATACCTGCTCTGTTTTCATAATCAACCCAACCAGTGTGAAAATACCTTGATTTTCTCAAAAAAGCAATCATGAAGAGTCTAGCATCTCCAGTACACATTACATTAACTCTTGTAATTTTGAAAAACTCAGCTTTAGTATAAATACTTGTGTCTATAAGACACATCTCTGGTTTTTTGGCTTCCTTTGCCAATATAGTTTTGTTTTCCATAGATAGGAAATGTCTCTTTAAATGTCAGAACAGTTGCTGATTATGGGAAAAGAACTTTTATAGACTGCTTTTCCATTTGTTTAGCCAAAAAAAAAGACAGGAAAGAAGATATTTGGTGCCTCCAGCAGAGTAATGGAATGGAATCAAAAAGTGTCAGCACACACTCTGGCACACCCAATTTAATCATTGTATCCATTCAAAGAAGTTCTAACACTCTTTTGTGTTATGTCCCTGACCTCTTGCAACCTTTACTTGGTCAAACCCACCCACAAAAAAGCAAAGGTGACTTCCCTTCCATGTGAAGATAAGTTGAGAAAGTAACAAAACAGCAAAGTTTGTCTTCACTTTGCAACAACTGCAAAAGCTGTTTTAAAAAGGGATCCTACTTGTCTCCTATTCTACAGCAAAGGTCAGTAATGAAATTTGGTTATAGATTCAGATGATCATGCACTTCTAGATTATTTCAGTTCAAGTGTTTTAATCAGAAGTGCCTTTGGCGTTCCAGTGAATGTGATAAATAAGGAGCCAAAGAAACGCTTGAGCCCTGCACAAATGTTAATTGCCAGCAGAAACTAAACTTACCAGCTATTGTCACAGCCACACATAAAACAAATGAGAGGTGGAGCTGCCTCTAATAAATATTTTCTGTCTTTCGTCAGAGAAGTGTGGTCTGAATAATAGCTCTGACAAAGACCAGCATGTCTAAGATCAAGACTGCAACACATACCAACAGGCCAGAGGGGGAAATATCTCATCTAAAGACCAAACAAAAAAAAAATCCCTTGTAGCTGTGATTATCAGACAGCCAGAGAACTGCTTTCTGGAAGGTATTGAGGCACATTGTCCCACCCCCTACTATTACACTATATCTACAAGAAAGACACGGAAGTCACACACCAGTACCCACAGACATCCGCAAATATTGACTTCATTAAAATCATATTGTGCTTTTCTTCTCTCTCAGTTCCTTATCTGTAAGAAAGTGTCCTCTCCGGATGTTTTCTTCCCCCATTTCCCTTTTTAAGATTCTGAGGACTCTGCCTCCTTCTTCCTGTGGGTAACTGAACAAAAACCCACAAGAAAGGTCATCATTCGATCCCTGCTTTGTCTCTTACTGTAATAAAAAGATCTTCCTCTATATCACACTTTTATATGCTTGACATCTATGCTTGACATTTAGTAATAAAACTGAAGTCATAATCTGCTTTCAGTTAGAAGAGTCATCTTGAAATCCTTTGGTATTCTTGTCAAAAATAATAATTGCTCATTGTCAACATTAACCTCCTTGAGCCTGCAGATCCATCATTCCCATTGYTCGACTCAACAAGCATTACTGCCTACAAAAATCTGCTGTTGAGGTAATGGATGGAACAGTGTTGCTGTTACATCTTACTAGATATTCTTATAGTAGTACTTCATGGTAACATTAACTGGGAATGGTTCAAAACAAGTTCTTTAGTTACAGTAAAAAAATACAGGCTTTGACAGAATTATAATAATTCACAAAAATCCACATTTATTAAGCAGTGCCACACATACTATTAGTAATAACACCCAGGCAGGTTTGTTCTCTTAGTCTTTTTAAYCAGAAAGTGAACTTTTTGTACCACATAAAGTATTTATGTTAAATGGGATAACACTTGAGATAATAACCTTTCAGAGTTTTCTGCAAAACTTTTCTTGTTCAGTGCACTTTATGTAATAATCTCTTCATTTGAATATTTTAGGATATCTGAGCTACAYGAAGAAAGCTGGAGATATGCTAGAAGAGTCTAGCATGTGATTAATAAGATCAGTGTAGAAATAAAAAAAAAATAAATTAAACTGAAATTTTCTAAGCAATTAAAAATCTATCTAGATGTCCATTTGGATAAGTAAGAAAGTACAATACACTTTAAAATGGAAATTCTACCCTTTTAAAAAATACCGAAACAGTTATGAATACTTTCTTCACAAAACAACCTGAAATTACAGTAATTCTATGGGGGAAACCAAWCAAAAAAAAAAAMCAAACAAAAAATCCCCAAACCCAAACTTGCGAAGCTGTAAATATTTCTCATCAAATTTCAATCCAGGAATTACACTACAACTACTTTACTTCTTCTTGACTCACTTTCCTTTATGCTGGGTAAACTGAAAAGCTGCAACTTCTGTTGAGGCATTTTCATTAGGAACCAAGAAGTAACTGACTATAAGAAAAATGGTTTTTTTAGAATCATTTGAGATTCTGTGACTTGCCTTGCTACCTATTTCAAACACTTCTTTGAGTTCAAGGTTCCTGGTTATGTTAGCAGAACTACACGTAAAAACAGTTACCAGGGCAGTGGAAGATAAGAAATCACAATGTAACTGGTACCATACAATATTCATCTTATATGTGTTTATAATTCTAGAATGTAATTAGTCTAAAAATATTTGTGCTTAGCAGAAATATGAAGTTCATAATGAAAATCACAATACTTATTGATTGTTACTGAAACATAGTAATTGCTAAAGTATGAGAATGTGAAATGAAAGGTTCTGTGTGTAATGGTAGTAGTAGCACTTATGCTATAAAGTATAAAATATGACTTTAGGCTTGTGTTTTCCCAACTGGAGAGGTGCCAGAGCAGTGAAAAAAACCTGTACTTGATGACAAACGGTGCTGAAAATTTGAAGATATCCTGAATGTATCAATACTGGTCAAAGATGTGGTTTGAGATTTTTTTCAGTCATTGAAGGCAACAGAAGAAACATGACCTGAGAAGGTGCATTGTAAAACCTCACTTTGATCAAAACAAGAATGCTGCATCTTATCCAAACTCATTGCACCTAGATCATGTGTTTTTATCTAGAGAGATATAGAAAGAATTGCATATAATGATTGAGTGTTGACTACGTTTTATGTGTGTCTATACGGCGTTATGTATAATGCCAGGATTTCAGAATAAAGGACTGAGCTTCAGCACAGACTTGTTATCATAAACCTGAAGACCTTTACATAGAGATATTTGTACTTCTTGGAAATAATTGAATAGTTGAGTTGTCCATGAATATGTAACCAAACCTTCCCTTTATGGCCTCTAAAAGTGTATAGAAAAACCAAGAGTCAAACAGGTACCTACTTAATTACTCTTGGCTCTCAAAAAGACACTCCTATCCTAAACAATAACTTTTTAACAATATCTGGTGGGCTTACCACACGATTGTGGTTTCACTAATGATGAGTCTGTTCGAAAATAAATATATATTAAAATTATACATGAAGGGAATCAGTGCAGTTTGACACCTAACACCCAAGTGTACATTTTTAGTCTGACTTTATTAGAAATCTAACATACTTGCTAAAGGAGGCTGTTTGGTAGAAAAAATCAGGCATAAGGTTACGTTGATTGAGAAGGAAAGGGCCACATCTGATAAATTCCTCTCCTCCTCCCAATGCCCTGCCCTCTTAGCACTGGTTGGAGTGTCAGACTTTCCCATTTCACATGCAGCAGAGCTATGCAGATGTACAGCACATCCATTTACAAGCACAAGTCCCCAGGGTGCTGACCCTCCTATGTTCCTTTTTTTTGATCTGAAAGACAACCAGAAGGGCTCACAGCCCGGACAGACATACACTCATCGGGGGTTACTACTACTCAGAGGAATGCTGCTCGGTGTGCATGTTCCTGTTATTCTAGGTCTCAAATGCCACCTCCTATGCTGCACTAGGGGAATCAGGGTAATGCAGAGGGTGTATGATCACAAAGTACCACTGTCTCTAGGGTCAGTTTACAGCCTAGAATGGCTTCAGAGACTTTTGTGGAAGGTCAGTTACTATTTCCCATTTTTTTTGAAGAAGAAAAATGCTTATCTTGTTAAACTCACATTCACATTCCAAACATCACAGAAAGGCTGTTGCAGCAGCCAACTCCATGTAAACTTTTCTCTGTTCCAGAGGTGGGCTACATTCATGGTTTTAATGTAGTGTGTCCTGTTTTTTTTAATTTTCTGTTTGCTTAGAAGTGGACAGACTAGACACTGTCTTCAAAGGGAACTTCAGAATCACAAAATACCCTGGCAAACATCAAGACTTGTGCTCAGTCTAGCCAACGGCAACGTGCCCCAAAAAACTCAAAGAAACCTGTATTCAGCTACAAAAAACATATTCAATTCACTTCACAGAGCATTTAGTGTTGATTTGGTTAGTGCAAATGTGATATTTGCGTCAGATTCTTGTGTCTTTAGAATAGGTAAGAAAAAGGTCAGCCAGGAATGATTTCCTTAGGGTTTTTTTTAAGAGAGGTTGTCTGTATCAAGAGCATTGCTTGTAGAAATAACAGAAAAAAATSTWAGATTCTGAAATGATATCAAGACTATCCAAATATATTATCTCTCATGTTAAATCTTCAGTAATTGCATTAGCAATGAGTGACTTCTGTTTCTGCATCAACTTACTGCAGCTCCTAAAAGGTGGCCATGTTATAACTTATGTCTGAACCCAGTAAGAGCTTTCTCCTGAATTCTGAACCAAAACCCCATCGAACAGTGGAGTCCCACTCTCTCCAATCACCACTGGTTATGAATAGGGTCTTATGTTTTTCCCGCTGTCGTTGTGTGCTAATTGTCCTGTCTGCTCCTTCCCACTCTCCAAACGCATGAGAAAGGCTAATTCCTTTGGGCAAGAGAACCCTTTGTATTGAACTTGTGCTGAACTTTGTTCAAGTGACTGAGTGAGAGTTTTGAGGTGTGCTGCTGCACTACAGTCTCCTTTTGACTTATTTCTCTATTATTACTGCATTTTCTTTTAAGTACTAAAAGACTTTTGTTGGGTATAGACTTGAACAAAAACCTAGGCTTTATTATAGCTCCTTTCTCTTTTCCAAGTTACTAATAGGTGAGACTGGGGAGGCACTAAATAACACAAAACTGCTCATTACTCTCACAGTGACAGCTTTGCAGCTCACCTCTGTGCTGGTTTTGGCTGGGGTAGAGTTAATTTTCTTCACTGTAGCCAGTACAGGACTGTTTTGGATTTGCACTAAAAAGAGGGTTTATAATATGAAGAGGTTTTCATTCTTGCTGAGTAGAATTTACACGGAGTCAAGGCCYCTTTTGCCTCTCATACCACCACCCCACCTGCTAGGAGGCTGAGGGTGCACTAGAAATTGGGAAGAGACAGAGCTGGGACAGCTGGCCCCAACTGACCCAAGGGATATGCCATAGCACATGAGACATCGTGCTCAGCATATAAAGCTGGAGGAAGCAGGAGGAAGGGGGGGATGTTCACGGTGATGGTGTTTGTCTTCCCAATTCACTGTTACACCTGATGGGGCCCTGCGTTCCCGGAGATGGCTGCCCTCGTGAAGGGGTAAATTAATTCCTTCTTTTGCTTTGCTTGAGTGTGCAGTTTTTGCTTTACACATTAAACTGTCTTTGTGTTAATCCACAGGTTTTGTAGCTTTTACCCTCCCAATTCCCTCCACCATCCCACTGCAGTGGAGTGAGTGAGTGGCTGTGTGGGGCTCGGTGGCCAGCTGGGGTTCAATCATGATGCATCATCAGAAAGATTGAATTACGAGTGGCTTAAAATGAGAGCCCACAGGTCCAAATAGAAGATTTACTTATCACCTAGTTAATACTGGGCTAATCTTGCAGGTATTTGACAAAACATAATCATAAACAGGCCTGCATATGTGAAGAAGCCAAAAACTATCCAAGGACCAAGACACCACCAATAAGAATTTGTGGTGAATATTGCCAATGTATATTACCTGCATCTTAAGCCATCAGTTTTCACCCAAAATTAACATATACTGCAACGTTTATAAATGGTACAGACTTTTTACCAAAGAAGTTCATGAGGTCAGAATAATTCTTTAAAGCCATACAGAATGTTTTATTCTAATGACATTTAGAGRGATTATAAAAACATTTTTACTTTGCCGATATTTGAGGGTTTCAAATTAGTCTGTTGATCTTAAAACTTCATCTACAACCRCTGACTACATAACAGGTTATTGCAAAAGCCACTTTATATCAGTCAGATCCATTATCCAACAGGGTGCTGATTTTATTAGTTCATCCTTCACCTGTGGCAAAAATCTTGGATGCTTCGATCTGGCAGGAAGAACGTAATTGTAGTAAAGAAAAAAAGATCTTCCAAGCTAAGAAACTTTGAATAGAGAGAAAAAGAACTATCAGTAGGAAAGGTCCCTATAATCATTCCTGGCTGCGAAAAATGAGGAGTGTTTGAGTAGTGCCATTATAGAATTTCAAATATTCCTATTTCCAGAATCTTACTTTATTTTATATTTTTGCAGTGCTGTGTTTTCTTATTCGAGTTTTATTGGTTTAACTGGTGACAAGTTGTTAACATACATAGTTAACTACATGAGGAAATTATATATGAAGTTTTGTGCACTGACTTTTTCCACAGATTATGCAGGTCAGTGAGGAGTATCAGACTAATCACAAAAGTAACTTCACTGGTGATAGCTTATACATGCAAAAAGACAGGAGGCTCAGAGATGCAGTTTTTTACCCTGCTGAGTTACTGTGCTTCAATAAGGAACTTAAACAAATTACCTGGTTTTTCTTTGCTACAAGCTTAAGGATTCACTCTACTGTGAGATATTTAGTTAAATTGCAGTATCTTGGTTGTCTCTGGATATATTTACCTAAGCAACCTGTAGGTTAAAAGTAGTCTTAAAAGTTTTTAAGACAACTGGTGAGAAATATTTAATCAAACATTTTAAATAGCAAAATAATAGCATTATTTTTTTTTGCAAAATCATTAATAGAAGACAAGTTTCTCAAGACTCTTCAGCAAAGAGCTATGCAAGATTTAGCAAGCAAAAATTCTTTGTTAATTGCAACCACCCTCTGCAATATTTTAGGAATATTTTTTCTAAGCAAAATGAGAACCAAGATTTTATGTTTGTTTTTTCTTTTTCAAATCAAATCTTTCCACAGAAAGACGATACTCTCTATTTTTTAGCTGTCATCATAGAAGATAGTAGACAACTCCATACCTTTTCCTCTTTGCCTTTCACAGCTTGAAGCCTTATATTTAAGGCAGAGAGTTAGATTTAGCTCAGCTGTCACCATGCTGTTCWCTGATTGTGGCTGGAAGAGGACCTAGTTGTGTCTTTGGGGGGAGTTAGAGTAGGGGATCACACAGCACTCTGGGACAGATCTCTAGCTGGCATCAACTGATATCATTCCACTGAAGTCCTTGCTCCTGTGTTGTTCCAGGATGGCTGTGGCTCTGAGCTAGTGCCCAGAAAGATGTGCTCCAGTCTCTGTCAATACAGGGCAACTCTTTCTGAAATTTAGGACTGGAAATAGCTATGGCAATTTGGATTCCACTTTGTGATAGCTGTTGGCACATGCCAGCTTTCTAATGGCAGAGGAAGAAAGAAGCACCATCAGCACAGTCTGGTCATGCTGCTTCTGTTTGTGATGCTGACACTTGATGTCCTAAAAGCTGCTGCCATTGCATCCTTCCCTGTTGGTGCCACTGCACATCCCTAGGATAAAAGCCAAACAACACTTTGCGCTCTCCTGCCAAGATAATTTTAACCCCCTATACTCCCTCAAAATACAGAAACATTGATTCAGGCTGAGACACAGTTTCTGTAGATCTTCCAACTTACTTAAAAATCACTCTAAAGGCATGGAAAGGACTCATAAGATATCATAGGATGAGTAGGCAGATTAATTCGCAGTATATTAGCTGAAAAGCTCTTGTTCTGTAGTGACAAAAACATTGATTTTCAATTAAGTTGTTGAATGTATTCTCATCTTCTCAAAACACTTCCTTTTTTGTGTTGCCTGCCTTGTTTCCTGATTTTCTAGTTACAACTGTATATTCACCTGCTTRCACTAGACAACAGTGTATTCCAGCCTTTTTTTYTTTTTTTTTCCCAGAGAAGATAAACTGAGAAAGTCAGGGTTTTGGCTTTGTAAAACCTCATCAATAGGATTGTGGATTTTTCCAGACCAAGATGAAACACGGAATTGATGCTCAGGTGCTTGTTCTGACTGTCTCACTGAAACCGGGACTAGTGGGTGTAATTGTAATGTTCAACTTCTGACCATCTCTAATATTTCTCAACAGAGCACTCATGAATCTTTCAGCCTCTCTGCATATTTTAACCACCTCTGTTTGTTACTTTGTTTTTCCTGTGACTAGTTCTGCTTTTTCCCTGTGTTCTCTTTTATCTTCCCAAAGGATTTAAATGAGGCTTGATAATATTTTCTAAGTTTAAAAAATACCTGTCTGGCTGTAACAACAGGAGACATAATTTTTTCGTGGCCTTATTTTCCCAACTAGGGACTTTGGAGGAAAACTGGCTAAGCTTTGACTTTGCTTGGAGAGCTGGAAGTGAAAAGAGAGTATCTGCAGACTCACACAGCTCTTGCATCCACTTTGAAATTTCTTTTTGAAATAAGCTATCTTATCCTGCTAGAGGACCTCTGTGAATGGATCATAAAAGTACTGTTAAAAGGTTTAGTGGACAAGTGCAGTTTTTAAATGTGAACTTACACATGGCCATTGAGTTAAAATTATTTTGATATTTGGGTTGGGTTCGTTTGGGGTTTTTTGTTGTTTTGTTGGGKTTTTKTTAGGTTTTTTTCCCCTCTCTGTCTTTAAACATATGAAGTAATTGCCATAAGGGACAACAGCTTTGAAACACTGACTTATAGCTTGCTTCTCATTACACTGGTCAGTAAACATCAGGATGAACTTAGCATATTTTTCATGAAGCAYGTATTTCTAAATTGCAGTTCTTTATCAGTGTATAATTTTATTCAGCACAAACCAGAAGACAGTAAATATTCTTTTGGCTGATGTGTTTTTCAGGCAACTTCTTAAAGTGCTGCATTTGAAACGTGCTACACTGGCCTACGAACACCAATGCAGAGATTTGAAACCAGTGAAATTCATAGAAAGAACAGGATTTGGTCTGACTCACCTCTATACTAAGATCGAAACACTGAGGAAAGTGTACTTTAAAAAAGCCCAGTTATTTTAATTATTGAAACATTCCAGCAAAAGCATTGAACAGATACTTTGAATATGTAATTGAACTTAATGCCCCAAATAAAAAAGAAAGGCGCTGGGGCTGTTAACATCAAAGCTCGCATTCACAATCTAGGCCTTGCAACTGATAAGCTCCTTCTGGAAAAAAAAAAAAAGGAAAAGGGGAAAAAAGGGAAAAAATCTGCATATTTCAGTGTCACTTGAGTAAAACTGACATGATAAAAGCAAATATGTGAAGAAAGAAAAAGCAAAGTGGGGTCAGGTTCCAGCTTCCAGCAATACTGTAGCATACAAAGTCTTAAGTAATGAACTTCATTAAAAAGTAAATTAAGTATTTCTTAGGCAGCTACAAATGAGACTTTTTTTTCTATAGACTCTATTGAAATGTCGCTACCACAGTATCAAAGCGAATAAGCAACAGCTACATTGAAAGCAATGCTGTTCAGATGGATGTTAGTAAAGCACTAATGGTTAATGTAAAAGCCATTTTTTCCTGGCAGATGATTTACATTAGTTTTAGGCAGGTAATAAAAGAATTCATTTTCATGATAATCCACAGAGGGTTCGACCAACCAAGTGATCTGTTAAGAATGACTAAAAAGTATTACCTTCAAAATCAGTAATGTTACTAGAAAATTTTCAGAGCAATTTTTATATTAGACATATGAAACAAATCTTCCAGGCCCTAAACTTTTTCCAGAGATGCTGAGGGCTTTCCCATTCTTAGTATTTCTGTGGAGGCTAACAGTGCTTATCTTCCAACATAAAACTTTTCATGAAACTACAAACATATGTTATAAAATACATGCAGGAACATACATATTTCCTCTTACATATTTCCAACACACATATTGATGGATTCATCAATCTGGGATATGACCTGGATTAAAAATATTATTGCTAGTAGCTCAGGTAAAGTTAACTGTAAAATTCTTACACACCTTGAGTTAAAGAAAAATGCTCACCTTACTTCGATAGAACAGTGATAAATATTCTCAAGCTGGACATCTAAATCGTAACAATTCCCTCTCAAATTATTGGCATTATATGGCTTGCTGCTGCTTTGCAAAATTCCAGGTAAAGAAATGACCAGCAATTATCTTACTTTTTAAAGTGTAAGAGAAAAATTGGAAAATATATATATTAGAATACATATATTTCAGAAAATGTTTGCCCTCCTGCCTCAACCTCGAAAGCACAAGCCAGAGTACTTTTGTGAGAACTTTTTTTATCCATAAAAATGGATAAAGGCTGATATATTTTTTCAGTATTATCTTTTTAATTCTTTCAAGCAGATATTTTTCCTTTTTAAGCCATTTTAGTTCTGTTTATAGGACTAGAAGGCAATAGTATAAAAGGCATGCAACCTTCTGAAATAGGGTTACGTACACACACAGAGCAACACAGAACAAACGAGTTTTCACTCTTTCAACTACACTCACCACCCATTACCCACAAAATGAACAACTTCCAAGGTATACAAATATCTCTAAAAGGTAGACTTAGTGTGGTCAAAGGACCATGTGGTCTTTCAGGGGGCAGTATCTGAAGAATCCTGTTAAAAAATCATGAATACACAACCTCTTTTATGCTTATTTCTGAAAAATTACAAGTCAAGCTGAGCACATGGCCACAGTGTCTTGGTGACAGTGCTGAAGTTCACTTCCTTTCTACACATGCGGTAGCTATTATAATGTATTTCTTCATGGAAAGCACACAGTTAATAGTGTGCTTTTTCACAGATCCAGTTATGGCAAAAATAGCACCATTATCATTTTTAATTTCTGATAGTCTATGCTAATATAGCTCGAATTAGGTAAAAGAATGATATAACAAATATTTTTTATATGTATTTAACACACATAAACAGAAATAAGTCTCTATACCTTGACTTGACTGATAATATTGACAGCAACTTCAGTATGTAATATGTTTATAAAAATAGTGTGGGTATCTATCAATTACTTTTTTTTCCACAAATGAAAGACCACATCTTTATTCTTTCTCATGGGGAATAATATTTAAAAAAAAAAAGAAAAAAAGGCAGAACCTAATTTCTTTTTAAAAAGGCAGTTTCTAAGTTTGCAGATAGTTGGACTGCAATTCAGCCCATGCCAAGAAACAACTTGCTGTTCATCCAGAGCAGTAATTATATACATGGAACTTGACTCAGCAAAATCCTGGTGCATCTACTTAATTAAGCACACGTTTAATCAGTTTTCTGGACACCACACAGGTCTGTTCACTGCATTTAACTGAAATTCATTGCTTAGCAAGGGCATTTCATTCTCCATCATTTTGTGGAGGCCTATGGTTATCCATGACAATGAATACTCTTTGATKTCTTACAAGTTATTCATTGATCAGAGAATCAATATTACTTTAACCATGAGCTAATCTTTCTGAGGAAAAATACATAATCTCTCTCTATATATACACTATGTATATGATTATATTATATATTATTATCCACATATTGAAGGATTCAAAGTGACTTGATTGCAGCCTTCCAATAACCTAAAGGGAGCCTACAAGAAAGGTGGAGAGAGACTCTATAGTGACAGGACAAGGTGGAATGGGTTCAAGCTGAAAGAAGGCAGGGTTAGATTAGATATTGGGAAAAAATTCTTCACTGTGGGGGTGGTGAGGCACCGGAACAGGTTGCCCAGGGAGGTTGTGGGTGCCCCATCCCTGGAAGTGTTCAAGGCCGGGGTGGATGGGGCTCTGAGCAACCTGGTCTAGCGAAAGGTGTCCCTGCCCACAGCAGAGGGTTGGAACTGGATGACGTTTAAGGTCCCTTCCAACCCAGGCCATTCGATGATGATGATGAAGATTCTATGATATACACTATATACATTTTATACATTTAAAACATACTACATATATTGGCTGAAAATACATCGTGCTCCATTTCCATTTCAGTGAAAATTTTGCCGAACACTACACAAGTATCATGACAGTGATGAAGCAAGTTCCCTATATTTAAAATGAACTTCTGCTGAATATACAGATGTACATAACCTTTTTTTTTAAAAAAAGGCATTCCATTGTTGATCCAGTCAATTTGCATTATTGACTCAAAAGCGGTTTCAAGTATATTATATCTCTGTCTGAATGTTTGTGCCAGTTTCTGTGAACTTTTGATCATAATTCTATACATATCCTGTAAACACTTTGCAAAGTCTTTGTGTTCTCTCATGCTGTGTGAAAGACCTTGTGAAACTGAGAGAAAAGAATGATTTCTCAGTATATACAGTAGATTACAGAAGGCACATTTGAGAAAATTTAAAAATAATAATTTTGAGTACATACTTTTTTTTTAGACACATTTTTTTCTTTTGGAAGCAGATCAAACTAAACAAGAAAATGCTACACCTTTCTAGATTTAGATTCTTAGTATATCATAAATCTTTTCCAATTCATTAATACATAAATATGGTTGAAATCTGATTAATGTTTCTACCAACCGGCACATGACAAAAATGTTCATGATCAGAACCTGATCCAGTTTCCATTAACCTCACAGAGAGCGGGACTTCTTTCTAAATATATAGTGCAAAAAAGAGAATATAATTTTAGATATAAATGCCTACCTATTAGAGAATGTGTAGCAGCTTGTAATAATCCAGCTATGCAAATATGCACTGTAAAAGATGTGTGCACTACATGCAACAAACCAGACATGCAGCACACACACGGGTGGAAAAGGCGTGGTGTGGTGACAGCGGTGAGTAAGAGTCATCCCAAACAGCAACAGCGCAGACCAGGGGTTCGAAAGATCCTACACATTCATAGGGGCAGCAGTGGCAGTGAAGCATAATTGTCTGGAATGCTGTAACAGAGAAAATGAGCAGGGCTCAGTCCTGTAGGTGGGGCTGACCTGCGGTATCCTGGCACTGGCATGGAGAGGGGCAGAACCCTTCTGCAAGGTTAAACATTTCATGCTCCCGTTTCCAGGCCTGAGACCCCTTCCCTCACAGTGGCACTGCTCTAAGTTACGTTAGCTGAGCACAGAAGCGCTGGTGAAACCCTCAGGAAAGCTACAAAACTTCCCTGAGAGCAGGCATTTAGCATCTCCTGCAGAGCCAGTCTACCCACAGCTCCCCTCTAAGCGGTCTTACAATTAAGGCACAATAAAAGAGGCTGACATGCTGTGTAAGCATTGTTCCTGACTCTAGTTATCCCAATTATTTTTTATGTTTTCCCCTTAAATGAGAAAGACATCAGGTGGTAACTCAAACACTGAGATAGCTATTTATGTTTTAGAACAAACAGTTTAAACASTATTATATACAGATGTCTAAATATTTTGAAAGTATCTGTTTATGGAAGTAAAATGGAACTACCTGTTTAAATTTAGAGAATTTTATTTAAAATCTGCATGGAGAACTGAAATTGCTTGTTAGTTGATACACTGTGGCAAATRAGGCTTATTTGCCTAGAGTATATGAAGTGCTTGGATTTCTGTTTGAATCGGGAAAAGCAATACATTTGAATTTTCATTAGACTGCTCCATTTTTACAAAAATGATTCATTGTATAAAAACAGTAGTAAGTGGCTTACTCTCTGTCTTTGTCAACAGACAACTGGCAAATTGCTGGCTGCATAATATTTCTGTTAGACTACTTGTGTATGGAAATCCGACTGCTTTGCAAGCAATTTAATCAACAGTGTAAATAACCTGTGTAAAATAACCAACAGCGCAAATGCCTTTAAATAATCAAGGCTCTTTAATGTACATAAAATAGGCTTTTGTACCTACAATAGACTTGATCTTTTATAACCATAGTTCGTTCTCACCTATTATACCACATTGTGCTCTGCAGTAATCAATGCATACAGAACCTTGATTTTCAAACCTACTCTTTAGTAGGTGCAATTTTTCACCCGCAGAGAATTGTGTCCACAATCTCACACTACTAATAAATTGCCAGAAAAAAACATAAGATAGGATTACAGATGTAAAAGCTGGAAGCTTGGACTGAAAATTGGACTGCATGACTGCATAAATAAAAATCTATCTACAATAACAAAAAAAGCAGGTAATTTGCTAATGTTCTTGAGAGACATCTCCCATTTTTCTTAGGCAATGAGAATTCTCTGGGTTTTACAACATGATAGAAGTTATTCAAATGTTTTATGCAGCATAATGTATTTCCAAGTTTTCCCATTATAATGTCTATCAATATACAAATTCTGAATATGTGCATGATTTGCTTAATTACACAAACACATGAGTATTTCTCTATATTCCCTGCCAGATGACATCACACAGTGAGAGGAAAAAGAGCTGGAAGACTAGTAGGCAGGTAGAAAAAAATCATTAAGATATGATGTTAACATAAAACTACAGCACGATAAATGAAAATGGATGCAAATATAACTGATACCCACTTAGAGGTTTCTTTAGACTCAGAATAATATTATATCTGAGAATCAAGATGTGCTCATTTTGCTTTAAATTGTCTTTACCTGCACATTTCTATCCTGTGCATTTTAAGAAATCTTTTCAAATTTAAGAAAAAATATTTTCAGCTTTTCTTTAATTTTTGAACATGACAAAAATAGTATGCAAGGATAAGCTTATTCCGTCTTGTACTTTGTAGAGAGTCAGAAACAGCTTTTATTAAAAAGTAAATTATTGAAGTTGAATGGGTTTAAAAGAAGCAACTTTCAAGGAAATTAACCTCAGTTTTAGGCARCCTCAGTAGTAGAATGAATTAAGCAGTATGAAAGAGCTAAAAAATATTTATTACCAGTTTTATGAAGTTAAAAGTTAGATGTTACATGAAATTAAAAGTGTTTACAAAGCAGCTTGACTTCCTAATATATAATATGGTCAAGTATATACTTTTTTCAAAATGTTGAAATACACCATTAAACCTTTAAACAACTTACTTTTCATACCTTTTGATTCTATCTTCACTACACTTTCTCTTCCCAAGCACCTGCAAGCAGGTAGTTCTGTGCCCAAGTCAGGGGCCAGACATCAGTCAGATTTAAAATTTGCAGAGAAGCTGCTGTCTTTTCAAAGGCAATACTTTGGAAATGGACATTCATTAAAGATACTGACTGATGAGATCTTCCCATTGCATTTCTATCTTTCCCTTTTCTGTGGTTTTGGTGTTTCATCTATCTGTTCTACACACACACAAGCAAGAAATTTAATGCTTTAATTCTCTAGGCATAGATGTCTATATTTATACCTCCAAACCAATGAATCTGGTACTCATTCACAACTCATCACAGTGTACCTGCAGTGCAGTGCTATTGCAGTGCCTGAATTGTGGTGTCGCTAATTCATGCGAGTTACTGAGAACCCAAAACTGCCACTGAAGTTTACTCAAAAGTTATTTTACAAAGTTCCAGCTATTCAGACAGCTTTACTCATATTCAGTAGGTGAAACAGACTTAATTCCAGATGTTCCTTCWGCTTACCACACTTTAACTCAAAATACTGCGGGAGAGAATAAAGACCTGTGACACATATTTCTACCTGTCCACAAACATTGCATGTCTAATAGAGCAAATGAAATATTTCACATTTCCACCATGGGTTGTACCATGACTAGGAACTTAACCACATCTGTCTGTAGGTAACATCCAGCGCAATCTACACAGACAATTTTGGTTATTGTTAAAATAATCACTACAGTCAGTTATTTCAAAGAAATTGTCATAAMGTAAATTATCATCGCTTGCATTTATCTTCACGATCTCTACTATTACTCCTCCAGAGCTCATATCATGGAGATACCAGAGAGGTACCTGGTAATATCAGAGGAGCTTTCTTTCATGTAATTCAGTCTTGGAGCAATCATAGCTCTTAACCATTGTATACTTTTTTCCCGAAATTAATTCAACACATTGCACTAGAAACCAGAGCTTTTATTTGAGAAAAGTAATGGAAGGTAGATTTGAGCAGCTCTAGGCACAACAGTGTGGTTCAGATGCAAATATCTATGTTGTAACATCCCAAAACCAGTCATGGAAACTACATGGAAAATACACCAATGGTCTTCCATGGAAAATAAACCAGTGTAGCCATAAAGGATTAATGTGTCCTCCACTCTCACACAGGGCACTATATCCTCTCACAAGTAGCTCCTTTATCGAAATAAAAATTCTCTAAGTGTCATACACTATCACAATGGGAAAATGGTGGTGTTTCAGCTGGCCTCAGAAAGGAATTATGTAAACAAGAGACAAAGTACCTTTTATTTTTTTAAGACCTCTGTTCTTACTTTAACACCCCTCTCTTAACGTGAAAGGACTGTGTAATAAAGGCATATGTGATTTTTGAATCTGTACTAGACTATTTGGCTTTAATACATATTTTACTATGATCATTACTGGTGTAGCACTTYGAAAAGTTTACTATTAAAAATGCAAGCAGGTAATTTTGAATTTTGTGTTTTATATGTAGTAATTATCACTTTTGCTACTTCACAAAAGTTACAGCTTCAACCTAAACCCAGGAAAAAAGTAGTGAAGAAAAAGGTTGGTTTAAGCTGACTATCTGAAAGTAACATTGGAGTTCCTTTCTTTTCCTGGTGAGGAGGCCTGATTTATGTGGTCTTTCAASATAAAAAGAGCCTGTTATAGAGAAATACAGCAGTTTAAAAAACTATTAATTTTGTGTTACRTTTTAGGATAGCTGCATCTCCTTCTGACATTTCTATTAAAAGCTCTAATTAATGCCAAATTCCTGTGTGTCCAACTGAGGCTTCTGCAGGGCTCAGAAATATGAAGTTCATTGTGATGTTTGTTTAAAAACCCAAACCACGTARAGTTTACAGGTGGAGATTAGCAAGCTACAGCAGGAGGTATGTGTATTCTAAATAAAACAGGATATTCTCCTGTGCATCAGCAGAGGCTTAGCTTTAGGGCTATCCCTACCTGGTCAGGAAGGGATGAAGACCTTGCTCAGAATACCCAATGTGATATKTGCTGTTTGCATGCTTAAAAAATACCAGGGAGGAAGGTGGAAAAGGAGAGCTTTAGATTGGTTAAGAGCATGAAACCAATYGGAAGGATCCAAGGAAGAACGAGATTTACCCTTATCCCGTCACAAAGTTTCTGTTCAGCCTCTATTCTAGGCCTATCCCCTGCATAAATATTTTCAGTGAATAAACAACTTAGGCAGCGAGCTACTGCTGAAGGGTCAAGAGTGCAGAGCAGCTACATTTTTTTCTGACCAATGACAAATAGTTTAGAGCTCAGATAAGAGTAATAAAATTCCTCTTAAGATRAATTATCCTGTTTTGTGTCTGTTACTAAAGAACGGTAAAAACTGTGCCTTATGGCTTTGTGGGTTTCATGGGTTTGCATAATAAAACACAATATTACAATAAAACATAAAATAAACAACATTCAAAACACAGCAAACACCCAAATGTAACAGACTCCTCCTGACTACAATAGGAATATTTTTCTGTCATTATTGATATTTGAATTTTACCTGAATATTAGGTTAGAACCATTTTGGTTTGGAAAAGCAGACATCAGCTTTCCGAACATATTTTATCTATGTTGTTGTTTTCCAATCCTCCCTACAAGATTTCACTTGAGTTGGACAGTTTCTCTTTTTCACATCTCATGTTAAGCTCTTATGACTTGCTTCAAAGCTTACAGCTGTTTTCTCCATCAACTCAATTCTTCACAGACCAAATTTAAAACCTGTTATTCAACTTTTGAGAGTTCGAGAGGGGACAAAACCAGAAAACACCAAAATAAAACTTACCAATCACATAAGGGACTGTCTCTAAAATAAAAGTACTTCAAATCTTTATAATAAATTATATTCCATCCAGAAAAAGATGTATTTTATGGGACGGATTTTTATTTCTAGGAGAGAGATATCATTGAACAATGGCAAGAATGTCTTTTATCAAATAATTTAATTCAGCAGAAATTAGATATTAATTTATATCTATGGTAACTTTATTTTTGGAAGGATAAGTGGACAYTATTAGTGGATAAGAGAGAAGAAATGAAGCACTCTGGAGATGACCAACCCACGTTTAAATGGTAGCAGAACATTCTTAAAATAAGTAGATTTGTTACAAATGACTGTGCAGAGATTCTGTGCGACTTATTTTTCACCATAGAAACATAAAATATCTTGAGTTGAAAGGGATCTACAAGGATTATAAAGTCCAACTCCCTGYTCCTCACAGGACTACCTAAAATTAAACCACATGACTGAGAGCATTGTCTATATACTCCTTCAACTCTGACTGGCTTGGGGTCATGAGCACTCCCCTGGGAATCCTGGGCCAGTGACTGACCATCCCCTTAGGGAAGAAACATTTTCTAATGTCCAATGTGAACGTTCCCTGATGCAGTTTCATACCAAATGCCATACTGGAGTATCTAAGAATTAATAAAAGGAGGATATTTGGGAAAATATGCATGTGGTAAGACAAGCTAGGAAGTCTTTTTGACTTAGCTATTACTGTCTTTCTATGGAAGCAGAAGAAATAGGTAAAGGTTTTTTTATGAGAACTGCAAAAGCTGTTCTAATCCAGGGTCATTTAGGACTTCTCCCAGTTTCCAGCTACCGGGGAGTTTTATGAGGCGATCTGGCAATCTGCATCCAACAGCTGTTCAGGCACTTTCTGTGCAGAATAAGCAGATCCTATGCAGAACACACGACAAGAGTAGCTTTTCTGACTCATGGCTCAACCAGCAAGGAAAGGATTTGTATAAGAAGGAATAAACTAATATTTTCACAAAGTCTCAAATCTTTGATCAGAGAGGAAGGAGAATACCTCTGTTTCAGAACTGGGGGTAACTACAGAAAAACTCCAATGGAGAAGACTGGCATTGTGATGTCAAGAGACCATCATCAAGCCTCTGGTCTTCCTCATGACCTCGTTCAGTGTGGAGAATGTATAAACTGAAGTSGTATAAATGTAGTGTGCTTCCAATGGCTTGTAAATGAACACAAACATGGTGAGGTACTATAAAGGCTGAGGACTGTGTGTCTTGGGGAATCCTGATTAAACTCAATGTGAATGCATTTGTCCTTACTATACTTCATTTATAAAGATGTTCCAGAAATAATAGGATCTGTACATGCCATATAGCTCTCTGACTGCCTTCCAATCCTTTGCATTCAGCCYTTGGGCAAGATATTGATGGAGCTACCAGAGGTCTTCCACATTAGCAGACAGTGTACTGTCGTCAACAGCCAGTAGGAATGACTGTCCTCATTCTCATAGTTTCGGGCTTCAGCCTCTGGCTTAAATATTAGAAAAGGTACCAAATGGCTGCCATGGATTTCATGAAGTATCCTAAAAATTCAACTGTAAAGCAGCTCTGAAAGTCAGATGCTACATTTACTTAACTGAATAACCTGGACAATGTCATAATTTGACACAGGTTTTGTGGCAGTGCTTATGGAACAGAAGTGCTTTTAAATGTAGAACAAAGTGTCTTTTCAATTGTGTTTTCTGGCCTTCATCTTTACTAGAGTCTACACATATTCCAAAGCAAGTGAATACAACATGTGATCAGGCAGACTGTATACAAATACATCTGAAAAGGTTGGCCTAGTCAAGTGATTTTTCTCAGCTTTGGAGTTCCACCAGTTTTCAGGGGGAAAAATTCCTAGAGGGCAAACAGACACCTGTGAACATGCTCATTTTTCTCAGTGATGTTCCCAGGATGGCTGACATTGTCCAGAGACCACTCCTCCTCTCTGCTGGTAACCACCATTGTGTACAAATATGTGTCAAAGTGCAAGATAATCCAAACCCATATTATAACCCAATAACTTCTAAATGGATGTAAATGGAATTAAGTTATAGTAAAAGCACCACTTGCTACACAGATTCATACTAATGTGGTATATGTGCATACACATAACTATAAATTTAATTAGGAACTGAAACCTTTAGGAGGAAAAAAAAAAAGAAAAAAGGTTCTGAAATACATCATTACTCTTCTACAAGAATACACCAAGACAAACCTGTAATATCTACAGAGAGAAGAGAAGAGGTGTTGCAGAATCATAATGTACATTAAACGTGTGTGTAGTTCGCTATAGTGCATTAGGATATCCCAAACTCAAATTCTAGATATTCCATATGTGGGAAGGGTGGACAAAAATTTAAAAAAATAAAAGCCACAGTTATATTACAGACAATTCAAGTCAATACTACTTACAAACTGAAAAACAGATTCAGTATTATATCTTACAGACTTTAAATTACATTTTCCATGTCTGATTATTGAGAAACATTTCAGAATTGCAGTGCACGAGTACAGTATACCTAGTTTGGGGGGGGGTTGGGGTTTTTTTCCCTCAAGCACAACAGAGGGTCAGGTACAGGCATCGCTTACATGTAGCAAGAACATATGAATAACCAGATAACTGAGGCAGTATGGAGAGCAGTTCTCCATCCTTTCATCCCTGTAGACAGTATTTGTCCCTTTGATCCTTGAGCAGATCAAACAAAATTCACTAATCAATTATTTCCTTTTTTGTCTTTCAGATGCTGCCACAGGCCTTCAAATACTGATGGCTAAGTACTTCAGGAATTTTTTATTTGTTTACTTTTATAAAACAAACGTTTACCACAAAGGAATGTTTTTTTCATCTTATTATTTTTCCCACCACCCAAAACCATAAATGAAAACGTTCATATGAAAATATTTGTGAAAGCTTTTTGGTATTAATTACTTTGAATATAAATTTTGGAAACCTGTTGGAAACTTGTAATGAGAAAGTGGATTTCTTACACTTAAATTTTTCAAAACTGCTGAAGTTTGGACTCGACAGCATCTTCATTCTCACTAGCAAAAGTCTGGAGGGTTAGGCTTGAACGGACTATTTGAGGGTTGGCAGWGGAGAAAACATGCTTCTGTAACACAGAGACTTAACAAGAGTGTGAGGAATAGCTACTTTCCTGCATGAGAATGATAATAAAAATCAGTGACTTAATCTACCCAATATTCTGTGACATTAAAGAGTCTGAGGAGCCTGGCTACACCTGAGGAGCCTGGAGTCWTATGGCTACCACCTATGTTGTGGTTTCTCACATATTTATGTGTCCATCTCAGTTTACTAGTCCTCTTCAGATACCGACACTGTAGTACAAATCCTCAGCCTAATCTAACCCATTCTACTAAAACTCAGATATATCTATTACAGTTCTTACTGACACACATTTGTTATATTGATGCTGCGGCTGCAGCCACAGAAGTTCTTCTCCAAGTACTGAATCAGAAAATGTTGACCTGAAAGGTTCAGTCCTGAGAAGTCTCACATGATGTTTAGTGCTACCAATATCTCAGTAACCTGCTTAAAAGCTCTATTACTCAATCAAGACAATAAACACTTAARACTTGGCATATCATCCAGTTTTGTTCTGTTGGAAGTTTGTGAGAATAGAAGCGTAATTTCTTTAGACTTTGAGTAGCAGAAATCACAAAGAAAGTAGGAAATATGGCAATAATAAATCTAGTTTTCTTCAGAGTGAGAAAGGATGCACGTTAAGGATGGGAGAAGTCTGGACAGAGGGGAGAAACACCACAGTGCAATTACAGCAGTGGACCTTGGATGATAGTAACCTGATAGCTAAAGAAGTTACCATGTGAACGCTGAGAAATTTGGAAGTTATTGTGGATGGATGTCACAAAAACACTAACTAAGGGTTAAAAAATACACAGCAAACAGAATAAAGCTCAAGCAACATGTGAGAGGAATTATTTCAAAATAGTGGAAGGAGAAAGAAAAGAGAAGGTATGCACTGSAAAAACAAAATGATAAGAGTAGAAACACTGTATATTTTTAACAAAAATGCTTTTATCCCACAAAAAAGGTATTACCTAACACCTCTTCAGAAAATTTGCAATTAGGCTTACAATTTTTAGATTTGGTTGAAACACAGTTAGAGTGTAAGGTGAGTAGACTATTCAGCAAGTGACGTTTACCCTAATAAATCCTATCTCAGTTATTTTCCACAGGCATACTTCTTAAAATTCTGCAGACATCGATATGATACAAGAGGATAACACCTTGTGATTCTCAAGATCTTGAAAAGTCTTCCATATTCATGTAAATATTGACCAGTAGCCCTATGCTTAAATAGTGACCGATAGCAATTCTATTCTACATATCCCTTTGCTAACAAAAACAAGCACGGTGCAGCCACCTAGTAATAAGTTTGCTTGTGGCCAATTTCTCTCTCATTCCTGGAAAAAATGTAAAATCGTGGGGTGGAGAAGAAGGAAGAAATTTGCCATGACAAGTAAAGATTTCATAGGAAGTGTTCCAGCAATGCTTATGCCATCATCAGAGAGAGCCAACAAAATCTTATTTCTACATTGTGCACTCTTTCTCTTTGTGACYCAGGAATTAAGAGACTAAAATACATTATGACATAGGTCATGACAGCTCCATGTATGAGAGGAACACCTAGAAGAAAGTTATGAGAAATTGGAAACTGATGTGATGATATGTTTTCTAATGAGGGAGAAAGGGATTGCATAAATTAGACAGAATTGTATCACAGGGAGATTAAAGGAATTAAGAATTTAAGAAAACTCAACTGAGACACAACATTGCCCTGGCTCTATGCTACAACTTTATGATTCCACATGAATAAAGAGAGARGCAGCAATATAGGTCATGGACATAGCTGTCTATCTGGGTAGTGCAGAAATTGATGCCATTAGAAAAAGAGTCCAAATAASCCTTTGATGAAGAATTACTGGATCCACTTGGACCAGCAGTTTCCCAGTTGCAAGACTTCTGGATTCATCTGGATTAAGCTTTTCAAAATATCTGCAGGCTCCAGTAGGCACTTATCACTCTGATAAAGGTTTTGGCTTAAAACACATTTTGACATCATGGTGTCATCACACAACTCCCAGAGCCAGAGACCATGTTGAGATATCCACATCCTGTGAAGGTGTAGGTTAGTTAGTTGTGAAGAAAGTGAACAGTTTGGGTGAAGGGAGAAGTAGATTCTCTTGATGGAACATAGGAAAGAAGGCACACTGTTTGTAAGAGGAAGGCAGGAGGAGATTTTCAATGGCAAGGAAAAAAGCACAACAAACAAGACTATAGAATTTCCATACATTTCAATTAAAGAAGCCCTCAATCTCATCTACTGATATTTATCCATTAAACTGCAGCATATCTATCGTGTTTTTTCATTTTCCGGATAGATGGACTGGATCTGAAAGAYAAATAAAAAGGAGAATTTAAAAAAAGGGAGATACAAGACTCTAGTGAAGGATTTGGGTGATTACCATCCCTTATTTTATTTCTTTTCTTATTGATCATATTTCCTTTTGTGTTTTAAAAATTCAGCTATGATCCCTATGGGACAAGGAGTACATTTAGCTGTGTGTTTGTGGCAGGATTTTGTCACCAAACATATTTGAAAATATTGCATATCCCCAGCATTGCTTCTCCTCTGTCTAAACCAAACCCAATTTCTGCTGTAAATATGTGACATTTATGACAGTTCTTAGTTATTAGCTATGTCTTCAACAAATACTTTCTATTAAATAGTTGCATCATATGGGCTACCTGAAAGATTAATAAACTTCATAATGCTTGGAAGCATTTGCTGTTTTCCATACTGTTTATGTATATTCTCAATCTCTTTATATGAATTAGAGAAAAGTAAATCTTTTCTTCTTCTTCTTCCCTTGCTTTTCTCCCTGCAGTTATTTAGAAGTCCAGTTCATATATTGTGTCCTACTTTGATAGGAAAGAAATACTATTGATATTTTTTATTTCAGTTTGATAAAAAGCATGTTTGTTTTCGTTCATAGATTTAAAGCCCCAAAATGGACCAGTACCGTAAATAAAACATGCAATCTCATTTTAAAAATTTATTACAAGGAATTTTGTTTATGATTTCATGTTCTCCAGTAATAATTAATTGGAGGTCTTCACTGGTCCCCACAGACTAACTATCATTCAAAATGCACTAAAGGATGATCAACACACAGCAGCACATCTTCAGCAGCGAAAGTAACCATATGTATTTTTACTAGCAATTTAACATAAATTTAAAAACAAGTCATTTTACAGTGTGTGTGTTTTGCAAACACTGCCCAAAAAATAGCTAATTTGCCAGCTTCTAAGAGTTTGAAGATTTTTTACTGAAGTTACAAGGATTACTAAATACTYGAATGAGAATTCTTTGCACTTTTACAGTGACTTTCATTGGAGCCTTTGGAAAAGCTTTAAAACTGAATTGATCAATTAACGATAATTATGTTCAATAAGATATTGAAAGGAATTCCATTTGTTATACTATGCGATTTTGACTGTATTTGAAGCAACAATACAATACAGGCAAAACTAGCAACACAGCAGTTTGCCAGTTGCCTTCACTGAACAAAGAAGAAATTTATCCAGAAAATACATGGCCAGCATATATTTTCACCCCTCACATGAAATCCCAAATTCTTAGGGCAAGGATGGATTTAGTAGCACATTCCTATGAAAGAAAAATGCTCCTCTAGTGCAGGGTGACCTTATTACGCTCTCTTACTGCAGAAGAGTTCTTGCATGCAGAAGATCATGGAAGTTAGGAAGCATAAAGCACAAACTGAGGACTATTCTGCACCTACAAATCAGACCTCACTTTGATTTTCACATATTATAAATGTGGTTTTTACTAGCAATTTGAATAATACTACAGAAAAACAGAACACAAAAGCTACCTTGCCATCCTGAGTCTCTCTTTTCCAAAGAGAATTATTCATCGACTGAAACAGTCTTTTCATTAACCTGTATTTCTAGCTTTTCATTCCATTTCCTAGCTCCCATTTATGCAAATTCTTGAATATTCCCGAATCAGTCATATAATTCTGTACATAGATTTTATATATCAAATAATCTCTGTTATCTGGTCTAAAACTTATTTTGCAAATTTTAATTTTTTTTTTTGTTGTAGAAGTTTTCATGTTCTCTTTCATCATCTTCCTGAATATTTCCTCATTTGTCTGCTTATGTTGAAGTGCATGAACCAGTCACAGCGTGCCTGGTCAGCATGCCCCACCAAGGAGATTTTGGAATGATGAAATGTTGAATGTTATTCTCTCTTCTTTACTGATAAAGCTGAAGTTATGTTTATGTTTTAAAATGTTCAATCCCTAAGGCAGACCAGTAAATTTAACAAAATAAAATTATTCCTAATCACTTCTACCTTCACTRATTTCACAGATGTTCATTCTGGCTGGAGAATCAGGGAACAGCTGAGGTGGGAAGGCACCTCTGTACCCACCTTGCCCAGAGCAGGGGCATCTATGGCAGGGCTATGTCCAGCTCTGTTTTGAACATACCCAAAGACAGAGATTCCACAACCTCTCTGGGCAACCTGTGCAAGTGTGTGACCAAYCTCATGGTTTAAAACAAAAAATTTCCAACTAACCCTGACTAACCAAACGAATTAAAAGTCTTGTGTTGAATTTCCTGTATTTCAGGAAAGATGAACAGAGCAAAACAGATCATGCTTTTTTTTTTCTCCTTTATCTCTGATGAGGAACATTTGCTGTGCACTAGCCCTTAATGTTATCCAATTGCTATATAAAGTAAGAATATTTCAGCAGCACTAGCATCATTCTCTGCCTAGCGTTACTAAAATTGAGTCATGACCTAAGGAACTACAAAGAGAGCATATGATTATATCAAACAGAGTCATCTGAGTGTGAAGTATTTGTATTTGCATAGTACATACTGTGTATTTCACTAAAGGGTCAGAAAGTTCTTGCAACGATTAAATGGTGTATTCTTAAGATCAGCATTTCACTTCTGTTAACTAGTTTGTATGACCGACTAAAGCAAAGGTTCAGCACTTCACTGGGAAAAGGATTTGACCCACTGACAAGAAAGAAAATGAGACAAAAAATAACAAAACATAGGATACCAGTCTAAAAAGCTCTTMATCTTTGAAATAGCCTTAATTAGCTCACTGAGGTCTGTGCTGTACACCATAGAGCTCTTAATGACTGGCTTGTGGAACAAACTCCTACAATTTATTCAGGTTAACGACAGTTTTAAACACATGGTATTTATTTAGCTAAGATTAACTGTATATTGCAGAAGTGCCAACATTAGGAAGATGTGTTTTCCTAATGAAATAATCTATGATCCTATTCCTTATTTGCTGCTGCTTATTAAACTTTGTGTTGAACAACTGAAAGAATCTTCCATTATTGATTGGCTTCATTCTGCAAGGTACATAACTCTAAATATTTTTAGGGTGGGAGTTGTTCCTTGATTCTAATGAGACACTTGCTTAGTTCAGTACTAGGGAATTTAATCCAAGAGCAGAAATGTAAATTTCTAACAGTGTCTTGGATGTACAGCTGCCTTGACCTCCTTCCAGGGCATCATGTTCCATTCCTTCCTTACCCTTTATGCTGATACACTTTTAAAGGTAAGCTCTTGGTTGCTAGTGCTAGTTGAGAAAATAGCCTCTGATGTTCAGTACTATCCCTCTAGAGCTAGTTGCAGTATTATGTATTTATATATCTAATGGCTGTTCCATGTCCATGSTGTTCATGCAGAACCTGTGTAGTATGAATTTGAACTGTGAGTGAAAAGCTGTCATCTTCACGTGCCAGGCCTATCATTTTTAAATTTATTAATCCCTGTTAATATCAAACCTCTCCTTACCATGCTTCTAAACCAAGCTGCTCATTAAACAGAAGCAGAAAACTGAGTCATTGACAAATCTATAATTTATTATACAAAAATTAAATATTTGATGTGTTATGTAACTTGCTAGCTAAATTAGTGATTATCTTACTAGATATACAACAGTTGATTTTTACCACACATATGCATTTGGAAATTAAACCAAATCCTGTAAAACTTAAGGATRGTCTGCATGGAGGATATCAACTCTGCACAGCAACAGATTTTGCTCATTACTGACTAATTACACTCCATTTTAAGAACTGGAATAATTTAATTATTTAAGAATCTTGCAATACATTCACTACAAAGCAGCGATATTCTTAATTCCAATTTTGTATTATCTTTGAAGTTTATGCAGTCAGAAAAAAAAAGATATTACAGTGAAATAAATGAAAATATGTTGTTAAGAAGACTCTACTCACCCTAATCTTGCCTCTAACCCTATCTTTGCCCCATCCAGAAAGCATTTTCTTTCATTAATTTTATTTAGCCCCTTGCTGCCTGCTGACAAGTAGGCAATGTCCAACAGGAAGCTCTGGGAATGTAGACATACATCATGTAGTCTGTTTATTCACAGGGAATTAATAGAATGCCTCTATAAAGTTCATTTAAAAATGCATGCCAGACAATGTGAAAAACTGAATACTCTTCAGTTTTGCTGTGCAAATGTAGGCAAACCCAGTTTCATGAGTCACATTTGCCTTTTCTATATTTATGGTCTTTGCTTTTTGTTTTAAGCTTGTAATGGACTCTCAGAATCTTTCTATTTCTTGTTTTTATGCTACCTGAAAAATAAGATAGCATTCAAGAATCAGGCAAACTGGCTGAAGACCTCTCTAGGCTATTTTGTGGTCAGAAAGATGCCATATTATTCTGGAACATCAGATGTGCAAAATGCACTGTTCTGGAGACAGACAATGCGGCTAGCATTTTATACAATATTAATCTAAGGAGTGGCAGCCATTCACTTACATTTCAAAATGTTAACCACATAATTGTACAGGAGGGATTCCTAAGGGCATCTTTCCATTTAAGAGTATTGCAATGGATTTTGATGTTTCTGTTCTCTCCCTAATGGAAGTCACGCAGGTCACAAAACCATAAAATACAGTTTGGTGTTTTAAGTTCAGAGATAGATCCACACACTGCAGAGGAGGCTGGCTACACATCCTTCCCAATTCAATAGAAATTTTCACCGACCCTACAACAGAGATCTACATACTTCTAACCTAAGCATCCAGTTGTGTGATTTTTCAGTCAGAAACGATTTTGCTGGGATCTTCAAAAAGCCCTGTCCAGCAACTAAACATGAAAATTTGTCCACATTCCTAATTGATTTTTACCTCTCTTGCCAGAATATTTTCCTGTGCTAGAAAGGTCGCCAGACACAAGGGTAGAAAACAGTTCCCTACTGAATTTCTTACTCAGTCACCTTTCCCACAGCAGAACTGCTACTGACACATAGGATCACTTGATCACTAACACCTTTGGTCAAATACGCCAACAGTGACACATTGAGGATTTACAAAGCTTTTTTTAAGTTTCATTGGTCATGACAGCTGCTATACAAACAAAGAAATGTTATTTCATTCTGAAGGACAGCCAGCAGGAATATGCTGTGGCAATATTTATCTTCTTACCATATAGGCTTCATAAAGCCATATGCTCATTTTAAGGCCAATTAACTCCACGGAATATGTGGGGTCTTGCTAAAGTTGCAGCCAAAACTTGCTGCCATTTAAATATGAAAACRAAGTAGACATATCCAGACCGGGCAATAGGCATAAAAAATTTTTAGTGATTTGCTACTGATGTTGGCCATAAATGTGTTTAGAAATCAAATGCAATAAGTAAACAGACCTTTGTAAAACCGACCTTTCTGTTCTGCTTTTCCACACGTGCCTCTTCTTGCTTCTTATTCCCATATTGTAACAAAATACCCTCTTAGGTTGTTTACTCCGTTGCTTTACTTAGGTCCTTTACTCTATGTTGTTAAATGACCCTAATTTAAAATAATTTCTATTATAAAAACTTTAAATACTGTCTTTTAAGTTATACCACTTAAACACCTTTTAAAAAAATACTGCGCTGTACAGATAGATTCAGCTTTTCTGCCAATCCCTCACTATCAAATCCTTTTACAGTTCTTTGTTGTGAAACCAGCTATAGTGTTACATTGTCTGTCCTTACCCACATTACTGCTGGATAAAGCCCCTGGTTCCCCAGACTAAATCTGTGCTGTTCTCTGCCCTGGTTTCTCAATGCTATCTCATTGCAGCAGCTCACATTGAAAGCGTGCTATTCCCACACCCACAAACACAGCTCCTGGGATAAGAACTGCACCATTGATGCAGCCTGTATTCTTTTCCATAGGTTCCCACCAGCATGTTGCTAACAATTTCCTGGGCCTTATCAAAAAAAAAAAAAAAAAGAAAGAAAAAAAAGGAAAAAAAAAAAGAAGGAAAGAAGCGGAAAAAAGCCTTTGAAAAGTGAAAACAGAGAATCAGACTCCATTGTTGTTTTACTTTCACTGCCATAATCTGTGTTTTCCATCAAACTACATGTAAAGACTACAAACATCACCTAATACAGATACCCCAATCAACAATTTACCGTGGACAGTTATTGTTTGGTATCTGTAATCTTTCAACCCAGTATTTGTGGTTTTCAAATCGTCCTTTTCATTCCCTTTCAGCAACCTGAATTGAGTTGAACCTCATCCCTCTGCCTCCCCCAAAAGAACCTTTTGCCTGTCAGCAGGAGTAACAACTGAGTCTGTTGCAAACTTTAGGCTTGATCCATGCAAGCAAAACATACGGATCACATGCGTTTGCCACGGAAATTACTCGGAAACAAAGTGTGGAGCATGCCACTTTGATTAAGTGTACAACTGGGATCCCTTACTTCTCAGCGTGAGCCTTTTCCCCTGAGCAAATCTAAGGGCTTTTCAATCACACAAGAAAAATACTGGTAAATGGGCAGGGGAGCAGGAGGAGGAAGTGGGGTGGGGGCAAAGGATGATCTTGGCTCTACTGCAGAATTTATTTTCTTTTTTTAAGTGGGAGTTTTGCTTTTCTTTCCCTCTGCCCTCCTCCCCATCCCTGAAAAAATCCCTATTAAAAGTAAGCTCACCCCAGGGGATATTTTGTGATTCAGCCATCCTTCACAAGCCTTAATTTCATTATTCAATACATCAGACAACTCAGACCTGAAGTGATATAAAGCAGTAATAACCTGCACAGTAGTGCCTCAAGAAACACYGGTCTTTTTTTGCAAAGAAAGTGGTAATGTGCTTAAGACCAAGGACCTTCCAGTTCGGTTCCCGAGACTGACACTGACATGCTATGCAAACACAGCAAAGTAATTTAATTCTCTCCCTCAGCTTACACGTATTCATCTACAGAGCTAATTATAYGTAACAACAACTTGTTTCTACACTTCTTGTGATGGTTGTCTAATATTTGTGGACTGCTGTGAGACAAAGCCACTGYGATAATGTGCATGTCCCTAAACAGACTGAAGGGGAAGATGAAAAGTTTAATAATTAAGGATAATWAGAAAAGCAAAACCTTGTGTTACTTTTAGTTTTAAAATTAGAAGTAAAAATATTAATGAAGGGTAGATTTTTTTTCTAACAACAATGGAATTTGGGAATACATGAATTCTAGTACAATCCATGTTCTTTACTTCCTTTGATTGTGTGGGGAAATCTTCCTYAGGAAATTTTTTGAAACAGAAAAAAATTTAAAAATATGTTTCCTTTAACGACTTAATCTATTTGCTGTTCATTGTTAATGCTTTTTAATACTCATTGAAGTTATGGAGTCAAAYTAGTTCTCTTTGTTCAGAAGGGTGAAACATTTGAGACAGATTAAGCTTAAGCTCCCACTGCCACCTTATCAACTTTGGCTCAGCTTTCCCCTCTCTTTGACATGATTCAGATTTTGAAGGGAAGCCATATTACAGCTGAAGGACAAATACCATCATTGCCAAAAGGCATGGAGGATAGGGTTAATGGGGAAAAGATAGGAAATAAAATCTGTTTAGCCTTCTCCCCATTAAACACTAAACTTTCAAGAAAGACAAGAGAAAACAGAAATGTCAGATGCAGTTRTGGACTGCTTTTGCCATACAGACTAAAAGGTGATAAAAGAAAATWTATATTTCTGTGGCAGAAATCATCAGAGAATTTTAAAAGTATTAAGTAGGCCATATAAAACATGGCATTATTATACCAGTAATATAAGGCTTATAAGAAGGCTTCTACAGTAGTTTTACATCCCATTCTCAATTACAGAATCATATCAGTTGATCAAAAAGCCAAAAATTTAATCTCACAGCATTTTCTTGTTCGATTTTTTTTTTCTCCCTTAATTATTTTTAACAGAGGAGATACAATATTGTAAATTTTTAATCTAAATGTGTGATCCAAAAAAAGGCAAAAATTACATGCTTGGCAGGTCGCACAATAACTGTGCACATATGTGTGCTAAGCCACCCGGTCAAGGGCGCCCGAGTGTGTGTGTGTGTGCATTTATGTGTGACCTCAAACAAGTGACAGGAGAGTACTCGGTGGTGTAAGGCTTTTAGGGAACAAATCCTTTTGCCAAGCTTAGTTCTGTGTGCACCCTGCTAAGAGAGACATCTCTCAGAGTGGCAGAGCACTACCTGCATCTTGCTGCTGGGCCTCACATGTCCTGTGCTCCCGGCCAGCCCCGGCCCATGGACTCTGCAGGTGTGCARGAATCACCAAGTTTTCCAGGCAGTGCCCCTGAGACTGGTCCCAAAGGGAGAAATGCAAGCCAGAGGCCACCTGAGTGATGCTCACACTGAGAGGGTGGGGCCTGCTATGCCTGTTTGACAGCCAAAGGCTGAGCTGGGGCTAAGCATTTCTGCCTGGTTGATTTGACATTTTGCTACTTCCAGTGCTTTCCAGGCTGTCTGTGAAACTGCTTTCTGTTTCTGTGACTTCTCCAATGTGACAATTTCTGTTTAGAAGGATTTTTAAAATCCACCTCTTCAGTGTTGCTTACTGATCCTGCTCCTGTTTGAAATGCAGCATTCAGCTTGAATGTTCTTATAGTCAATTCTGTGAATACTGTATAGTAAACACAGCTTTCTCTTTTCAGATACAATTATTTTCCTTCAAACAATGGAGAACACAATGCAGGCAAAGACCCTGTTTCTTGTAATAAAATATTTCTAGAAACAACCTACAGTTTAAAAAATGGCAAGGACTTACTACTAAACAAATAGTTTTAACATTCCGTACAAAATGAATAGGGCAAAAATGCAAGCCACACTCAGTCATTAAGAATGTTAACCAAACTCGGTGCCATATTTGAGCATATTATAGCTTAAAAAATRAAAACTAGGTGAAAATAACTTAAGAACATTTCAAATTAGTAAAATGAAGACTAGGAATTGGACATAAAATATAAATATATTTAAAGGCTAAGAGAAACCGAGTGTAAATGTTTACAACTGTTAAGTTCTTGCAATAACAATAATAATTCAAATAACAAAGTGTGTATTAAAATTCCTGCAGTAAAGGTAACATATGGCAAAACTGTAACTTTACAACAGGTCCTTTGAGCCCATGAATTAACATACTTCAGAAATTACTGCAGCCTGCCTCCCAGCTTCCACTTGTTTTATGTGAAGAGAATACCCTTTGTCAGCCCAGAACACGGTATGGCACATGGCCCTGGAATACCAGGCAAAGATGCTTGTCACTCCTTGACCCACTGTACCTGTGTTTTCACAAGTAGATGTATCAGCCCCAGAGGCTCTGCTCTCACTTCCACACAGGCAGGTAYGGGTTTAAGATGCACATAACCAAAACAGTCACTCAAAACACTGTGTGCAAACATTGCTAAGACTGTCAAGGTGGTCAGCTCAGAGAGCAGAAAGTAGAAATTGTGCCCAGTACTGTTTAATAAATTCATCAGYGACACAGACAGTGTGATTGAGTGCAACCTCAGCAAATTTACAGATGCCTCCAGGCTGAAATGTGCCGTTGACACACCTGAGGGATGGGATGCCATCCAGAGGSACCCAGACAAGCTCACCACGTGGGCCCATGGGAACCTCATGAGATTCAAAAAAAGCCAAGTGGAAGGTCTTGCACCTTGTTCAGGGCAATCCCTGSTATCAAGACARGMTAAGAGCAGCCCTGCAAAGAAGGATATGGGATATTGTTGGATGAAAAGCTGGACATTCACTGGCAATGTGCACTCACAGCCCAGAAAGCCAGTGGTATCCTAGGCTGCATCCAAAGCAGYGTGGCCAGCAGGCTGAGGGAGGGGATTCTGCCCCTCTGCTCTGCKCTGGTGAGTCCCCACCTGCAGTGCTGCATCCAGCTCTGGGGTTCCCAGCACAGGAAGGACATGGACCTGTTGGAGCAAGTCTGAGGGAGCGCCACGAAGATGATTAGAGAGATGGAGCACCTCTTCTACAAGGAAAGGCTGAGAATGTTGGGAATGTTCAGCCTGGAGAAACGAAGGCTCTGGGGTGACCTTATCAGGGCCTTCCAGTACCTGAATGGGGCTTATAAGAAATATGGGGACAGAGTTTTGATTAGAGCCTGTAGTGACAGGACAGGATTAATGGTTTCAAACTGAAAGAGGGAAGATTCAGATTAGACACTGGGAAGAAATGTTCCACAATGAGGATGGCGTAACAATGAAACAGGTTGTCCAGAGAGGTTGTAGATGCCTCATCCCTGGAAACATTCAAGGCCAGGTTAGATGGGGCTCTGAGCAACCTGCTCTACATGAATATGTCCCTGCTCGTTCCAAGGGGCTTGGACTAAATGACTTTTAAAGCTCTCTTGCGACCCAAAATATTCTGTGATGCTGTGAAATGTGTTCGCTGAATGCAGCCTTGTCATCACATGTTATGTCATCAACTTGCAACCATCACCATTCATTTTCTTTTTTCTCCTCCCCTTTTAACCAATTTATTTCATCTTTTTTTCCCCTTTCCCTTCCTCATTTATTTCTTTTTTGGGGAATTTCTGTGTTCTAGATTATAGAGGTAGAAGGCAAAAATAGGTGTGAGAGGGGATCAATCTATTTTTATGAAAAGATTATATTTCTCAGCACTAGAGAAATGGGAATGGCTAAGACACTAAAGTACTAGATTTATGCTAAATAATTATACATTAATTTAAGTGTTCTATAAATTGATGAAATGGCATGACACTGAACTTTCTGGTTCAAGTTCATCTCTGGTATAACTCTACTTGATCCAAAATAGAGTTGCAAGAATGAAAATGACACTCTAGGCTTGATTAATTTTAAGCACCGTGTGCTTAAAAAGACACGTTTTTGTTTCATAAGCCTTTTCTGAACAGAATTCTTTAACAGATGCTGAAAAGCTTAAATAGTAGCAAGGTGAAAACATTTTATGTCTAAGAGCAGTAGGTATAGCAGGGCATCAACATCTGTACAGAGGAGGAATTTAAAATTTAAAATACGTTGGTATTTTTTAATGTCATAAATGCTGTTGAACTACCCAGTATTTAAATTAATAATTTAAGTGTTTGCCTAATGAACTGGACTTGATTACATTAAGACATTCTCAATTAATTCTGACAGATCATCTTCTGAATTAGAATACAGAACCAAAATGGTTTATGGATTCCTGGCCAAAGTGTTTACTGACTGAATATTTCTTCAACAAYTAAAAATAGTCCTGTTCTATAGCAAAAATGCTTAAAAAGCAATGAATGAGAAAGTCAGAAAAAAACAGAAACAAAATAGGAAGCAAGGGTAACAAATCCTCCTCTTAGCCATCCTGTCAGCTGGAAATTGGCAACTACAGTAAGTAGAAACAAGAAGTGACAAGTAGTGGAAGAGACATACTACCTCTGGCAACTATTAAAAGCATGTTAAGAGGTTAGAATTGTTCGATACATAAACTATTATAGTATCATTGTAGAAGATAACTGGGAGTCTTGAAGAAAGACAAAAGGATAAGCCGTAGACCTCTGTCAAATTACAAGAAATCAATGTACAGTTTTGCCTCAAACCAACAATATAGTGAGACATATTGAGCCTCAGAAATATATATAGGTTTTTAAAAAATTTTATGAGGCTAGCTCAACCTATTGTATTAATTTTCTGCACTGGATTAGGCTTCCGAAGTGCCTTAGGTACTGGGCTGAACCTGTGAGATTTCACTTCACTTCAGAGCAGTTGAGTGACCTCATTCAGGCCTTTGATTTCCTAAGGAATTAAAAACTTCCACGAGTCAGAGTTAAATTTTCATACCGTATGGTAACACTRCTTCCTATCCTGTTCTCTTATTCATGTAGCAGTTTATCATTGGACACTCTCTGTTCTTCGGACAATCAAATTACTATTTTCGATTTCCTCAGTCAAACATCAAATGTGTTTAATAGGACCRAGTTGAGGAACTATTACAGATGGGAAGCAAGAAGAGAGACAATTACTCATCAGTCATCTCAGTGTCAGGAATGAACAAGCCAGGGKACATGATGGCAGCAAGGAAAGCAAGTGTAAAGAGTTTCAATTTTCTAGAAAATTGGGGTTTTTAAGTTATTCTCTAAATATTTTAGATTTGGGAAGGGTATTTTGAGATATTTTATGGAAAAATAAAACTGTACATAGAGAAAATAATCACATTACCAGAAGTCACTTTCTGCCTCTTCATTTAATATTATCTTTTTTATCAAGCTTAAAATTTAAGCACTGTCTTTCAGAGGGAGCAAAATCCTTATATCTCTACTCAGTGTTCCACAAATGTATGTTGCTGTTTGTATTATGTCAATAAGGTGAGCCCTTGTTAATCTTCATTGTAGTTTGTCTAATTTTGGGGGGGAGGAAAAGAAGGAAAAACAAAAATTACACCCCAATATTATTCTTCCAGAATTTTCAGAAGAAAGAAAAAATTGGTGCTAATATTAAGCCACAACTGTCTTTCCAGTACCAGACAAGTAGCCATGTATTCACATACACATTTAAAAACTGAGATTGCGTAGGGAGGTGGGGATGTATGCTGGAGAACTTTCTGTTCAAGAACATGCCACCTCCTACTCACATTTTCTACATCATTCATCATGCCCAGCTCCAAGCTTATTGCAGGTTTGCAAAAAAATGAAGCTGTTCTCCTGGTTAATAATTTTCTCAGATATTTTCCTCTGCAGATCTGGACATCCATGGCATTCAGTCAGAGCACTTTTCTGTGAGTGCCACGCTGTTAATGTGGATAACCATCGTTCAGCATCTGCTAAACTGGCCTTGGCAACTCAGCTCCTGAAGCTGACGTGTTTCACCACGGAGAGTCACACTAACAGCCATTTCATGGAGACAGTCATTAGGCCAAATTCAGCTATGGTCTCATTTCATCTCACCAGGGAWCCTGACACATGGTGTCGTATCTCTGGCAGACCAAGAAAGAACAGCAGAGAGGCTTTGAGAGACATATTTGGGTACTCGAAATTCCACGGAGAATTCTACACATGTCAGAGCAGAAGAGCTTCAAAGCATAAAAGGTGCAAAACATTTGTGACTTGYGGGAGGCCAGTTCAGAACTTTCAGCCTCTGGGCACTCCCTTACCACTGCTGGGATGTTYTCAGACTTTAACTCTTTCTGTTTRTTTGTTTGTTTGTGCACAGGCAAATTAAGTCATACCTGGCCTTCAAGTCCAATGTGAGCCAGATGTGCAGCTAATGATCATTGACACAGCAAGCACAATTCATGGTCCTGAAGAGTGTTTATCCACACTCTTCTGTGCAAACTTAAAGATGCTGGCACGTTAGCAATGAATAGAACAAAAAATACCATTTCCTTAATTTATTTGTTTAACTTAATCTACTAAAAACATATACAAATCAATTACACTTTTTTTCAAAAATAGCTAGACCACGTTGTATTGRAGAACATCCCTTTTTTTTTCTATTTTTCCCATATTTTATATAAAAATCTGAATATCATACTTCATTCTTTGACTTACAGTCAAAAATGCTAAACTATTCCTTTCATATTCCTCCCCTATATTACTCAGAAAAATTTGGAGATATTCTTGGCATTGTCCATGAAAGAATGAGGAAGTCCCAGATGCCTAAAAATAGTAACTTCCTGATTTGAAAAATGCTGAACAATAAGAATTATTCACAGCAAGAATAGTCATTGAAAGATTTATAATGTAGACACACTGATGGTTAAATCATATGGATAGAAATTAAATGTACAGTACTGAAAGGTAACCAATTACTTATATAAAAAAGAAGAAAACCAAATTTAATCAGACAACAAGAATTCAATATTTCTAAAAGTATAAGAAAAGCCATAAGCAACAACATAGAAAATGGAAAATCTGGATATATTTCAAAGAGAACTTTGACATATGTTGGGAAACACTGTACAGCATGACTCAAGATTTATCACAGAGGTGTCTACTATTTAGTTTCCTAGAGAACAACACAATGTTTGAGGCATCTTAATCAACATAAAACAATATCAAAGAATAAGACACAACACACAAATTCAATCGGAAATATCAACGCATGATTTCAGACTTAAAGTAGCACAGTATCACTGACAGCATTCACATTACCAGCATAAAATTAGATAATGCAGAAGTAAATCTGAATCAAGAAAGTAATCAACCATGGTTTAACAGGGACATTTATTTCCTTCTGATTTCAGTTTAAATGTAAAATAGGCCTTTTTTAGTGAAATTATTGTTACTTGGGGTCTAATTTTGGAGCTTTTACTTTAACTGAAAACACAATAAAATGTGCCTATTTCTTGCATATGTTCCAAACTTTAATTTTTTTGAAACACATTGTAAGCAATTCATCATTATCAGTTTTATCAAAACACTAGGGTTTTTCTAAATTTTACGTGTAATTAGCTGATGAGTAACACAATGAGAGCACAATAACTTTACTACGACTGAATCAACAGCAGAACTCCAACTAACGTTGAGTCATCATTTTGCCTCTGTTTCTGTTGATTTGCCTACACCTATTTGTAGTATAAACAATTCATACAAAAGATAATATCTCTCAATGGATRCTGTTTATGATTAGAGAATTAACATTAAACACAACCATATAGCTTAACTTAATGTTTTCTTACTACTTAACAACGTGAAGTATTGGGAGGCAGAGTTTGGCCACAAAATCATAAACAGTTTCAGTGGGAGTTTTACCTCAGCTTGTCCAGGTCCAGCAACATGCGTGACCAGGGTTCTCAAAACACTGGGCACTCAATAGCTTCCAGCTGCACAGTTTTAAAAGTTTGAGATTAAAACAGGAAGCAAATTAAAACAAGCACGCCTAATTATTGGTCACTTCAAAGTATCTGAGATGTGAACTAGTAGATGCCTTGCACTTCCAAAAGTCTCAGTCGTTCTATTTGGAGCACGAAATACACTGGTGAAAATGTGAAAATAATCTGCAGTGCTGACCAAGCACTTTCTATATAAATCTACCAAGCTAGGTTTTCAGATAAGCAAGAAACAGCAATCAATAATACACGAGACTTAGAATGTTCTTCTTGGACAGACTTTTTGATCCAATTTCACATTCTGTATACCCTCAAGCTCCCATATTTCAGGTGTGCAAGGAATGTAAAATCAGAGCTCTGTTGTAATCGTCACAAATCATCCTCCCACACAATCAACCTTTTGAAACCCTGTTAATATTCTACACTGCCAACATTGTGTCCAAACCTTCTCCCATTCTGCTGTTTTCYATTTCATGAATTACAATGCTATTTTCAAAAGCCAGCACAATATTGAAAATTAATACAAACAATTTCTGAAGGAATACAGMTAAAACTGAAATGGTCATTTTCTTTTTCTAGTTGTATATTGTGTTCATCACTTTATCCTAATTTGCAAAGCTGCCTTTCAGAACTTTCTCCTGAGTTTAAACCTTCAGTTCAGCTTTCTTTAGTGGACTCAGCTTCATACTTATTTACAGAAAAGCGTGCTGTATTTCCATCTCCATTTCACTCCATTATCAGTTTAATTTATTTTCATAATGCTTTGCCAAAGCTACTATTTAAACACGACAATTTGGAAATTCTGTTTGACAGTCCCTTTCCGTTTGATATATACATAACTCAAAAGCATAAAATGCTTGGCCATTTTTAAGCTTCCCTTAAAAATGTGATGACATCTAAACTGTATATTCTTGTATATTCTCCACTACCCACTGCCACCTACTGCAGAATTAGGAGCAATGCAAATAGACCTACTTTTGAAAAACTCTGAAGTTGAATTGTAAATATAAACTTAAATGCTTAGTGTATAATCTATGCAGATATATGCAGCGATATATATGCATTATGGACTATTTTAGACCTGAACTCCGTAGAATAGTTAGAATAACAAATGGTTAAGCAGTGTTAGCTTAAGTCTAAAAGCTAAATGTTTCTCTGAACAGGTGTGACTTTTTTCCATACATAATTAGTTGTACTGTTTCTAAAACATTTGTGTAAATTATTGGGTTTTGTTTTATGTTTATTTTTCAATTTAAAAACCCTTTGAAGTAGTCAACMTTTTCGTGCTTCTTTAGGGTTTAATGAATTTGATCTGTAAAATGCAATTGCAAATGTGAAACCACCCCAGCTGAGACAGAGGGCTTGTAAAACTGCTTCAGCCCCATCTTTTCATCAGGTGAATTACTTGCTTGGACTTAATGTCAAATGCCATAGGTTATGTAAGCACATATGTCATTTTAGGCTTACTTTTCATATCAAAGAAGCAAAAATCAAATTTACTGAGAATTAAACAGGCAGCAATTTAAAATGCAATTTTTCTTTGTCAATATTCCAATGATAAGCTTTTAGAAGCATAGCAATGAATTTAGCGCATTTATCTATGGTAGTAATGTAAGCTTATATTCCTTGTAAATTTTTTTTGAATAAATTATTTTAAACTGAAGTTATATTCAAAATGGGTCTCCCTAGTCCTCACACCTACAACTTGTGTTACATCCCATGTTTGTTTACTCTTCAAAACCAAGGAAAATTAATTTATTTCTAAGTCAGTGTTTTTCTATAGGAGGTGTGTTCTTCCCGGTAAAAATACATGAGAGATTACTTTCCCATTTCTGGGCTTCATGTAGGAATACATATCAGTTTTGACTTTCTGCAAATTGTTTTTGTTTTTAACTACTTCTCCAGTGTAAAAATTTTAAAGGACATTTTATCTTGCACATTTAAGAAAATGATATGCTCAGACATAACACTGGCAGAGTAATTGTCAATCACATAAAGAATATCTGCATTAAAGCTGCTGCTTCTGTTTAACGCCTACATGACTACATCACCAGTACCTTGGGTAAGAAATAGCTGCAGACCAAAGATTCTTAACTACAAATTGGTTCAAAAAATTCCTTTAACATAAAAGAAAAAATATTTGTTTGCTTACAGAACCTAATAGATTTTTAAACAATGCTTGGAGGGATGAAAAGAGATATGCTATAAAAATCCTTTTTAAGAATTCATAATTTCATGTTTGCTAATATAGACACCTATAGGTTAAAAAGTAAGTAATAAAAACATTTAATATATCTTATATTCTTATCTCTATATTTCTTATATTAAAGACTTTAAAACCAATTTCTATTGATTCTAGTTGCAGTTTCCTCTTGGTTTAAGATTTTTATTTGGAAAGAAAGAAAAGTTTGCTCTAAACATAAAATTTTCTTTTATTCAACAATGCAGAACTAGTAAAGACTATTTAATAGATTTGAGCAATGTTAGACTACACTAACTTGAAAGAAACAAGAACTTGTATGCTAAATCTTAATCCCATTGGGCTCAATGAAAACTTTCCTCTTAACATCAAAGAAATCAGGATTTGGCCTTTATGTCAACATTAACCCCTGTACCTCAGCTTTCCCCCTGGACTTGGCACAAAGCAGTACTTCTGCTGAATGCATGTGGTAACAGTGAACAGTTTTGTGCTTCAGACATCACAAGATCTTGCATGAGGATGGATTATTCGGTTTTTACTGAACGCATCAAAATAGTTTTCCTCTATATTTTTTACTATTAATTCATTGTAATTTTCACAACACTTCATGTGAAGCAACATGAACAAATACTGAGTCTAAATTGACAGAAATATGTGACCACTGTGCTCCTGGAACATCCACAACTTCTGTGGGTAACCTGTGCTTCACCACCCTCGCTGTCAAGAATTTCTTCCTAATATCTAACCTAATCTAATCTAATCTAATTCCACTGCTCTTTTCTTGAAATGTGACCAGAGTGGCTAGAACTTAAGAYTGTCTTCTTCCTTTTCCTCTTTCCAAACTCTTCGCAGTCCCTCAGACATTTGTCTCAATCCAAAAGCTAAGACTTGATCTCTGGAGACTTTGGCCTATTCCCACTCTCCTATCAGGCTTTTAATTGCATCTATTTGATTCTATTACACAGTTCTAGTGTAACTAAGTGACTCCAAGACGAGGACTATTTCTGTTGTAGGGGGAGATGAGGGAAGAATTCTTACCCTCACCCTGTGAATGGGTAACTTCCTTTCTGTGGATCACTTTTTGGCCGGTTACCTTCAGTAAAACTTGGCATGACCAATTGTTTTTTCCTAGTTGTTGCCATTGACTATGCCCAGCATTTTGTACATCCTGAATAGTCAGAGTTAGTGGTTGTGAAGAATAACTAGGGAAAATCAAAGAACACCTTTGTAAATGTGAATCAAGGACTCTTTCTCCCTTTCTTYTTAAAATTGCATGTTCCAGTACCTAAATTGGGCCTACCAGAAAGATGGGGAGGGAATCTTTATAAGGGAGAACAAGSAGTAGTGATTAAAGACCGAAAGAGGGTGGATTTAGATTAAATATTAGGAAGAAACTTTTTACTGTGAGGGTGGTGAGACACTTGAACAGGTTGCCCAGAGGAGCTGTGGATGCCCCATTCCTGGAAGTGTTCAATGCCAGGCTGGATGGAGCTCTGAGCAACCCGGTCTTGGGCAAGGKACACCTTGTGAAAGGTGTCCCTGCCTGTGGCAGATGAGTTGGAACTAGATGATCTTTAAGGTCCATTCCAACCCAAACTATTCTATGATTTTATAACTATGATTTAGATTTACTTCCTACTTCCAAGCACACCTACTGTCTGTGGCATCAATTTCTCCCCGGTTTAGACACTTAGTTCATCTCTTTTTTTCAAGCAAATAGTCATTTTGGAAAAAAATTCCTACGCTGCCTCAAAACTGAATGTTTTTTCCTGTGCTTGTCTTTTAAATAAAATTTGAATCCGTGTTTTACTGCTTTTTAATCATCTATGGATATAAAAGTTAAAATAAAGAAGTCTTGATGCATCCCAGTTTAATTTAGAATCAGATGAAATAAACGGAATTTGCGCTAACAAGTCTGCAAAACTGTTTGTAACTGTTGCAGAGATTTTGATGATCAAGAGGATTACAGCATACAGAATAACATAATATATAATATACTGGCATCCTATGTCTATCCAGCTAATCTTCATCCCTTGACAGATGTCCAAGAACAGTATTTTCATAAACTGAATTAAAAAAAAGGTAATGATCTTGATGGATACAAACAACATGATAAAGACCTTAAAGTATATAACATTTTAAATCATGTYCCGTGCAAAATAAGCTTAAAAATATGGCGGAGTCTCAAATGTTCATGGATTATGCTCATAGGAGGCTTTAAATTAAAAATTAAAGTGCACACACAGAAAACTGACAACTTTTAGGAAACAATCCAGTATAAACCATGTCACCTCTAATAACCAGATAGCAATAAGTTTCATTGCATTTATTCTGATTCTTGTATACAAAGGTTGTTGCATTCAACTGAATTTGTCCCCCCACCACTTGGAGAACTTAATTCTGTATACGACCTGGCCACCCATAAGCACTGCAACACTGTTCTTTTTGGGGCCCCTTTTTCAATTCAGAGAAGTTATAATTCCACTTTATCTTCTAACATGGAATTTTTAGAAAAGGGAAACCACGCAATAGTTAATGCCTTCCTTCTCTCTCCTACTTGTCTTGTGTGCTTGTCTATCTGGGACTCACGTCAAAAAAAGCTGCTCTGCCCTGTGGGGATAGATAACATCTCACATCTCATGGAGTGTGAAACTGAGAAGCTGTGTTCAGGTGGACTTGACTGGCAAATGGAGTTTGGGATTGGGTTCTCCTCAGTTTCTGCAAAGTTTCCAGAAWGACAAACAGTAGTTTTATCAAAAAGCTGTGGGGTTGTGTTTTCTCCTCTTCCCTTGCAAAGAATAAAACATTTTATTGAACAGTAATTCTTGAAAATATATATGTGTATATTCCTACGTACAAAGTAAAATACCCTATATTTTGCAGTGTTGTTTTTGATAGAAAAGCTTCATTAGACCTAGTTTTTAACTTCAGGTATCTGATTTTCTTAATCTCTCATTTTAAAATRTCTCCTTTTGTTTCTCTTTGGGTTTTTTTTTCTGTCCATATGCTATTGTTACCTAGAAAACGTTATTCAAAGAGGTGACATTTTTTCATATTGTGCAATAAAAAAAAGATATTTTAAAAGTATACACCACATAATTATAAAATGCAGYGGTAGGAAACAGAAAGAGACTCATCATTTTTTTGTGTTTCACTTATTTAAAGACTGACTCTAGCKTGGTTGGCTGTATTGTTACATATGTATTTAGGCTTTCTGGTGGCTGCCATAATTTCCTTCTGACTTTCCACAGACTCACGTAACCTTTTTGATAACTGGGGATCACATTTCAGCTCTGTCCTTTCTTCTTTAAACACTCCCACCACAACCTTAATCAGAGTAACTGAATTGACCAGACAGCAACTTGGTTTCAGAAAGTGCAAAGTGAACACCATATTTCAGATTCCCCAYGCCCGGGTCATATCATGGGGAAAATCTCATGAACAGTTCTGAATTGCGTTGGAAATATTAATAGCATTCAGTTACAGTCTGGCCATTCTTCTATGATATGGATGAATATTTCTCAGGACCTATACAGCAGAACYTTTCTTTCTACTGCTTATCAACTGCCTTTTTCTATTAATGTAGGAAGCTTTCTATGTGGTAATTTTATAGGGATATAACATCTAACTATTTTAATTGATGAGGAGGAAACTATTATGCATAAGTTACTTTTGCAGTGTGTAGTTGAATATCAGATACAGACTAGAAACAAGGCTAGAAAAAGACAATTAATATAACCATGAAGGTAAGTAAGAGCCATTACAAAGTAAAAAATACAAAGCAAACCACAAATACCTAAATCAGACCTGAGTTTGACTTCTCTCTTAGTCTCTGCCATGCTGCTGTGCATCTGAGCTGAATATATTTTCAGAGTTAATGTAATTATCTACAAAAATTCTTAATATTACATCCTGGAGTTCTGCTTTTTTAAAAGAATATTTTCTCAACAGCCCATGGTTAATAATACAGTTTACTTTTTCCCTTGTGCAATACTTGAGTTTATCAGATAAAATCAAAACCGTTGACTATGGAAATACTGAAAGATGCATTTCATAACCTAGCAACAATTTATTCCCACTAACATCTCTCAGCAAGTAAATGTTAAGTTGAATGTAGCTGCTTGGCAAAAAAAAGATCAGAGGCATTAAAAAGGCATAAGCATATAGCTTAGTTGAGGAAAATCAGAAAATTTCTAAAAACTCTTRGATCTGCTTTTCATTCTCCAGTGAACAGAGAAACACATACACGCACAGAAGATCATCTTTACTCCCAGGTCTCCTGCCTCTCCTACAATCCATAATCCTGTCACCTCTTCACCAAGTACTTAAAATGYAGGTATTCAGGATATATCAGGATATATCAACCCCTTCATGTGAGCATCCTGGCTGTGTGGATCACGACAGTAACCCRGAGTGTGTGCATTGCTGAAACCTGAGCTTGATGCAAAGTATTCCTGACCTCAGATGTACTAATCAGGTGATAAACTTTTAATAGATGTGAGGATATTTCCCTCAGCTAAAGAATGATAAATCTAGATCTGRCTAGTTATGATGGCCAGCTCTAAAAGGAATTATCTTTATAATTAAGAATAACAGCAATGAAAAGGTGTAATTGTCCTACCTTTCCTTTGCATAGGTATTTACTAAAACACATACCTGAGGGACACGGCATGTCTTTAAAAAACAAGCTTCTCCTCTCAGATGAAAGGGATAGAGGACTGAAACCAATTCATAGCTTGCAATCATCATTYACCCTGGAATAAAAATGCATGTTTGCTGGTTGGCAGTACTTTGTAGTTCAGAATTCAAGAACACAGTAGATAGAGCTGACAATGAAGTAAATGTTTCCTGACAACTGGAATCTATAATACTTAAAGTGTGTGTATGGTTGCAGCTTACTGAAAAAGTGCATTGCATTAGAATCCTTACACAGTTCATACTAAAACACATAATCAGATAATCCAGCAAAAAACATGGATCTCATCAGCGAGGATATTGTGCATTTAGTGTGCCAGTCGATCTTTTCCTAGAGGCAGGTTCAAGCAAACTTGCTTGATTTCACATTGTTAGTCTTAATTACAACCTGAAATGCARGACACAGTTAAAGGGGGAAATGAGTGTGGGGGTGAGGGGAGAACAGGACAAGTGCCTTCAGTGTTTGGATTGATTTGTAGTGCAAAGATACAAATCTCTTGGTACCTTTGCAAAGGATTTTTTGCCACTTTCAATCTTGTAGCATGCATATCAGGAGACCCTGAGAAGCCAGCCAGCAGGATGAAGTTCTGGGGTAATTACAGGTCAGGAATCAGTGGCAGCCCTAACAGCTGGCTGTTGATTAAAGATGAAACTCAAGCCCTGTACAGAGGGCCTGAAAAAAGAATTATACAAGACTTCAAACMGTGCTTGAGCCTTGAACAATGTAACTGCACATTTGTATAGCCAAGTACTAAAACAGCAGTCTCTTYTGTAGTGCAAACCAATCATTCCTTGCACTTATGGGCTACTAAAGGCCTGAACTTGATCATGACACTCAAATTCTTTTTCGTTTCATAAACGCAAAATAAAAAATATTTTCTGAGACAAAACGTTTGATCAGATGATGAATTTGAGATGTTGCTTTGAAGAACTTTTTTGACGGATAAATAAAAATTTCACTGCCTTTTTTTCTCCCACCCTGTGCTAATGTTATAGCATTCATTTATCTTGGCATCTAGATATGGGAACCTAGCACCCTATTTTCTAATCTGTTCAGCCAGGTGTCATCTTCTCTTTGAAATACGTATTCAAGTTCCTCAGTACAGAAAAAGAAGAAGAAAAAATGTAAACAAACACTTCCTAATACTGCCAGATATTACAGCAGGAGCTAAAAGTGATAAATAATACCCAGAATATGAGGTGCTGTACATGCAGGTACCACGATAAGCAACTTGTAGCCTTTACAAACATCATTCACAAAGAGCAATAACTCACTGACAATAACAAAGTAAATCGACACAAAACCCAGAAGTAGTAGAGCCAGGTTTTCTAGTCTATTGCCTTACCTATCAGGTCACTGTGCCTTTTATAGATCTGCCCACAATTAACAATGGAATTGAAACAGTATATGAAAATGATGGATTACAGGCAGTAATGGTCTCCATCTATGAACCAAAGGGTCAGTTCCTTTGTAACAACAGCTTTCGGAAAGGACCTTTCCAATAAGGTTTTATATTTTATCAAATCAGATAAGAACCAACCAGAAATACAGCATAAGTGACAATATGTACTGAAGCATACTCTGTACACTGATCTCGGAATACATATAGGAGACATTTTAACTGGCATGCTCTTTTGTAAAAGATTTAGGAATCAAGCATACACAGTAACAGCAAGGTACAGAGGCACTTCACCGGTCCAGGGATATAACCATGCATTTGTAACTGATGGGCACAAGAACATTCCGCTGAAAACTATATATATATTAAAGTTTTATGTGCATGGAGTCTGAGAAAGAGGGATAAAACACTGCATTAATGTTATAGATTAACTTGACAAGACAGCTGATCCCATTGTGCTCACATTAAGTGAATATGAGGTTCACTGAATGTTAACACAAGAGAAGGAATTATTTTCTGTAGAGAGTGCACAGATAAATCCTGGTCAAAGTATTATTACCCTTGCATGTGAAAGCAATCTCTTGAAATGATATACAAGTTGTATTTTCAATTTTCTTTAATTTTTTTTCCAACATTGATCTTACTAACTAGTGTTTAAAGTCTACTCTTATAGGCATTTTTGTAATAGAGCAAAGAGGGCAGTGACTGTCCCCATGTACTTGGCACTGGTGAGGCCACACCTTGGGTCCTGTGTCCAGTTTTGGGCCTCTCTCTACAAGAAAGRTGCTGGAGCAAGTCCAGAGAAGGACAACAGAGCTGGTGAAGGGTCTGGAAAGTAAGTCAATGAGGAGCAGCTGAGGGATCTGGGAGTGTTTAGTTTGGAAAAAGGATGGTCTTGGGGAACCTTATCACTCTCTACAGTTTTCCGGTGAAAGGAGGCTGTAGCCAGCTGGGTCTCGGCCTCTTCTCCCAGGCAACCAGTGACAGGACAAGAGCACAGAGCCTCAAGCTGTGCCAGTGGAGGTTCAGATTGGACATCAGGAAGAATTTCTTCACTGAAAGAGTTGTCAAGCACTGGAATGGGCTGCCCAGGGAAGCTGAGGATTCACCATCCTTGGAGGTGATCAAGAAAAAACTTGATCTGGCACTCAGTGCCACGGTCTAGTTGACAAAGTGATGATCAGTCCAAGGTTGGACTTGATGATCTTGGACGTATTTTCCAGCCTTGGTGATTCTATTCTACTTTTCATATTTTGTGGKTTTTATCAAAATGAGAGAATAATGTAAAAATCAGAAGTAAAATTATGAAAGTAAATTAAATGTGTATAAAACTTCTGAGTAAGTAAAATAATAAAGGAAAATCTTAAGTAACTATTTTTTAACAAGTTCCTTTGGGGACTAGATGGGTTGACTAGCAAGGTCACTTTTAAGGAGTGGATTTATATAATCGCTATTTGTTAACTCCTAAATGTGTTTACTAAACACTTTTCAGTAAAGCTTTTGATGCTGTCTCTCAGAGTAACCTTCTGGACAAAATGTTTAGCACTCAGCTAGATAAGTTCAAAATATGGTGGGTGAACAATTGGCTGGCAAGTCAGGCTCAAGATGTTATATTAGGTGGGGTTATGTCAGTCTGGCAGACAGTCTGTGGGGTTTTCCCCAGAGCTCAATCTCACGGCTAACACTCCTGAATGTTTTTAAAAATGATCTGGATGCAGGAATTGAGTGTACATGAAGTGAGTATAGCAATGACACTAAACCAGGGGGAGCTGTGGACTCCCTTGAGGGCAGAGAGAGGCCTTACAAAGAGACCTGGATAGACCAGAGAGCTAAGAAATCACTAACCATGAGAAATTTAACAAGGACAAGGGCTGCATTCTCCACCCAAGGGTGGAAAGATGGAGCAAGGCTCTTTTCAGCAGTGCTCAGTGACAGGGAGGARACAATGGGCACACACTGAAACATAAGAGCTTCCATCTGAACATCAGGAAACAATTCTTGACTGTGAGGGTGAACAAGCACCAGAAAAAGCTGTCAATAGAGGCTGTGGAGTCTCCACCCTTGGAGATATTAGCAAACCATCTGGATGCAGTCCTGGACAGATGGTCTAGGTGGGCCTGCTTGAGCAGTGGGGTTGGACAAGACAAACTCCAGAAATCCCTCTCAACCTCAACCATTCTGAGATTCTGTGACAGTGTGAGAACAGCAATGAAAACTATTTTTGTTGTTCTATTAGAATTATACAGTGAAAATTAAAATCACCAAGCTCATAGAAATGCACAGGGCTTTTTTTAAGCTGTTATAGTGGAAATTTTGTGCAAGGTCCAATGCRAAAGTTTAATGTGCAAAGATGATCTCTGGCCCTGAGATGAAGGATAACTGCTCAGATCTTCAGCTACAGGTTTATAGCTGTGATATTGGATAAACCACTTAAATTTTTATCTTGCTGTTTCTTTTGGGCAGAATATAGACAGTTCATTGTGTCAGAGAGCAATTAGAATTGATTTTGCATATGTAAATATTTATATCTACATATACTTGGAGTATTTAAACAGGAATATAATAATATTCTTTTTGACAATTTCAACASTCTAAGTGAATATACATGAGATGATTGAGTGGTACCTTGAAGAACACCACAGAAAATCTAGAGACAGGTCACAGTAAAATGGATTTCTCCTTGCACACCAGAATATGTAATACTCACTGTATCTTTATTTTAGGTTCACAGTGTACCATCACACTTAGCTGTACTGGCACAAAAGGAAGAGAATTGGAACAAGTGGTTGAGAACGGAAGCTGCTTAAACTGACTCTTGACAAAGAAGTTATGCTCGAGAAACTACAGTTCAGGGTCCAAATCACCATCTAGTAGTACCTACTTCTCTTCTTTGACTATGCTGACATCAAAAGGGATTAAACTCTTAAATTATATGTAGTTCAGCACTGAAAGTAACCATGGCTTAGGTTCTTAACGCTTTCTTTAAAAAAAAAGCTAAGTGGTACTTGCTGAAGTGCTAGAGCTTGTTGGGAACAGCATTTCGTAAGCTGYTTCTGCTCACATTTCTCTTGCAGAAGCACGTGCCACACAGGGCAGAAAGCAGGAAAGCTGTGACATTCCTTCATATCTCCAGAAGTCTACTACATGTATCAGAAAGGCTTATTTCTATGTATAATTCWGGTACAACAGATACCAAATCTTAACTAACAAAAATTAACGATGCTTAAAGGGGAAATGCCACTCAGCTTACTAGAAGAGCTTTCCAAGAACCTTAGACACAAATGTTATCAATTCCTCCAGAAAATGAGGCTGGACACCCTTCTTGTTTATGTCATGTAACCAGGATGAAAACGTGGTGCATGCCTAATGCACTCCATTTCTTGGATATGACTTAACAAGCTATGCAAAGACCAGGCAGAAGCTAAAATGGTTTCACAACAGAGGAGAAAACAAGCTGCCATAACCTCTTTATCTGCAGCTATTTCTCATGCTCCCCAGCAGCTGAGGGAAGGGAGCAGACAAGGTCTTAAGTTTCACATGGGTCAGCTGCATTTTCCATAACAAAATCTTCAGAATAAAAAAAAAAAAAAMCGTGGAAAATAACAGACAAATAGTACAGAACTTGATATATGTAAGTATTTATATGCAAATGAACAAATTATAGATTTATATTGGACAAAGGTTAAAAAAGGGAAAGATAAATTATTTGACAGTCATAATTGCTATATGCCAGGAGAAAACAGGATACTGGGTTCACTATGCAAACAAAATCATGCCTGTGCTTGGGACTTTCATTTATTTATGAAAAAATATCACTACAGTATGGTTTTAAAATAAATTCATCTTTTTATATCAACTGCTCGAAATTAATTGATGTCTGCAATTCAAAAGATATCTAATCTCACCTGCATTCTGCAGGAGASAGTCCTATTTCAGTGGTGGAATCTGATTTATGTGACAGGCTCAAAGGTGGCCCTGATACCTCAGCCCTTAACCTGTCTCTGCTGTTGCTTTGTCTGGGAGGCACTGCTTAACACTTCATAAGGGAGCTTTGTCCACCTGAGATATTTTATCAGCCCAAAGAAAGGCTCACACAGCTGGAAAAGCACCTCATTGTTTCATGGGAATGCCTACATCTGTGCTGAAGAGGCGACACAACCTAGCTAATTCTAAATCCCTGACTACTCCAGTGAATGGAATACCTAGTGTTTGTCAGAATTTCCTGATATCATTCCTGACATCACACAAAATTTAAGGGAAAATTAAATGTATAGCTAGTCTAAGAAATTGATGTTTGAACACGTTATTGACAATAAGAAATGCAAACTACCAGCAGACATACTGTGAAGTGAGACAAAGCAGAGTTAGTATATCTGTATCAGAAGTTCCTGTCATATTTCATATTAAGAAGAGGAAAGGTATCATAACCCAAATATTCTCTCTTAGAGATGTAGACTACTGCATTTCCACTGTTGTATGGCAGGGAGGCTCTCTGCAAGAAAAGATCCAAGCAACAACCCAACATTCAGAACTCACTGTTGATGTATTAATACACAATTTTACACCACAGTTCAGTTAAGCACAGTTCAGTCCTGCCTTTCCAATACACTCTGAAGCTGCCTGTAGAAATACTGTTATCAATTAAGTTGAATTCACACAGGGTCCGAAGATTTCCTGTTGTCCCACAATAATTAATCTAGTTGTGTTAGCAGAGGATGCTGCCATCATGCCCCTAAACTGCAGTGCAAGAAATTAAACTGGCAGATGAGCCAAAGCCATTTTCACACAAGGACTAAAACTTTCAAAAGCACTTCCGTGATCTGCAGTCCTACTGTATGGGACTGATCTCAGTAAGGCCCAATATGTCTCAACAAGACTCGAACCTGTAAATGAGCTAGAAAGGATAGCCTAGAGCTAGGTCATTATTCCCACTGTATCAAACAGTGCTTGCTTAAATGTGTAATCACTAGGTATGTTTTTATGTCATTCAGAGTCCAAGCTATTTACAGTCCCTAGATGTAGTTAAGGACTTAAAGGACTGGACACTCAGAAACTCCTTTCAGAATCTAGTCTTTCCATTAAATACTCCGTGAAAATTAGGCACATAGAGATAAGTAGAAAGATAAGAATAGAGTGTTTGGAGTTATGAACAGAAAATAAAAGTGCATAGAGCACTTTTTCCTAACTGTCCTTGCTTTCTAAGTCTTCAGTGTCAGAGACTGATGATTATTTTCAGAAATTGGATTACTCCTGTTGGTGAAGAGGCACTTGGCTTAGTTTCCTAGTTCACGGTAATTCTACTGTGTGTTCGTATTGTGTCTGTTGTTGTTTGTTTTTGTTGGTTTGTTTGGTTTTTTTTTAACGGGGTAACCATTCCATGTAAATTGCAKAAGTAATTTACAGACAGAGGACTGAAACCCCAGGCACCTTTCTCTCACCAATTGCATTAATCCCTGAACTGTGGTGCTGTGACCCTTCATGTCCTGCCTCTCTTTTCCACTGAATTAGGAGTTCATGCCTGCAAAGAGATTCATGTCCGAAAGGGAAGGAAAATGCTGCCATCCACAGATTGCCTGGGCATAAGAAGTAGGAGATGAAGTCCCAAAGATCTTYGGTAGGAAAAGAGAACTGAGTGTAAGTTACCCACATTCTGAGCAAGTATTCTAAATACTATGSACTGCTGTAAAAAGGAGGGCAACATCAGCAGCACTGAATTCACTTTAAAAGGAAAGAGCAAGATTGAATCAATTCACTGAAAGAATGCCTGGAGTCACCTATTTTCAGCAAAGATGAAGTCTGTGATTCCCAAGGGAACTGAGGTCGGCTGCAAGCCTGACTCGGGGCCTAAAAAAGTACGTTTATTTGACATTCCCCATTTAGATTCCATAGTTATAATTTATACCATTAGTTGTTTCTTAATCTATGAGATATAATTTATAACATAGGTTGTTTCTTTATTCATGTGTTTCCATCATGATATGCCAGCCTTTCTAATCCAGTGTGGGAATACAAGGGATCTGCTATTCTCAACACATATTTGTGACTTTGGTGAAAGTCAGGGTATTTTGTTTCCTTTAAGATGCCAACACTAATCAGTCATTAAACAAGTTAAAACAAAAATGTTCCATGGCTTTCAGTATCAACATTAAAACAACAACTGAGGATAAAGAAGCAGCAGCTTTTTAAATTAAAAGGCATCTGCATAAATAGGGACATTTGCTGCTGCTGTCAGAATCCACTGATTCTGGTGGAGACACCTGAGAAAAATTAGGTCCAAAACGTTCATCTTATCTGAATTATGTTTCATTAAACTCCAAACCTATTTCAACCTCCCAGGTCACTCTGGTAGAGAATTGATGATAGTCTGTGCCTAATTATAGAATATTGTCTGACATAAACCRAAATCAAACCTTCCTATGTCTCTGTTAACTAATGAGATAGAGCAGATACATTTACTTCCCTCTCTTGATTTTAGTCAGATGTTGGAATGAATTTTTAAAGGAACTGCTAAAGTAAATAAAAGTGAAGAGTTGACTGATAAGGCCAACACTGAAAGAATCCTTTGGGAATATCAGCACCAGACTGGGTGGAACATCACTTACAGTTCTGACCCATATTTGGTATAATAGCTAATCCTTTCCCTCTGTTTGAAAAATTGAGCTCTCATCCATCTACCATGAATTTAATTGAGAAAGGAAAGGAGCTGGGTACTACGTAAACAAATAACCTTATGAAATAGAGATCTTCAGATAGAGACGCTCACCTGTCAGTACTGGCAGGGGCTACTTTAGTATGTTTAGTGACTGATTTTTCTAATTGCAGATTGTTTCAAATATGTCTTGAGATAAAGTGTTAGAGCACTATGGCATGTGTCATTGCTGCTATTCTTTTGCAATTCATTGAAATTAACTTGTGACTTAATTACTCTATAATACCAGCATTTCCTTCTTTCTGAACAAAAACGAATGCATTGCACAATAGAACCTACTCTCCTAATATGAGCTTTCTTTCATACTCTGAAGTTTACCTCATTATTTAAGACTTGAGCACTACGCACCTTGCTCTATCTTTGTCCAACAGAAGTTGATAGAAACAATTCCATTACAAAGTTTTGAAGGCTTAAAAAAATGCCGCAGGAAACAAATATTTTATGAAAAAGAGAAACTGTGGCGACAGTTTTCTTTCCAGAAACATCTGATAGAAAACGTGTTTATCAGCCCTAGTGTGTATTTATAAGCCAAAATAATTAAAATACAGTATCAATTAAAGAAACAGATGTAGATGTGGGAAAGGACTCTAGCATATGTTTGGAATCATGTGAGCATGTTCCTATTTGTGAAAGATACTCTGTCAACATTTTTTTTAAATGTAAAGCCAGCATTTCAACCACAATTATTAAATGTGGCTACAGTCAGAAAAAGTTACTAGGCAAAAGTCTTATTCAGTAGATCTGCTCTCCATATGTAGTCAGTCCAAATGTACTCACTTAAGTGATAAAAATAAATTGTTACCATTTTTTACTCCTGTTAGTTCAGTACAGCCAAATACAGCTAAGAGGAAGTGAGCTGTATTCTATTTTAACTCCTGCACCACCACCAGATGATCTAGATGTCGGATCTGTATTATTGATRATACCATACAAGCCAGAAAGCACACAGCTTGACTGTGCAGGAAGACATGATGCAAAGGATGTGGTTTAATTAGGCAATGGCTTTATTAACTCATCTGGCAACATTATCCAGCAATATGTCATACAGAGCAGGTCATCGTTCTTTGACTGGTTGTTCCAACCTATTTTGAAGGTTGCTGTCAACTTTCCCTCCTTCCAGACTAATTCCAGCTGTTTCTGRGGCCTCATCATCTTCTCCTCATCTGTACCCTCAAGGGTGCTACCTGTGTGGCCCACTGTGACCTTCAAACAGGTAGAAGAGCTTCCAAACTATTGGTCTTGATCAAAGTATGTCAAGGAGCAAGGCTTAGGGTTTTTTCTTCCTCCTACACCTCATGGGAAGCAGCAAACAACACATTATATGCAACAGGTCACAGAAAGGAATCCCTCAGGGATTCACTCTTTCAAGAGTGAATACAAGAACTAAATGTGGTTTCCCACTGGTAGTATGATCAAAACTTCCTTACCCATAAATTTCAAACAACACTTTTACATTTCACCTTGCAAATGGGCACTAGAAAATAGTTTAGTTTCTCTATGTGAAGGTGAATGAACATTAACCAGGGAAGCTGTGGAGTCTCCATCCTTGGGGATATGCAAAAGTTGTCTGGATGTGGTTGGAGCAGGGGGTTGGGCAAGATRACCTTCAGATGTCGTTTTCAACCTCAACTCTTCTGTAATTCTGAGTGCAAACATGAATTGGGTGTTAAGTGGCAAAATACATACTTTGTCTCACAGACAAGCTGCCATTCTCAATTTTCAATATTATGCTTTCCCTAGCATCTGAGAAACTCAAAATTCACGCATTATTGTAGCAGTTAGAATTCCTAAAGAATTAGTGACCTTTTGTATGGATAACAGAATGCAATTGGCAACTGCATGAGAATCTTTAGGTACAATTTTAGCAGCTGGCCGGAAGTAATTTGATGGATTAAGGAAACACAAGCAAACAAAAATTCACACAGAAAACCAGAAATCAGATCTTCTGACAACCAACTTTATGTCTCAACCTCAAAGCCTCATCTATTATGCTTGACAATATTTTTTTTTCTTCCTCTCTACTGACTACTTGTATGTGTATACATATATCTATACAGTACATTCCATTTTTTGATATACATAAGAAAATATTGCAGGCACTGCTTTGGTATTTGAAACTGGTATCTAGAAGCCAGCTTCATATGAAGCACTGCTGCTTCCCTCATGACATATGAAAAACCACAGTAGCTACAATATTCTTCCACATGCTTAGATGGTTTGTGTTTAACTTGCTGTATTTTCAATGAGGTACATTTAAAAGAAGAGGATGCCTGGCACCACATGCATAATTTTGATGAATAGACAAAACATTCTCATCTGAAGTATGCTCACTTTATTAAAAAGAGTAATCTAATCTTAGCCTTTATTCTGTTAAATCAGTCATGTGTGACCCATTACTAACCCACTAACATGGAATGTAACTCGAGAGCCAAAGAATTATTCCCACCATATTGCTTATCGGAGAACTGAAAAATAGGTATATACTATATTTTCTTGTTTAATCATTCCCATTGGTGATTTATTGGCAAAGACACTACATTTGTGCATCTCTCTCAGCCTCCCTCTTCGTCTGTTAATTTTAATTATCTTCTCTCTAGGTTTGCATCTTTCACATGCCTTATTTGTGTACGTATATACAAAACCAGCATGTCACCAAAGAAATATAAAAACTATTTAGTGACTATCCGAGGAAAAGTCTGACACTGGAGGAAAGCCTGGCACCATTTTCAGAAACAAAGCTGAGAATCAAACACATCTTTTTTCTTTCTGTTCCAAAAAGCCAATTATCTTGAATTACTAGACAATTTGCTTGAAGCCCACTGAAGTTCCTAGAAGGGCTTGCAAACGGGTACTAGATTTCTGGGTTTATGTTCCAAGGAAAAAAAGGAAATCCTAGTCTTGCTGAAGACAACAATTGCACTTATTTCTTTGCAGTTTAGAAAGTGCTTTGAGACAACTTAGAAGAGATGTATAGGTGTTTAGAGGCATAGATGCTTATTACACTTATGACAAGGAACTGTATAGTTTGGATCTCTGGAAATCATAGAAATGTTATTGTATCTTGGGCTTTTTTCTGGGAATATATTGACCTAATATCTGGCAAAAGGGCAGATAAACACTGAGACAAATATTCAAAACTAGCACTTCAGAATGTGCTTTTAAGTCTGGAGAAGAGAGATGTTCTAAAGGACAGCTAGAACAAATCTGAATGAAAGATACAAGTTGCTGTTGGGTTTGGGGCTTTTTCTTTTTAAATTTCAAAAACATGATTTAGGCACTTATCATTTCTTCCTCCACCTTTTCTACTCTCCGAAACAGAAAAATTTAATTTGAATTTTTGGTTGCTTCAGATATGGTCTTTAGAAATCGCTTTTGAGCAGAGAAATCTAGGAATCTTCACACTATATAAAATTAAAGTCTAACTAATTTATATGTTTCTGATGAAGAGATACCATGGATCCTCACTTTCTTTAAAAAAAACCAAAAACACGAAAAAAACCCAACAAGAAAACCCGAAAACACAACCATTTTACTACTAAATATCCAATTCATATGAAGAAAAAAAGATAATAAAAAKTATTTTACTAAAAGATTACTGTGAATAGACAATATTTGCCAAATCCAACTGAAATGTTTCTGCCCAAATGGGATTGTTTTGAAACACTAGCTAGAGAAATGTTATGTCAATCCCATAAAGCTTAAACTATGCAAGAACCTAAAATAGCATTCATGCACCTCTAAGAATGCCACTACACAGGAGAAGTAAAATAAACAGGATGAACAGGTTTCCAGGGTTCTTAGAAAAAGAGATGCATTACAACTTGTAGTGGAATCTTTTTAGCTGTTCTAATCATTAGAGCTATAAGAGACCCTGCTATTTATTCAAAACAACTTAAAGCAACTCTAAAGGTCCCAGTGTGATGTTTTCACTTCTAATTTTCATAAAATGTTGATAAGAGTGGAATCAAACTAGTTAGTTATCAGTCTTGATGTTGGCATAATGTGACTGGAAATGTACAATTTGTAATTACTTGAAAGGAAACAAATTACCTTTAAGAGGAAAACCATAGGTAGAAATTGCAGAAATTAGATGTGTTAGGCTGCTCTTATAAAAAAAAGAAAAAGTACCTGTTATTTAACTTGCATTCTATGAGCAAGAATATGTATGCAAACCAAGGACAAGTATGTACTAGTAGAAGCATGGAGTTGCTGGCTGAGCAGACACTTTTTATCTATAATTTTCATGAAACACACTAACAGCAAGCAACTTTTTCATACGATTTATTCCATGTTTGAGTTCTTAGAAACATAATAGCAGATGGAAGAATTGCCTGATGTTAAACGTTTGTATAAAACCCCTCAAAAGCAGAGCTTTGGAGTTCGGTCTTTGAAAAAAAGCTCATACAAAAATCTCACGCAAAATCTTAGGTCATCGATAATTAAGCACGTGCTTAATATTAAACACATTTTTAGTCCCTCTTAATCAGTGCAGTCAACCTTTAAAGACACATTTTGATGGGGGTGAGATCCTACACAAGCACTAGGCTACGTGGAAATGGATATTAAGGAAGAACACAAATCTCCAGCTGTATCTGGACTTAAGCAGACAAATATTTTTCTGGTCCAGGAGAAACACAGAATTTTATACAATGAGTTTCTTGGTCGTTGGTAAAAAAAYGTCCCTTAATTTTCTCTCTACTACTACTATCTGCCTAGCAATCTTAAGACGGGCACATGGAATAAGTATGTTTCTTGAACTGGAATCATCCTGGTTATTGTGTTTTATATTAGCAGACAACCTAAACAAGGAATCACTTAAAGTAAACTCCAGTCAGTCACTGTATATCTCTAGGCTCCAGAGCCAAAAAGGATCACACTGATTGTTTCATCTGACATTTTTATAAATAAACCATAGACTTTTCCCCATATGTGGAATTAAAGCAAATAATTCTAAAGATTCAGASAAAAGAAGCAGAAGAGGTGAAATCCAATCTAATCGTCCTGAGCCAAGACTTTTTTAATAGCTGTTCATCTTTCCCAAGGAACACATTATTAAGAGCAGTAAAATTATGCCTGGAGGACAATTCCTCCATAAAGTATGGTGGCTGCAAGTGGAGCTYAAAATGCTGAGGAGAGTGTACAACAAGATCCCTGTATGAATTTTTATTGGATGATGAAAGGGAGGGTCTGTTCCAAAATACAGCAATTGTGTTCTAGCCATAACCATCCCAGTCCAGCCACATGCTGCTGAACACACAGTGCTGCATAGACATTTTTCAGAGTATGGAATAGGATGGAAATTATGTCACATTGCTCACCTCCCCACGACAGGCTACTCACCATGATACTCTGTTTTCCATCACACATTTCATCTTTTAAATGTGAAATACGGCCCTTTGCTTTCCCTAAAGCAAAGCCTATGACTCAAGAGGACTGGAACTGTGAAACCATCTCCTTTCCAYATCTCATTCCTTGCTTATTGATTGGAAAACTGGGTAACTTCAAATCTAAGAAATGAATTTAAAAATAACTATAACAACATCATAACCCCAGGACACCTAAGAGCAATTATTTTTCTGTCTAAAAATACAACTGTCCTACCTTTTATCTCTCTGAGTGACAAAGGGACAAAAACATTGCATTACTCTTCCCTTCTTGGCACCTGTATTTCTTCTGTGTATGGGGTCTGACCCCAGACTTCCCAACAACAGCATTCACTGAAATCAGGCATCACTGATCTTGCAATCTCAAAAGCCAAAAGTCTAAGAAAGGMTCATAACCAAGCAATATAATGTTCTGAGACAGGAAATCTGAAGCTAAATTTCCTTAACCCCTGGCCTCTGCCTAAATTACAGTGAAATTCTCCTTATCAAGACAAGAAAAGATTTAGTTAGGTGATAATAATGATCTGCTCACAAGAGAACTCATTTGCTTGAACAATATGTCACTGAAATATTCTCATGATGGAGAAGGAATTCTTACCAGTTATAATAATTGCAAGGGTAARTCTATACTACTAGAGCAAAGACTGTTTCAGACACAAATTCAAATCCTTTAAATATCATGATCCCATTTCAATACTTGTACAATAAAACATACATACAKGAAACATTCATATTTACAGATGGAATGAATGCTACTGATGGAAAAAAGAGACTGAAAATACCTTTTACCTATACCAAACTTGTCCATTAGATTTTTTTTGTCAGCCTTCAAATAGATCTCTTTTTAGGAAAATGACTACTGTTACATGATGTTGTTTAAGTGAATTTTCTGTGTATCCTGGGTAATACCAAGMTATTCATTTTTCTTACTTTCTAGCGGTAGGGCAGGTTCCTTTGTAATGACCATGACCAGATTGCCCCCACTTTAGTCACATCCCATTGTTTCTGTACATGGGAATATTGAACAACTCATAGACTGTGTTGACTCATAATCGGCAGAGGGGAAACACAGTTGTAACTCATCAAATGTAATCAGCTGCTAATTGAGAGGAAGTGAAACTTCAAAATTGTATGTCACCTTCCACTGAGTCAGTGTAACAAAGGCTATTTGTAGATTCTGCGAGCCAGAAGCTCTTCACAGACCCCAAACTCTCCTGAAGGGTGGACACCAGTAGCTGTTTGGTAGCAGATGATACCACAAGTATTCCTGGAAAAAGCATATAATTTTACTAGGCAAATAATTTCACTTTCCAAAAAGAATAATTACGGGAAACGAGTATATCAGAATGGATGCAAGTGTCCTGAATTCCAGACAATAAGAATAAGCCTAATAGGTCTTAATAAGAAAATGTCACTATAAATTAAGTTTCCACAAGTTATTCTGCATGTCCAAAACAATTTCTCTTAAAAGGTCAACCTTAATATTCTTAATATCAAGAGACAGGACAGCTTCAGAACACTCCATCAGCTCCACTTCATTTTTTGTGCATATACTGAAAGCTTTCTCTAGTCAATAGCTGAGAACCTATATTGCATGCCAATAGCTGGAGCAATATACATACACACCATAATTTAGTTTTTCTAAAACTACTCTGCTTTCTTTAGCTAGATTTAAAGAAGGACACTTTTCAGAAATCTCTGGGAAGCTCTTTTATGAGAAACATGCACCTTTAAAATTCATCAACCTGAGTATCAAGACAGTAGTCACATATGAAATATTAGAGCCTTTTTCTTTCATTTTCCCCTTGATTCATGGCTCTCCATGCAGACCTACTTGCATTCATGAGTAAAATGTTACCAGCCATCATGTTGAAAACAAAAAATTTTCATGAAGCAATGTAGTCTGTTTCTCCATTTATGAATAGCATTATCATCCCTATTTTTTACAAGGAAAAAAAAMCAYAAAAAARMCCCTAATTCAGGGAGTCCTTCAATCTGTATTCCTCTACTTAGAATAAATACAGCAGTAGAAATAGCAACAACGATGCTATTGCAGATGTTCTGTCCTATATCAGGTCTTGGAACCGAAGACACTTTGTGTGGAACATGTGCATGTTGCTATGTATATATGCTAAACACATATGATGTCCTCAGACAAGAATGTGATGTGAAAACTGTTGTGGGAACAAAACCAAAACTTTATGCAATTTCGCTGCAATGAAAACTACAATAAATTATAGCCTGAATTAGAAGAATTRCTCATGGTGTCTCAGTATTAAAAGTAATAGAAACATTTCCAGCTTCAGAGAAAGAGTAGATTTTGAAAAGGCTGTTGTATCAAATCTAGAATGCAGGGATGCTGCTGGTTTGACAAGAAAGTTTTATGTGACAAGTGAGGAAAGGGGTCTTCAGACATCCCAACCTACTCAAGCACCTTTCTACTTTAACTTAATTAAATTTTTTTCAATATGTGTTCAGGAGATTTGTTTTCASTCCATCGAAGAACATATGTGCTGAAATTTCAGATGTTGCAAMAAAATTAGATTTTCATCCTTTGGTCAGATCTACCCATAATTTCTTGCCTGAATCCTTTTCAGCGGCAATTGGAAACAAAAATGCTAATGATTACATGCAAATGCCTTTTTTAAAACAGTTGGCAGTTTAAAGGAAGAAAAGTTAGGGGTGTATTGCTGCTAACCAAAATTCATATGCTGTGTTAACTTTTACTGCTTGACTTCCTGAATTTTTTAGCGGGGGAAACTTCTTGAGACAGTGCCCATAACCACACCATTTCTGAATGAGTGAGATTCATATATGAGTAGCTTTCTTGAGSAAAAATGAAGGCTGGTATTTTGAAAAAAGAGCTGCTGTCTTTGTGAACAAGAGAAGACAGATGAAATATTYAGAATTGGATTTCATAGGTATTTCAGCAGAAGAAGGATCCATGCAAAGTTCAATCTATAGAGATGTTAACAGCAGTGTGGCCTTCTCTCCAAAGAACACGATAAAATTTACATCGTGGTTTGATGACACAGAGTTCAGCAGCAATGCTGGTTTAAAACCTCGAGGCTTTTTTCCTGCCTCTTGGCAAAGTTTGCTGTCAGTCTCATTGTGTTGACAACTCACGGAGCTGTGCTGTGAACATTTCGTAGAACCTGAAAAAACAAGCCTCTCCCTCTTTATTTTTTCCCCGRATTTTTTTTAGCTGATAAGTTATGCACCCTGACTTCCTGCAAGAGACAGAAAATGGGAAGCAAGTGCTTCACAGTAGTATCCTCAAACCCCAATGGACCTTTAGTTATGTGACTGACACAGACAACATGCCCTCTGCCATTTCATACACTGTCAGCCTGGAGAAAAGGGATGATAATAGCAGACTATATCTTAGGAAGCACCATCCTGAGACCAACCATTGTCATACCCCCAAACAAAACATGCCATCTTCTTTAGGAAGCAAATATTGCCCCATAGTCTCTCCACAGAGGMTTCAAGGTGTAGGCTTTTCCATCTCCTGCTACTCTTTCAGAGGGGGAAGGAAAGAATACCTTCAGCCAGCTCCAGAGACCAAAAAGGGATGGCATGAGATGAACCACATAAAGAACATTAGGAACTTTTTTAGAGTCCACTRGAACAGGAGGAGGTAAAGATTCAACTGGCACTACAAGTTTCTGACAGCAGAAGTAAAAAGGCATTGCTCGCACTCTTAAATGTTACAGGCACCATYGACTCATCTGTAACCAGTCCTCGAGGAATCTGTTTTTCCATATATGCAACAATTTTTGTGAGTGCCAGGTGAGAGAAGACCCTTTCGGACCTAAGGGCTCAAACAGAACGTGTCCCTTTGGGTTTACATCAGAAGGTGAAAAGTAAAAGAGGGTTGTGTGTAGAATAAGAATAGAATTGTACTGTATACTAGTGATTCAAGTAGGAACCTTTGTGACATGGTTATCAAGATCATTCYCAGCAACTGTGTCTCAGCCCAACCAAAACACACATACAACTGTGTAAATTACTGTGATTCTGATTTGAAGTATAATGGAAGACAACTGTAACGGTAAGTTAAGTGGGGCTCTCTACAGAGGGTGCCTAGTAAAAAAGTGTATTATGGCCCGAAAAAATGAAAGTGTCATGCCCTTGGAAAACTGTTTTAATATCCACTGCATYTTCAAGGCAGTAAAAGTAAAATATTTATACACCTTTGATGAAGATGATTGTGGTAGACTTACAAAATTGYTATATTATAGATTGATATAAATCTGTTTAATTCTTCTCTACAATTTCTGTRTGAAACAGTCATGTAAGAATGATCCACAAGTATTTGCAGCCTAAGGTTCAAATGAGGTTAACCTTAAGCATGCATTCCCTTTTTCTGTTTGTTTCTCTTTTCCTCAGAGGGTCAATAAAAAGTGGAGTAAAAATTTCTAAGCCATCAGAAATCACCAACTCTTAAGGCTACTGGCTGCAGTTTTACTTGAAAAAAAAAGTAAGTCATTTTGCAAGACAGCATCATTGCTATAGGAAGTTTTCTTTTAATTAAAAGTAACTGGCGGCAACTTTGAAGGACAGTTATGGACAAAATTTTCTGTCAGGAAAACACTACTTATTAGCATGTACTGGCAAAACAAAAATGCCCAAGTACAAAAAGAGGCAACTATTACATATTTCAGAGGGAAGGGTTGGTTTTGTTTATAAGTTTAAGTTATAAAAAAATTTTACTTTTAAAGTTTGAACCACAACATCCATTTACTGAGAACAAAACAAAAAGGTCTAAAACATAGAAGAGTTCATTTCTAATTTCATTTGTAGTAGTTAATCCTATAAATTTTTCACCACACCACAAACCCATTGTTCTGTAATCAGAAAGAGAACAYCATAATGTTGTTGTAGATATGCTTCTTCATCTCTAAAAAATAGAGGAGTTTTGCCTTTAAATTAAAAAGTCAGCTCACTGATGAGGGAATGGTGAGCAGGACTACCCAGATGCAGCTGAAGGCAGTCACATTAAAGGAGGAACAAAAAGAAAAGGGCTACYTCATAGGACCATTTGCGGCAAATAACATGTTGTGATATATTCTAGGAGATTTATTGCTTATGCAAAAAGACCCATTTGTTAAATATGAATATRTTAATCTTAATAGCTTCCATTTTTCTTAGGCTCTCCTATCTTTCAAAAGATTCTGACTAAGAAAAGGACGGAAGATTTGTTATGATGAAAGTGGCCTAGCTCATAAATGCCTTAATTAAAGSAATATGATCAACTCAGAACAGTTTGTACATAGATATATAATAGATTGTTTTATCTGTTGTCCTCAGCAGCAATTTTGTAAATATAAATTAAAGGTTTTCGTGGGAAACCACAGTGTACGTATTTTGTTTACTTTGTATATTTGACAGCTGTTTGGTTTAAATTAATTTCACTAGATATTCTCGGGGTAGCACTGCACAAGTGTGCTCTCCATTTCTCAGCTTTTGGTAGAGCTTTCAAAAAGTAACAATGAGAGAACCTTTTTTTCACTAGAAAAATTACCATAAATCAGCAAAAAGTGGCACACAGGCAAAAAGGCAGAGAGGGTACCTGCAAGTTCTTTTAACAAAGYTGACAGTTTACTTTTCACATCACAGTAAATTTCAACTGAGATAATTAAACTGTTATTTTTAATGTTTCTAGCCAGTATGTTTCCAGTGTATGAGAAAAATACAGGCTAGACTGCTAGCCTGAAGAATAGTGTCCAGAAGCATTTTGTTACCCTTGACCTTGTCTGAAAGCTTAGTTTCCAGAGACCCCTTGTCTTCTGAGAACTTCCTAGCAAAAATGCATTAACAATGAGTTCTGCTCTGTATCATCCTGCAACACCACTTGTCTTGCACAGAAATGAAAACAAAAATGCTTACTTGCATAACCCACAATGCCATTTTCTTTTTGTTCCCATGGTCTTTGGTCTTGGTTAACATGCTTATCAAAAGAACATTGGAATATTACCAGCTTTGCTTGAAATAAGCAATATGGCCTCTTAAAAGAAAATAAAAGACTGTCCACTTCTCTCTTGATTTAGCTATTTATTTAAAGACTCTTTTTTTCTTCTTTTAAATAAGTAGCCAACTATAATSATAACTGACAAATCAACAAGGTATGGCTGAGGCTATTAGTGGTAGTTCACCTCAGGTAAACTTGGACTGTTCTGTTATTTGCAAGAATGTGTTCCAAATAAAAGCTCTCTGCAGCCTTAGACATCAACTACAATCATTTCCCCTGATCTAAGAGTCTGATCCAGAGCATCTGCTTTGCTGCTGTATGGGCTTGTCCCAGGGTTAATGCCATTTGTGTGTTTGATCAACATTTAGAGAAGAGAGACCATTCTTTCCCTGCGTCCATGTTTCTGAACTCTGACTGGAGCTATTCTGGATTCTGCAGTCATGGAAGTTGAGGATATACTTAGACTTTTCCCTGCCCTCAGAGGCTATTCCAATCTAGCACTTACACCAGTCTTTCTGGTATGGCAGATTTTTCTGACCTATATTTAAGCAGTAAGACATGACAGGTAGTGCATTTCCTGAGGATTATTATATGCCTTGGGTAGTGTGATAAGGCAAGAAGCTGAAGACTTTCCTTTAAGTGTCTTTTTGCTATTAAGAAATGGAATTTATAAATCAAAAGAGAGCGAGAAAGAGTCAGAGTCTTGCACTTAAGGGGCTTTATTGACATGGCCACGACATCACTGACAGCCAGGCAGGAAGCTCCGACTATGTTCAGACTTTTAAAGCCATTCCATAATCACAATCAAAGGAGAATTTTACTTTCAAACTTTGCATGAATGCTGTAGTGAAAATTGACAATGGGCTCTATGCCTAACTTTTTTTCAAATATTATCAATGAATCTGGATACAACTAAGGCAAGGCTTTGATTACTTTTGCTTTAATAGTGTGAAGTGGTCGGAGTTTTAATATGATTAAGAAAGAGCTACCTCTGCATACAAAGCTTGATCTTAAATCCACAGGTCAGCTACTACTTAATACAGGATGAGAGCATGAAGCATTTACTGGAGTTTCTGTTGAGGTTTTTCTCAGAACTTTAGAGCACTTTTCGACTTTCTAGAAAATTACTGCTAGAAACACCCAAAGCAAAGGTTTACAGTGATGAATATGCAAATAACTGTGTTTGTGAGCAGGGAACTTATAGACCCATTATTTGCTTTACTAAAAAATTTCAGCTGAGTTTTCTTTTGTTTCCCTGTATAGCTACATATGCTGTGGTTTGCAGCTATGTTGTTTTTTTCAGATACAGTGACTATAAATGAAAAACAAGCTAGGGTTTTTCTGGTCACTTTTATTCATTATCAGCAATATTAAAAATATGAGATTTTGAACATAAGAAATTCATTAATCAAGTTAGAACCTAGAATACAATAATATCAACTACTTTCTCATATCTCTGCCCAGGTGACATGATAGCCTAAATTTACCCTAAAATATTGGTGGTGGCTTTTTTAAATTTCATTTTATTATTTTGTTTTGGGTTTTATTATTTGTGGTGTGGAATCAGACAGAATCTAGAACATAAAATTGCTTCCAATTGGTTTTTGAGCTAATACATACCCKATGCACATCTCCTATCACTCCCCAATCCTTTATTACAAAGGTCAAACAGAACTTCTCCCTCTGGTTTATGACATATAATTTTACCATCAGGATAACCTAAAATTAAGCTTGTAGTCTGCAACCTCATTTAACCAAAATAAATTATCCTACAACGAACCAGCGTTTCCATCAGGGTTCTACAGCCATTAGGTAGGACTTGGCCCACCACAGAGTTATGTCATGATGAATACTGGCCACAAACATTCCAGAAGTTCAGCATCCATAGAACCTAGATTCACTGAGGGAGAAAAATGTTGTTTTCCTACAGTTGGTAGCACTGGCTTTCACTTCTGACACTTTCCCTGCATCCTGCCCACAGGATGGACATGTGATATCCTGTCACCAAACATAGGTTAAAACAGCTCTACAAAAGGAGGAGCTTAATTTCCTATAGTGTGTGGTCAAGGAGTGCTGTCCTTAACATACTGTAGCTTGTGAGAATGGAGGACAACTGGGAACCTTTCAACCAGATGCACACATTCCTTGGCGAATACTGTTCTACAAAAAAAATTCAGCTTTTATAATGCTTCCAGTAAAGCATGAGTAGGAGAGAAGAGAGACGAAATTCTAGTAATATCTTTCAAAATACAATTTCTGTTTATCTGTAGATAGGCCAAAATTCCTGGTAATTTTCAGCTGTCAGAGTTTAGGAAAGAAATCGTCTCCTAATTTCTCATAAGTGAAGTCCTGACATTCTTTGAAGTTTTAAGAGTTTTTGTTTGGTTTTGTTTTCAAAAGAAGGAAATTAAAGCAAAAAAGAATCTTTGGATTTCTATATGGATCTAAAATACATTTATCATTGCTAAAATTTTGTCACTAAATTAACAACAAAAGCCTAAGCAAGTTGAATAAGGGCTCTGATAATTACCTGAAGCACTTTCACATATTTGCATTACTCTAACAGACTTCTATTATGTTGCTATATCCTAAATAAAATTACCTACCACAGAACTTCCAACTAAGGTTATGTCATAGAAGAAGTTGTGTCTTATCCTGTCTTGACCTCCCTAGATCTTCCTCTCTTGACTGTCTTGTTGAACTGAAACTTGCCCAAGATGAACCAAAGATGATTTGTCTTAGAACAAACAGCTATGGGACTAATTATGTCTACAAGTATTTTAAGCAAAGAAGTAGCAGATATTGTGAGAATTATTGTGAGGTGAAGAAGCAACACGAAATAAACAGTAAAAAATGGTAACACACGAGCGAGAGAACTCTCCTTATATTCCACCTAATTTTTTTCTTGGCTTCCCACTTCTTCCACCAAACTACTACTTCGGGTGCCTCACAACTGTTTCCTAAGTAGAAGAAACCTGCATGCTCATCTCCTTAAAGAGATTTATAACAACCCAGAGATTTAGAACTGATACTGTGCCACACAAAATTCTCTGGGTCCAGAAGGATCACATTCATAAWAATTAATTTTCCATTCATCTTTGATCAGACACAATTTATCAGATATTATCGAGTGTACCCAGTCTGCTCTTTGCAATCCAAAAGGAAACAATCAAAAATGTTCTCCTTTCACCATTTTGCACAAGATAGTGGGTTTCAGATTCAGTCTAAACTGCCAAATACCAGGCCTTGGCATTTTAGCTCCAGACAGAGGATGCACATGAGACTACACACATACATCACTTGCCATTCATGTATGTAGGGAGTGGATGGATCAGAGTGTGACTCTTAGTTACTTCTCTACAGACGTAAATTTTACATATTTTCAAAACAAATTTTCTTCAGCATGAATAGAGATTTAAAGATGTTACCATAACACATATTACTCATACAAAGTAAGAGCCTTAAGAGTTTTCAGTGCAACACCCACACTGCTTTTGAATTCAGTAAAAAACGGGTTTTAATCTAATTTTTAATGGTCCATTAATGACTGAGGCAACTTTTATCTGAATTTTGCTCCTTAAGAGAATACATCACCTTTAGATTGGACAATGTGATGAGGAATCTATTTTTCAGGCTTTTTACTTGGATGGGAACCAGTGTGTTCCTATAGAAGAGCATTGAATAATCATGTGCAAAATAGGACCACCCAACATCTGTCTATATTCACTTGGAAGTCAGTTTTATATTCCTCTGCTAAAGGACTTGCAGGAAATTTATACTGAATACATGGGTGGGGTGGGATAGAATCCTTCCTCTTTGCTTAATCACATTCAGGGAAAAGCGATGATCCATTTTGTCTGGTTCGCTCCATTACTCTTTCTAAAATTAACTCACATCTGACATTATAACATATGTTAAATATTATGTAAGTGGTCTGTTCTATATTTGGCTTATTCAGTCATAAATCCTGGCATGCACGCACACACACAAAAGTAGTGCTGTGAAAAAAAAGAGAAGCCCACACCAAAAACCCCCACAACCTTGTGCAGACAAAATGAAATTGGTAAAAGTTGGATTATTCCTCCCAAGTTCATAAAGGAGCTGTAATAATCCACTGACATGAAAACTCGCAAGACCTTATCCACTAGGGAAAATATTTTGCAGGTAAATATGTTCTTTTACTTTGTAGAAATGGAATTTTCACCATCCAAGAGAGCTTAAAAGCTACAGTTATTTATGCTGAAATAGGCTCCAGTCTGGCATGACCGAGATGTGTCTGTAAGCATGTGAAAGCCAATACAAAATGGCCACAACAATGACTTAGGAGCTCTCTCTTTGCCTTTCTTACTGTTCTTATTTTCTACTGGTTTTCCAAGAATATAAGGATATCTCTGTAAATGGGAAAGTAAGGTTTTGGCTGGTAGTACACTTTGGTTTTCTGAACCAGTCTTTCTGCTTTCCCAGCATATTTCTCTGAAAGTTGTGCACTGTTAAGTACAAAATTTCCAACACTGTGTTATATCAATATTATTGGTCTCATTTGATTTGGCATGGCTGAAATAAAATAGAGGCACTAAATTATATATAGAACACCATCTTTATTTTAAGGCCATTTTCTTTCTAACCAGTGTTTTGAACTATTTAAGAGCTGAAGGATTTCATACCACAAATGCCAGCATAGCTGTAGTGAACATAGGGTCTTACAGCTACAAAAACGCTCTGACAGTAAGAGATAGCATAAAAAGCTTATCTTCCCTTCTGCTCCTTAAATAGCATTTTCTGAAAAAAGCTTGAAAGAACTTGTTTACAGGGGTTGCCCTCAAAGGACGGACAGACAGCTAAAGCAGAGATGGTAGCAACACACAGGTTAAGGTTGTTACAGAAACTTTAATCAGCTGACAGCGAGGTGCCTAAACATCCTCAGCAGAGGACTTAGATTGTCCAGTCCCTTTGTTTCAGGAGTTGTCAGGGGCAAGAACAACTCAGAAAGCAAGAAACTGTCTAACACTCGGCTCTGAACCAAGTGCCAATTACACAGAAACACCTGCTATCCAGTTCCTCTCCTGGCAGCTCCAAAGGCCTTGTTTCTCAGGAAGGTGTGCCTGACATGTCCTTGTACAGCTCCAGAAAACAGTGTATGTGTTTCTTTGATATTGAAGTCAATACCTATGGCTCTGGACTCAAGCATTTTTCCCGTGCTTTCTGATCTTTTTCTTTCTGGAGGACTGGTCCAATTGCTTCCAATTCAGGAAAATGTCTGGACATTTCAGCAGCATGGGCAGAATATAAAGATCTGTCACAGAAACTTTAGCAAGTAATTAACAAGCTGTGAATCATCAGGAYGGGTCTCTCTGTAATTAATTAGTCCCTCCTATCACAAGCCCTGAACTGAAAGAGCTCTTCCTAAAATGTGAACAAAACCACAGGTAAATAAGATATTTTATGTAGCAAAAGGTATCCAAAATCTACATTTACATCTCCCTGATATCAAATTATCTCATAACTATAATTATCTTCTAATTACATGTTTATTTCTGAGCAGAAATAAGTCCAAGCCACATATAATTCTCCTCTTGGTCAGTGGTGCTGGAAAAAAAAAAAACTTCATAACATTTAAAGCCACAAAGAAATTTTCATATGCTAAGGTTCACACTGAGATACACCAAAGTACAGTTGCAAAAGAGCACCAAAAGACTTTGACCCACATAACAAAGCAGGACATTGTGAGAGGCTAATTACATTCAGCAGCAATTGGAGACTGAATGGATGGTTCATATTCTAAAGTGATTCTGTCAGATTGAACTACAGTAAAAATATTGGAAAACAGTGCCACCATTGTTTGGAATGAGAAATATTTTGCATTTTTTTTACTACAATATGACAGACGATGGTCTAACACAACGGCTTGGAGCAGCAGAGATCAGATTTTAGTCAGCACAGGCTGCGGGAATGAGAATTAAGCACGTAATAGCCTGCTTTATCTTTCTTGACAGGCAGCCGGACCTTCTACAAATGTTATTCTCTTACTACCATACCAGACACTTCAAATACAGAGTATGCAGAGCTCCCARTGCTGGTGTAGCTGGTTTTTATGAATTGGCATTACCTAAGACATCAGGGAAGAACAAAAACTACTCTTYAGTGCCTGCTAAAAGATGGTTTTCCATTCTCTTGTTACCCCAAATCAGCCAGAGCCGCTTGCACAGGCCTGTTTTCTTGAGTATGTGGAAAGCTGACAATTATTATTAACTGACCTAATACTGATCTAGGCTCTGTTGCTGCCTAGTGGGCTGAGCCAGAGCAAAGCGAGCTGATTATCATAGGAGGGAGAACAGAGATTAAAGAGATAATATTGGAAAAACAACACTGAAGAGCAATAGCCTGAAAGAACAAGATAGGTAAACACCTAAAGAAAGAAAAAAGGAATAAGGAGTCCTGCTTTGACTTAAAAATAAGTTTGCTACCATTAAGCAATCTGCTCTAGCATCTTATGAACAAATTTCACAATATCAAAGAGACTACACATTCCCATTTTACATATAAAAATATCTGTTACAGCAACATAGCTCACTATGGAGGAAAAAAAGAAGCAAACCTCTCACACACTTGTAACTTAAAATGACACAGTAAATTATTTCTTTTAAATCCCTGCAAAGCATATTTAATGCACAATTTGAAATCACAGGAGGTATAAAAAAAATGAATATTTGCAGTATGGAACAAATGAAAGGAACAAAATTAAGACTGGGTGGGTAGCATATGTAGGGTGGAGTGACAATGATGAAGAATTATACAAGGAAGAAGGGAGCTCACTAGGTCCCTAAATAGTTCACATCCAGATGCTGCAATATTTAGATTTCTTTCAAATGCATAGAAAGTTTTTAAAGAAAATGTAATTTTTATTGAAGGAAAGGGATGGAGAGAGCAGGAAAAGGAGCAGAAGCAGGCCTTGGGTGGATGCCACCTAAACCAGGCTTTTAGACTTTGTTCCATTTCATTGAAATTAGCCCTCTCCACCCTGTTCCCAATTTTCAGACATACTCGAACACACAGACAACATACAACACACACAGGAGGCTGTAAAAGAGCTGCTRTCACAGGTGTTACTCCAAACCATACAGAAAGACTTTTCTAATACCTTTGAGAGCAAGCTAACCATGCTGAGGAGCAAAATCACAACCTTTTTGCCAGCTGTTGAACTCAAATCAACAAAGCTTCTCCAGCCTAAGCAAAATGAAATCACAATCAAAAAATATGCTCAAAAAACAGCATTACAGTTTCATCTACTCTGGGGTTTCAGCTACAACATCCTTCTAATGATTTCRATTAGCCCTCTCTCATTTATCAGCTATGCACTTTAAGACACAGATTGCCTTGAAYCTCTTTATTTAAGGCTTTCTCTACACACAAAAATTGTATTGCATAGTGATTCTAATGTAATAAAATTGTGTAAACCCCCTCTTCCATCAGCATATAGACACACTTCCTCTGTACCTGTGCTTTTAATCAGTCTGGCTGCATGCCAAAGGGGAACAAACACCTGTCAATGACACATCCACATTCACAAGCATGAATTATTTCATTTGGTATCACCAAAAAGAATCAAACCTGAAACATCCTACTGTAACCCTAACTAGCTATACTGGAACACAATGTATACAGACCACCTTAGGAAAGATAAAGTTATGTGTATGAAGATATGTACCCTAAAAGCAACAAAATTTCGTTTTCCAGAAGAAGTTTAGTCAAAAATGAGGAAAGAATTAAATTCTGCTGAAAAATAACACAGGAAAGCAATAGTGTTCATTGCAACAACTTTTTTAACAGAAATCTCCTACAATGGAATAAGTTAATAATAAAAATTTAAAACACAGCTCTGGAGAGACCAATAATCACAGTGCTTATGAAATACTCAGGAAGAGGTAAATTTCACACAAAAAACTCCACACCCAGAAAAAGAAAATATTATCCAATATTAGCAATGCTCTACTTGCATAGCATATCCCTCAAAAGTCTAATCTCCTGAATAGGTGTAATTGACTGACAACAGCTCAATGCCATCTTCAGCTGAAGTCCAGCAGTTCAGGAATATATGCAAACCACATTTTTATATTTCTCAGTAATAATTTCTAAGTAATTATGATGTTCTTGGCAGATTTCCCGTTTTTACTTACATAGGATTCTCGGAATATTGGATTCCTATAGCACAGTACAGCGCAAAAATCTGTTCACGTTTGATCTCCCGTTCACTTGTACAGCAGAGGTTTGCTRAAAGCAGGATCAAAGATTACTCAACTTTTTTTCCTTTTCCTGTTTTCCCTGATGACAATTCCATGCCAGCAATTTCTTTTTTTTTTTTGTTGGGCAGCAAATTATTTTGGGCTACTCAACACCTGATCTGAATTTGTGTAGCTAATTAGCAAAATGTCTACAGGTGTAGASCAAACTAAGCAACACAAGTTTTAACTCTCCAAGAATGTTAAAATTCAAGTAAACTCCCAAGAAATCAAGCTCTCAGAGGCAAAAGAATCCTATTAATCTGAATGCCACTATTTTGTGTTGGCATTAAATATGGTTAAAATAGGCTTCATCTGTCATTACTATAGTTTGCACTGCTTGTGTACTGTTTTTGTGTACTAGWATGAAAAATATGTAGGTTAAATGAAGATAGTGGTAAGCAGTCACTCTGYAGTGATAYAGTCCATGTTTATTTTTACATGTTTGTGCACTCATAATTAAAAGGCAGAAAACTGGTTTTATTGTTTCAGTACGTTTATTGTTTCCGTAGCTAAAACAGAATATTGAAAACTGATTTGGTTCTGGTTCTCTTGCAACAAAATCTGATGGTTCTGAATGGCCATTAGGTGAGAAACCAGCTTTTACAGATATTATGCAAGTATAAACAAGCACTGTAAACCAATTCAGGAAAACTGTAACGTGGATGGACCTAATAATACATTTCTAAAAATATATAATTAGAAAAGTGGAATAAATTTTATTTATCTCTTTCAAGTGTAATACTTCCTTACKAAGCTTTAAAATCATGACATTTGGTAGCTTGCATTCAGAATTTTTGATGAATAGTACAGTCCTGCAACAGGAGCATATTTTGTTCAGCTGTATCGCTAAAAATATGAAATGTTAAAAAGGAAGAGAGAGGGGGAAAAAAAGAGAATAAAATGTAAATTACATGAAATAATAAATCAGAGACCTAAAGTCTGACATTTAGATTTCTGGTGGTCCATATGTTTTACATATTATGAAACCATCCCCATAAACAATTCTTGCTAAARAATACAATTCACATTCTTCCTAAACCATCCTATCTCATTTGTTTACAGTTTTCTTCTCAACAGCTTCATTAAATTGAAGACAGCATGAGCAAGTTGAAACAATTCATAAAGAAAAAAAAGATCTCTATTAAATAATGTCAACATCAAAGGCAACAATAAGTAATCTCCTGCAAAGGGAAGGCTGTGAAAGCATCTTTTGAGCTGGTTAAAAACTGGCAATTATCAATTTCATTTTGACATGAATGAGAGGGAGGAATGTTCTGTACGTGCTTTAATCTTCCAACATATATTTTATAACAAAAAGAAAAAAATTCAAAACACCTTAAGATATATTAGGTGAATATTTAACTAAGTCTTTACTAGCACAAACAAGTTTGCACCACTGAAAGCATTATGCCTAATGTGTTTGCTTTATCCTTTAGTTTTTGTAGATTGCTACTACTTTTGTTAGCAGACAATGGTCTAGTATTTATTTAGAAAATATATGTCAGTTGGGAAGAGGCTACCCCTGGATTAAAATAATACAGCACACAGCCTTCCCCAGGGCTGGGGCTGAGGGGCTGTTGCAACAGCCTGTGCCAGGGAGGAGAAGCATCAATGCTCTGCCAGTGGCAGGCTTGTTTCTGAACAGCTCCAGCAATCAAGAAAAATGGAATGAGAGAAAGAAGACAAGGAAGATATTCTGGGGTGTAGCATTTGCCTCACTTGGCCCCTTATGGAGAGTGGAAATACCATTTCAGAAAGCAGCAGCCTTTTGCTTGAAAGCAGATTTATCACAGTGTGCATGGGCAAGTGGTTGGTTCACATCACAAGGAGAAAACACTCGTGTATCACCTTTCCTTGTCACTCTAAGGTCACTCCTCTATGGAGTTTAATAAAGTTGTCATGAAATTTCAGCTATAACAACTTATACTTCATTATTCACAACGTATTATTGAAGCAGATCTATCCCATGCTCAAACCAGCTGATACCAATTTTTCTCATCTTTTCATCTTTGATGATTATAGGAGAATGAAAAACAGAGGGAAACAGAAATTACTTTTTTTTTTACACTTAGTTCTAATCAGTAATATATAATCATATCCTTTATTCATATTTTTCTTGTCTACAGAAGAAGAATATTCCAAGACAAATATATTGTCCATAGTTATCTAGAAGACTTCCACATTTTAAGAATGTGATATTAAAATTATGGTCAAATAGATTAAATGGTTGCAAGTTTAATACAGAATAAAATAACTGTAAATAATAAAACTATTTCAAACTGGGAGGTGTTAAAGACCACCATATACATTGTTGACTTTTTTCCAAGTCGTTTAACATAGGTTTTTCCTGCTTTCTAACTGTATTAAGGGAGATTAATAGTAATGGTACTAGTGCAATTGTCTTTCCTGTGCAGATTCACACTCATATAACAGAGAAGACTTCCCTAACAAAAGTGTTTTTCTAAAGCTGATGGGACTGGTTCAAAAAATTTGAAAATACCCAAGACATGTTTAACCTATTGGAAGTTTAGGAGAAGAGAATTTACTGTGGAAATGGAAAAACAGGGTGGTCAGCTCACAGTCAGACCTGGAAAGATTCTTTTAAAACAATCCTTTTAAAGAGCTCATGTGTCTAAAAGCTGCTCTCTTATTTTCAGTCTTTCTCAGGTAATTTAATAAATGGTATTTTCTTTTCCCACAAGCTTCACTAAGAAAGGGTGCCAAACAATCCCTGCACCCCAGTTACTGCCTACGCAGAAATATCCTGAACCTCACCATGCTTTTCATTTGACATTCAAAACGGGTAGGATTCCTTCAGTTAGACAACACAATTAGCATAACAGAGCTCCTTGCAGAGAATAGCCACACTTTTCTTGATCTATTTTATATAAAAATATATAAATGCTATTGCTTCTCAAAAATCTCAAAATTTTGAGTTTATTGTGCTACGTTTACATAGGACTAAAATTGGATTAGATGCTCTTTGATTAGTGATGTGAAGTTTGTAAGGACCCTTACAACATCTGAGAAGGTCCTCTCTGCTTTTTTTCTGAATCTGGAAAGCCATGCTTGTAGAAGAAAAAGCACAAAACCGTCACTTTGCCAACCTATATTCAGAAATGCATCTTATGTTCTCATGATTTGTGCATATACATCCCACGCATTGTACTGGGGGGTCAATCTGAGTCAAAAGCTGCTTCATTATTTGAATTTTGTTTAATAGTCCTTAAAAAATGATTTTATTTAAGTCAAATTTGTGATCACTGTACAATCTAGGTCAAGAATTGGCAGCCACTCAACGTTTTCTTATAAACACATTAAGTTTTCAACCATTTTGTCTTTAACTCCCTCTATATAATTATCTCCTCCTTATTTCTATGCACACTAATTGATTCTCTAAGGATCTACATTTCTATTTTATCACATAGGCAAGATAAAATGGAAAAATACGACAAATCCTTAGTTTTTCCTAGATCTCTCTCTGCTTCCTACAGTATTCAGTGCTGCTGTCTTCACAGCTCAAACTACCATTTGTAGATATTATTATTACTACCATTTATGGATCTGTAAATGTAGCCCTTCTGTTCTCCAAGTTTAGCCACTTGTCTATCAGCAGTGAATTGTTTCAAGAAAAAGGCTAAAGACAGTAAAAATGTACTTCTGTAGTCACAACATATGGATGAAATAACAAAAGTTGGCAGGCTCAGAGTAAATAGTGATTTTTTTATTTTTTTTTTAAGTAGTAGCTACGAGACTGAGAGAGGTAGGGTCTTTGTAGATTTCCCATTAAAAAATTGGATCCTATGTGTAACAAATTTCTCAGTGCTCTCTAGCACTTGTTACCGACTCTAATGCTCTGTTTGCACCAGAGACCCTTCACCACTTTCCTTTGTGCAATTATTTATGGAAGTGTAGAGCTTTCTACCCTGGTTACATTGATGCAGATGCTTAGGGTAGGTGGCTGTAAAGTTGTGGAAAATATTTTTGTCACTGCATTACCTGACCTGTTCCAGACGACAAGTGAAAAATAGGTTAAAATCAGATAAAGATGAGAATATAGCTCTAAACAGTCTAAGTTTGAATAAAAATCATTCAAAGATGGGGGAAACTCTTTTGCAGTATTTATGTTTAGTACAGTACAGTACAGAAGGAGAACTGTAGGCTCTTCCATGCTGCTTGGCCAACATGTCTGTTTCTCACTTAGGAGACTAGGAAAGTTCCATCTCTTGGGCTATTTAATCCTCAGCTTCTTTGCCAAGATCGCCAGCAAAGCTATCAATTATCACATCACAAAAAGAGAGTGAACAACCATCCTGCAGAAGCTGGCATAAAACCATCAACTCTTTTCACATACCTCTTCATAGCTATCAGATGGTAGTAGTTTTGGGTTGCTACTGAATTAAATATTTCAAGTGCTCAATTTTTGAGGGGAAAAAAGAAGCAAAACTTAGTCACAATGATGTCTCAAGGTCTTACTAGAAGTCCATTCCATGACATTACCCAAAGCTCTGATGGTTCCCATATTTAGACATATCAGTTTCTCTTCTTAGTGCAGTATCCCAATCCTTCCCATTAATTTCTAGGTGGGAGCCCAGTGGGTCAGTGCCAGGAAGCATGCTAATGCTTGTTCACCGGAATCCAGAGTGCTGGCGAACATTTTGCTGAAACTCTACTTAAGGGTCTCAAGTGTATTTCAGCACACTCAGGGTATTAGAGCTTTATATCRTTTGAAAGAATCCTTTATTTTTAGTGCTAAATCAACAAAGCTGTTAGTGTCATTTTCAGTCAGACTGTCATCTACTGGGAATTCAAAATTACACTCAGCTGCAAACTATTGACACTCCTCTTAACAAAAAAATGTTTTTAATAAATCTTTACATTAGCCTATGAGATAAAAAAATCTTTACCATGAAATATACAAGTGTATAAGTGTTTTATGAAAGTTTTATTAACTTTACAAAAGAAGAATTGGCAGTGAACCATGAACATCCTGTACTCCTAACACGTGGTTATAAATTACATGTTCTTTCCAATAACATCTGAAAAAGAGACTGTAATTTAAATTTCAAAACCACTTGGCATACCTACTATATAGTGCTGACATGAAGTAAAGGGAGGATCTGGAGAGACTCAAACAAAGAGTGAAAATATAAAGACATCCTTAGCTAAAAAGCTGCTGATGAATACAATTCCTTTCCAGCTGGACAGGGATCAAGTACTTGCTTGTCATATCATTCAATGCACTGTTCAATCAGGGATTCTTCCTTTCAACAAAAAGAAAACTTAAGTGCTGCTAATCATCCCTTGTAGAACTTTATCTTGCAGATACCTTCTTTATGTCAGGATTTCTCAATGACCATTGCCAACAGTAGAAGGATCAAAGTTGTTATTAAACAAAAATGCCTTCACTGATGGGGAAAAGCAGCTATCTTCTGTTCTCACATACAAGATTTACAGCTACTAGCAGCTTAATGATATTTAGTGTGAAGTAAAAAAAATCCATATGAAGACTCTGAAGAGTATCTATAGAAAACCTTTTACTTTCCATTTCTAGATGGCTATGACTGCTCAATACAACCTATTTATTCTGATTTCCTGTGGGAAGATATATGCCACCTCATCCATTTAAGAATGTACTTTAAAATGATAACACATTCAAACCTGACTTTTTCGAATAGACCTGCTGTTTGTCGTCCCACATAGCAAACCTTCTCCCAAATGGTATCGCATTTTTAAGTCCTAGAAATGCCTTTAATAACAGACAATGCATAGGCTTACAAGAAATGTAAATTTTTTGCAAGCAGGCTGGATAAGTAATTTCATGCAACTCATCCTCACAGTGCTGTCTGGATAAAACTGGTTTTTCTGCCTCCCAGCAGTACATGAAAAGCCAGAGAGAAGCTCGCTGCCAGTTGGTTTAGTGGCTTGAATGGAACGCAACATAGAGAGAGAAAGCCAAGCCCCAAATAATCATGCAACATCAAGATTCCTCAAGCCCCAGTCCTTAGCACAAAGCAAACACCAGAGCACTCTTGAGAAGAGCAAGAGAGAAATTAAAAAGCCCAAAGAAAAAAATATTAAACAAGATTAAAAAAACCACCACTACCACKCAGCTCTTTTGACAAAAACAAGTAGCAAGATCACCGACATTTTCTAACAGCATACTCATCAATTATGCTGAACTCTTGGTGATTCCCAATTGCAGATCTACTTTTGTTAGAGAAGGCTAAAGGGGTGAAAACAGTGAGAAAAAATACTTCATTTAGAAAAATTTAAACAGTTTGGGCAGGCACTATCTCCAGCCCCTACAGTGAACCCCTATATGTTCTCAGAACCACGAAACATCCAGTCTGACACATGAAAAAGTACCAGGAGACAGGATGAGTTCATTGGATAGTGTAGGCCAGGTAGAGAAACAATTTATAGAAATAAAATTAGTATTACCTCTGAAGAGAATATTGGGAAAAGGTGATCAGTGTGTAGTAAAACTAGTGCAGCTTGCTATGGTAGATCAGACACATCGTGCTGAGACCTGCAACAAAATTCTAATTCATAGTAAAGATTTGCAACAATCAAGATAACAGCTACAGAGAAAGCCTGGACAACAACTGAAAATACAGGCAAATTTTTTCAAAGTCTGTGTATRTGAGAGACCTGATGTTTATAGTCCTGCAAATAACTGATATTTAATTCTGAAGAAGCAACAAGAAAAAAATCTCAATTTCAAACCATAGTTTTAGAAATGTGTGTTAATCAAAGAGTTGAAGAAGACCGTTTTGGTCTGTAATGTTTTGTTCAACATCAGGGTTGGATCAGTTTTGCAAAGCCTTCAAGATGGCACATTTTCATTTGTGCAAAAGTGCTTTGGAAAGTGGACTCCCTCTCTCAGATCCCTCACATTAAAATACAGATTAGAGGACAAATATTAAGATGATGTGATTCACAAGAAATGATCTAGCAACAGAAAGAGTTTGTCTGATATTTTAACTGAGTTATAGGACCAACAGAAATAAATTGGATATTAATGCTATTTTAATATAGTTCAGTGACATGAATTGGAACAATAACAGTGAAATAAAATATGTAGATATTACTCAACCAAAATACTTTGTAATTCTGGAAAACTTAAAATACCTAGCCAAAAGAGAAGAAAAACACTGGAATTTTCTCGGAATGCAATTTCTTTACCTTGCTGGTTGCAGTAATACTGCATTTTCCACCAGAAGACCCAGTCATTTTTCTTAATAAGTATCGTTTTTTTCCAGACCATGTATACTTCTGTCTTGAGCATTCATTGCAAGTTTAATTTTGAATTACTGTTAGGATAATATATGTGGTTAATGTTAGAAGGCCCGTTCAAATAGTACTGGAGCAATGATGTAATATTTTAAAAAATAGTTCCTAATTTATTTAATTTGCATTAAAATGACACTCGATCTGATATTTCACTCAATGGAAGGTGATATTTCTTTATTTCCTGAAAAAATCAGTCCTATATTTCTCTCATTTCCAATATATTCAGTTAATTTCCTATTTATTTATACAGTGGTCACCTCTGAGGCCAGGGTTTGACAATGCAAAGTTGATGGAAGCAATAGCAACAGGAATGGTTCCTATGCACCGTAGTTTTTATATTCCACTTCTGAGCTGTGGTGCTAAAACTCTTTTTGGGGCTGTTTTGAGGTAGATCAGGGAACTGATCTGGGTTAGAAAAAAAAAGAAAAAACAAAGGGCTGAGGTAACTGAGGAGAAAGAGGAAGTAGTTAAGCTAAAAGATTGAATCATGGGTTTCCTATGACTACCATTGTACCTTTCCCTGTTTAAATCTGTAAGAACTGCATTGAAACAACACGGACACACTGGTGAGTGYGGTGAGCTTCCATTAGAGAGCAATGGCGTTTAGTCTCTGCTAGGCTGCAAGGAAACAATTTGCAATTGCTTTAAGATGACAGAACACGTCGAGCTTAAACTTTATTACTATGATGTTTAATATTTTATTTACTCTCAGTTCATTTATGAGAGAATCAGAAAAATGCTAAATACATCAATAAAATGGAACAAAGAATAACAATAAACCACTACTTGAAATCTGTGCAACAAAAGAAATCAGATGCTAAGAACTATTTGCCCTTGATTGAAGACCTTGGAACCGTCCACCAAATAAATTAATTTTTTCCAGTTCTGAATAAGTGATGCTTGCTACAAAGTAGAACTTGCCCTTCTACGAAATGTGTTAAAGGAAAATATCATGCATATAGCGAGGATGTTGGATTTCAAGGGCATGATGTTAATCATAGCAGATCACAGTGCTATGGCAGAGACAAAAATAAAAGCAGCAAAGACAAGGAGAAACATGTACCACAATTTAAAATAGAACTCCCACGCTTACAGCAGGATGAGACTGATGCATTAGACACAAAGAACTCCTGGTAAGTGACCTCTAACACTTATTATATAAAACACTGTATATAGACTGTTAGCAAATGAAGTTACTTAATATGAAAACCAATTCCTTTCTAAAAATCGGTGGCAGAATTACTATCTTTAACAATAGCTCAGAAATATTCATGATACGGTGAACAAGTTATGAGTAGGAATGGAAAAGGAAAGAAGCATTATCCGTTACTTAGAAGCCTGACTAATCATTCTACAGCGGAAAAAGTGCAATAATGACAACTACATTATTAGAATACATTTATTACTTTTTAAGATTGGTTTATTTTGGAAAATACAGACTATAACCGCTTCTATGAGTGACAAATTAATTCTGTGCTTGGTCACAATTAACTTACCTTGCTAAAGAATAYGAAAATATCATAAAACTTTTTCTCATTTAAAACAAAAAAAAAAAAAGGGACATTATACGGAAATAGAAGGGTCAGAAAACGCAAACAGTAGAAAGTCTCTATGACCCTTCTTTTCAAATTTCTTATCTTCACACCTGAAATAAACACAGCTCCTCTTGGCTACTCCAACAGAAAAAATACTAGGTAAAGGACAATGGTGTAGTAGTCTCACTTATGAAAAAAGGGGTCATTACAAAGCTTTGAACTAAGATGAGCTAAACATTTTCTTGCTCTGAAAATAATCTTGCCAACATATCAGGTTAATGACTCCTTCCTTCCTTAGGCATGGATATGTCACACGTGAGCAGAAAGAATGAAAATTATGTGAGACACCAAGAATCCCCTTCCAGTCTTGACCAGATTAAGATGGCTGTAAATCTGAAGAAGAAAACATGGCACAGAATATCCACAGATACAGAAAACACAGAGGATTTACAGTACCTCAGGTTAACTTCCTAAAAATGGCTAATTACTATTTTTAAGGAATAGCTAAGAAAATCTCTTGGTTGAAAATGCCTCCTCACCCAAACTCACAGCAAAATTACTGCAATATCTTAATGGAAATCTTCCAGGTGAGATTCTTTCTGATCTATTATGACATTTAAATACTTCTTTCTATCCCCTTTCAAAGGAAGTGTGTCCTGGACTTCACTATACAAATGGCAGCATCCATACACTAAATAATTTAAATTTTTTATAAAATTAAAAAAAAATCTTAGATTCTAGTAGCATAAGTATTTTGGATTTGAAAATTTTACAACTGTGACCATTAGCCAAGTTGTAAGAAGGTACTGACTTGTGGAAAATCATTGTTTCCAAGTCTTTCAAGGAAAGATGAAAAATAACTTGGTAGTTTAAAACTTGGCAACATCAGTGTTCCAAAAGGAAAGTGGGTAATGAGGGGGGAAAAAAAAAGCGCAGCTACAGCTGTTCTAGGTGGCCCGACAAAGCTGCAGCATAAAAATGCAATCACATGTTCTGGAAGCTGTTCACAATTGTTCTGCAAGGAAGTTAATGATGCTTTCCTAAACCCCTGCCTTCTCTGTCAGTGTAAGATGACAGTAGAGCTCATAACAATTCCTTGTAGGAAGTTGGTTAACACATCGTGTATCAGTGAATACTTTATTGCCCTCTGTGATATTACTGATATAAAAGCCTGTCCTCTTTCCATCTGCTTCTTATCACTAAATATGATAATTTTAAGAAAAAAWTTACCTCTCTTCCTAAATAGATTCAGATTTGAACATCTATGAACAGAATAAGAAAAATATCAAGAGAAGGTTTTCTTACCACAGGTATCCAAGGGACTGTGCCCAAAGACTTGAAGACACATTTTACACTCACTTTTGCCTGTAAATAAAATTATTACCTGAGTTCAGTTTTGCTTCCAAGGTGCTTTTTATTTATGATGACAATTACAGAGTCATACAAAAAAAATTTCTATCATCTATTAAATACTTTCAAACAAATAATAGATTTGATAAAGTTTTGAATAAGCAAGAATTTTTTTCAAAGGATTAAGTGAGAATAGTTTTTAATATAGGATAGAGAATGATAATACAGCAATTGAAATCTCCTCTGAACAGTCAACTCTTTCAGTCTTTCTTTTGTTTACTTCACAATCTATGAAAGCAGCTCCTTTTACTATTTTTTCTTCCCGTGTCTCTCCAGCTGTACCTCGCAAAGTTAGTTCTCTTTTATGAACTTCAACATTCATTGCAGCTGTCAGGTTATTTCTTCCCTATTCTTTCCATTTTTATACATTTTTTGGAAAGATACAACTTTCCAGAACATCAGTATTTTATTTTTTTTTTTTTTTTTTGTATCCTTCTACCTCGCCCTGATTTTCTCTGTTTATTCAAATCTGCTCACCTATTCTTTCATTAGTATCTCTTCATATCTGACAGTGGACATTAATTCCAGAGACTTATAAATATGATTTTATTTACACCGTGGGAGTGCTCAGGTCCTAGACACCTGTCATATCAAAGGAACAGCATTTGCCAGCAATAAAGGAAAACTTTCACACAATTCCACTCTTTTCCTTACAGGAGAAGACAAGGGCAGTGAAGAGAGGAGGTAAAAAAACCTACCCTAGACAAAACATAACTGTGACTGATATAGCTGACTTCAACTGTACAGTGAGAATATTTTAAAGCAATACAAAATATTCTGTAAGTATATAGGTAGTTGAGAACTTTACTGAGAACACTGTAATCTTGGAATAAAATTCTGTTCTCCCACATTCTGACTGCAGTAATTTTATCTCAGATGTGTTTTGCATAAGATGTGGACTATGTTTTAATCAGCAAAGTATTTTTTGTGGCGTTTTTTTAACATCATATAGAAAACACAAAAATTAAACATTCACTACTGTAAAACAAGTAGAAATATCTATGACTAACAGTATCAGTTCCCCTTCCCCTTAAATTATGTTACCTTAACGACTTTATGCCATTTAATCAAGAACATCACACAACTACTTAATTTTATTCTAGATCGCATTAATGCAGTTGATTTTGCTGTCGCCTTAATTTATGAGTCATTTTAACCACATCAGCAGACCCATGCTGTGAATCACAATTTGTAACCTTTATTCTGGTTCCAGTTACCAACAGCAGAAAAACAGCCAGTAGCTTTAATATGAGTTACTTACTCATGGAGTGGAACTTCTATTTTTGGAGAAAAAATGTCCAGTTAGAAAAACATTTCTGCTAAGGAGAAATATATGCTATTAAAAGGCCTGGAATGGAAACAAAAATGTTTCATCTTGCTTCCCATTATTATCTGGATACAAACTAAGTTCAGAGCCTAGATAACACTGCCTATGATTTAAGTTAGGGAAAATTAATGTTCTTCATCTTGTTTATGTCTCCTGCTACCACAACACTGTTCTGCTCTTGACAGTGTCACAAAAGGCAAATATGCAGGGCAAGATGTGTCTAAAATCCAGCTATTACTACTGGAAGAGCAGGACACAGAGAGGAAGAAGGTTCAAAAACAAACAGAGAGAACACTGAATCAAAGCTAAAGAGAATTTAATGCAAGATGTAGTCAATAATTAGCATTTGCAGCTGCATAAARTGTGTGGTACTAGTAGACATTAATAAAATGACACGTTCTAGTTTTATATTAATTTTTCTTTGCAAATGTCTGCTAGTTTTTCATAACATGGTTGCATTGTTTTAGCTGCTTTTGATTAAACAATTTCTTTGTATGTATAAAATAGTGTCCCCAATTTKTTTTTTATTTGAATATGGAAAAGCCATATAAATTTTCATGTGGTCAGATTTTGAAGATGTATCATTGTGTTCAATTAAAACACAAGTTTGAACACAGCTGATCGAACATAATATTTACTGAAGATAAAGAACTTTGAATAGAATGATTCAGCAAGGCAAAACTGAAAGGGGAAATCAACAACTTTTAGAAATATGAGACTTTTAAAAATACACCAAGTTTAGAGATGCAAACATACCAGCATGAAAAATGGTTTATGCATTCAGTAGTATAAAATTAGCACTTTGTTTTGTTTGTGAGAATTATAAATATAATTTAAAAAGACTGGCCTAAAAACCACGAGGAATACTGCCAGTTCAATAGAGTAGGCACTGATATCAATCTGCACCCACCAAATGCTGCTGCTTCTCCTTCTTGTGAAAGAAAAAAATGTTTTCATTTCCTTTTGCTAACTTGCTAATGCATTTCTCTAACAAGGCAGAGTTACACTGTCAGGAAGGAAAAATCTAGATACACAAATATAATATTTTTTCCCATGTTTTTATAACAATTGCAACAGATCCTTAAGGGGAATGGAAAAGGAARGAAGGGTAATATGCAAAATAAATATTGCAATGAATGACAGAGCTTYGTTATTTTATGTAGCAAGACAACCTCAATATGTTTCTGAGTATTTGGTAGGAAAACCTGCAGTATATCYTACTTATAAAAACTCATTGCTTCAGCAAGTTAAACAGAAATTCTCAAATTCTTCTGGAAGGTTGCTCTAGTGGCCTCTGAAAGAAATGCTCTCCTCAATTTTCYTCAGCTACCATACAGGACTTCACCAGCTCCGTAAGAAAAAAAAGATTATTTTTCTGAATACTTTCAATACAGTATTTTCTAAGAGAAAATTACAAATGTGAATTGAAAACACAGGATGTGATGAAACTAATCCTTTTTCCTTATCATARCTTCAAGTCAGGTCTCCAGTGGTGAAAAATCACCTGCTACTTCCCTCCAATATTTCAAACTTACAAGCCACTCAGCTAAGAAATGTACAGAGGTAAAAGAAGAAATAAAAAAGTTGAAAGCAAAATACCCACTTTTACTTCTGATGCAAACTTTAATTCCTGTAGATAGTATTTCCAAAGCCTGCTGGCCATGGAAGTTGACATATGCTGTGTTCTGCAGATGTAGCTGCAGTAACACAGCTGGATATAATGCTCTGTGCATCTGGAGCACAGATGTTTGATTGTGTCCTTGGTAGTTAGCCAGATTTTGAAGGATCCATTTAGTTCTTGGAGCGAAATTGAAAGAACAAGAGAACAGTCCACTGGTAGTAATAATACTCCACATTTCTCTTAACTGCCTTAACCACTCTCACTTTCCCTATTAAGCTGAGTCATGGTGGTTTTCTATTACCTTTTCTGAATTCAGGATCTCGAAGAGAAAAATYAGTTGGAATTGAGCAGGCAAAAAATCAAAACTCCACCTGAAGTTCTTTGCTATCCCAAAAGTCTTCTTACTTTCAGCCTCTTTTYGGGAAGAACTCCATCCAAACCTCCTGGGAGACAATAGGGGGAAAAAAATTAATGAGCTTTGGAATGATCCTGAAAAATTAGGAAATGACTACTTAACCTGAGGAATTTCAGCACTGTTATCACTGCTCAGTTCTGTCAGAAAGAATTTATCCTTCTTTAAATTATATGCTCATTTTACCCTGCATAAATTACCTACATTTTACCAATGTTTTCCTCAGTGTTTCAAACTTTGGTTTCATGTTGGTTTTGGCTACAGATTATCTTTGAGCTTTGCAGTGAGCTATATGCAGCACTCCAGAAATATGTGTGGCAACATTAGAACATAAGGTACATGTTTGCTCCTACTAATAAAATCTTTGATTCTCTTCCTCTCACCAGAACTGAAGATCGTGTAAAAATGTAACAAATCAGGAATAAAAACACAGACCTTAAAAAGACATGCCTGACTTTCTGGGAATACTTTTTTTGTTTTGGATCATCCATTCTTCAGCAAGACACCTGTATCCATGTGATAATATTGGCACTGGAGTAACAATCACAGTTTAATTATTAAACATTTACATGGCAATGGRCAGAATGGAATAATTGTATGGATATAAATTTAAAAAAATATGTGCACAATGAGATGAAATGAGGYGTAAAATCAAAACAATGTATTTTCATCAGGAAAAAGAAATCAAAAATTACTTACTTTTACTTTTCATGTTGCAAATATTGGCAGAACTAAAATATTTCCCTTTCTGAAAGGTAATATTTTTGTTTCAATAAAAGCATAATTTTGGATGAAATATTATCAGAGGAAACATTTTWAACTAGCTTTTATTAATAAAACTGGTCCCCTAGATCCCATAAGTAGTAGTAGGATCATTAGGAACATAACAATTACCTTGCTGTTACCAAATTTCTCCAAGCTTCTGCCAGCTCCCTGTCTCACACTTCATGGTGTCGACCTAGAAAGACAGTAAAAGAAAATCCTATTGAATACAAGTGTCAGTGGGAATTCCATGTCTTCATTGCCCATCTTGGAAGATGCTTCCATTGCTGGCTATTGAGCTACACTGGCCGAAAATAAAGGGAGAAAATTTGCCTTTGGAGCAGTACAGCTCAGGTATCCAACCTGTCCTTTTACTACTTCCTGACCTGTCTGCTGAGATAGAAACCAGATAGCTGAGTGGGAAAAGGTTTGTTGAGAAACGCATCTTGAGCTAAAAATTGTGACTTGGCACTCAGACACGTGAGATGTATCAKTTTTGAAATTCATTCAGCCCTCAGACTTTAAGAGCAGCTGAAGAACATTGCAGTGGTGGCTTCCATCCATAAATAAAGTTACACATTTAACAGTTGGGAAAGCATGCTAAGTGAATGCTAAACATTCAAGGAGAGAGGGAATTTTTGTAGATGGGAATCTTTTACCTTCCTTCCTGAGAACATAATACTCTGGTAATAAGCTTAGAATTTATTAGAGTATAATCTAAAACCTGAACTGACAAGAATTCTTCTCCTTTCACAAGAAAATCAATTAAAAAATTCAGTTTTTCCTTCTCTGAAGTTCCATGCTTAGATTGCATCATCTAATTCAAACAAGAATCTACAGTCCAAACCAAGAAATACAGCAGACAAATCCGAGTGATGACAGGAAAGCAACAGTAGCACATCAGCAACTTAAACATTGCCCAAATTTTACTCAACTTATTTGCAATGGTGTAAACTGAAATGTTTTATATATTTTCCGTTTATTTATCTCCCAGAGTGAGATCTGGTGCCATTGAAGCCAACTTGAAACATGGCATTGTTTTAACTGGAAAAAAACAATCACTGCAATAGCAATATAATTCAGTCCACTCAAGGSATAAAATTCCACAAAATTTGGATTTGTTTACATATTTTGTCCCTTTTTTTTTTTTTTTAATTCATGTAAATAATTTCAGGGACAACAAAATAAATTACCTTCCAGAAATTTAAAAAAAAAAAAAATCCCATGAGTGAGTGCAAAGTAGGAAAGCAGAAGTTGGGAGAGTCTTGCCTTTTTTGCTCCACTACTTACCTTTCTCATTTTCTCCTAAATTCTTATTTAAAATAACAAACTAAAAATAGACATAAAACCACAGAAAATTGAAGGTTCTGCAGAAACAGAGGGTAACTAAGGTTGTCAATGAGACAGATTGAAAATGTTTTCGTACCACATAAGCCTATAAAAAATTTATTGGTTTGAAAAAGAGATAACTGATGAGAAAGGTTTATAGAAAAGTGAATTAAAAGGAGAAAGTGAAGAGGAAACAATTACCTTCTCTTTCACAAAATACAASAGTGAAGGAACAGCCCAGAAAATAATCAGGTGGGAGATTTAAAACRAGCCAGGATGCATTTCCATACAGTATATAATCATGCTGCAAAACTCACTGCCTTGGGGTGTTAAGGAAGTTAAACGGATAAACCCGTGCAAAAATGGATTGGACAAGTTCATGGAGGATAACTACTCTAATAAATCAGGCAGGATGTCTGGCTCAGGACATTCCTGTATCMGTGGTTACTGCTGCTGGGATGCTGCAGCAACAAAAGGATGACTCTGCAGTGGCCCTTCATCCTAAATATTTTGTAGGTGTCTACTGTTGGTCATGCTTACAGAATTAACAATGGTTGTACAACCTTGAACCTACTCTCTTAAAGCAGCAGATTATGGGCATATTTCTAATTCTTGTTGCCATTTCCTCAAATAGATGACAAAGACAGTATCTCCTTTTAGCCATAGCAAATTCATAAAAGGATGGCAATCTAAAATGAAAAGAGATGCCACTTGGAGTATTTATTCCATTTATATGCATACATCTATAGAACACAACCTATATAAAACTTTAAGTAAGTTTTTCTCCCTCCAAAATCTGTTCAATTACACTAAAATGAGAAACAGCACGCTTCTCTTTTGAGCCTTTGGAGTCTCCAAATCATTTGAGAGCTGTTCTTTTAAAGATATGGGAAACCTACCAAAATACCAGATGTTTAATCAATACTCTTAACATTTTGGAAGTCTAGAGTGTGGAAAGGAAATGTCAATTGAATCGCTCTGGAAAATCAGATCTTTTGATTTTCACAGTCTGCAATGCACAATATTGACAGTGAGAAAAAGTTGGCTTCTTTTTCAAAAATACAAATCTGTGAGCAAAACTTTCGCCATCTCCATTCCATAAATATATTTGCTTAAAAAAATCCAACACCATAAACAAACAAGATCTTGCGGAGTTTCTTTGGAGATTTTGCCTGCTTGTTATAAGATATAAAATACTCAATCTCTTACTTCTTAGGTGGGCACTTGCTTAAAAAGGAATGTATTTTCAACTTCTGAAAGTTAACATCAACTTTTCTGAGTTGCATAAGTCATGGCAGCTAATGATATATAAATATACATAGATATAGATGGAAATATTTTTTAAATTAAGTTTGAGAAATCTTGTTCTGTGTTAATGMATAAACCAGACATTTTGGTTAATACTAAACAGCAACCTCATTTAATCATTAGCATTGCAAGTTTTATGTTTAAGACAAGGGGAATCTATTATACAAATTTTAATTTTAATTAAAAATGCTTTTTAAAAGGTTTTTTCATTTTTTATGATGGAGCTTAACTCCAGGACATATGTTTACTAATAGATGCCAAATGCCAGTCTCTGACTTCAAATAGGTCAGAATATGTCTTTTGCTGTTTCAGAGTATGTTTTTTTTTCAGAAATATCTCTACATCAAGAATTTAATTCAAATGCTTCTTCACTCTCTAAAAACAAGCCCTGTCATGAGCATATGTATTCTTCCTTCTGATACTGAAGCACCATTACTTCAGTCATTTGATATTTTCTTCTTCCATTGATAGCATGCCAAATGATATCATGCTAGATTTGCAATGAAGCACTAGAAATATTTTTGTTACATCTCTATTTAGTCAGTATAGGAAGGAAAAAATATATTTCTTATTCAACACATCAAACAAATGTCCAGAAACTGTGGTAGAAATGAAGAGATCAGGTTCAGTGTGTTGCCTTTTTATGCATTTTTAACTTGTTTGCTAATTTTTTTGACTCAGATTTTCAATGTGTAATCACAGTTTCAAGACATCTCCATAATTACCTTAACAGAATAAAAGCTGGAACTGTTGTTACTGGGGTTCTTTGCTAGCATCCCCTAAATAACCTGACAGCTGTCTCAAATTTCCTGGTTTTATTATAAGCACGTTTGATAGAATCCCTAGAGGTTGAAACAGGTTTAACACAAAAAAGTATGAGAATTGTTTGCTTATATCTGTTCATGTTTGCTTGAGAAGTGGGCCTATCAGACTTTCACACGATTTAACAAGACCAAGTGCAAGGTGCTGCACCYGGGTCAAGGCAACCCCTGGCATCAACCCATGCTGGGGGATGAACAGATCCAGAGCAGCCCTGCCCGGAAGGACTTGGGGGTGCTGGTGGTGAGAGGCTGGACATGAGCCAGCAATGTGCACTCACAGCCCAGAAAGCCAAATGTGTCCTGGGYTGCATCCAAAGCAASGTGGGCAGCAGGCTGAGGGAGGGGATTCTGCCTCTCTGCTCTGCGCTGGTGAGACCCCACCTGCAGTGCTGCATCYRGCTCTGGGGTCCCCAGCACGGGAAGGACATGGACCTATTGGAGTGAGTCCAGGGGAGGCCATCAAGATGATCAGAGGGATGGAGCACCTCTTCTATGGGGAAAGGCTGAGGGAATTGGGATTGTTCAGCCTGGAAAGGAGAAGGCTTTGAGGTGACCTAATTGTGGCCTTCCAGTACCCGAAGGGAGTTATAAGACAGATGGAGAGAGACTACTTACAAGAGCATGTAGTGACAGGACAGGGGGGAATGGCTTCAAACTGAGAGACAGTTTAGATTAGACCTTAGGAAAAAAATCTTTACTGCAAGGATGGTGAGGCAGTGGAATAGGTTGGCCAGAGAAGTTGTGGATGCCCCATCCCTGGAAATGTTCAAGGCCAGGTTAGTTGGAGTGCTGAGCAACCTGGTCTAGTGAAAGGTGTGCCTGCCCACAGCAGTGGTTTGGAACTAGATGGTCTTTAAAGTCCCTTTCAAACCAAAACTTTCTAAAATTCTATGAAATATATTTAGGGCTGTAGTGATGAGCATAGGTCAGCAGAATTCCATGATTCTTTGATAATTACTATTATTCAGATGCTAAGGGGGCAAGGATGGAGGAAGCTAGTTTAAAAAAAATAAATTCTATCTATCTAGCTGCCGCCTCAGTGCTAKAGAATTATAGATCCCTATAATTCTACCACTAAGGCTCTAAAAATAGCCTTCTACAGGGCATATTAATGCTGCCTGCACTGTGGTAACAATCAACAGTCTAGTGTGTCTATGACTTGCAAGGATTCATGAAGTAGATATTCCTCTAATTATTCTGTCTGTGGGCTGTCTTGTSGTGGGTATTCTCCAAGCCTACTTAAATTTTACAAAAACACCACAATATCCTATTAACTGTACCTGAACAAAAYAGAGTTGGCAGTACTTCCTCAGGATGTAGGAGGCCTAGAGTTTCTAAGTCTGATAATTACATCTCTGTCTYAGAAGATGTAATCTTGCAGTCCAAATTACAGGAGATTTGTCAAACTATGAAGATATAGTTTACGTGATATGATTACTTCAATTTATTTCCCATCTGCAGGAAATAATGGGCAAAAGAAAGAACACTCCATGGTCCTCYGGTTTGAAAGGTCATACTGGAAGGCAGAGGAGTTGCAGAGTTACAGTTTCTGCTCCCCAAAATATATGAGTATTTCATATTAACTATTGATGGAAACAACAGGTAAACATTCATCCATCTTATATTCCACACTATTATCCCRACCACCGGATCATAAATTTCATTCTTGTTTACTTTTTCGCTTGAATGAATATTTAATTATTTCATGGTAAGAGAACATATTCCTGCCTTATAAACTGATACTTAGAACTCTCACATGGGAGACAAAACTGAAGGAGCCAAAATCCATCAGGAAGAAGTATATGCATCACTGCATCACACACATCTTGTGTTTGCGCCTGTACAACCAAATGCTTCCGCAAATTAAAAATGAACTATTCACATGTATAAGTGCTGGAATAAAAATCCTATCCCGTCCCTAAAATGAGAAAATTCAGGAAACCACTTCCAGAAGAAACATGAAGAATAAACTAAGCTGAGTCACAGCCATCTCAGATGAAATCTGCAGATTTAACAAAAGTCATGAGAAATCATACTTCAAAAGTTGAAAATTTCTAATAACTACACTGGCAACCCCACTTGAAAACATATACTTCTTCATATATATTTACCATCAGAAATATGAGTTTTCAGATTCATGAAAGATGTTCTCAGTTTTTGTCTGTCAGTGTGATTGAAATCAGTAATGGTAAAATTTTCACAACCTCAGATTTTGCTCAGACCCAGACCTGAAAGCAACCTTTTCTTGCTTTCTTGGAAAAGAAACATGGCAAATAATCGTTACCTTAACTGTAACTTGAATCTCTACAATAGTTATAGTCCTAGGCTTACTCAAAGGTGAAGAACACAGTCCGAACATCCAATTACAAGAAGAAAATAAAGAAGAACAAAATACTCAAAAATACTGACACCTGAAGGAATCAACTACTTCTAGAAAAATTACTGGCTTCTGAATTTTACTAAGAATCTCAGTTCTGTGCCCTTGCTCTCCTTGTCTAAGATCCTAACCCTAACTGAAAGATGCTCCTTGAATACGAAATAGGCACCCACAAATACCTGGAAAAATAAACACAAGAACACAGGGTATCACTTACCAGCATCTTCCAAAACTCAACCACAGTTCCAACTTGGAAACACTTAGGTTCCAGAAGGCTAAATCTCATCATTAATCTTAGCATTTCCCAAGAGAATGAATTCTGTCCAGAACTCCAGTTAGCCACTCCAAGCTCGTGTGAGTGTTTTTGCCCAGAATCAACAGCAGACTGTGCTTTGTATCCTGAGTTTGCCTCACCATAGCACAGGCTACAGCACAGCCCAAAGGGAGAAAAGGCAGTATTCACATCTACTGATAATTGCTCTCAGTTCTCTCAAGCAGAGCTGCCAAACTACACTAATTATTTTGGTTCTACAGACTTTCCTTCCTTAAACCAAGTCTTCCCTAAAGACTGGGAACGTCATGATGTCTGCAACTTAAAAAATGGGTTTTAATATCAATTGATAACCATTCCCACTTCATGGTTCTGGATACTGCTGAAGTCATCAACACATGCACAGTGGCCACAAACTTGATGAGCTCCAATACCATGCTCGACTAAAAAATGCTACAGGTTCCAGCATTTGAAAAATGAAGGAGAAAATATATCAGTTATATYAGTTGATGCAACTACTTCGGTTGGATTAAAAAGATTCAGAAATATGCCCCCCTACATTCCTAGCTCTCCCCAACCCTAATGCTCACCTCCTATGCCCCAAAAATGTAAAGCTAGGAATTCATCACTGCATAGTAATTAAGAATCATGCATAYCTGTTGATGCCAAGGCCTCAATTTACATCACAGAACCCTTCAAATTACGGTAGTAATTCAGAGGTGTGATCATTCCACTAACAAACAAATTCTGCAAAAAATAACATTTCAGGCTACCCAAAATGTTAAAATAAGTTAGTCCAATCTTGCTATCTGCACAGTCATGTTCAGGCAATGTTGAAGTGAGGAGTTCCTCYGAGCCAGTTTAACTGTAATCCTTCCTCTCAGCTGCAGTGCTCACATATTTAGTAGGTGTATTCCTCTTCTTAATTAGACATTCAAACCCACTCCAATCACCTTCAGTGTAACTTGCCAGATCCTCTAGAACGCAACCCCAAATCCCATCCTCAACTACAAGGACAGGAGAGAGGGATATCTGGCACTTATATTCAGGAGATGCCAAGTCCTAAAAGATCAGAAACACCCTTAGAAAGGAAGACACTGAATTTTATCATTATTTTTAAGGGCATGTTTACCCTGACCTCTTCACTCTGCCTCTTATGAAGGCAGCCTATTCTGCCCAGTTACTAGTTTTCTCAAGGGTACTTGACCCTTTACATTTGTCCTAGAGAACTGTAAATGTACTTTACATTTATTGAAATCCCAGGGGTTTTAAGCCCTTTTGCCAAAGAACTATCAGTTTGCCCAGAAAACTTGCAATCACTTTTCACAACTGATTATAAAGCCGTTTCAGTCAATTGGCATATCTGACATAATTCCTGTATCATGCAAATCTTTTCAACCCCTTCCCACTGTGCAGTTACTATAGACAAGAGTAAAGAGGATCAAAGCAGTCTACCAGAATGAGCTGTGTCGTCTGATACCAAAATTCAACATATTATGGTACTATTTGGGTAACCCTAATCAGACAATCTAATGAGCCAAAACTGGCAGAAACACACAACAAAACCAACCTCCAGTGATATTGACATCCCTAAGTTTAAACAGACTAATCAGACACAGATTGACAAAAGTGTTATGCAAGATTTACAGATGGCATGTATAAACACAGAAGAAGGCTTATTCAAGTCCATGTACTAAGTTAGTAGCCAAACCTAAAAGTAAATCCATATTTGTTCATGCTATGTTTATAGCATATCTAATCTAGTTTGATCTTGAAGATTTAACCCAAAAAATCTAATGTCCTTTTGTTTTCAAAGTCAGATTTGGGTGCCTGCGGATTGACTGAGGAAGCAGCTAACATGGGAACTTGGAATTATGAGTGACAAATTCTCCTTTAATTTTCCTTTGTAGGGAGTCAAATTCTGTTAGCACTGAGCAGAGGGAGTTAAGAAAACACTCCTCAGCTCAGCATGACTTTGTCTCACCATAATGGAGGGGARGAAGGAAACCAGAGTTCCATGCTCAGAGGGGACATTGTGGCTGTTAGCTGGAACTTCATAACCCAAGCTGAGCGTGGACACAGGACTGCACTCCTCCCTCACGCCTATGGGAAGCAATGGTCATCAGCAACCCTTTCCCAGAGGAGATGAGAACTTGCCACTCCGGCAATGAGGAAAAGGAGATATGTGCGCTTGGCTTTGATTTCAGCCGAGAAGTGGCACCTGGTGGCTCAGAGGCAATTAAGAGCCTCTCTCAAACGCGACTCTTGGCTGCAGCTCAGCAGCTGTTCAAAGAGTAGAACAGAGCTGAATGAAGTGGACAAACTTACCACTCACCAGGGGACCCATGCAGGTAAAAGCTGTAGTGGGAGCTTAGGTAACCTGAATACATGATAAGTTAGAGTACAAACTCCAGCTCTCAGCTGGGTTTAGCAGAGGACATAAAGTTTAAATCTCAGATCAGTAGCCTAACTAAAACACCTGTTTCCTGTGGCAGCAATACTTTGTTTTATAGTACCCTGACAACCAGTCCTCAAGAGAACTCAACATGCCAACTTCATTATAAAATCAATGAATCGAAGGCATTCAGCACCTTACAGGACCTGTGATTGGTAAGAAAGATTTAGACTGACTTCTTGTTATCACGACAGACAAGACACTACAAAAATCACAAGGAGAAAACAGACCATCAGTCATCCAATAATTATATAGCAACTGCAAGGCCATTCAGTTACTGTGGGATAAGCAGTAGAATGCTTAATAATTTAACCAATTACCATTCATTATAATAGCCAGGTTGGCATTTGATGATCCGCAGGGGTCTTACCTGTCTCTTCCCATACCCAGCATTCAGTGTTGCCATAGCAATGTTGTTCACACCTCTCCAGTTCAACTTCTGTCAGTCTTCAGTATAAATTCCTATTTCTAGAACGATCAAGAATAGGTTTACAAAAGAAGTACAAATTATAGAGGGCACTGCTGAAAGCCATTTTCATGGCACCTCTGGATTCTGACAGGTGTGCTATTGCCTCATCCATGGGTCCAAAATTTGTTTTCCATGTGCTATATTTATTTGACTGATATATTTAAGACATAAATGAGAAGGTATAGCTCTGCTGGCCACAAGACTGAAATCTACTGCACCTACATGGTGGTGCATTAAAATGAGTGAACAAAGCCTTCATCATGTTTTTTATTGGCTAACCTAAGCATAATGATAGTTTGCCTTTTTTTTTTTAATGGTTATAGTGATTACAGTCACATCTGGTGGATAAATATCCTATTGCTATTCTATAGAAAACAGGAATTAAATAACATTCAGAAATCTTTGAGTGTATCTATTTAACCAAACATGATATAGCAGTGTGTTGTTTAGGGTTTTTGGTGTTTCGGTTTTTTGCACTTTTTTTGTTTATGTTGGGGTTTTGGGGGGCGGTTTTGGATTGTTTTGTTGTTGGGGGTTTTTTTCCTTATTATTTCTAGGAACATGGGAACAAAATAAAAGGACACATGAAGTTTGAAACATAGCATTTGTACCCAGGTGCACTGAGTCTTTCCATTGTCTTTGATAGGCTTAGTATGGCATTTTGACTCAAGAAGAAGAGACTTGTAAGAGAGAAATGATTTCACTACTCATTCTCTCTTATTCAAAAAAGGAAAGGCTACCTGTCATTCCTTACAATCGTATTTACATTCTCAAATCCAGTTTTCAGTCTCATCCCTTCTGTTGTAATCATTTGAGCTTAAAAAGCCTGAAATCCTGGAAAACATTACTTTGGGAAAATTTGTGTCTGCGCTCCGACTTAGTTATTCTGGCTTGGTTGTATTGCAAGGTCTGTTACAAAACCAGAACTCAGGGCAAATGTGTGAAAAGAGTGTACAGAGGCTGAGTTAGCCTGGTCCCAACTTTAATAAAGAAGTTGATTCAGGGCTTTGATTCAAACTATGTGAAACTTGTGATAATAAGGGAATTTATTATTTCATTTCACTTTAACATTTTAGTTAAAGTTTAAAGAAAATCGGGGGCTGTGAACCTACAGAGAATGAAACTAAAATAGGCAACCAGAAAATAAAATCACTAATATGACACACTAAAGTGTATATTTTACTATAAACTTTAGTTATTCAAAAGAATAGCTTTTAATATTATTCTCTAGACTATGGAGTTGCAAGAGTCAGAAGAGACAACACAATTATGTGAACATGCCAAGGTGACACAAGGCACCTGCTAAATTCAGTTCATGCAATCCCTCTGGTTTATGTGCRTTGCACAGTGTCCTACCTACAAAATTTAGAGCAGCAACTAGCATGGAAAGTCAGTGCTGGTACTACATAAAGAGCTAAAGCTGGGGGAAAAAAAAAAAAAGGCAGTTTAAAAAGGGAGTAGGGAATGTGAAGAGAGAGATGGGAAATAAAATCTTTAAAAAATGAGGAGTGCAGGATCTCTCTCCCACAAACTTATTTTGGCTTTAGAGATGCTAGCAGGTGGCAGAAATGTGACTGTGTGGTTGTCAGTCAGACCAGAACTTTTCCTAGAGTTCCTTAAATGAAGCATCTCTCCGAGGAACCATACAAAGTAATTATGGTAGGTACTTAAGCAAATGGACTGTTAATAACTAGATAGAGGTGATAAGCCTCCCAGGCCAGCTGGAGACCTGTTAGTGACAAAGAGAAAGGAATTGAAGAGTAGAATCTGTTTTATTAGGGAAAAGGATTCTGTAAAATATTGTCTGATCTAATTTGTGCAAAAATAAAATTAAAAAAAACACCACCAAAAAAAGACCAACAACTTGACATCAACAAATGATATCACTGAAGCTGAAATCTGCTGGCCATCTTCAGTGTCCCGYTTCTAAATTACTGGCTGAAATAATTCATGGCTAATTTGTTTTGTTGTTCCAGAAGAATTGACAGTTTTTATTTTTTTTTAAAGTTGATGAATGGTATGACTTCCAAAATTTCTTCTGTTCTCCATAGTCATCCCTAGTCTCTGAGGAACTATAATTGCTATCAAAGGATATTTACCCAACATACCTTGTGGTGATCTTTCTAATGAGCCGTTAGTTTCAGAAGAGGCTTTGAAATTCTAAATGTGGAAATAYTGGGAATCTTTTCCAAAGTAGTCCTTAAATGGCAGTGGAGAGAAGAAATGGAAAATGCACTGAGATTCAAGTTCACATGTAGAAACAGCAGATATTAGAAATACATTAATACACTGTCTGGACAGTTCTAATGAACTGCAGAAGGCACACAAGAACCTCCGGGGGTACTGGATAAGAATCAAATTAATTATCACAATATAACTTCTTACCTGTATATGTTACTCTAGACAATCTGAATAAGGTTTTTGTGGCTCAGTTTCTATGAAGTCAAACTGACAGGATCTGGTCACCAAAAATAACCTCTTCAAACTATGGGAGTCTACAGAAACATTTTCTGTTCATCAAGCAGCCCAAGGACAAGCTACAGATCCTAAAAATTCTTTTACACAGATCAACATCTTTCTGTGCTCACTCTAAACTAGCCAGCTGTGGTCCACATCACACTCTTCACTCCATACTCAGTCAGTCAACTCTGCAGACAACCTAGCCAAATATATTTAAGCAACACAAAATATTTGACTAAACCCCATCTAAGAAGCGTCAATGCAAGAAGAATCCCACCGTGCGAGTTTTCAGTCAGTTTATGCAGGAACTTATCTTCTGCCCTTCATCCACTTCCTCAGTATTTTTTCATACATCTCTCACTATGCATTCTGTATTCTTACACAGAATAAAACAAATAAGATTTTTTTAAAAATTATTTTTAAGTCTTTGGGTTTAATCCTGCAAGATAACTCAGGGGTGGTGGGTAAGTGGATGTTTGTTTTTTAATTCCCTGCTTCTTCCCTCCAAGACATACATGGGATCGAAAAAGTGATTACAAAGAAGTGGTGCTCATTACTGTTGTTAAATTTGATCATATCTGATGCACTTTCTAAGTGGTTTCAGAATAGTAAAATTTATGCAAATACACAATAGAAAGACTGTGAAACATGTGACCTTATTTGCCATTTCCAGTTTCACTGCTGACCATAAGTTAATGCATTACCAACACTTGGACACTGCAGCAGTTAGCCTCCTTCAGGATTTCTCCTCCTCTACCTTCAGTTTGTGAATACACAGAAGAAAACCAGATTCAGATAATACTAATACATATAAAAAGCCAAATACTCAGAGATAAAAATGTTAAGTACTAAAATATACACTTTGTTTAAAAGGAAAGAGGAACAGGAGATTTTATTGTGTTGCCATGTTCTTGAAAATGGTTAAATATTTAAAGCTGATATTGTAAAAAATATCCAGCATGATGCAGGCAAGCAGCATGCTGAACATCAAATCAAGAACCTAATATTTTTTCAAAGTTTAAAGCTCCAAAAATAATGTCTCATAACAAAATATCAGTCAAATTTTATAACAGACAGAGGTATCAAGCTATACATATAGATGTCCTCTGACGAAGAGAATGCAATAGAAAGGGAAACAACAAATACAAAAATTGATGCTTATTATCCTTGGAATTTTAAAATACTTGCTGGAATTATATAGGATATGGTCATGTTAATAGACTTTGCTCTATACAAAATTCTAACACTTTTAGGTCCCACTGTTATATTAAAAAGCCTGAAGCAATTCATATATCTACAGTTTTGCTTAGATTGGAAGGGAGAGGGTGGGAGTGGATAGTGAGAATGGGTGGGAAGAAGGGCTGAAGTTGTTGCAGTGGTCAGCTGTTACATGGCAGCAAAACGAAATTCTGATGACCTATAAACATCAGCATGGCCCTAAATATAGCTCACAGAATGATAGAATGGTTTGGGTTGGCAGCGTCCTTAAAGATCCTCTAGTTCCAAACTCCTGCCATGGGCAGGAACACCTTCCACTGGACCAGGTTGCTCAGAGCCCCATCCAACCTGGCCTTGGACACTCCCAGGGATGGGGCAGCCGAAACTTCTCCCGGCAACCAGTGCCTCACCATCTTCACAGTAAAGAATTTCTTCCTAATATCTGACCTAAATCTGCCCTCTTTCAGTTAAAAGCCATTACACCTTTTCCTTATCACTACATGAACTTGTGAGAAGTCCCTCTCCATCTCTCATGTAGCCCCTCTAGGTACTGGAAGGTCACTCCAGAGCCTTTTCTTCTCCATGCTGAATAACCCCAGCTCTCTTAGCCTGTCTTCATAGCAGAGGTGCTCCAGCCCTCTGAGCATCTTCATAGCCTCCTCTGGACTCGCTCCAGCAGRGCCACAACCTTCATATGCTAGGGGTCCCAGGGATGGATGCGGCCCTGCAGGTGAGGTCTCATCAGAACAGAGGGGCAGAATCACCTCCCTTGACCTGCTGGTCACCCTTCTTTTGCTGCAGCCCAAGCTAAGGCTGGCTTTCTGGGATATCACATGTAGTCTGAAGGTATTCCTCTCTGCTGACRGGCCATAATGGGCCATCATTGATTCAACTGTGCTGTCATAAGAGGCAACTGTAATTTTTTTAGACCATCAAAGACTCCCAAAGTGTCCTGTGATCCAAAGTATTACATCATCATGTGCACCTGCCTCAAGGGAGGTTATCTGGGCTTGCCTGTCTGAACCTGAATGAATATAAATGCAGTGGACCCTGTGTTTTGTGGACTTCTCTCACCACCTGATGGATCCAGTCTGCAACCACCACTTTGAACAGCCATAGAAATTGCAGCAACCAAGACTCACTGCGAGGTCCTTGGGTGGTGAGATCTTTTCTCATCTTACACTTTCTTCCCTTCTCTTTCTTTTCCTCATACATTTTTAAGTGTTACATTTATGCTTTTATACTGTTATATTACTATAGACAATAACAACCAAAATGGCTACATACCTGCTTTCTGTTGCTACCAAATTGTTCTGAAATAAACCTTACATATATATATATTCACAAACGTTGGTCATTCAGTGTCTTTTCCTGCTAATCTTCCCCAAAGGTCCATTAACAAGATTCTGGGTTACTGTGGCCTTTGTAGGGGTGGGTCATAACACACTGTCATCTCAGCTTCTTCTTTATTCATTAGCAGCAGACTTAGCACAGCACATCACCTAGCCAGCCTTCCCAGAAGATGTATGAAAAAAAATAATTTTGTACATTACTCAGTGTTTTTGACTTTCTGTCTTCCTTTGAAAAGCATTAAGAAAAAAAGCATCTCATTTTTTAAATAAGTTATTTTGACAAAACCAGACAGTGCTTGTCTCATGCATCATACTTTTTTTCCTTTAGCATTTTCAACAATATAAACCTCTGGGTTTTGAGGGAAATATTTAATGAGGAAACCTTATTCTTTGTTTTTTATTTGCATGTTGAATTGCAAGTGTATTATTTTACTTTTCCCTCTGAGGTTAGTACAAAACCAGCATCTTCAGCGGAGCTGACGAGCAGCACAATAATACGTATTTTTGTCCCTCCCTTCCCTCAGGATCTTGATCTAAATGAAATTACAGCTAGAAAATATTTGAAACTGACAGGATATTAGTTGTGAAAAAAGCTCTCATTGTTTTTACACATCCCAAAGTAGAAATGAGTAAACAGTGATATAAAAATATATATACAGAATGGTCATTGAGGTTTTTAAAGGAATTTGCATAACTCAAACTTGGCTCATTCCATGTTATTCATTCTGCAATGACCATCAAAAAGACTGAGGCCCAAGCAGGTACAAGAAGTAAAACAATCAGATTGAAGGCATCTGAATAACAATGTTCCAATTCCAAAGTTGTTCATTCACACAAAATTCTTATTTARGCACTGATCTTAAAAGTGATGCACCTTAGTTTAGACTATACAAGTTTTGTCAGATGACCTGGAATGCTTAAAATTCATGTCCGTTACTTTCCAAGGTAAGCATCGTTGTCCACACCTTTTTAACTAAAGGCTTTTAGTCAGATTTTTGAGTCAGACTTATGATAATAAGAATTTAAAGCTTTGAACTTTGACTCTAATCACACCTTTTCTATGTCTTTCTTATTTTGCCTTTTCTAGTACGTCCCACGTTCTAACACTTATACAGAGAAAATATTCTAGAAATACAAGTTATTTGTCTCAGATTTTAAATCTCCAAACAATAGACCATAGGAAAAAAAAAATGGACAAAAATGTCAGTAAATATTTTTGACTAAAGTATATATTCAAAAACTTTGTCACCTTTCTGTCCTCTTCAAAACCGCTATGGGCTTTCCTCTGAAAGCAGAAGAGGCAAACAAACAGACAAGTTCCCAAGAAATCACTGTTTTACAGGCTATTTCTTCAGTTTTTGCAGTGAGTTGAAATAACATAGACTTTGCACTGCCTTAATATTTCTGGAGATCAGTGCTTCTGACACTGCCTTGGTGAACTATCTCTGCTCATTCTGTTTTCTGATGTAAAACCAAGGAGCTGCATGAGGGAAAACTTACTGTCAGATGTTCTAGAATTGTTCTTCCAGAGTACTGTAGATCACTTTGTAAAGTAAAAGCCTGAAAATGCTAGATAATTTCAGAGGCTCAGCACTGGTCTGCTAATATGCCAGGAAGAATAAGCAATTATGATTTTCATCTAAGCAACATATGCTGTTTGCTGTCCTGTTCTGAACAGCTGTAGGTTAGATGCTGTTAAGATTAGGCCCCTTCTCTCCTCCATATTTCAAAATTCAAATTAAACTAAAATAACAGCACCTGCTGAACAAAAACACTATTTCAAAATGTGTACTTGCACACAATTACTATGAAGAGGCTGGCCACCATTGTTACCAGTCTATTCTTTCTGAATGGAAATGGCAGAGAAGTTTTCGATGCAGCTGCAGCTCTTCAATTGTATAACTAGTGCTGGCCCCAAGCCAACCCTCAAGAACTCAAGTGGCACCAAAAGATACTATATTGATTTGCAATCGAACATAATAGGCCATCAGCTTAATTATTACTGAAGTGACAAGGTTCTGGATATTTCATATTTATATTTCTGAGGCCTGTGAAAGATGAATGTAAATCTTTTAAATGCCTACATTTGCATATCTTCAGAAGGGTTGAGTGCTCTTACTGTATTCATAGCCTGTGAAAGACCTAAAGGACTGGCTATTCAACTCAGGTTGCTAGATCACACAGTCACTTAGTTGCATAAGGAAACAGGGCTATAAAACGAAACACATTCCTGCAGGAAAATATCCCCAAATCTCTTGTAGACACCAAAAACATGTGTGCTCATCACTAATATCATCCTCATGGACATTTTCCTTCCCCTGTTACCTTTGGAAAAAGATTGCCTGGGTGCAAGAGACTGGCATCATCTAGCACTGTGAGCATCTCCCAAAATGTCCATCTTCCCACTGACTCTCACCTTAGCTTTGTGACAGAAGGTCTGCAAACAGAACCCAACACTTCAAGAACTGTTAGGGGAATRTAGGAATATTTACTAGCTAGAGAGTGAGACCAAGACCCAGGATTTCAGTGCTGTCACTAGTCAGTTCTGTCACACTATGTCATCAGTTAGCCAGCTCCTAATGATATTCTTCCCTGTTTATTAGGTGCACCTGGTTTTTTGCACTCAGATCCTATAACCCTACTCACTTAGAATCAGAAAAACTATTCAGACACATTGTTTTAATTATATAAAGAACCACTTCTATTTTAATGATCCTAGAGCCATTTCTACACTTGCCCTGTAGCTCTCATCTTCCGTGCAAGTTCCTCCACAGCTAGGTCACATTTTCTACTGAGCTTATACATACACACCAAGCACTGTTTTCTCTCATACTCCTAGCCTCTGAATTGCAGTTGTCCTCAAAAGCATTCTCTTTTGCTTACCATTGGAATTTGCTGTAAATTCCTTATTGCATATTGTATGTCAATAGCTGGAAAAGAAATAAAAATTGTTTGTCCCGTTCCCAGTGAGATAAAAAAGACATAAGTGAAAACACAGTTAAAATATAACACTCATTTTTTGATTTGGACAGTAGGAGAAAAGATTTGTTGCCATGCTTATATTCTATTCTCCTGCTAGTAACATTATTTCCTAAGAATTCAGGTTTGTATATTCAAGTATCAATGCCCTCTACTGGAGGGAATATGCCTGAACTCCTTATGATAAGAACCTTTCCTAGTGCTATCCATTTGATGGCTTTTAATCACCATTGATAGAGGAGGCCAACTGCTGGCTGGCCAACAAACAGGTTGTCACTGTAGATTTACTGGATCCTATAAGACAACAACTTTGTAAAACTTCTTCTTGTTAAAGGAGTCCACTACTTTATGTTTTCAACATTCATTAAAAAAAAAAAATTAGGGAAAAATGTTTGCTAAATAGAAACAGAATGAGTTTGCAGGAAAAGGTTTTTCTTCATTATCTGCTGTTGTGCTCAAACACATCTCCTCTCCTCCCCACCGAAACATCCCCTCCAAGAACACTTCCCTCTTCTTGCCAAACCCCAAAATCTAATCTGTAAAGTCAAGGTTTTCCAAAAGAGGTAATGACTGGTTTTAGGAGCTCAGTTATGACACTTCAATACTACTTTGAGAAACAGACCAGTTTGCACATTTCCACTCAACTGTTCATGTAAACACAAACAATTTCATAACTGAAATCTCATAAAAAGAAAAAGGAAAACGAAAAACACGAGACAGAAAGTCAGCTTTGCCATGAGCAGGTGTTAACTTATGTAAAATTCCTGGCTCAATGTCTGCCATGGATTTGAGTAAACGGAATGAATTTTAGTCATATTCCTGTAGTGTAGAGTCGCCTTCCCTTTATTTTTTCTCTCCTTTTCTAGTGTACATTGATGCTGTTTGATTGCTCCATATAAATAGTATTACAAGAAAGGCAGCTCACACCATGCCTGCAACCACCGTTCACTATCAGAAAGATTTAAAACAAAGGAAGATGAATTCTCAAGTATGAGGTAAACAAACGATATCGTATGAACCACTTTGTCTTCATGCAAATATGCCCAAAATACAAACAAAGCATTCCTGTGAATAAGTGCTCAGAGTGACAGGATTAGTTTGAAAGTTCCAATAGCTCTCCCCACATTCTAGTTACAATTGAGTAACTGCTACGTACTTTGTGAAGTGAGTGTCTGTGCTCMATCTCCTGGAAACACTACTGTGTTTCTGTCTCAAAGACCAGAGATGTATTGTGTGTTCAAGAGAATTCAATGAGATCAGAAACGACCCATTTTGGTCAGGATTGGGATGTATTGCTAGAAAAATCTGGGGGGCTTTTTGTTTCATGGATAATGGATGTAATGATTTAGGTAGAATAGTACCCATCGATACATCAATAGAGGGTACTGACATAATTTTTTCTCGCTTATCTTGAAAGTAGAATATGATTTCCCAGCTGGAAACATGCAATTTTTTCCTGTTGTTTTCCCGTCAATAASGGGATAGTCATGAACAAAATCAGTTGGATACAGTGCTTTGGAATGTGAGATCTTTTGGTGATCAGTTTTTAGCCATTCGTATGAAAGACACTATAAGGGGAGGAAAAACACAGAGAGGTTAGGAGAAAGGGAACACACAAGACATAGACCTAGTGAGGAAAAAAGGGCTTTTCAAATTTGGAGGCAATTTCCTGCTATTTCATTTGGACAACCACTTGCTTCAGAATCCACAAAATTAAGTATTTGAACATTGATGCCWAAAAAGCTGTAAAGAACAGACTTCAACTGCATCAAAGGGGCAGTCAGACCTACTACTCAGGCACCCGGAATGCTCCTGTGGGATGTAGCAGTGGTCAGCAAGRGATCAATCATTACCCACTTCTTCAAGTGTAATCCCTGCAAAGAGGCCCAGGCTAAAACTAGACTGATAACAAATCACAGGCATTATAGGACTGTAAAGGGAAAAGAGCTGTACAGCAACCACCTGCACAAGCAATTTTGAAATGAAAGGATGCGAAGATGAAAATTGGGCCATTGTTACTAAGTAGCTGAGTATCCATCTGAGGTTTTTGTTTTTGTTAACAGGAACAAAAGCTTGCTTAAAATACAGATAGGAAGTATCCAGAAACCAATAAGAAATTATCAATATATTTTCTATCCTATAGGGCCAAAAAGTATCTGTATAATATGAAATATGACCACTTTCTTATTACGGAAATATTTCCTGGAGTAGCACAGAATAATTACTCTCTCTGTTTGAAAGGAAAAAAACCCCACGATACTCCCTTATTAGACTTATTTGTCAGTAAAGAAGAAGGTGTTTATTTAAATAATTCATCAATTCATAGCTACAGAGTGTGATCACTAAGAGATTTAGATTTTCTCCATTTCTATTTGCAGTGATAGATAACAGCTGATAAATACATACAGCTCAGTGCAGAAAAGCACAAGTAGTGTAACCTGTAATGCAGCTAAAGCAGYATTAGAACATCAAAATATCCCAATGAATTTTAGGGTTTGGGGTTAGAATCTTCAGATTTTAAGCTTGCAATAAGACTTAAAGGCAAGACTTTTCAATAAATTGGAATCCAAATATTGAAAAACAGGAAAATGGTTAATGAATYATTTAAATATTTTATTATAAAATCAAAAACTGAATGGGCCATCTCAAAGTGCTGATARCATCCCTATCTCCTCAAGATATAGGCTGGGGTCTGAAACAATCTCTTCATATTGCTGAGCAGTTACTCACAGGAGTAATTTCACAAAGTCTGTGTAATTTACTTGAGACAAGGGCTCTATGGTGAACATAAAAGCTTAATAAAATGACTAAAATAGCACAGCAGAACCCCCAAATTACTTTAAAACAAATTCCATGTCAATCTGAGCTGTACCATGAAAACCAAAACAACAAGTGTATTCCTGAACCTCTAGATTTTATATTCCAGAAGTTGTTTTTTTTTTCCTAAGGCTTCTGTCTAGTTGTTTAAAATAAAGATATCTGGTAGGAGGAGAAAACATTTTATATTCAAAAATAAAAATATCATTTATTTACACCATACATGCTGTAGAGGTATTTATGAAATTAGTTGATACTTCTTTAAATTAAAATTATATCTTTACTATTAATCCCACTATATTTCTTCTGTGGGTTTTTTCTGAAAGTTTGCAGAATAATCATATAAAATCTCTGCACAAGCAGATGCTACTGGCAGGAAACAAAATTTGAGTCAGAGTCCTATTCGTTCTAGCAGAAGACTCCACAGTCTTCCTTCCTGGATTCTCCAGGATTTATTTTCCTTCCAGGTCTCCACAAAACAYGGTATGTGACTTCCTGCAGCTGCTCATCCAAAGTTACTTCAAGAAGCACAAATGATGAAACTCCCGGCAGTATTAAATTTGCTGGATTTTCGAAAGGATAACATGAATAAACTTTTTGCTGTGTTTTTTTCCTTCTCTACAGAGTTGGACTAGATAGTCTAGGCATATGGGAAAAGGGACACAGAGGCATCCAGCATCCTCCCATATACTGATACTATCAGTGTTAGTAGAAAATATAGGCCTGGACTCCATTCCTAGCCCTACCACTGACTTCCTGAACTACTAATTTTTCTCCTCTTTTTCTCAGTTGTTTGAGGCATGTGTCCATAAAGTGCTTAGCACAGCAGAAACGTAGTCACCACTGAGATTTAAGTGCAGTTGGAATGTTAATACTGAAAAGAGGAACAGACCACAGAGGCAAAATGATTGGGCAGCAAAACCAGCCAAGCCTAGCACTCACCAATAAAGGAGGAATCTCCTCTGCTTATGGAGGCAGACAGGCTCAGAGACTGTATATTTCTCAGAATCAAATAGCAAAGTTCTTTGAAGTCTTTTCTTTCCCATGAGTACAAGAAATAAAGGAGTGGTACACTTACAAAGCGAAGAAATCTTAAAAGAGAAACTTCTGTTATCCTTCATTATTAGAATTAACCTCTTCTGTTTAAGTTTATTAATGAAGCACATAAAATTGGTCGTCATGAATTTTCTTTCCTTCAGCACCCCCGACTTATCGATCTCAGATTCATTCCAAAATATTGCTGACCAAAATAGGATCTCAAACTAAATCATTGATTAAGAAATATGTATTAGAAGAATAGTAGGCGTTGCACATACTGGGGTCTCTGAAACCAGAATAGCTGTAGCCAGTATTTTCCTCTGAGAACAAAAATTGGTTTTGCCCTTGAAGTTGCAATATATCTTCAGTCTTTACAGACTCACACAATGGTTGAGGTTGGAAGGAACCCGAGGAGGTCCTTTTGTCCAGCTGCCTTGCTCAAGCAAGCCCACCTAGAGTGGGCTGCCCAGGACCATATCCAGACTTCTTTTTGATATCTGCAAGGATGAAGGACACTTCACAAAGTTTCTGGGAAACCTAGATCAGTGTTCAGTGACCCTCACAGTAGAAAAAAGAGTTTCAATGTTCAGATGAAATATTCCATGTTTCAGTTTGTGCCCATTACCTCTTGTCCTGTCACTGGGCACCATTGTAAGCAGCCTGGCTATGCYTTCGTTATACCTTCAGGCATTTATATGCATTGACAAGTATATAAAACTTCYCAAAATATATATAAGCACACAAGCCTTCCCTTCTCCAGGCTGCACGATGCTAGCTCTTTGAGCTTTTCCTTGGATGAGAGATGCTCCAGTCCCTTCATCATCTTATTTACCTTTGGCCATTAGGAAGTAGATCCAACTCTCTTTTATACTGGGAAACCCAGAACTGGACATGAGTCCAGGGGCAGCCTCATCAGTGCTGAGAAGAAGGGAAGGATCACCTCTTTTGACCTGCTGGTAACAYTCCTCCTAATGCATCCCAGGATACCATTTGCCACAAGGGCACACTGCTGACTCCAAATGGGACCAGTGTAGATTAGTTTGCTCATTGCCTGAGCTTATGGCCATTCCTGGTCATTTGTCTTACCCTATTTCCTTTGTTGAGTGTAACATCTACCGCAGGCTCGTTTTATCTAGAKTCCCTCTCTCTTCTTTTTTAGTTTAAACTTTTGTGTACTTGGAAGTTTTTTATCTTCATGTATCAAAACAGGAAATGCAACCACATTCTTAGGCCCCACATAAGGGATGGGGGCAGCCATAAATCTATAAAAGTATTATAGTATATAAAAACATATATAAAATATAAATAAATATAAAGTATAATACCATATTATATATGATGCAAGTGTGAGTGGACAGGAATTAATACCTTGGACAAGGTTCCCTGGGATTAGGTATCTTATATCAAAACTGTCATCATTGCAAAGGGAAAACAAAAATTAGGAGGAGTAATCCTTCCATCACTTCTGTTGAGCAGGTTTAAATTACTAAGTTGTAAAGAACTAAAAATTATAGAACATGATTCATTAGTTACAATCATACCAGTGGAAAAAATAAAACCCCCCAATTTTACATTTTCTGATTGTTCATATAGAATATGTTAATTCTGTCCTCAAACTCTGAAGCTTCTGAAACTGGTATCAACTTTCATCAAACAGCCTAAAGAAACAAATATTACACCTCCCCACACAGGCCAAACATGTATCTTTGACATATTGCCCCTTAGGATGAAAGAAACTGAAGCCCAGACCCATCTCATGTGCTGAACTGAGGGAAACTAAGGATGAAATTAATCATCATTATAATGTGTGGATGTGCACGAAAATGACAGAGGAACTGATTGGACATTGCCTTCCCTGTTCTTTCATCCAGGATCTTCTCAGTGAACGAAGAAAGTCAGGATATACGGCATAAGAATGGAAGTAACTGCTCCTCCAGGATAAAGTGTAATTTGGCAATAGGAACTAATTTTCCACACTTCTTATCTTTCCTGAGGGAGAAGGGGATAATAGATTTTCTTTAACTGTCCTCTCAAGTATTGTACTGAAGACTGAAATTACCACTGAGTCTTTAAAGTACGTACTTAATATCCTGAGAAATGCATCTACAGAGAGATGATAATAGAGAATTATATGTATATACCTACACACACTTATTTTATATCTGGTTCATAACACTATTAAACTTCATATAAAGCTGGTATCTGAGTTATGACCATTGAACAAACAATGACACACGAGGTCTCTTCTACTCCTAATCCAGGCAGAAGAGTGTACTTGACACCCGAAGGAATTCATGCACAGTAGCAGAATTCCCTTTTTTTTTTTTTTAAACAAACATATGAATTTTCTACAAAAGACCAAACAAGTACAATGATAACTGTTATTTTTCATTAGCTCTGCCTATACTGGGAGCCTTCCATTGATAATACCATTATGAATCAAAGATGTGTGTAGGGAAGGTGTCAGGTTTCTTTTGATATACTGAGCATTCCTGTCCATCCCAATACATTAGCAGAATTTTCCAGCCCACCTGACACTTTATTTTGAATCACAGCTTCGTGAAAATGTGCTGATTAAATAGGTTGCAAATTCAAAGGTTTGTCAATATTCTCGAATGTTTTCCTCAGGTATGAGATCAGAGAAAGTCTCTGCTTTAAGATATCTTGGAGTAAATGGAGGGCCAAATTGCACCGGGCCTGACGGGGTGAATTAGCACATCCTGAGCTGGTCTCTGTGTACAGCAGCTAGGTTTGTCTTACTAGAAGTAGATAGTTAAAATTTAGACGAAGCCAACCTATTTTCTCTACATTAAAATGAACAGGAAATATATAAAATTAAGTCCTACATGTGCAAAAATATTTAGAAAACAAATGTAACCTAAAGAAGAGACATGCTGCATATTGTATATTCTGTTGAAAATAAAGCATTGTCTTTGTCTTTCTTTTAATCCCCAAATTAAAAGCATACAGACTCATTAAAAACATCTTGGAGATGGTGATTCCGTATGTGTAAAGTGCTCTAGTTTTAATGATTTCTACTAATTTGTAGAAATACTCCAAATGAAAAAAAATGTTAACGTGTATTGGGTTAGACAGCGAAACACAGGTGGCACAGTTTTATCAGGCCACCCCATAGTGCCTCCCTGCCATTTAAAACACACCATTTCCCACATTGGCATTTTCGGAAGGCTCCAGTGCATGTACATCGAGCCATGTGTCAGGTCAYGTGACATCCTCTGCCGCAGGAGAATGGGATCTCCAGTGCCATGAGGGAATTTGCTGCTGACCTAAGGAAAAGTGTTGCCCAAGTGGCAATCTTGACTGAAGGCAATAGAATCAAAAAAGAGATTTCAGACTTCTGCAAGCAGAACATTCCTAAACGGCAAGTGCTGTTGGAAAGAAGAACACTGGTAAAGRCATCAAAACAAGCTCCAAAGAGGCAACCCTAAATACAAAAACCTGTACAAATACGGTGGCAGAATGGAGTAGCTTTGTGTGTAGAGACACTCTGTCTGGCTCGAGATCATATGGAGGAGTTGAATCCTATTGCAGAAGTTTAGAGAAGGTTAATTCACCTTCTCATATCCTCATCTTGACTAAAACACCGCTTTAATCAAGGAGGCTGTCCTCATCTCTATCTCCTGATGTGTTAGGTTTTGTATTCTCCTTATATTCCTCAAAATGTTTTTCACTGCTGCTGTTTTTCTTATCTGCTTTTTGTTTAACAAGCTACGTAACAAATGCAAAGATACCCGTGTTATGACTAAAAYTGCAAGCTTAGTTTTGCAGCAAACATACAAATGCTTAAGATTCAATTTACTGAACCTTCTACAAACAATTTCATGCCTCATTTTCCAGCTTTAAGTTGCTACAATGGATATCTTCACAAAAAAAATGAAGTAAAGCTCCGGTGTTAAGTATTCATTATATACACTCTCCTTCTAAATTTCTTTGGCCATCACAATATTGCTTTGATGTCCCAGCATTTTTACATTTCAAAGAGTAAGATAACAATGTGATTTTAAGAAGTCTGGAGGGGAATAAAAACAGAATACACATCTATAGTGTGCAGCAAAGAAACTGCTTTTTCTAAGACTGTTTCAGTACTCTATTTCAATTGTCCTGCCTTAGTTGTGATTAATGTTGGAAGGTTTTTTTGGTTTTGTCTTTTTAAATGGAGCAAAACAGATCATGGAAATCCCTGTTATTAGCAGTGAAAGAGCATTGTTCCTGTAAATCAATAATTGCTTTTTTTATTATTTTTTTTTTATTTTAAATCACTGGAATTGTGACACTATGAAGCAGTTCTCTCACTTCACTTTGACTCCTCCACAAGCACAATGATTAAAAGAGCTCTTCTCACTCAAGGGTGCCTCCTTTTTACTCTATAGTTCACAAATGGAATTTACACAGCTGGATGAAGACCACAAAAAAAGAAAGCAACTGGGAACTGGAAAGATGTGGTAACTAATATTGTTCTGGAAAGATGTGGAAATTAATATTGTTCAAAGAAATACATGTATTGGCACTGTGTAGGAATCCACTTACACAAGCACAGTTTTGTTGCATATTTTCTGTCCCTGACATATTTGCCTAAAAATTAGGATCTCTAAAAATAGACATGTTAATTTTCTGTATTTGTATGCAAGTCACTTGTGTGAGTGATTTGCATATAATGGTGCTGAAACACACAATGTAATTAGAAAAAATTATGCTAAAATAAGTATTTTTTTCATTTGTTAGCACCTTGATGCCTGCTCAAACTATTTTTACATGTTTCCAACTCTGAAATCTGCTAGTGAAGAAGAAAGAGTACGAAGTTTATGGAAGGGCTTATAAAGTACGTATATCCAGATACAGTGATGCACACGACTCAGCTGATAAGAAAATCTCTCTCTACAATTTTATTTGTAAAGACTTAACCTTCATGCATTCTACTTTCTCCATATTTGAGAAGTCCATAGAACTGAACATTCATTGCAGCAGTTCAATGCCTGGAAACTGCAGAATGGGGTCCAACATTTTTAGAATATTTTGAGCCGTACATAGATTTACTCCCCCAGATCTTGAGAAATCTGAGCTGAAGACATCTTGCTTTGTCTGCCAGAACTATATCATAACTACTTCTTGTTGAAGCTTGTTCTTTTAAAACGTCTATTTCCATTCACTTGCAATTTGCTAAAAAAGTAGTTTCTTTCAGGTTGTCATATTTCATCTTAACAATTTTCAGTAAAGTCTCAAATATAAGGAGAGTTTTTTACAGTATCCTGAGGGCAAGGGAGTGGGTGGGCAGGATGGAGGACAAATATCCCTCTCAGAACTTTGTGACTCTTTTCTGATAACCAAAATGTTGGAGAACAGTTTTAAACACATATCTTTTCCTAGACTTATCTAATATAGTTTTCTGGGGGGAAAAAAAAAAAAAATCACTGCAGCCTGGAGAATACATATTGCAGAAGGAATATAGTTTTAGTTCTTTCTAGCAGCTCTCCCCTCCTCAGAGATAAATAAAATACTATTCTTCTCTTACTCATCAAAACATACAGTGCACATACTTTGGAAAAAGAATGCACAAAACCATTATAGACCAAAACACAGAGATGGTAAAATTACAAAAAACAGGAACTGACTGACTTCTGTGAGAAAAATGTGTCAGTAAGAGAAAAAAAATCAGAATTCTAGTTCTAATGAACTTATCAAGACCAGAAATTGGTCTATATTATGCACAATGTTTCTATTTATCACTTAGGGGAATGTCAAATACACTTAAAACCACTTAAAGCTGATAGAAGTTTTTTTAATATTTTTTTTAATTGTATGACCCTATAAAGTCTAAAATAGTTAACAAAGTATGTGTAATTCGGGAATCTTCAGTCTACAAGTCAGCAAATATTAATTGCTGCTTGATTTAAATGTATTATATGTGGAACTTTCACTTATGGGCTCCTTGCCTTTAATGTCACAAATATTTTGCATTTTGAGGAAGAAATCCAGAAGGCAAAGTGTTAACTGCATCAGAAGAGCTGATGTGTAAATACAAGTATAAAATTTTGATCACTTATTTGAGCTACAATTGTACTTGGATAACCTATATTAGAAGATTGCATGAATTAGCAAAACATGATTTCTAGACATCTCTCTATATCTAATTGCTGTGTGTTTCTAGGTGTATATTCCTCAGATAGGTAGTTCTACTGGATAGATATCTGCCTGTATATTCAAAAACTTTTAGTACAGTAAAAGTTTCTGTCTTTAGCCTTCAATTCAAATAAGCACTTTAATAATAGATTAAAAGTAAAAAAGTCAGGGGAAATACGCAGAAGATCAATGAAAGTTTTATCACGACAAAACAAACTTAGAACAAAAACCCTACAGAGTAAGTTTGTGACTCAAAACAATGTACCAAGAGAATGGCTTATGTAAACATTGCTGTGTTTCAAATGCAAATGAAGCCTCCCTAAAAACAGTTTCATSACAGTTTTTTTGTCCATAACCACCATTTTTAAGGACAGGGAGACAATGTTTCACTCCTGGATTTCTGAGCTCTGATGGGAGGAAAGAATAAGAGGAACACAAGATAACAAGGATGCATCTTTTTGTGGACTGCTTTATGCCTAGTAATGAATTATGTCTGTTGAAAAGAACATTTTCTTCTTTTTTTTTCTCAGCATATTGATATATTACACATTGGGTTAAAAAACCCCAGCTCCCTTACTCTGTTACAGTAGAAAAATGGACTCAATTGGTTCAAGCTGARAGCTTTTTTTGTTACTGTTATATGACTTTATATAAAGGGCTTGTGACTTGCCACAGCAATTACAAGCTGAGAGAAGATGAGACAAGACTCCACTCATTAACCTTAATAGGTTTCAAGCCAAAACAAAATGAAAAGTCACATCTTTGTATTTAAAATCGCTTGCCAGTATTGTGATGCAGTAATTTTACTGTCTCTGGAACTTCGATGTATCTAGTTTACAATTTATATTTATTTCACATTAACAATTTTTGGCTGAAAGGTTTTGTTTAACTATTACTTAGGGCATTTTTTTGAATTCCTGTGGCACTATGGAAACATAAAGTAATACACAGATGGTTACTTTGGCAGCAGGTGCAAGAAAATCATAGGCATACTAGGAATAAATTCTAGGAATAAACCAATAAGACAGCTCCCAATTTCTTGGTTTGGTCGTTGTCCTCCCAAGTAACAGCGAGCAACAGAGTTTAAATAACCTATGATATTTTGAAGCACAAAATTTACAGTCTGTAAAAGCAACATCAAACCATCCTGGCCCTCCTGGGCAACAAACCACTCTGAAAAGCATGGTGTAAGGAAAAACACATGCCTGTTTTCCAACTCCAGAGAAGTCTTCTACCTCCAAAGCGGTGGAGAACTACACATTTAGCCCTCTCTTCAATCCATCACTCTGCATACACTTATAATGACCACACATCCTGACATAGAGCTGGCAGGAGATACTGAAGGTTAGAAAATCTTGAAGACATTAAATGAAAATTCTGAATTTAAAAGCCTTTAACCTCTTCTGCTCTCCCAATAGCTGCCTCTTAGAATTTGGGGGGGTTACAGTGTGAACCGTTGCTCTTTAAGCAGACAGGTTTCTCAAAGAAGGACCAAAACTTTTAAATTTGTGCTTCAAATACATAAATTCCCACAGAAACAGAAAGCATTGGTGTTCTCTACTCAGTGGCATGTACCCGTAAGACTGGGGAATCTTTGTATGCATATTATGATTCTGTTTGACTGCAAATTCTCTTTTATTTGAAACTTTTTTCCTTGTGTTGACTAAAGCACCTATGAGATGCTTTTTAGAACTGACAAGAGAAGTGCTGTAAAGTAAAAAACCTGTTTTATCTGTACAATGAACTCATCTGTACCAGGTTGCTGCAGATGCTGTGGAAGAGGCAGATTTTCTTTTCCCCTTGGAATATTTTGGAGTAAACCCTGCAGGTGTTTCTGTCTAGCTGTTTTCTGTATATCTCCATGTACAGACATTATTTAACTGACCTTGCCTGTGAGAATGAAGCCTTAAAATGGGAATGTCAGTGTTGCTCAAACAATGACTCAGGAAAATAAATCAGCAGAAAGCGCTATCCCTTCATCAAAGCTATGTGTTCTCTTTGAACCTATTTGAAATGACATGATTCAATGAACCTAAATTTTGGCCATCAAAAGGGACAGTTCATGTGGAAATTTTAAATGTCCATACTTCCTAATGATATCATCAGCTACAATAAAACCACATACAAGATTTGGGCATTAAAGGGATWTAAATTCTGTTCTGAAGCTCAAAGTAATTCTTTGGTTGGTGAGGTGCTTGTCCTTTGTAGTGGAAGTATGGGAGAATCTTTGTACTCTGAACTGACAATAAATACCTATATWACCTTTTATCTGATCAAATATAACAAATACGCAAATCCTATTGGCTACTGTTATGAGAAGGAGACAGGACTTCAAGATGACTGCAGATTTGGAATTCTCTTATTCTTGCAGTAGGAGGTGACCAATTTGAGTTACAAACATCATTGTTCAGTAGCATTCAGTCATCATTTTCTTTATGATTCATGCAAGGCTGCATTTCCCACATACAGCTAAACTACTGATAGCTGATCTTCACCTGGCAATTGGTTCTGTCAAGAACTGGAAAATACATAGCACCAAGCTTAACAGTCTTATCCCAGATTTCTGACTCACAAAGACCTCCTTCCCTATCTCCTCCAACATGAATAAATGATGATGATGATGATGATGTTCATAGCCTTAAAACAAGATCCCCTTTAAACCTCTTTGTGTCCATGTGTGCCTTATCATTCCATGTATTGACACTGTTAACAGGTTCCTTCTGTATTATCTGATGTAAAAGGCTTCAGGAAACAAAGTTTGGAATGTCTGAAGTTCTCTAATCGTATCACTGGCACATTATTCCAAATCAGCTTGTCAACTATAGTGAAAATAAGTTTTTATATGATACTTTCTATATTAACAAATCTAAACAAGTGAGTTTTAATGAACATTGTGGGTTCGTGCTTTGAAATCCTGAACAAGAGCCTGCACTGATCTAAGTAGTCAGTCCTGAAATATGGGTCAGAATTGTTGATGTATTCTTAGACTAGCTTATGTATTTCGTGCAGAACCCACCAATGTTTCCTTCTCCTGTCATGAAAGAAATGGTCTGTTGGATACCAACAGATGAAAACCACAAACACTTAAAAAAAAAAAAAAGTGTGCAATATAATGGAAATGTTAATTTGCAGACACAACACAGAGGATCCTTCTCAGTGAAGTTTGGGTCACAACTTTATGAGTGCTTTCTTTTAAATATATGCAAACCCTCAAAAATACAGGTTTATTTTCTTTTCAGGAATTAAAACCTATTCTTCTAACCACACAAAATTAATTTGAATTAATATTTTTCCCATTTATTATTAATTTGTTCAACCTATGGTTGTTCTTTCTCATTTCACTTAGGCTCTTGGTACATAAATCCATTCTAAATGTTTTCACAGCTGCTCCGAAGGTGTTGATTCTTAGTGTCAACTCATTCACTCAGCTTAACATAATCATTCCCTTTTAATGAAACAGTTAACAGGAGACTGACAACTATCATTTTACTGATGGGGTCCAATAGCTGGGAGAGGTGACAGTGGTGTAATTACCAGGCCTGACATACTTTGTTCACTTTTTCCCACCTTTTTAGGCAGATGAGGCAGCACTGTGCAATGTCAACAATCAAAATGGAAATGCAGGCAGTGTGAAGACCCGGGTGAGTAATTACCAGGGGCTGCAGACCTGTGACTACTCCCAGTGTGGCAGGGCTGACAAGGTGCAGATTGTTTTTTATCCCCTAGTGTGAATCTGGCTGTCTTGCTGTTGATAGATCCAGGTGGTGGTACTAATTAATACACCAGCAGGAGTTAGTTCAGCTCTTGACAATGCATTTTCCTTAGTAAAGACAGAAGAGAAGGCAGCAGTCTGTCGTAGAGAAAAAGTCATTCTTTTTGACTTTCTATAAGGGTGGAAAAATATAGTACAGCTTGAGAAGTAAGGATTTATCATCAGAGATGACTTACACTAACAGAACTAGTCTTACTGTATTTGTGTCTTTGAATGTTGGGTGCAGATAGGGCTGCATTATTTAATGAAATTTTACTCAGAAATTATTCTATTTAGGTTGTTCATATAAGAAATGTTCAGTTGATTGTGTGTTCAAGTATTCCATGTAGACATTAAGCTTGTCTTGTTCTGTTTAAATTTTTTGGACCTACAAACTTTACATCGTCAGTTCCTGCCATTTGACCTGCAAATAAATTCCAGTGGAAAATATTCCTACGGAATGGCAATTAACTGAAATGCAGACTCGGATTGTGGGTGTAGTTAACACTAGTCATCTAAATGTACAGTCACAGCTGTCAATATTCCAATCACCTGTAAACCATCAGTGATACTATTACGTAGACCATTTGATATTTTATATTCAAAATTTAAATCTCAATATATGTAAAAATATATGGTTCRCTTGGATGATAAGCTCTGGTAGCAGGATTATTTCTTGTGGTAAAAATTTAAGTCCAAATCCTATTTTCACTAGTAACTTTACATGATATTTTTTTAGGTGTCCACTAAATCAAATGTATTTTATGGCATGGGCACATGCAATCTCCCTCTTTAGCTGGGGTAGGCGTAGGGGTAAAAAGTTGAGTCTTCAGCTACTTAGCTCACTCTCATGTGTTACCTGTCTGTCTCCTCTGCTCCAACCATTGTTTGTTCCCGGGAATACTCAATAACCTGTTTCAGCCAACAGGAGTCAAGCTGGCAAAACCTTATTTTTTAAGCTTTTTAAAATACATTCATTTATTTTTTACTTCAGTGGGTTGGTAGTGGTGGGAAGACAATAAGGGAATGCTGCTGACGAGCCTCAGGAGTATTGTTTAGGTGAAGTTAGAAAGAAAACATAGATATGATCTTAAATGTATAAAGTTATTTTTGAAAACAGGTCACTAACGACTAATTCATTGTGTGCTTAAAAGTTTACAGTTTAAGTAATAACTACTCATGTGAGCATATTTTGTTAATACCATACTTGTAGAATAAAGTATAGAATGTTAAACTCTTTCTAATCACATGTGAATAATCCTTTCACATTCAAATTTCAGTGTCCAAGTCAAGAACTTCAAAATTTTGGGGAAAAAAATGCTTGAAATGTAAAACTTTCAAAATATTACACATAGATCAGTATATACACACCTGAAAATGTATGCCTTAAAATGGTTTTGTACAAGAACTTACAAAAAAAAACCCTAAMGTGCATATATCCTAGTGGCATTCTCCAAAACAGATATACAAATTTATTGCTTCTATGTCACACATGCAAACCYAATTTTATTGCAGTAACACCCGGTATTAAACTTCACCCCTCAAAATTTTACACTCTATTGAAAGGAAATAATAGTGTTAAAGAAAAGCTAGTCCTGTGATCTTTTCACATTTGGCTGCAGATGTTATGCCATATTCAAGGGAAATATTTGCCTGCCTTCCTTCTTACTTACTCAGATAGTTACTGGGCTAGACACACTGCAGTCTCCTTGAATAAAATACCCTGTTTAATTGAATGCCTGACACTCAGGATTGAACTGCTGAGACAAGCCTGCACATGCTGTAGTCAGAACCAATATTAAAAATAGACTCTACCAAACAGCAGAAAAGCAACATAAAACAACAAAAGCTGATAATCACTCCTGAGAACTTCTGGTGATGGATATGAAAGCGTACTGGAAAAAATGCAAATGAAATCTATGCAGGAATGCAAAGAAAGAAAAATAATTTTACACCTACAGGCTGTAATAAGATCTCTGATTGTTGGAATCGCACCTGTACACCTCTGAACTAGTATGGCAGAAATACAAGGGCATGACTCATTTGCTGCAATAAACAGCTTGCTGACTGATGAGAAACAAAGTAATTTGTACTTCTTCTATTTAAAACTTCAGTAAGGTGAAAAGCAATTAGACACCCTGTGCTGTGAGGTGGCAGTGCAGTCCCTCATGAGATGCTGAGTGCCCACAGCTTCATGGATTTCAGTGGAAAAAACTGCATCTGTATGATTATTATCAGATATATCCCTGAAATAAATTTCAGTGGCATCTTGAAATATCTAGAATAAACTACATTTTATCACTGATCTTATTGACTATAATTTGTTTCCCGAATTTAGTGTAAAAAGACACTTAGGAAGATTAATTTTCTTACACATTATCAACAAGAGATGTATATTCCCACTTAGATTCCTCACTCTAGTGATACTTTGGGCCTAATTAAATTCTCACGTCAGTTTTACACAGACCTGTGAACAAATGTAACCTATCTCATAGCTTTACAGACTTAGCCCTGCCTCAGGGTAAATGACAGCAGGAGTAGCTGCTTTAACTCCTGGTTGAATATTCAAACTGTTGATATAACAACAACAGCTGTGAAAAGTTGATTAAACATTTTAGATATCAGCTTTCCTGGGTGCTACTTGTACACAGTGAGCTGTGTTCAGCTGTCCTCAGCCATACTGGGCCCTTAGTAAAACTTATTAAATAAGAGTCTTTAGATTCTTATTAAATAAATCTTACTAAGAGCCCAGTTAGTAAGACTTATTTAATCAGATCATTAGAAAAAGTTAATAAATGGATTGAGTACAAGCTTTTGCATGCAAACAAGACARGGTGGCAACCACTTCTCCATAGCTCAGACATCATTCTCTTATCCTGTGAATTCCCCAATAAGTATGAAATCATTCAAGCCATGTAACCTTACAGTGAAAGAGGCAGAGCTACTGCATAACTTATATAACATATTTAAAGCATTGTGTTTTTCATTTATTTCTCCTTTCCATTTTTTCCTGTGTTTTTCATTATACCTTTTTTTTTTTTTATTGTACATATATACATACCTACTTGAAAGCCTACCTTGGCAGGACTTACTTTCAAAGTTACTGTTTCCATGAAATGCATCCCAGAAGTGGAGAACTGCATCTTTATGAAGCCTGCCAATTTTGTTTCTGTGGTTTACACCCTTCATGGCTACTTTCAACTGTCTGGTTTACAAAGTAAAAATCAGTATGAAAAAGATAATATTTATAACCAGCAATGACTTCCATTTGATTTTGGAGGCTCATTTGGGAGTGGTAAATGTATTTGTCTGCACCAGATGACTTATCATAAGAATTAGCTAATTTACTTCTGGAACCAAAACAATGCATTTTGCAGCTCAGTTAAAACAGCTGCTTGTTTGGACACAGTCAAATCTTTCACTTAGTGGTTCAGCTACACATTTTCCAAGTCCTAATGCTGATTTCCCAACACACACACACACTTGAATTTCAAATTTCTCAAAGTTTAGGTTTCATCCCATTTGTCAAATTTCTCATTATTTTTAAGATCTTCAGAGTCACTTAAAAATGGAAGAGCTTAACTTTGGCCAATGATAATATTTTTCAGATGAGAGTTTAAAAACATTGCTGTGGTGGGTTAAGCTAGAAAACTGGAATGTGAAGTCAGAAGAGTCAACTAATTCCTAGGTTTCAGATCAAGCAAACCAGAACCACAAAGAAGAACAGATTTCCAATTCTGCCTATAATGGAACTATTGTTTTCTTGGAAAAGGCATATGGATATGGCTATGAATTAGGGAAGTCTGCCTAACTGGCATCTGACAAAGATCACAGCTATAATCTTCATAATCAGAAATATCTATTAAGAGGAAAACTATGATGGTTTAGTTATTTCTGACTATGCCACTGCCACCTTGTTCTGCCTTTTAAAAGCAGTTTAGAATTGAGGCTACGGCACTGACCACAGAATGGGCAGAATTTAATTGCTTAAATTCTGATTCTGTGTAGTGTTCTCTTAGGGGACAAGAAACTGAAAAAACTGCAACATTCTTCCAGTTGTTTAGCTCTGGGAATGCTTTAATTAAAAAAAAAATACATCTTTCTCCTGTTTTAAAGCATGGACACTGTTTCTGTTGCCTATACCATGCTTGAACGTGGTTTGGAACCAGAAACTAGGCCTAACGGGATTACAACAGAGCAAGTGTTCTCTGAGGTTCTAATAAATCTGGCCAGGATACCTAGAGAATGCTCTTGTCACTTTTCTTTTACAATAGTGATGTGGTTGTGCTCATATTTTCATATAAGTAGATGGTTGGTCAGATAAATATGGGACAACAAACACTTTTTCCATAAAAACCACAAAAACTGCTCTAGGACCATTAAGCAAAAATATCATGGTTTCTTTTGCACTTTTTAACAGAGGAATAAAATGAAACTATTTATTAAGAATCTACGAGTGTGTATAATGCAGTTCTGAAAAACTGTGATTAATTCATGTTCAACAAAACCTGTCAAACTGAAATACTCTGCCAGGCCTGGCACACAGATTTCCCCCATGCTTTATGGATTTTCTTAAGCCRTTGTCTCCATGCTTTGTGATTCATCTACACAAAATTCTTCTGAATAGCCATCGCCATGAGACCATTATGATTTGTTAATRATCAATTGACAGTGAAAAGGGGAAAGTCAGGAGCCAGTCTAGGCTTAAGTATGTTCATTGTACTCACGCAGTTTCTCCCCCTGCCCCACAGTGAATTTACACAAAAAGACTATGTTTCTATTCCATGTGAATTAACAGCTAAATCACTCCTGTGTTAGTATAGTCACACAATGATAAAACCTCTACTTTGAATGTTTTCAGAGAAAAGCTTTTTGCATTTCTTAGGTATCCCTTGCCAAAGTATAATTTTCTTATAACTTATTTCTTCAAATATAACACAGAATTTACCAGAAAAACTGAGAAATTATACTTAGACTGATCACCCCTCTCCCCCGTTACATTATGCACCATAAATTAAAAGGCATGTAACTTGAACATTATCCTGCAAGCTCGAATCACTTTTTTCTGTAAAGGAAAAGATAAAACAATAACTGTTGCACACGACACATTACTAGTCTCTTTTAATTAGATGCTAATTAATGACTCCCTGGCTTTAATCATATCAGTCTGGTAATACTATTTATGCCACACAGAATAATGATCTACTTTATAAGAAATCAACGTGGCACATGTTGACATAGGAACTCAYCCAGCTGTAATTCACTCTGTGTAAATATATTCCCCATACTTGGATTCTGAGCAATTTAGAGAAGACACACTAACTTAGCTGATGGGCATGGAAAGAGAGAGGAGGGAAGGAGAGGAAGGAAGGAGTCAAAGAATGGAACAAAGAAAAGTGCATRATTACTTCTCAAAATACCAGCACACTCATGCTTTATGTAATATGTACCCATCAATATGTTTTACATTTAAATGATGATAATAACTTTATAGTTCATCCGTGATAACAGAGTTAAAAGACAGAGATTTATGTTTAATTTTCATGGAAKGTGTCCAGTACTACAACAGAAACCTTATATATTAGATAACTGACTATACATGAAGATGATTTTGAAACTATCATTCTGTTGGAGGGGTAATAATATTTCAAAATTGCCACAGAGTATTGCAACTCTACTGAGAGCAAAACTCAGCGTACCAGGAGAAATTAGATGGATATAAAGTAATTTTCACACTGAAATAGCCTGTGTGTATCTTRGTTGAAAGTCTGGACTTCTGCTGTCTAAAAATATCAAAATGACCAATGGTTGCTCTTCCAGATACAGTTCTAAGGAAAACAACAAATCACACTGCAGCTGTATGAGAAACTGATGTTATAGCATATTCTAACTATACAGGTATTAAATAAAACTCTCATCTAAATCTGGAACTGCAAGCCCTTCTGAGTTCTCTCTTAGGTTTCTTTCATTTTATCAAGATATCTAGAATAATCTCCAAATTAAATCTCTGTCTACTAAGCCTGATCAAAGAAAAAAAAACCCTAGACAAAAAGAAACCAAACAAAAATACCACCCACACAAACCAAAAAACAAGCAACATCTATTGTGTTTTTCATTGGCTTCAAACAACAGGAAGTATTCCTGCCACAGCTGCACCAAGTGAGCTCTGAAAAATTAAAGTTTTCCCTTCTAAAAACATTGCTGCTTTTATATAATTACAGTGCCGTATACACTGTGCTTCRTGCCTGCTGTTGTCAGGTTAGTTCTTATTGCATTATACCATATAACTTAATGTACCTTAATATACAAAGTGCACTGAGTGATACATTTTAAAACTGTGTGTAATTTTAGTTGACAGCATAGAGTAGGCTTCATAGATAGGAAAAACCCAAACATTTTTCTTTTCTAGTTATGATCCTGGACAAACTGCAAACTTTGAAAGTGCCACTGCCATAAATTTTTGGCTATTGGATACACTYCTTTTTTTTTTTTCATTCAATTGTCAATGCAAAATAGCCTAGACTATCTCCATTACCAGGAAAATTTAGTACTTTGTACACAGAGCCAATTGCCATGCGAGTGAATGGACAGTCAACCTCTCACATAYAATTCGTTTCATAGCCAAAATTCTGTTAAGTGTATTGGGGTTTTTCAAAATCAAAAGTAATCTTGAACAGCTATGTAAAATATACTCCACATACTGAAATATTTTAAACACCATATTGTAAGAAAATAGTGATAGGTGTGAGTCAGTGATTTTAATTTCCCTTTCTGCTGAAACAGAGAACATAACTGGACTATAGGAACATATATTTTTAGACAGACAACTGACTTATGTAGATACACTATATACATTCCCAACAATTTTACTATGGTTAAAAGGTATTTATATTCTGATGTGGCTAAAATTGAACATGTCAACACTAATGCATTTTTCTAGGAGAACCACTACTTTCACCATAATTTCCATGGAAAATTTGTGTGCACATGCAGTAATAGAGACATTTATAACATCAAAAGGATTCAATTTTCTTTTCAATCATACTACAGTATGAATAGCTTTTCCTATTGAATTTAACAATAAGGCACATTACCACAGTCTAAAGGATGGGGTACTTCTGCTTGCTCATATGAAAGTRTGTCAAACAATATATATCTCACAATAGTTCTAGGTTAACTGCTCCTTTATATAGGTTTGTTTCTAATACATTTGTGTCAGCAGATTTTTTTATATTCTTATTATTTAAATTTGTAAGAAGAGCAGCATTTCAAACTCTGTTTAACTTTGCACGATATTAGGAGTATTTAAATCTTATTTAAATGTGTGGAGTGGCTTTGTACAAAAAAATTCCTTTGCATTAAGAAATCAACTGGAAATACATACTTAGATGTATTAGATGTAGTATAGGTTTGGATTTGTAACACTGATAGTCATTGCACCCTCTCACAGGCATCCTTGTCTTTGTTACTGTAACTCACAAGACAGAAAGGGAAGATTTTGTCTGAGAGCTATTGTCTCAATCTCTCATGCCTTGTGTATGCCAAGGAAGAGAATAAAACCCAAATTGAGCCCTAATACAGTTTTGTTTGAACTCCACATTTATTTTGCTGTCATGAAAGAGGATTCTTTCAGAGCTCTTAAGTCAATGAAAACACCCAGACTTGTGGGAGTCCAACTCCGACAATCTGAACAGCCACAAGGTATTGTATTGCACATTTCATGATTTTAAGAAAAAAAGACAGATCCATAAAAGACTACAGGCTTCTCTATTAATCAAAGATAATAACTGACATGTTTTAAAGATTCATATTTAAGCTTATTTATTCTATAGCCCACATGAGAGAGAACATGTTACAGGACTGTAAATCTCTTTGGAAGAGCTCCTCGTCCCGTACAAGTGTTGGTCATGCCCAGAAAGTGACTGGCATCTGCAAACTCAAGAGGTAAGGAACACATCTTACTAAAACAGTAAGTGGAGACCCACAAAGTGTCCAGATGTGATTAGACTAATTCCTCTCTCCATTTTCTACTATTAATTCACTCATGCTTATGAGTAAAAAACTGACCTGCGAAATACAATGCTACTCTCTCCCCTTTCTATTGCTGCTTTATTCTTTATTAGGGTTGAGCGTTATTCTAATGGGATTAAAGTGAGCAAAGTGCCAACAGCTTGTGGCTTTGAAAATCCCAAATTCCTTTCAGTTACTTAGACAAATATTCATCTTTGTGAACCATGGGATTTTGTGGAAATTTTTTTTGTTCCTCCGTGTTTAAAATAATTTTTCAGAAATCCTTCTTCAGTAACATTTTCAGACTCCCATTATTATGAAATTGCAACATTTGACACGAATTGCTTAGCCAAAACCAACCAAGCTCCCTGATGGTTAACCGAGTATTTAAGATTCTCACCAAGTCAGTCGCCCTGTACCACAGGCTTCAATTCTAGCTGGAACTGCATTCTTCCAGTTTCACACTTGAGTAAATGTGGACTGAGACAATGGTGAATTGTGCCTTTGAATCTGGAGCCCAAAAGGACCTTAGAGATCTCTTGCAGCTACTACTCTTTGCCATGAAAAAAAAAATTGTTTGAGAAAAAACTTCAAACTCTATTACTCTTCATTCTCACTGACCATTTCTTTCACATGATACTCTAGATTCAAATGAATCTCTGCTCACCTGAAGTTCCTAATCTTAACGCCTGATCAGCTGTTCTCTGTTTCACATTAGTATTTGTTATACACATCAATTCCAGTTCTTGGATCCAGTCTCATTACTTAAAAAGCAACCAAACCTTGCTGCACAAACATTTTGTGCTTTCAGTTCTGAYGGTTCATTAAATTATTTAGCAAAACAAAACAAGCCCAACAAAACCGATCAACCAAAACAAAACAAAAACCCCAAAAATAATAAAAGTACAGGAAATTCCTTTCTCTAAAAAAAGGTAACTAGCAAATGCTTATTAAACATTCAAACTTAATGAAATCATTCATGGAATAGAACATATTCACTAAAGATTTTTGTGGGGAAAGATCCGCTTTTGAGATCACAGCACACAGATGCAAGGACTCTCTTCATGGTTGAGAGACTATCTGTCGTTTCCCCGAGACTTTAGTACGTAGGGACATTAGATTCATAAACCAAGAAAGGCAACCAACGATCTACTGCTAGAAGTGCAAAAACTCCTAAAGATGACAGGAGGCATATTTCCTAAGGGCAGGGAGAGTAAAAGTGCAAAAACAGCATAGACAAGGGACCAACAAAAAGCGAATACCTCATCTGGTTTCTACAGCTCAGCAATCCTTCTTGCTTCCACCCAGAGTACCTAATATGGCAAAGAAACTATTCTCAGTCCTGAATGCATCAGAATCCTAGAGAAACAACTAAAGAAAAAGCTAAAGGCCACAACCTCTAATGAGAGTTTTGGTCTCATGGGTACCACAGGTTCTTTAGTTTCATCAGCCAAACCTGAATTCATGAAGCATACAACTTGTGTTGGAATTGCTCTTACCTTGTGTGCCACTCATTTGCTAGACTACACTAGTATGATTTTAGCCATTTTTTTTAACTTGCTTTTGCAAGGGGGGCAGGGGAGGAAGAAAGAAAGAAGATGGAAACTGTGCTGTGCTTTGCATTGGTTTGTGGATGTTTCCTGTTTATTTATTTGTTTGTGTTTCTACACTGGATCTCACAAAGGTGTCTTTTTTTCCTGTGTTCATTTTCTTGTAAGCACCTCAGTTCTCCTGCTGTTTGGTATTGATAAGGTCCAGCCATAATCTCACCCTTTACAATGAACCATATAATATAAATCACGTGTTTAGTAAATTGCCATAGAAGTAGATTATTTTCTTGTTTCTGTGACTCTGCTGAGTCAGATTAGAATCTGACAACATTCAATGCACATTCAAGCACAAGACCTGGGTGTATAATATTCATAGCACACAAGTCAAACTTCTATGAATAATGAGATCGAATTTCCTTGTTAAAATGAAGGTAGGTTTTATTTAGCACTCACCAGTTGTGCTAACTTTCGTTAAGCAGAAAGACATTCACAAAACCAACAATATTTGGAGCAGATCAAATTGTATTTTCACTCGTTTTTAACTGTAGTAGAAAACCCCAGCATTCCTTCCCGGCACACTAACTCAACAGACCCACTCCACRCAACTTTAAGTCATAATCACACAGCAGGGATGCCTGTTTATCATTCAGGAAAAGTATAGAGGTGGAGAATAGTAAAGAAGTAAAATGGGATGTGTGGTAAGGTGACATTGTTGCCACTCACTGGTGAATAAACACGCATCATCAAAAATTTCAACATTGCATCAAATAGTAGGAATGCATTTAATGAAAGAAATAATGTCAAAAGAGTACACAGCAAAAGACAACCTAAGTATGTGAAAACCTTCAACAACTGGAATAAAGTATTATATATTTCAGCTGGAAAACAAGTACCTATCAATCACTCACAAAGAGGAAAAGTCGGGAAAAAAAAATATGGGACTCTGGAATCCACATTTCAAATAACTATTTTGGGTTTTAATGAATTCAAGAGGACTCTATTTATAATAAAAAACAAAATGAATTCCCCAATTTGGAACTTTAGTGAACAACTATTACTTGTAACTCTGATTTGTGACAAAGCTCTAAGATATCTCACATTTAACTCAGAGTATAGGTATTAATTTCACACAGACTGAGCACCATAACTGCCTTCAAATTTCCCCTGTGACTCAGCTTCCCAAGTGTGCTAGGCTCTGTTCTAACAAGTACTAAGTKGAGGTAAACAAAGTGTTTTACAGAAGCTGGATCTAGTACACGAACTTTAGACTTGGATTTCAGCATCCTGACAGCTATCCTGATTGCAATACACATTAGTTTCTGTCTTTATCCTTCCTTCTGAAGTCTGCTGAGACACAAAACAGAGGGAAAAATTATTTGGTTTATATATACATATATATATGTATATATGTATATCTCAACTTTTAATAGCAAGTTTCACCTGCCATTTGAAAGAGTGAAATTATATAATTAGTATTATTGTTACATTTCTACCGTTGTGATATGTAGAAACACAATGATTAAAAGGGACGTACAAACCTTCAAACTGTGGATTAAATAGTATTCAAATCTTGTAAAGGTGTAGGCACCTTTACAGATGTTCACAGAGTATTGCTCAGGTAAACACCATAGCAGATGATCTATATAAAAAAAAGACATATTTCCAAAACTGCACTAAAAAAACCAGTAGCTAAAGTTTTGTAAAAATTAAGTTTTTACAAACAAAAACATGGTAACATTTCTCTGGACCTGTGTTCCTTTTCTTTGCAAATACTGATTATCCACATTATGGACTGAAAGGCGTTTTTTATCATCTTTAAAACAAAATTAATTTTTGTTTTGATTTTTATGTTGCAAACTACAATTCAGTTTGGAAGCAAAAAGTTTATATTTCAGTCAGTAGATTCAGTGAGATGCTACAAGTTATRTGACTCTTTTTCTGACACTGTGATTATGTCATCTTCCAAAACTATCACCACTTTTATCAATCATGAACCTGCTGAGAGAGCATCAATAAGTTAAACAACCTTTGCCAGGATGATCCTCCAGAATAGTTTTCTATTATTTGAAGAAAAGGAAAGAGACCAATAAGGTGTTCTGATAATCCATGAAGCACAGAATCTTCATGACTATTRAATTCAGTAGCAAAAACAATGATATTTACATTCAAGTCCCTGAACAAAGAGTTGCAGGCTTGAGGCTTATGGTGTCTTTAGAGAGAACACTGGAAATTACTCTCTAAGTGAGCACTTAAATAATTTAAAATATTGTTGCCAAGGGTGACAATGGAATTCTTTTTTTTTGTTTTATCACTACATTTTGTACATTTTATAAAATTTGTTATAAAAATAGCGCTTGCAAAATCCCAAATCTGAACTCCATTTCATGTACAAGTCCCATTAAATAGCAAAGGAGGGAAAAGAGAGCAATGGGGAGAAGAATTGAATGCACACGGTCTAAACCCTGTCTACAAACAATAGCATTTGATTTAAAAGGAACTGGTGCAGTAGGATTCAGGAGATGAAAATATAAGATACAGCTAGATGACTGTCCATTGTGCAAATCTTTAGCTCCTTTATCTGTGACAAAATGATGACACTTTTAAGGAGAATCTGCAAATCTGTTTCCTGACAAAGAGATAAGAGTCTAGAGCATTTATATATGGGGAGAGAAAGAAAAGATACAGAGGCAAGAAAAGAACTGTTCAATCCAGCTCCCATGGAAATGCTCATTGAAGAGCTATTTAGGAAAGACTACKCTTCAAAAAATTTGGATCTTCTAAGAAAATAGATTCAGCCTCGGGAGAATTTGCAGCAGTCAAAATGCTGTAGTTTTTCTTCAGTTGAAATAAAATAGCTCCTTTTCTCAGAGAGTTCAGAAGCAACTGTATTTATCCCCAGCTCAACCATTTGTTCTCTCTCCCAAATCAGCACTCTCCTATATGRATTACAGACATGATGCAAGTAAAAGAAGGGCAGGGGAAGGGGGAGAGGGCCAATAGTGAAAATACATCTTTAAACTYAGATCATGCCCTGCTGAAAATTGGAGCAGGGACGTATTCTGGTACGTGAAATACTTTCTTGTTTGACTTATGTGGGTGTAGAGTTATAACAAGAAACAGAATRAAATGTAAAATTATTTAAACATGTAAAACACAATTTCCCTTTCCACACGAGAGTCGTCTTTTGGAAAATGAGAAGGAATTAATAAGAAAAATTACAGTTGAATGAAGCAAGAGGGTTGAGACACTTTTTTAAATTCATTTTGAAAGTCCCACTGCAGAGAAATCAGAAAGCTCCTTATTTTTAATTTGGAGGTTCTTACGGTCTAATCCTCGCRAAGGCCAGTTGCTCGCTGCTGACTCGGCAGCTCTCCCCTTCCTGCTGCTGGTGGAGGGTGATCAATGAATTGACAAATGCCACTGACTGCTGAGTCAGCCCTGCAGAGGTTTGCCTGAGGGAAATTTGCACGCTGAAGAGTCAGAGGCAGAAAAACAGAAATAAARCCCACCGAGACGGAGTTCTCTGCGCAGAAGGAGGCGAAGAACAGAACATGAAGGCAAGGAAGGACACAAAGGGGGCAAATGTGTGGGTGGGAAAATGCAAGGCATTTTATTGTCTATAATTTATGGACTGTTAAAACTATTGAAGCACAYGATGGCTGGGTTCAGCACTGAGAGAGAGATTAGGAGGATGAAGGGGCAGATCAYAATATAAAGAGAAAAACTGCTTGCTTGTGAAGTTCTGTGCACAAAGGACTGACTATGTAAGACAAAGGATGTAACAGATTCTCCTCCTGCCAATAGCCTTCACAGATTCATAAGCTGGTGGGAGCAGATCAGAGTTCAGACTTCGAAGTGTTGGACATCTAACTTGATCCCAAGATTCTCTAACAATTGAGTGAAATGAGTCCAGTTGTATCCTAGAACTTTGTGCTGATGGACTGACCAGGAATGAGAGATGTTGTTTTAGTACCAAGGCTGCTAGACACCATGATAGTGAAAAAGATCATTAGGASCAATCCTGATATCAATGCTGTGTTACAATTTGCAGCATATACCAACAAAATTAATAAATTTTTCCTTTTGGCCCTTCTTGTTTCAAGGAGCCTTTCTCTTCTAGCATTTCATTTAGTCATATAATACTCTGGTTCTCTTCCCCCAGGTTCCTTAAAAATGGATCCTACCACTGTATGGTACAAATAAGAGTGCCCTTCTAGTGTTTGTCATGTACTTTTTATTCCACATCTTTTCATAACTTCCTTGCAGTGGGCTTCTATAAGAAGCATCTGCCAAAATTTTATAACCCATAACCTTTCTTCTAGTTTTTACAGCAATGTGTTCTAGTGTTTCAGAGTTCTCTTTACCTCTCATTCAGAGTTCACAARTCTGAAACCTCATCTAAATGTTACCCATTCCATCTCTTACACAAGGAAATTTCCAGTCATCCTATCAAGTCCAAAAGAGCTCCTCCACTACTTTTTAAAAATCTTCACAAGGGAGTAAAACCTCCTCTCTTTCTCCTTAAAGCTCAGCACTTTGTTCTGCAAAGAGATAACAGAACTAGTGACAGCAAAGATCACAGACCAGAAATTTTCCTTTTAAGGGTGATCTCACATTTTCCTGAGAAAGGACAGAGCAGCAGTCAGTTGAGTTGGAAAGATGCCCACTATGATTTTAAATAAAATTTGCTCAGACCATAGATTCATAGAACATCCCGATTTGGAAGGGACCCCAAGGACCATCAAAATCCAACTCCTGGCCCCGCATGAACATCCCAAGAACCACACCTTCTGAATTTTTAAAAAACCTGTACAGTCAGCCTGTACATTACAAAGAAGTTTTGCCAAGAAAAGCACGGGCACTGTCTTTCCAAAATTTTTTCTTACAGGTCAAACATATTTTTTAAAATTAATTTTTAGAAACTGATAGAAGATCCTGATGATATTTTTGAGTTTTAAATGTTTTAAACTCAGGTAACAAATATCAAAAGAAACATTCAGATTGTTGAAACAGATGGAAAGCTTATGTATTTATTTTATAAGAGATCTTAACCATGCATCCACCTATAAAATATTAGACCTAACCTGTTTCTGCCACTGTTCTATCCAGGAAAAATGGAAAACAATGTGGCAGTGACAGCCGTAACAATCTGCTCTTTGGAAGTACATGGATTACAATAAAGGAACACAGAAATCAGTCAGATGTTGACATCAAGGGAAGTCAAGAATGAAGGTCTGTGCTGCGGTCATACATTTGAATGGTAACATAGTCAAAAGCTAGTCATCAAAATGGCAAAGCGGCTACCAACAAAACATGAAACAACATAATGTGATTTTGTAGTGCTCTGGTCCAACAGCCATTTAGGATAGCTGATTCTAAGACTTTCTGTTCAGTCTCTGCTTTTCTTCTCCCAATACTAGTGCTGCAGCTGAGAAAATTCTACTTTTAAAGTGGCTTAATTATTAAAAATTTATTTAAAAAACAAACAAACAATAAAGAGAAATAACAACAAAAAAAAGCATTTCAGGTCCAGATGTTTTTGCATTATTTACAGAGAGAAAAAAGCAGTGCTAAGAATTTTCCGAGTGAAGAATGTGTAGACTCTTTCCCTTGCTAGCTATCCTATTTCTTTTTTTCTTGAAAACTGTCATGCCTGCTAGAATTATGAAACACAGTGACATCACAAAGTATAATGAATGAAACTATCTGCCTCAGAAAAATCTTAGTCTTCAAAGTAAGGATTAAAAAAAAAAAAAAACCAACAAAAAACCCAACAAGATTATGCATCACACTCTTAAACTGCATATGTTCAGAGCCCATGGATAATAGTGAGGTAACCAATGAGCTGACTGCCTCAAGTGATCTGCTTCCCGAATTCTACCCTACTATGAGGAAGAGAGTTGTGTCTCAGACTCATTTTTTCATCCTTCCTGTCAGACAAAAAGAAGAAAAAATATTTGGAAGTGGTGTACATGGGGAATTTTCACTTGAGTGAAAAAATGTAACCAGCATTTACATAGCTCATTATGGCCTTTTATAAATGTCTTTTTTTTCCCTCCCACAGTATTGAAGAGATTATAATGGCTACAATTTGTGTGAAAAATGAAAAGTCTAGATGTTGTATAGAAAAATCTTCATCCCTTCTCTTCTTGTTTTTGAAGATGGCTTTGGTCCTTTTTATCTTCTCACAAGTGTTGGGTTATTAAAAATCTTTCAAAATTCTCCCAATCAAGAAAAAAATCCAGATACTTATGCTGAAAATTGCATGAAGAAATACGTGTATGAAGTGGTGTCCCCAGCAATGTCGAATCATAGCACTTGATTTTATTAGTTTTCAATCTCAGGTTGATAGGTTTCTGATTAATGAAGCATTTGTTCTGCATCACAAAACCAGTGAAGAATACCCTTCCAATGCCAATGACTTGCGTCCAAGAGTTAATTACTACGTGACCTTCAACCATTCTCTTGTTTTAGGACTAGAAGCACCTATTTTTAGAGTGAAAAAAGTTTAAAACTAAGAGTATGTGTCTTTTTCAAAAAATTTTAAAAATTGTGTTACAAAGCTTTGTCATAGCTCTAACATACAAACACATAACTGATTTATAAAACACCAAGAACATATCAAAACTCCAGGTGAGTTTAAAGCACTGTTCTTCTGGCCAGCTATTCTGTAACTACAATCATCGAAGAGAGTATTATAAAACAAACTAATCACTCATCATACACAGGCTTTTGTTGCCACAGGGAAGCCTAAGTGTCATGGTTAAGGAAGATAGAATTACAAACTTTTTGCTCTATGCTGTCAGGCTTTGATTGCAAATCCTGACCTSTCACAAACCAGTCAGTCCTAACAGAAATTTAAAAAAAATTAAAAAATTATAAAAGAAAAAAAAAAAGAAAAGAAAGAAAATTAAAGGAAAAAAAAGTCCATCGTTGACAAGCTTTCCATGGAACTCTGCCAGCACTACATGTATCCTTCCTAGGAATAGAAAACAACACTCTGAAACTACATTGCTCAAAAAAAAGCCAAGAGTTTCCTAGAATAAATATCATGGAATATTTTCAGTAAATCCCTGTTTCTAAAGATATTTGAAAGCAGCTCCAGCTAGGAACACAGACACCAGCAAGCTAGATCAGACTTGTGGTTCACCTAGGCTCCACATTCAACATTATAAAATTCTCTCTAGTTCAAAACTAAGCAAACTAAACAAACCTTTTACTACCTCCCAGTACAAGGCCCTTTGAAAAACATTTCCCAGAATTTGAAATACCACGGTTGATATAATTTCTAAAACAGCACATTCCTAATGGAACTTGAAACATAAACAACACTGTTTTGCAATCTGTCACGGCATTCTCTCATGTGACTGCCACAGCACGTTTCAGCTGATGATACCAGAGAACATACAGGAAATAGAGACTCTCATCTTTGAAGAACAATGGCACAAAATACAAAACACACAGTGGATTTAGTAGAGGCATATTCTCATAGAAACTTAGAAAACAAGCCACAGGTAACAACTCTCAATAGCACTTGGTAGAGTATTGGAGTAATACAGTATCTTAGTGTGGATAATATGGGAAGTAACTATGGAAAGAATTTTTGTTTCCTATTACTAGTCACAGTATTTGCCCACTGATTTATTTTCATTCCCACTTACTTCCTCCTGGTTTATCTCTCCATAAAATAGCTAACACTATGCATGGAGCTTTCTTATAGCTTAAGTGCATGTCCGACAATTGCAGAAACTTCACTACCATTGCAGAAACCTCCCTTCCTTACTAGAGCACAGCAAAATTATTTAGAACCCAAGYCAACAAAATATATGTGTCATTATCACCTACCCAGCCCAATCATCACAGCTGTGGAGTCAAGAACAGATGAAAAGGTCAGGGAGTAGAGGACACTGGGGAAAGCAGGGAGATACAGTCGGGCAAGAGAAGTTCACTGCACCCTTTGGACTTGTCACCTGGATCCAGGCAACAGTCTCAGCTTCACCCTTAATCTTGGCAATTACTGGCACTTACACAAATTTGCAGTAAGTTACAAACTGAGGCAGTGTCCCACTACTAAGCTTCACTACAAACAAAAAATTATATGCAAACCCAGGTTGCTTCATAGAATCATGAAATGTTCTGGTTTGGTAGGGACCTTAAAGACAATCTGATTCCAAMCCCCTGCCATASGCAAGGACACTTCCCGCYACACCAGGTTGCTCAGAGCTCCATSCAACCTGACCATGAACGCTGCYRGGGATGGGGCACCCACAACTTCTCTGTCAGCCTGTTCCAGCGCCTCACCACCCTCACAGTAAAGAATTTTTCCCTAATATCTAATCTAAACCTACTCTCAGTTTAGAGCCATTCCTCCTTGTCCTGTCACTACCTGCTCTTGTAAACGGTTTGTCTCCATTATTCTTGTAGGCTCCCTTCAGGTACTGRGAGGAAAAAACCTGGAAAACTCCATGGAAGCCTGTGACCCTTCTGTGCCTGGATCATCACAGGACCCTGCCTGAAGCATTGCTGGGAATTCAGCCAGGGAGCTGCTCCCTAGGGAGCAATAGGGTTGAGGSTGTCCTGGCTCAATCTGCCTCCCACACCAGCTCCTCACAGGATCCCACCGTGGACACCAGGCTATTGGGTGAAACCCGTTCCTGTGAGCAGGATTCTGTGCCTTTGCTCTGCAACCTTGCCATCGTAGAGTAGGAAAGCTCAGAAATAAATTGAACAAGGCAGATAATGRTGCTGTGTTTAAATGGCACTTGAAGCAATTGTTCAGTCTAACATGCAGAAGTTTACTGACTCTTATTTAGAAACTCACCTGAGGAACAGTCTTGGATAAATGAAGATACAGAAATTAGCTTGGAAAAACAAAATTAATGGTGTTAATTTAATATATGTCCCTCATATATTTTGTCTTGAAAATAAGGTCACATTCTCATTGCACCTACAACTGCAAGCTGCCCTCCAGACAGTTTCAGTGAACTTGGGTGTCACACCTCCGAGTTTGCCTTCTCCTTCAAGTACTATCCACAGCTACAGCTATTTTTCTGTTCATACTCTGACCTACTCTGGGCTTGTTAATAGTTATTTTGGGGRGGGTTGAGAGTGCCAAAGGCAGCTACAAGTCCCAAAGAACAAATAATTTWAAAAAATGGGAGCAAGCACCATGCCACAAAGTCCACAAGTAGAACAGAATGAATGGCACGAACAAAATGCAATTCAAGTGTCCACTCCTCCTTATTCAAAATCACAGCTTTGACTCCTTTTGTCACTCTTGTTTGGTTCACTGTCATCATCTCTGCAAGAGTTTGGCAACCAGAATCTGACAGAAAGTGACAGTAATGCAGTCATCCTTTGCTTTTCTTACAGCAGCAGCTGTCAGAAGCTATACCACATTAGGCCAAAGTACCAGTCATCATGAAGCTTTTCCAAYATTAAAATTTAAGAATATACCTTTGGAGAGTTTAAAGTAAGTTAGGATTGTCATTTCATGATAGATACAGAGATAGATGGATAAAGGAATGGATGAGTAAGACAGACAACAAGTGTTACAGCTTTATATGAACAGGCCATTTTGAAAACCCAACTTTTGRGTTCTTGTTGTACAGATTCCAGAAATAATAGGGATATTGCACTGAATAGCATCCCAGGTATCGTTTACTGACTACATTAATTATATTAGGGAACTTCCTGACCTTTTTCAGTAGATAACAGATTAAAAACTCCAACATTCTTGTAAATATTGTTTGATTATTTCTCATTCTCTGACATCTTTTTGGGGATTTGTCATTTTTAGTCCTGTCCTGTCCAGTTTCTCTTTCATATATAGTCTAAATCTATAAACATGCCCACTTGTAGAAACACATACTCTTTGAMATGATAGCTGGTCATATGGCAAGTCAACCCAAAAACAGCAACTAAAATTAACAGCATAAGGAATGAGTAAATGGAGGTAAAAAAAAAAAAAAAAAAAAGGCTTCCCAATTTCATCCTCTCAGACTGAGTAATAATAAAGCAATCTAAAGCAAAATAATAAGGAAAACAAATAGGATGTAGCAACTATCAATATTCACAGTTTATAGTTACTTAGCATCCAGTGTTTGTGTAACTGCAGAGTGTTTATGATGGAAAATAYTAAATCTGATCTGATGTGAACACTAAAATCTGCATGTTGGCATTACTTACACACAGAGTAACCTAGAGACAGTTACCTACAGGCTGCCAATCGATGTATAAGAAACTGTATTTAGAGAGAGAAATTAATTTTAAGTTTCCCTGTTCAAAAACTCTTGATCTCTCTACTGAGCAGCCAAGAAGGGTAATCCAAGGGTTTGGGTACTAAAGTGAAGATGTTCTTTTTTACTTGAAATGAACAAATCCTGTCTGCAACTGTACTGACACCACAGCAGAATCCCAATACTTCGCTAAAGACACAAATATGATTCAGTAAAATCTTATTAGTTACTACTACACAGAATTAGAATAGAATTAGTGCCACAGAATTATGAATATAAGGGTGAAAAGTGGCTGTGCCTGGGTTACCCCCCCTCTCCTGCTTTTCAAGGTGCTGTAGGTGTACTCTCCTAGACATAATTTATTCCTAAGAGACTGAAGTTTTTTGATATTTCTGTCTTAAACTCCTGCCTGTTGCCCCAGTTATATATATTTTTTTTTCTAAACATCTCTCATCACGTTAGGGCCTAAAGACCAATAGTAAGGAAGCAGGAAGAACAGATTGTGTTAAGAAGACGGAAGAGGCAGAGCCAAAGTCTTCCCATATCTATATATTGCAAAGACTAAAGGCATGAACCATTTTCCATGGTCCTTACACATGAAACAAGTGTCACTAAGTATAAATTGCAGCAAAAAGGATTTAGATTAGCCATTAACAAAATGCTTTCTGGCAATAGGACAAACAGAGACTGCAGTAGTTGGAAACTTAAAATGTGGGGCAGCCCAGCAAATACACAGCCCAAGTTGAGTGGGGCTTGCCAGCTAAGYTAAAGGGCCTCCTGAAACCCTTCCAGCTTGGTTGTCTCTGAATTTTGTACATTCCTATAGGATCGCCTCAACTAYAGAAATTTTAGGAGCAATTTATGCCAAAGGACGAAAATATTGTACCCTTGTATGAAAGTYTGGACCTCTGTTTTGAGAGAGAAAAGCAAGACATGCTCGTGAAAATAGGACGGTTTCATACTGATGAAAAACTCTGGTGAGAAAGAATTAGGCATCAATTTAAATAAAATTTTTGGTGAGATTAATTCGGAACTACATTTGAACTATTCAGAAATAATTTCTCATACATACCAACATTCCCTATGAATGGCTCAGCTGACACTTGTAGAAACAGCTATTAGCACAATATAAATAGCACCAATTTATGCATTTTACACAATGCTCTGCATTCCAGCTTCTAGAAATTTCCTATATTTTCTGGATGGCTATCTTTGTTCCTACATACTTTCTCTCTGCCTAGTCCTTGAAACCTTTTATAGCAATATCTTTTAATAGAGGCAGTGTAGAAGCAAAATGCACTTTTAAAAGCAGAAAATACTTCAAGCCATATATCTATATATAGAGTTACCTGAGGTGTTTGTCTTTTAAAGAAATATATTTTGATGGCGGATAACCTACTTCTAAAAGCTCCACCATGTAAGCTCCAACAGAATTTCCTTTTTCCTAACCTTAGTCTCTTCTATTAAAAGTACAGTTTTGTGCTGTGGTGTACTCTACAGTATCCATGYATATCAAGAAATGGTGACAAGATATAGAGGGACAGCAAGACTATTAAATATCCATCATGCCACTCTGGATCAGGCTTAATGCAATCAGAAACACATGACTACATCAACTTATCTCCTTTGATCAAATGTGATTAAGTAAGTCATTAATTTTCAAGACAAATAAAAAATGCAAGATCATTTTATTATAAATGTAAATGCCTGTCTTCTTAAATGATTTTKCTAAAGGAAGCCCTTCTAATACAGAACTTTGTATACTTCAGAGAACAGTTGTTTTAACATTGGTTTTAATTTTAATGAAACATTATGTATTTGTATGCATGTCTTCTTTCCTTTTTTCTCACACTGCTCATGTTGTCAAGCAAAATTTGTGCATCAGCTTGATCAAGATAATTTCATTATACCATTGTTACCATTATGACTTGGGCAATTAGTAGTTTATAAGAATAAATTTATAGCAATCAGTGATTGAGGCACATTTGCAGTAGTCAGGGTGTAATAAAGCCCAATCAATTTCTTTCATTTAATATGTAGGCTGTGACCCCAGTTTTGATGAGAACTCTTAGCTATTTCATCTTTAAATAAAAAAGAATGTCTGCAAGCAATTATAGTGGTGTGTTAATTGGATATTCCTTTTTATCTTTTATACTACAGAATGCATTGCTAACGAAATCCTTGTTTTCTCTCTCATTCCCTTTCTCTCTTCCTCTCTGTAATGAACTGATATTGACTTGGTGTATTTTGCTAAGACAATGGGCCAGATTTTGATTTTCAGTAGCACTGGTGTAAATCTGGAGTGACTTCTCTAAATTAGATAGAATTACTGAGATATCTATGCACACAACTGAAATCCAACCCTGCTCCTCTTCTTTTGGTTTTTGTTGCCGGTGACACAGGGCCTGATTCTGAGCCGAGCGCCGCTGCAAGCCACGATCAGTCACTGCCTTGTATCTGAACCGAGGTATCGACTGGCATGCAGTATTCAGAGGGGTGATTCCTGAGCTTAAAGCATTGGCAAGGCTTAGTCTTTGCCTAAGGTACTTTACTGCATTAATTCCACGCTGATTTAAGGTATCTGATGATAGAWGAAAGTAATACACTCTACAGGAAGAAATGAGACTCCAACCCAGATTTAATCAGCATTACACAGCCCAAGTTGTACATGTTTCATGTTCCATGAAATCACCCATTGACCTGTACAGGTCCATCATTTGTGTAACAAGTTTCTGCACAGGACAAATAGAGTTTAGATAAAGGACTTTGTGTGTGCAGTATGTACACGTTGGAACAGTTAACCGAGAATTTTCTTCATATTTATTTCCCCTACAGCAGAGTTTTTTAACACAATGYAAAATATCGGCATTTTCTTGGTTTTAGGTCAGTATTTTGAAGATTCCCCAYCACAAAATAAGGAAAATGACAAACTTTTTGAAAAAATCTCTGGGATTTAAGCCSCAGTATTTGGAACCATGTTCTGCAAGAGATTTCTGCAATAATTGAAAAAACCCTTGCATTTTATACTTTAACAGGGGTATAACTTGCCTTGAAAACATCTTTATTTTTTACATATSAATAATTATGCAAGAAAGATATTTTAGAGTCAACAAAATCGTTACCATTCTTCAGTGTTAAATTTTCATGTCCTCTGACGCTTCAGGCAAAATTGTTTGTGTAAAATTTCTCACTTGTACCAGAAGACCACCAAAACAATTGTAGCCTCACCTGATTGTATTTAGATGTCCCCTGATCTATTCAAATGCTTCACTCTAGTTCCATGATTTATCAATGCTTGTGATAGTTTACYACCTACAAGATTTATTTCCAGGATAATTCAATAGACTTTTTACTCAAAGTTTTCTGAGGGTGAGGAATGGAATCCTGAAATCTTTTGTCCTTAATCAAGTTCAAATCCACTGAAATTGAAAGGAATCTTACTTGAACATAAACCCMGTGAAGACTGAAGGGTTATAACTGCTTTGTACTTCAGAAAACTTAACCCCTCCAAACATATTTGAACTTATTATGGGGAGAAAGATGATTGAAACACAGAAATAAAGAGATCCTCAAGACCTGTACTAGTAACCTGACTCAGATGAATGGAGAGCAACCAAAACATTGGGCAGAAATGCCTGGTCAATGCATGTACATATATATATATACACATACATATCTCTMTCTCTCTCTCTCTCTCTCTCTCTATGTATATATATGCATATATGCACATGCTGGGTATATCCTAAAACAAAGTATGTGTAAGAAAAAAGACACTGATTAGCATTGTGGCCAAGATGACAAAACATGTTCCATGTGGATGGATGGTTTAATAGTAGAATAGCCGTCTGATAATTTTTTTTCAAGAGGTAAGAAAACACACATTTTTCTCTATATGTTTTAACTTGGAAATCAGCTTTTCCGAGTTTGCCAATAAACATAATTAGAATTTCTAATGCTTRAAGACAGTTGTATAGGAATTCACCTATGTCAGGAGTTTCCCATATAGCTTTAAATGCTTCAGAAGAAAACACAAGTGTATTCAAGCTTGTGTCTAATGGTTGGAGATACWGTGACAAATAATGTTCAGTATCTTTAATTTAGTAGTACTGTGGTGTGTCTTAGTTTTTCACAGTCTTAGAAGCATGAGGGAGGGTCAGATAGAAGGAAAAGATTTCTTTTTAATAAAGGCAAAGGACAYAGGAGAGGAAGAATTTCAGCTCTTAGTTCTGGCATGGATTTCCTCCAAGTCTTTTATAAAATTACTTAGTTAACYCAAGCCTTAGTTTCTCTTCTGCAAAATAACACTTCCTAAGCAAACACTTAAAGTTTTCCTTGTTCAGAGGTTGTAAATAATTTTTGCAACTATGGCCCTGAATTAAAAAATATATAAAAATATAAAAAAATATCATTTGCATCTGTCAAAATATAAAGAACTGTAAATGCATCATATTGTTAATAAGCAAAACGGTTATACTTTCGTATGGTAGTAGCTTTCTTTCTTTTTCCCATCACAATGATAGATTTTAGGACCAAAACTTGCTCTGGCTTTAAGATGGGCTTTAATTGCTCCCCCTCSTTAATTCACTGTTTAGGATTTAGTTTTCTTTACCTTTTTATATGCCTGTAACCCTTTAATCAATAACACCAATATGTAAGCATTGACATCCAGGCATAATAGCAAAACAAAAAATTCAAAACTAAAAAAGTGTGAATTGTTTTTCAATAAGTCTTTTCAGGCAAATACACTTGTTATCCGAGTGTGGTGGGTTGACCCTGGCTAGATGTCAGGTCCTCACCAAAGCCATTTCGTTACTCCCCCTCCTGAGCCAGACAGGGGAGAGAAAAATGTAATGAAAGGCTCATGGGTCAAGATAAAGACAGAGAGAGATCAATCACCAGTTACTGTCATGAGCAAAGCAGATTCCTCTTGGGGAAATTAATTTAACTTATTACGAATTAAATCAGAGTATGATAATGAGAAATAAAACCAAATCTTAAAAACACCTACTCTCCACTCTCCATTCTTCCTGGGCTTAACTTTACACTCAATTTCTCTACCTCCTTCCCTCACAGCTGCACAAGGGGGTGGAAAATTTGGGCTGTAGTGAATTCATCACACATTGTCTCTCTCCCTCCTTCCTCCTCATGGGGAGGACTCCTCACACTCTTCCCCTGCTCCATCGTGGGGTTCCTCCCACGGGAGACAGTTCTCCAYAAACTTCTCCAGGGTGAGTCCTTCCCATGGGTTGCAGTTCTTCACAAACTGCTCYGGGTGGGTCCCTTCTGTGGGGTGCAGTCCTTCAGGAACAGACTGCTYCAGTGTGGGTCTCCCACAGGGTCGCAATTCCTGCCGACATTTTGGCTCCAGCACTGGATTCCTACAGGGTGACAGCCTCCTGGAGGCACATCCACCTGCCCTGGCTTGGGGTCCTTCATGGACTGCAGGGGAATCTCAGCTCTGGCACCTGGAACACCTCCTTCTCCTCCACCTTCTTCACYGACCTGGGTGCCTGCAGGGCTGTTCCTCYCACCTCTTCTCACTCCTCTCTTCTCTGGCTGCAATTGATCCTGTGCAGTAACTTTTTCCCCTTCTTAAATACATTATCCCCAAATCCAGAGGAAAGCATGTGTGCTCACATCCTTACAGATACCCAAGGAAAAATATACATCTATAACTGTGCCAAACTCCCCCTGCCAAACAGCAGACTCATGGAAAAATCAACAGGAAAACAACAGAAACTTCCTTGAATTCTGAACATGAAAGAGACTTATGATTTAAAAAAAAAAATAAAAATCAGAAGCACCAATAAGTTATTCTGGTGATTTACAGATAAACCGTAAAAGATATTTTTCAACATCAGTGACACTACTTATTAATTTTGTTTAACTGAAAGGCATCTAAGATATATTTGTTGTGTAGGACTAGCCTAGTCAAGTGTGATCACAAGTATGAAGTAACTAGTCAAATACCCAAAGGGTTTACAGCATACAACAAATGTTTCAGAAGGTGTGCTGACTTTGCAGGTTATTTGATATCACATTCTGTTACATGGAAATACTGACAATTGAAGAAAAATATTAGTCTTTCTTTTTTTCCCTGTGGGTAAAACCTTGCAATTTAATCATACCATTTTCTATCCCATGCAAAAAAAAAAAGAAAAAAAATCTTATAACAACAACATTGCATCACACATAGAAAAAAATTACTGGCACTGAAAAGTAAAACATATTTATTGCYTTTCTACTTAAGATGTTGTTAACTCAGTGGATTATTTCTACAGAAACCAAACAGGACASTATGAAAATTCCTTGCTTGTATCAGAATTTTGTATCAGTATATGGATTTGGAAATGTGTTTAAAAATTGCGTTTAAATAATATCTTCTCTTGGTGTTATCCAGTTGCCAGAGTTTATTGATTTGAATGATACTTGTTAGCAAGATGGGGGAAAAAACAGTCTTCTTGTTGTCACAGTTGTTTTGTGCAGCTATTGATGTGATAAAACAATTTCATTTGTGGAATACTGTAAAGCAGCAGCTGCCTAATGGAAAAGAAATACTTTAAGAAATTGCATGCAAAAAGGCTTCTAGGTGTTTAAACCTCTGGTCAAATGAGACAATTTATAATGTTAACAAACTTAATTCCAGGACAAGTTGTATCACAATTGGACCTGTCACTATGCTACAAGTAACTGTCCCTTATGATTCATTATGACCCACCCTGCTTGACATGTGGACTGAGTGCAAACAGAGTGTGGAGAGTGAGTCGGGAGAGGGGAGATAACAGAGATAAATCTAAATTCATTCTGGAAGCAGTCACACTCAATGACATATTCACTGACTTCTTCAACAGCTCATTTGATAATGTTCTTTCTGCACTATTCATTTTTCTGAAAGATGAAAGCTGGCTGAAGATCTCATCTGCTCACTGATGCAGGGAGAAGATTTGAAATTAGCACAAAAATAAAAAAAGGGAGGGGTGGGGTGGTGTGGAAAGCAAGCACTTTCTGATTAACAGTTTCTTGGTCCTGACAGGGAAGGCTAAACACCCTGCCTTTYCAGGTCACCTTTAATTAGATATGCATTATAATTCTACAATATGTCAATGGGCTGGCTCTGCCTGGCAGAATTGTGCTTAGAGAAGGGGGAATACATTAATCACAATAATTAATTACTTGAAGAATGGAAACATTGTTTTCTGTCTCAGCTTGTAACATGATACATATTTGTATAAATTTTTATATTACTGTTCTACCCAAGGCTCAATCCAGAAGGTTAATAACGTGACTGTTAGAAGAGTGCAAAAAGGGTCAGTAATTCTTGGCCTTTTATAAATTCTTGGTTTGAGTTTCCTTTTTTTTTTTTTTTTTTAAAGTGAGGAAGTAAGGGGAGGAGGAGACAATGCTAATTGCATTAGCCAGCCAGAATGTTATATAGTTCATTACTGGAAATGAGAATTGAAACACCAGCTAACTGCTTTTCTCCACTGGTACTGAAAATATACTCCACCTGCTTCTGCTGATTTGCCCAACTTGTTAATTATCCAGAAAAATCTGGGTCAGTATTTTATGACCAAATTAGTTACCAGCTAAAGATTGCAACTGGCTTGCCAACAGGAAATTAGGAAGTGTCCTATTAGGTGRGGGCAAAAATAAAAATGTGATACTTGCTGGTTATTTTTGGGATTTGTTTTTAGAAAACGCTTTAAAAGAATGCTTTCCATTAAATCTCCTCTAATTTTGCCCTGAGAATTTAAAATATCTGTCAGCATTTCAGAACTGTGAAGAAAATATACCAACCAGTTCAGAGAAGTGCCTGGTAGCTGCTTTTGRACAGGGGACACAGAAATAAACTTCTGCAAGCACATTTCTTCACTCTCTCTTATCTACTTCACTGCAAATATGTGTGTGAACACACACATTTTTGTGCAGTCATGTCCATATCATCACTAGCAAAATAACAAAAAAAAAAAAAACCAACACAAAAGCAAGAGTGGCAGAGCCACAGAGAGCTTCATCCTTACAGATATACAGTGCCCAACTCTTGGATTAGCCAAATACTCATTTGCTTATTCAGCACTCCCTACTCTAGGCCACTCCTCAGATGCTGTCTTTGCCTGCCCTTTCTGCTCATATGACTCATTTGTTTTCCCTGATCGCATTAACAATCTTTCCTGGACAAATTAATCAATCCTTACTCCATCCAACATTCCTTTTTATTTTCCAGATTCATAATTTCTCTTATCTAACACCCATTTTTCTCACATCCRTAACAGATAGGAAAAGACAGGAGATGAGAGGGCTGCATGAAGGGAATTCAGTGAATTGTATGTCTACATGTATCTGGCAAACCTGCTTCTTATTTAAATGAGGAGAAAGGAAAAGCAATATAAACAACTACAATTATATTCACAAATCTTTTTGATGTTTCCTAAATGTGCTAAACTCCCCTGGAAAACAAAAAGAAAATTTGCAAAAATTGCAAGTACGTTTAAAGAGGCTTCCAAAATATTTGTYGTTTGTGTTCTTTTTTCATCTTAGATTGTTTTCTCTCTGAAATTATGACAGAAAATTACATGGTACAATACCTTTAATACTAGTACTATTTGTTTATCTGCAATGCAAAGATCAAATAAACAGCCCTCAGAATAAGTACAATTAAAGATAGAAAGAAGCTGGTAAAATAGATCTTTAGATGAAATAAGTAAATACACAAGTAAAAAGTAAAACTTTTTGTAAAACTTATCTAAGAAAAATACAAAAAAACCCCAGAACAGGATCTGCAAAATTCCGCCCTTCCAGAAAGACACACGTATGCAAAAAAAGAGTGAGAAATTAGAGCACTTTTCTATTCAAAACAAAAAAAAAGAAAATAAAGTTTCAATTACCTTCCAGATAAGTCCAAAATATCACAAAACACCCATTCTAACAGAATGGCATATGGTTATATTTTTCCCCTCAAAACAGATAGGAACATTATCCAAGACCAGCACAGACTGTTAATCAGCAATGGCTCTGTGCAAGATGTAAACCRAACAGTGAGACTGCCAGTCATTTAGGTCTTTTTTATTAATGTAACACATTTCTAGCCATATTAAATAATTTTTTCTTTTAACAAATTTAGGRCTTTCCTTCCTATGTTGTCTACCACCTGATGTGCTCTCATTTTACACACTGAAAATGAGCCTTAAATATTGTCAAATGAATTGCTCCTGTTATGTATTCATTTTTATGATGTAAAGAACTTGCAATACAGTGGAGATTCAGAATCAGAAGTTGGAAAATACTTCAGAAGTCATGACATATTCCAAAGGGAATCACTATGAATATTTTTTATGTGATTGTAAGACTGAATCTGTGTTAGTTCAGTCTCCTATGTCTTGCCTAGAAGGCTGTGAAAGGGAAAGTTTTTCTGATGTAAGCAAAACATCTAAACAAAAAATTCTATTGCAGCAGTTATTTCAGAATGGAAAGCTGTGTAAAAGTGAGGATGTTTGTTAAAAAAGACATCTTATTAAAAGGAGAAGTGAAAAAGACAACAGTTTTCAGGCTGTCACAAAATCTATTTCTTTAGGTACCATCATCGTAGAGGTTTAAGGGGAAAATGGAAATTCATCAAAGTCTAACACCTACAAACATTTCTGGAATGGTCAAACACAGGAAAATAAGAAAGAATGAATGTAAGATATGAGAATTTTTAATAGAATTTTTTCAAATTCCTCCCAAACAAAATACTACTAAGTATCCTTTAGGACCTACACATAAGAAGTGTAATAAGCAGAAGTTAAGAAATATTAGGCTGGAGCAAGAGAGTTAAAGCAACTATCTGCACCAAAATGCTAAAGGAAGGAACTGGAGAGATTGACCTAGAGGAACCTTTCTTATGATAAATGCTTCAAAAGATTTGTCTGATACTAAAGAGCCAGTAGAAGGGGTAATGGAAAAATATCATGACATGAACAATACCAAATTGTCCTGAACAGGCAGAATTCACCCAAGAGGGCTAAAGAAACACAAGTATGAATTTCACATATTTTGGTGGTTAACATAAATCAGACTGGATAACAAAGAAATGAAAGGTAATAAAGTTGAAGCAAATTCTCCCTAAAAGTTCCAGGAGATTCTAAGGAGCTAAAGAGCAGTAAATCTGACTTCTACAGCAGATATGGTAGTGGAAATATAATGAAGAGTAGAACAGGAAGACAAGTAGGTAAATAAGATATAGTGGGCAACAGTCCAGACACTTTTGTAGATCAAGTCAAACCTCACAAATCTATTAGTTCTTTGAAAGAGTCAATGAGGGTGTTGATAGGAGTAATCCAGTTGATATACACTCTACACCTGAATTCCTAACAACCTTCTGGGAAAGGTGGTCACCAAAGGCTCTTTCTCAAAGGTGTTTCTGAAGAGGAAAACATTCATCAGTGGAAAGGAGGTATCCAGGTATCTATACATTTCAGAGACTGTGAAAGACAGAAAGTAATAGTCAGTTTTCCCAAGGTACAAGAGTTAACAGTGGAATCCTATGGTGATGTATGCTTCCCCAGTGCATTCCCGAAAGATCTGCAAAGGTGCTGAGAAGTCAGATATTTTCTGATAGCAAAGAATTACTCAAAGGATAAGGAAAAAACCCGAAACAAACAAATAAACAAAAATGGGAGGGAAAGAAAAAAGTGATAGCGAAAACTTGCGCAAGTATCTCACAGTATGGAGTGATTGCATGATAAACTTATTGATAGAATTCAATTTGATAAATTCAAAGTGGTACATACAGTAAGTACAGAGAAGAAAAAAAAATCCTAACTATGTCTACCCTGTGATGGATGTTAATTTACCTATAATCAGTCAGGACAGAGATCTTGAAGTCATTACAAATCTTGCAGTGATACTTCTATGAAAATGTCAGCTCTGCTTAGCAGCAGCTAAAAAGACAAATAGAACATTAGGAATTATTTGGAAAGCATTAAGAGCTTAGGAGAGAAAACCKTATTGCTATTAAAGAAATCCATGGCCTTCCTGGAATTCTGGTCATTCCATCTCAAGAAGGATACCATAGAACTAAACATGATGTAAGAAGGATAAGTGGATTATCAGAGTTCGAAAATTATTTCCATTTGAAAAAATCAGATGGACGAGCTTGCAAGAAAATGGCTCAGAGGGAATACCAGAGACACAAAGAAGTATGAATGATATGCAGAAGGGAATTGGAAACTATCAMTCAATAAGGAAGTGACAAGTATCCCATGGAATTTTCAGCTGCAAATTTTAAACAAACACAAGGTAGCACTCTTTTTTTTCATGTAGTATGTAATTAAACTGTAAAACTCATCACCTAAGGATATTGAAAAATGAAATGGTATTGAAATCTCTTAGAAGAATTCATGAAAGAAGCATTTATTAAGGGGTATCCAAAAAAAATACAGCTGTGATACTGAGCTGCTTTGCAGATTGCCAGAAGCTGAGAGGCAACGAGCGGAGAGTTATCACTGTGCACTTCCTCTGTCCTTACAGGCACCTCTGCCAGAACATCTTCCCTCTTCCGCCTATGGATAATGCCAAACCCAGGAAGGAATGGAGAAGATGGAAGAATWGTAAAATCTTACACAAACACTTTTTCACTGACATACATGACTGGAGCCAATTTACAAGACTGAAGTGTTATCTTAGGTATGTCATGAGAGGCCAGGAACTAATAACCGCTCGTTAAACTTCACTCCTTGTCTTTGTTCATGTTGATAAGTTATTGATGTAGCAATTAGGGATAATATTGCCACATTATGACCTAAGTGTATATTCTTGAAAGTATATGGAAGACGAAGCATGAAAAAAATATATGATAGTCATAATCCAAAGTTGCCATCTTATACTCAGATTCTSTGCTAGTAAAACATTTCTAGTGATTTGGGAATCATATGTCACCTGAAAGCATTGCAAGCTGAAAAATGGATATGAATATCTTTTGACATACTCAGTTATTAGATTCACAGGTGAAGTGAGCTTGGAAAAAATGAGGGAGAGAAAAGAAGATAGTAACAATACAACTATTTMATTTAATATAATTTTGCTTAAACATCCTTAATATAAACTAAGATTCAATCCAGGGTCTTTAAAATGGAATTAAAACTCATTCTCCCCTCTTCCTCTGTTAATTCCTATAAAAAATAATAAATAGAAATAGAAATTACTATCAAATGTTTAAAGCCTTTTCTTCCATGCCTCATATAGACTATGTTCTTCACTGACTGGAATACTCAATTTTATACATGTATCAATATGCATCTATTATCTCTAAAGAAGTCTCCTATCTTTAAAACAGGAAGGTAAGCCTTGAGGTTCATTCCATGAGGTGTTGAACTATTAGTTTTATCAGCTACAACTGATGTGTCAAAAAATAATTCTATTCAAATGAAGAGTCAGCCAAGCTTCATATTAGGCTTGGGCATACATTTATAAATCATAGCAGGAACTCAGGCTAACAAAGAAGCATATTTCTTTATTCTCTTCTGGATGATAGGTCATTTGTACAAAACAAAGGATAAGTAAAAAGTCTGTGATAAACTAAAKAAAGAAAAAATATCAGGGCTATATAGTGCTGGAAGCTCATGTCATCTCCTTGACACTATGGAACCCAGCAAACTTGCTTGCTCAGAAGGCTTAAAACTACAGGAAAATTGCTGGTTTTAAAAGCAAACATGAAATTTTGCGATTTGTATCCATGCACCAAGACATGGTGCATATTTTATTTTAAATGTRTGTAGAACTTCTCAGGAAGGTTCAAGAACATAAAGTGCTGTGATCAGTAAAAACACAGCAAAGCAAGTTGAAATATAAGGCATGGAAAACAGCCAAAAGTCCCTTTATCCAGGCTCATGGATGCAGGCAGTAAATCTCTTATGCTCTGGAACCTTGGACTCTTGAGCACATCCATGGGAAAGCAGCACCTGGCACATCTAAGGGGGTTCTTACAGAGCACACTATCCTTATAAACTCTATATATCCATTTGTCATAAAACCCCTAAAAATTTCCTTCACAAGACAAACTGCTGAAGATGTGTTTTAAGAAAACTAAATTGTCTGCGTGGAACGAATAAAGAATAGTTATTCTTTATGTAGCTAATAGCTATTCTTTAGGAATGAACCCTTTAGTAGCTGTGTTATTTCTTAAAATCTTTCAACACCTCATGGTAATGCTGTTAGAAGATGGTTGTAGACTTGATGCTGCTTAACCATCTAGAGCAAGTCAGAAGGATGGGCTGCAAAATGCAAACCAAAATTTAAAGGTGTGGCTAAGAGYGCTTTTCAGAGTGCTTAAAGGAGTTAGGAACCAAACTCCCACTAAAAAGATAATTTTTCAATTGCTATTCCCTACTAAAATAATAACCATCACAAAGAGGAGTATCTGCACAGGGCACTTAGACCAAACATGAAAAACAAAAGTATCTGAAAAGAATTTCTTCCTGGTGAACTGTATRCTTGTCAGCCCTCAATACTACACAGCTTCTTTTAGAATGATATGTTTAGAAAGTAAGTTTGTCTTTAAATAATATTTTCAACATATAGTTTGTACAAAGTTCTTTCATGCTCTTTCACCAGGAAGGAGCTTCAGAAGTTTTTTAGCCAATTGTGAYCATTTCACTCCCTTTAAAAGAACTGTGTAAATAAAAATCTCACTGTTACATATTAGGAAAAATAATTAATGAGCTCCTTCCTGCTAAATTAGAGAAGCAGCTCTGAGACTGATTTTTTTTTTTCTGATTTAAGCTTTCCTACATCAAAGTATTAGCTTTGCAATACCTTTCAATCTTTTATTTTTTGTTCTGAAAATATTTCTATTATATTTCTGTGTAAGAGAAGGTATACCTTAGAATATGGAGTRGCATTTTTAAGTTCTGTGCACGTAACAAAAGCAAATCTTTCTTCTTAGTTTAGAGAACTTGATAGAAAAATCATCATCAACTTGAGTAAATAGCAGACATTTTTCATACACRGTGTTTCTTATTTGTAGCATACCTCAAGTGCTGTTTGTGGAGAAATGAACAAAATATAAAAATACAGTCTCAGTGTAATAGGCCTTAATTATTAGTCAACTTTGGCCAATAGCAAAGGAATTGCCAGCTAATAAATGATACCAGAAGATGGACCGAGAGATAGTTCTGCAATTTTCCAGTTCTGTCAGTCAAAACCAAAAATAGCTGCCATACACATTTATTAAGCCATATATGAGGCTTAAGGAAGTAGGAATGAAGTGCAAGAATTGTTTTTTCTATTACAATTTCAGAATTTTAGAAAGAAAAAGCAGGTTTAAATACCACATTTCTGCAGTATCTACTTTCCGCTATTTCCATACATTTTACCTCTCTAATCTGTAAAATACAAGAGAAAAAAAAATCCAATTTCCATGTTGCTCAGTGCTACAGATGCTGCTGCTATGGAAACTACCCTTCATGTGCCAGAAATGAAGACATACTGTTGATGTACAGTTACTGCAATGCAAAGCAGCATTACTTTTTAATTTTTCCATTAAAAGTCTAATATAAATGCCTAAAACATTGCTTCAATGCATTATGCATTCTTCTACTTCTAGAGAACTCTCTAACACTTTTGACTAGAGAATGTTGTAAGAGATTTCCATGGAGCTGTCAGCTCATTGTCTGAGGCATACAAAAGAACATTGTGTAGTGGAAGTTGGAAAACACAGGACTCTATAATAACCTGCTTGTTTATAAAACTGAAATGATGACATTTACCTAATAACAGCTCTAGCTAGAATCTATGTATGCTGAAAAAGTAATGTAAGGAATAATAAGTGTCAGTGTTTTGATCATAAACAWCATCTGGTCTAGTGTGAAGCTCAGGGGAGGAGAGAAAATGACCCCTTCTCCCCCAGCTTATATTTTGGGCTTGGACTTCTTTTCTCCTCTTCTTTAAAGATGTTCACATGTCTCCTGTAACTTTCAACCAATTTTGGTTTTATCTCTGTAATTCATACTACAATAAAATTATTAGATAATACCCTGAATGAAGTGGGCCCTCATCTATTGGCTGTGCAGACTCAACTGAGAAATGTTTCAATTATTAGTGCTGCTCATATACTGCCCAATTTTAACTGTGTAGAGCTGAAGCCATGCTTTTGTTTTGTTTCCGTGCAGCACCTTCCTAAACCATTGCCACAACCTACAGTTCTCTCTTCTAGACATCGATTCAAYAAAAGTAATAATAAAAGAAAAAGAGCTGCCCTAATGGGCCACAATCAGTCCTATTTATTCAGAACTTGTTGAAATGCTAAAGAAACAAAAATATAACCACATAGGGACACGTGATCAAAAAGAATTCCCATAACTTTAGCCACAGGTGGTACTTCYTCATTTTTTTTCATGTTCATGAGGGAAGAAAATTTCTTCACTGTTTTCAGTCAGTTTGGAGAAAAGAGATAGAAATTTGAATGACAATAACTCATATTTTAAGACAAATTCCAATTTTTTTAAGTAGCTAGTGCTTCTAGAGAGGTCCAGAGTCAGGCTTTTGAGTTGCGTTTTTACAAACACTCAGAATTCCATCGGTGAAGGACTGTGTTCTCCCTACCTCCAAAGAAATAACTCAATAAAATCAAAGGGTGAGCATCCAAAAATGACAGGCATATCACTAAAGCTACTGGTTCCCAAGCATCTAAGTATTGTAATGYCCAGATAACAGCTTCTCTAACTCCCACAAATGGCACCATGATGAAATCCTCTGACCTGTGAGTAGCAGAGGAATGATTTTAACACAGGAGTAGATGAAAAAATGACAAGGACACTGGCTGCATTGGATATGGTACTATTCCAAGCTGCAGTCACATGCTGAGGTTGGAGATAGGACATCAGAGTGTTGAGCACAACATGGAGTTAAATGAGCTGAGAAGGATAGAAAGAGTTTGAGTTCTTGCTCTCAGCAGCACTCCCGCACAACAGTCTCCAACAGTTTTGTATTACTTAAATTCCAACAATACATAAGCGATAGAAAACCAGTATTTTGTTCACAGAGCTAAACTGGAAGGTAGCAGAGCTTCCTTAAACTCYGTCACACAAAGGTAAATCGTTGCTGAGCCTGGTCTTTTGCTATCCAGAGKGGGTTAACAGTCTTAGCCTTTATCCTTCTCCTGAAGACGTTTGGAAGTGTTGAAGGTTTACCAAACACAGATGTCCACTCTTCATCAGCATATTTTTGCCAGCCTTTTCCAAACTTAGACCCATCAAGCAAAATATAGAAGCTTTTGAAAATTTTCAAAAGTCCAACATTCTACAGAGTTTATCAGGAAACCAGTAAAGAATCTTTCAAGAAGTGTGTCAATGAGAATACATTTTCCTTACACCAGAGCGAAGAAGTTGCCAGCATCATATCTAGATCCTGTTTTCTCAGTCTCGTTCAGCTACCCAAAAAGATGAAGGTATCTAAACTACAGTTTGACCCATGTTAAGTAGACTGCAAAACTCCATTAATACTTGGAGCACTTTAAATCAATATTTAGATATTTAATTATTTCATTAATTTTACTTGAATTCATTAGTAAAGCCTGATAAAACTACTAGGGCTCCCTGTGATTAACATACTTGAATCTGCAAAAGGTGGCAATTAAATAAAAATCTACTTGCTTTTCTGGTCTATCATAAAATTTGCATAATTTATCAATTATTTTATCATTTTGGATATATACTAAAAGTGGTTTTCTGCTTTTTAATGGTAAGTTGTATTCTACATATTTTAAATCTAGCTGCCTTATGAATATTTTTAATCAAATATAAAAATATTTTTGGCTGTGTCAAATCTGTACATTTTTTGCCTCTTCTGTCACCAAAAGCTGCTCATGTATCAAAGATCATTAAGTGTGACTTGTGATTTTCTCATTAAAAATATATTTACAGATTATATTGTAAATTAGAGCTTTTGGGGGGCATAATTATTTTTCTAGTTGCTCAAAAATATTTAGCTAACTCCACACTCTGTCAGGTAATGAGACTTTCCTCTGCACATAATTTTAGTGTTTTTTACAAAACTAAAGCCATACCCAGGATTTCTGCTGTATAGATACAGATTATTCAGTAGATCTCAACACATAGATGCGGCTGGAAGTTCACTTCAGAGGAGTGTGGGTCAGAATAATGTAACTTTAGTTTGAACTTTAATACCAAAGTATTGAATGTAGAGTCAGAAGAGTGTTCATCACAAGCCCAATATGCTTACTGTCTTTATTCTCTTTCTGTAAGCATTTATTTCAATCCATTCTATCTTGTTGACGCTATTGTTGAAAATATACTCTTCAATTGCCTGGAGACATAAAAAAACAACTACAGGAAATTACACAATGGGTTCCAATCATGCAAACACCTTTTTCTTTCAGTTTCCAAGATCCATACTGAACTTACAGTGCAGGGAAAAAGATCCAATCACTCTATCCTTCCCATTAATTTAATCATGATTTTCCAGAAATAAATGTCAGGACATACTGATTCACTGAAGTGGAGATAGGAGAAAGGCAACCTGGTGTTTTGAGTCCAAATCTAAGTAATTTTGACTATTGTTTGAACAGTGATGGCTTCTCTTGGTTTATAGAGATACCAGACCCCCCCAGAGAAAGTTCTCTGAGTAATTCCACAATTGATGATTCAAGGGCGTAGGCTTTTTTATAATAAAAAAACCTACTGGACTTACAAACTTCTATTGACAGGACTGCGTGGTCTAATACTTAACATTTGGTCAAGAAATCTTGTCCTCTTGGGCTCTGTCCCATTTTGAAAGTTCTGTTGCTTGGGATTAAATTTTACCTCCATGCAAAAAAAGATGTAATATTGGACTTTGTCGCCTGCAAGGCTATGAAAGCAATATATGTCTGATTTGCCCATCAATAAATACCCTCAACTGTTGGAAAGATTATTATCACAGTGCCATGGCTGTATTTGGGGTCTGTATCTGTGATTGTGACAATAGGTTAATATCTCTGTAAGAAAGGGTGACAATGTGTGCATAAGACTATATTATCAACCTGAAATAAAGATCCATTTTATCAATGGAGTTAAATGTTTATGAGGTGAGTAAAGCTCAAAAAAATTAATGTTAGAATTACTGATATAAAAATGTGAAACTTTAACCTGGTCAGAGCATAATAATGCAATTTTCARAAAGAAAGAGAAACCTTCCAAGAGGTATAGAAGGTAAGCATAGAAAAACATCTATAATACCCCCAAACTAGTAAGGAACGATTAGATTTCAATGAAAGATCTCCCACTAAATGAAGTAGGATCATACAAATATTGTCTGAACTCTAAGAAACCTCACCCTAAGAAGATAGATATGACCTTGTTTTTTCACAACACTCTTACAAGTCTTCGGTAAGATGGAAGCAACTCAGCTTCAAAAATGTTCCAAAAAGATATGTAGTAAACTTTTGCAGAGAATAACGATACATCCATTTGTCTTTTCTGCTGGATGTAAGAGCTGTTGCAGGAGGTTGGGGAAGAAGTTAAGTAATTTGATACATAAATGAATTGCCTCTGAAGTTAACATACCAGCAAAAAAAAGAAAAACAAAAACAAACTTCCAAAAACCAACATTTTAAAAATACTGTGTTGTTACAAAATCTGTTGTAGTTGGATGTTTGTGAATCTGATATGTTATTTATGTAAAATAAAGGAATTTTTGGATATGCATCACAATCTTAACCATTCAAATACAGATGCACACTTTCAGCTTCAGCTTGTTATAAAGAAACAAGTTTACCCCTGTCTTAAACTAGGGAACTGAGTCTGAAATGGGTCATGGACTCTCCAGTAATTACGTCTGATGTCCTGCTAAATGTGACAATATGAGAATTGAACAGTTGCTTTCTGGTTACCAAAAGTTATTGGAGTTTTTAGTTTTTTGTGGGCTTCTTTTTCCTCTTAATAAAGAAAAAAACCACAAAAATTCTTAAGCATATTCTGTGTGTAGAGAAAAGTATAATCCTGATGATGATTAATTGATGCTGTGGACGAGAAAGCATCTAAAGCTCAGAGGACTATGGTGGTGAAACTACAGTTCATTTAAAAAATAAATAAATAATGAGACTTCATTAGCTTACACTGAAGTAGAGAAACTTAAAAGTCTTCTCTAAGTTAAAAGCTGTAACAAAGAAAGCAGAGGAAGCAAAGAAACAAAGGAGCAAAGGAAATAGAAGAATGTCTTGTGAAATTAAGCAGTGGGGGTTTTTTCCTTCTCTCTGTCTTTGACAACGGAAGAAGTCAATGAAAATGATAGACTGATGTTCAAGAAATATAACTTGATTATTCTAGCAGCAGTGAAAGGGAAATGCTGCAAATAATTCATCAGAATACCAGAGAATCAAAAAGATTAAAAAAGAGAGAAAAAAGAAAAAAAGCCCATGACAATATACTGTATATTCTGGCATGATAAGTTGCTTCACACAGCAGATAATTTATCCAAGCTGTATGATACATCTCATTAAAGGAGCAACCACCAAAAGTAACTTCTGATTTGCTATGTGCTGCTCAATCTATCAAAACCCAGCCTCTTCATACTTGTAATGCTGGCACTGAGAAAAGTGTTGAAATATGTCACCTTATTTTGAAATACCTTATAGCAAAATAATATATTCCACATTACAAAGTACTTTGTTTACTGAACGACAGTGTGTTAACTACACTCAGCGTAAAACGCTGCAGTAAACAGGGTTATTTTCCACTGATTTTTAGTGCACAGTGATGGGTGTATGCTAGTCCAAGGCTTCTTATCTGACATGGCAGATAAATTGACAAAAATCTTTAGGATGCCTGATTAAATTGATAGATTAGAAGGTACACCACAACTGAGGAATAAGATGCAATAGTACAGCTTTACCAGGTTTAAGAAATCAGAGAAGGAGAGGAGCTGTGCAAGTAGATTAATTATAGTATCCACTCTTTCATGCAGCCCTACATTTTATTTTCTGCTTCTATACTCAAAAGATGAAAGCACAGAAAAACATTTTGTTTACCCAATTGGTAGTGTTTATTTCCTGGAAAGAGGAGGTGATGTGTCAAGTGACTGCTACTGAATTATGTGGCCTTACACAAATTTTGATAAAAGTTGGCACAAAACTGTTCACTGAAAAAGTTATTGCCATCCCAAATTTCTCAGAACTGCAGAGAGTCATAAAACTTATATTAATAAAATAGGAATTAGAAAAATGAAGAGCCATAACCATATGAGCTTATAAAGAGCGTGAAATGAAAAGCAACACATTAACAGAGGTCTCAGTGAAATGTCCAAGCCTTAAAGGTTCACAGCTACAGCCTTTTCTTTTTAATTAAAAAAATTAAAATAAAAATCATTACCTCAGTCAAGAGTGGTGTTTATGCTGCCCTCACAGATGTGACTGCTTCCCGGGAAAGCAGAGTAGGTATGCTAACTGCAGAGTGTTTTGGGTGGCTGATAACAACCCCAGAAGCCATGAGGCTGAACGATTATCTAGGTAACCTGTGGCAGGTGTTACCATGGTTTCAAGGTGTTTGCCATCTGAACCAGCTAGCCCACGTCTATGTGACCTAGGCCAGAGGTTCATCATTATGATTTCATTTGTTTCCTCATGAAATTTTCGCCTCTAGTCTTGTGGTCTTAAAATGAGCCCCGCCACTCATCAAGATTTGTTATGCTGTTTATAAAGGAGCAAGCCATAGATAAGATGCAATTTAGGAAGAAATTTTTAATAACCTCTCAGCTGTTAATTGCTGCTTCCCAAAAGAGACCAGAGACAAGAGTGTGTGTGTATGAATGTTCCTCCTCCCCTCCATTCCCGGGAAAAAGCTGACACACGTCCCAGCTGGTTAGTTGCCATTGCCAAGAACATCAAAGAGGAAATGCACTTGCACAAACAGCTTAGATGACACCAGACAGCTGGGGTTTGGCTCTTCCTTTTCCTTCCATTTCTGGTAGCTGTGCTTACCTCCAAGGAACAGAACTTAGAAGGAGAACTACAGTTGACTTTTGTTTTGTTCAGTCTGTTAGCATCAACTCACATCCCTGATGTTCCCAAAAGGCAACTAGGGTTAAACAGGCACCTTCCACCTACTGTTTCTGCCTGACAAAAAACCTGTTGACTTGGCAAACTGAAGTAAGGCTTAACACATAATGTAAAAGCATTCTCTGATTGTATAAAGCATGCTTTCAACTGGAGCAGAAATATTTTTGAAAAGCTACTGTGCAGTAGTGAACTTTATATTAGATTTAGATTGCAATTTAAGCTGCATTTAGAAAATTAAGCCTCCCAGCAAGAAATCCATTCTCGCCTTCCAACCATGTTCCTCAGGATAAAGATGATGGACCTGTCCTCTTTTAAAATAAAGTTGTATTCCTGTAACTATTACCATTTCTCCTCCTCCTTTCAGACTTTAATTTCATCAAATGACCAGTTCACAGTCCCTGAAAGTCTCTCTCCCCCAGTTCTAGCCCATGTTTTAGTCTTCTTCATGTAGTTGAACTTGTTCTTATCAATGGCTCTGATCACCTCTCCATAGCCAAAATTCATCCCGTTTCTGACTTGTCAGACCTTCTCCAGTAGCTCTATGACATATTTGGAACAACAGAATCACAAAAGTCAATGTCATAAAGACATCTCACATGCAGAACTAGTCTTTAACTGCAATTCTGTTTCAGGCAACGTTAGACATTAGAAAATGTTCAGCATATCCAAGGGGTCTCTTAATGCCCCCTATAAGCACTTTTCAATATATCCTCCGTAGTGATCCATACACATGGATCCCTATGATATCCTCGCTATCCCTCCAGACAACAACCAGGACAGATCTCCAGTTTCACATTTTTGTAGGTCCATCTGTATAACTAGGGTCTAAATATTTCACATTCTTTGCCAACAGCACTCTGACCCATCCACTCAGGTAAAATGGTCGCTCTGTTGGGTCTTGACTGCTAGCACATGACTTCCACAAATTTGACTACTGCTCATTTTGACTTCTTAAACAAAAAACTTGTCTTCCTTCATGAAGGGAATTCAAGAAGTGGCTACAAATTTTATGTTGGTATATATGTGCTTAAATTAGATCATCTTCAGCATCTTCCATCTCGCTACCAATTTGTTCTTCTCTACTATGTCAAAGAGAGCTATTTATTCTCATATTCATAAAGACACCATTGCCATCTCTGATTGAGTACAAGTCTGACTATTCTGTTGTTACCTCCCATCACTTAAATCTTTAAAGTRTCTTTATCCTTTTCTGGATTAGAATAGCAGCAACACTTTAAACCGTGACAGTCATTTCTAGAGTGCTCATCTGAAATGCAGGCAGATGTCCCAGAGAACATATTTGCAAAATGATTGGCTCTGGAAGATTTGAGCTGCAAAAATGTCTGGTATATGATTTGGAACTCTCTATGTTACAGAGACAGCCAAAACTCTGGGATCAAACAATGTCATGTAGAGACGGGAAAAAAAAGGGATCGTGGTTCTGAAATTTGAAAAACATCAATAAACAAAGGAAAACAATTCAAAGTTACCAACATAACAAACATTTTCAGAAGCAGCAGCTGGTAGTAAAGTTGATAAAGTACAAAGATGAAGAAAGGAGAGATTCATGAAAGCTCACGAACAGAGATGAAGAGTAAGAGGTAACTGAGACAGTGAGGCAAGTAACCTGCTGAAGTACAAAAATACATGAATAATGTGGGTCAAAGTAGTGTGAGACACTGGAAAGAATAAGCCAGACTGAAAAATACCAGCTAGAACATTGTCAAACAGGAAATCTGTTCTTCAGGAAAATATGGCATGTTTTAAAAAAAACAGGCAGACTGACAATCAGAGTGCAGAGAATCCTGCAAAAACTTTTGAAAGAGAATGAGGAACCAAAGAGTGATGATTTGAAGGAGTTAGGGAGGAAGAAAATTGGAAAATTGACAGTGTTAGAAGTGCACCATTAATGAAAGCTTTTAAAAATTTACAAATAAGTCTTCTTTCCTTCTTTTTCACATCCCACCATTTCTCTTCCAATAGAAAATAAATATCCTGGAGCCAAGCAGGTATGATTCCTGTGTTATTTTGTGCCAGATGATCCAATGTTCCTACAAGGAAACTTAACCAATTATAGACAAAGGTTCTTGCCTGACAAGAGCACAGCTTCATAAAGACAATAGATGTCAGTCACTTTTATCATCAAACTGTCTGAAAACTGAAGCAGACCTTTTCTTTTACAATTTGTAGATTGAGATTCTAAGAACTTCACTACTAAACTGCTTGATTATTAGTGGGCAGTAACTAAAACTCAACATGCATGCAAAGTATTTTTACATTAACTGAGTTTCAGCAAGTTTTTATAAAATACTTTGTTCTGCTCATTAATAATAGTTCTATTATTAATAGCCCTATGCTTCAAAACTGTCTTAATTTTCTTAAACATAACAGCAACTTCAATTGCATTTTCCTGCTAAACTGATCTGTAACGAAAAGAAATCTGTATAAGGAAGTAAAACCTCTAAACATACCAATAATATGCCACTTTTTATGGTATATTTAACTCACAATATATAACACAGCTTTCTTTTAACAATGTATTTAAATCATATCCTTTGTTACAGAATAAAGTATTCTTTATGGATTTTCACTAGAAATTAAGGAAGAATAATAGATGACATTGCACCATTTTAAAAAAAAATACATGGGGAATGTGGGAATTATATCATCATTAACATATGCAAAACTGCCCATTTCACAGAATCACAGAACTACCCAGGTTGGAAAAGATTTCCAAGATCATCAAGTCCAGCTTTTGGTAACAATCAAGACCATTGGCTAAAATCCAGTTTATAACCCAAAGAYATTTAGCTAGTTGTCACTTCCATGCCATGAGAAAAAAAAAAAAAGGAGGAATAAAAGAGGAAGAAATTTGTCTACAACTGAAATCCTTTTTTCCAGGAACCCCATGGGAGCAAGATAGTGCATTGTTTCTTAGAACATGGCTTTTAAAATTCACTATGACTGCTGTATATTATGATTGGCTCAGGCATTTGAACCAGCATACAATGAATACAGTTGTAATTTTTGCAGTCACAGAGCAATGAATGTTCCATGTTATTTTGCTTGTTGCCTATATGTAGAGAGCAATTTGTGTGGAGAACATTACTGTATCTGTCATGTTCCATCTAAAAGCACTGATGCAGAACTGCTTGGAGACAGCAGCACTGTGGTATTGATGCTCATGGCAGAAGAGATTTAGATACCATGAAAAGCTAATGGTGTTAACTAAAGAATTCTTCAATTCACTTCAGCAGAAAGGGAACATTTAAAGGAGGATTAGTTTAAGAATAAATGACAAAAACTCCACACATTGAAACTGTGCAAAGTGCATATTGTAGCAATTATGGAGACTTTTTGGTACAGTACTGACGAGCCAAATTATGGCTGCGCTGTATATTACTCTACTGCGTAGACAACTGCCTTTACATGGGATGACTTCTTATTTTAAGGGCTGCTATAAAATTATCTTTGTGCTTTAAACAAACATGCTGCAACTGCACAGAAATAAGCACCTGGAAAAACTCCCAGCTCCTTTTTTAGCCTATAAACTCCTTACTCATCCTAAAAGATCTATCTTCTCAATTTCTCCTCTGAGGTGGGAAACAGGGATAAAACTGAATTCATTTTGTTGCCTCTTGTTTGGGCTAGAGAGAAATGACTGCAACAAGGAGAGACAATTCTGTTGGGGTAAAGTCTACATGAGATCTGGGCAAGAAGTTATCTTAACTCTGTGCTGGAAGAGATGGTCTGAAGTGGTCTGCTATCAAAAGTGTTTTACAAGGTAATAAGGAAAAGATGGAAGGAATTTCCTACTCTGTCAGAATCCTCGGACCTGGATTCTCTCATCACATCAGTTCCAGGAAGGAGAGAAGTTTTGATCCTGTGTTGAGTAGGACTGTCATCAATTCACAAATAAGTACTGCCTAAGAACATAGGGTTAATTAAGGACTTGGAACTGAAATATGCTGTCTCTTAACAAAGTCATCTTAAAATGGGGTTCCTGCTCTGCTTTTCTGTTAAAGGATAATAAAATTTGATGTGTATTTATTATTATATATACGTGTATGTATGTAGACATGAACATATATGTAAAGTTAGCCAAACTCCAGAATATCAGAATGAACAGAATAAGAAAACAGAGAGCAATAACTCTTACCATGAGACAGAGTGCTCTCTCTCAGTCCTACATTTGAAATACTGATGAGGATATTTTCCCCCAGCTATATCAACCAGTTCCCATTAAAGAAAAGCTATTCTCTTTCAGATATCATCATGGGGTTATATGTGTCTCCTACTCACAGCTCAATTTTGCTCAATTTACAAGTGAAAAACATGGCTCCTTCTATGATTTGGCAGCAGAAAATCTCAACGTGGGACTCCAAAACCAATCTACCCATTTTCTTTCTTCGGTTGTAGTTGTGTTCCTTCAAACTCTTCTTTTTGTGACATTCATCTTTTAAGACAGTCAACAATGATTCAGATGCTGTACTAGCACCAGGATTTTTATATACACAGTATAATTCTCAGGCTATTATTCCATATATTGTATGGTGAATAACAATATACTTACACAAATAAATTAGATCTGGTTTAGATGGTTCCTGTTGTTGCAATTACTACCTTAAGTATTTTCATATAAGAATAGCTGCCTACTTTTTACTCCTAGCTTATCTTCCACAGCTCCTATATTTATTCCAGAGTTCCCAGTAAGACTCCTAAAAGTTGTCTGTCTCCAAAATTTTCTTTTACTCTTGCTCTCATTATGTAATAAAATTGAAGCATGTTTGGAGAGACATTACATCCATTTTTTATGTCTATGTAAAACCTAACACAAAGGAATTGTGATCTTTGTTTGAAGCATGAAAACAACAAGACAACAGAAAAGAAATATGAGTATATCCAGAGGATTTTATGGTTTTGGCAAAAAAGAAAATGGAGAAAAAGTAATGTGCAAATGTGCTGTGCCACAGTTTTTTCAAGTAATTAGATGATTCTGTGAATGGTGCCTTTGAATAAAAACAAACAGGAATTTTTCATATCATCTGTCTGATTTTTGTGACAAATTATCTCCTTGCAAACATTTTTGAGTATTTATTTCGGATGATCTATGTTGATTAATATTTTTCATTCCATTTGTGCAAAAATATCAGTTAATATTTCATACTTTCTTCTGATTCTTTACTTCTTTGAACTTATTTTTAGATATTTGCCTATTCTCTTATGTGTCTTATCAAATAATTGCATTCAGAAATCAAACCCTGTGAACTTCAGCAGAAAACTATGTTCAACCCAATTATACTTTCTGTAAAATACTCCTTTCTGAACAGTTTTTTTGCAGGTAATTTTAACCACAAAACACCACCAATGATTGCAGTCTGCTTCTGCCAACTACAATGACATAAAAAAATTTCAAGAAGAGTCAGTATTAGATCAATTTAAGAAAGGCACTCAGGAGGGTGTAAAAGGCACCCACCAGGGGTTGACTAGCACTTTAGGTACTATAGTTGAGTAGGGAGCATTTAAATCTATTTTCTTTTGACCTATAAAGACTTCTAAGTGGAGAAAAAAAACTTTTCAACAGGTACAATCTTTATACATTAATTTTCTGATGCACCAAGTCTTTCCAGGGGACATCAGGGCAAATGTTTCAAGTTAATGGAGGGCATACTGTGGTGATTTGTATCGTCTGACACACACTGAGGACAAGTAGCCATGGGATAACATTTCCTAGAACCTACTCTAGTTAGGCAAAAATATTCAGTTTAACTCTTTTGAAATCCATCACAAAGATGCACAGCAGTACATATAAATAGCCAGGCTAATAGACAAGCTGGCATAGAAACATCTGTACAGAAAACAGTTCCCTTTAATAGTAATTTGTCAATATAATTGTGTCAAACATGGTATAACCACAGATGAAKTCAGTATTAAAAAGACTTCCATCTTTGTTACCAGAATATTAGCAGGCCTTAGACATTTATTACTTTAATTTCAGAGGTAGGAGAGAATATTTCTGTTTTGTCCTGTCCTATTTTAGCATTCTCCTTGAAATTAATGATAAAACTATCAAATACTGTGCTCAGAATTCTTTAAAAGAAAAATTACACTATTTAGGATAGCGTAAACATATTGAAAACCCCAAAATTTCATCGAGTAAAAAGCACATCCAGCTAAAGAAAACTCTCCAGCCTGATTTATTATTGTCTGAAAGCAGATTTAGGAAACATCAGGGCTATGCCTGGAACTTTCACCTAGTAAAATCACGGGAAGGATTGTTGATAGGAGCAGTAACAGTGCTGTGCAATAAGAAGTTGCAACTGTTCACAGTGATCCTTGCCAGGGAGAATCCCTGTGCCCAGCTACAGACAGGGATCTCCAGATCCCTTGGCATCATTTGCCAGCAGCCAAACAGCAGCACACCTCATTTCAGCTTAACCTGTATGACATGGCTTGTCCCCTGCACTTAAGCATTTCACTGTTTCAGTGATTTCATTTGATAGCAAGATGCAAATGTTTCAGTGTTTCGTCTCAAATGGGACCAGAAACAAAGAAACCGGTGAATCTTTTTAAATATTTGCTTGCACTCAACCTTGATTTTTCAGTGTATAATTAAAATTTTACAGCTACAAGTTTCATAATAAACATTTCTCACAGCCTATACTGGAATGTAAATCACATCTAATAATTAAGTCTGAATTTTGCAGTAAAAAAACCTTACATCCTTCTAAAACTGAATTACTCGAAAAGCTAATATCAGGTCATTACCAGCACATTTTTAAGTAAATCATTAACTTCCACAGTGCATGTACTGATAATCAAACTTTGTGCTTGCTGTGTGCATTTATTAGACTATAAATTTAATTCCTCATAGCATAAAAATTATGGGGAGTTTTGTGTAAAAATGTAAGAACTATGTCTGTGATGGCTGGATGAATCTAGAAATTTTGGGATTTTCCTTCGATTCCATAATTTCCTTCTTGTCTCAGCAAGTGATACTAGAAACAGAGCAGTTAGGAGAAAGGAGGGATGTAGAACAATAAGGAAAATACTAAAAAATTATTTTACTGGGAAAAATTAGGTTGGTCAGAAAATACTGTCCAATTCTGACTACTAGAAACTGTGCTAATAAAAGCTTACTCTGTTTGCTTGGTACTGACTCTCATTCTGGGCAAGTCAGTGCTGCAATGCCTTTTCCACAAGTCATCAAGGTGCCAGAATTRAACTGGACAGAGTATAGGAATACAACTTGTAGGAAACAACCCTGCCAGGGAAAAGGATGACAAAGACAGGAAAAACAGCTTTCCAAGATTATCATGTAAACGGTGTCTTGCATCTCTCTACTCAAATGGTTATGAATAAGCAGTACATCCTTCCTAGAGAACTTCTCAGTGCATGTATTTAAAAGCTTCACTGAACTCTTTCTACACCTGCAGATAAATCATACTGACTTTTTTTTTCTTTTTTTACCTTTATCCAAATGTATTACCAGGTATAGGTGATTAATGYATCTCTTAATAATTATTTATTCTGACAAAAAACACAAGAGCTCTCACAAACATTCATGATAAAATAATGCTGATCAGTGCCAACTTTTCACTTCAAGGTGCCTCTGGATTCTGTAGCAGGACACTCAAAGCAGTACTTAGTCACCAAAAAATAAAAAAATAATGCAAGCGGCACTTAGGTAACTCGGAAAAAAGTAGTTAAATGTGACATTGACTTCAGCAGAGAGATTACCTTGACTTCTGTCACTGAAATGTGACCTAATGAATATGCTTAACCTGCATTCTCCATCACACACACACAGAGCACTATTTCAGCCCTCYAGCTTGGCAAAAAGCTGAAAAACCCCAAACTGTTAGAATTACAGCAGAAAATCCAAGGCACAAGTGTTTGTTGAGCCATATCTGGGTAGTGCAGGTCTGGTTTACGAAGAGCTGCTCTCAGCCAGAGCGCCCTGCACTGCTGCAGCCTGACATCTCCTGAGCCTGTCACTCGACACGTCTCCGCAAACACCTCCCCAGCACGCTCCTCAGAAGGCTGTCTGAAACAAACGGAAACTAAAACTGACTCTGGAACCAGACGAACCTGAAGAGCCCAGCTCAAGAGCGCAAACAGGGAACAATATGGATTGCCAGATTTTTTTGAATAATAGCAAAATTGAAACTGCCTTGGGTACATCCAAGCACAGCTGCAATAGCTAACTTATTAATGTCTTTTCATTGGCAGCCACATCTAAACAATCTGCCAAAGAAACTTTAACAGCTCCTCTTGTCATAAACGATTCAGCTGAAAGATATACAACCTTGTAAGCCAGGTGGTGAGATGTAAAAAAGGCTAGATCCTGCATGGGATAGTTGGGGGTTTTTTCTGGTTTGTTTTTTTTTTTTCAGGCTTTACAGAGAAGGCCATGTCATTGGTTGATGTAAATAATTCCTAAGGGCCTCGAAGGAATGTATATTAATATCAGGAAAGGTATTTGTTTCAGACCCACTTGCAAAACTTTTGTTAAGAAACTACGCAGTACCAGAGAAATTTGGTGAATATGAGTGAAATTAATATTTTGACTAGGTGCATCATTAAGCACATATGGAAATGACACCTTCCAATGTCCAAAAAGAGCTTTGAAAATGCTAAAAATTGCATTACTAGAATTATAATCCTGTTCTGCAGGTCCAAAAACAGGAGTTAAAGTAGTTTTTTCTCCCATTAATTTCACTAAAATTACAATGAGACAAAGAAAGTTATAGATTAAGTAATACTAAGGTTGTGATTGAAATGAAGTAGTCAGGAATAAACTAGTCTGGATTTGTCGTGATGTTTTTATTCCTCTCTAAATGGACGCAACCTTTATTGTCAAAAGACTGAAAAGAACAATTAGAAATAACCCAATAGATAACTCACAGACAAAGTGACCTTCAAAAACAAGGTTCTAAAAAATTGCAGGATGTGGGGAGAAGAGAGGGTCAACATGCCTACTTAACTTTGCTTTTCTGTTCGTAGTATAATGCAAAATAGAACAGAAATAAGGGCCTTAATCATGGTTTGGCAATATTTTACTCATATTTTTAGTATGTATACAGCTGATTATATTTAGAAGTAAATGAAATATCAGATTATTGCTTTATAACTGAACTAGAAGAAAAGCAATGCTAGGAAATTTTTTCTTTCTCCTGTTTTTCATCTGCATTTGATCACAGGTCTATGCCCATCAAACTTAATGTGTTGGGTTTTCATGGCCTGGTTTTGGTAGTGGGTGGGGCTCCAGGGGTGGCTTCTATGAGAAGCTGCCAGAAGCTTCCTCCATGTCCAGCAAAGCCAATCCCAGCTGGCTCCAAGACAGACTGGCCCACCCTTGGCCAAGGCTGGGCCGATCAGAAATGGTGGTAACACCTCTGTGATATCATATCTAAGAAGGAAAAGAATATGTTATTACACAGATGCAATCGTGGCCAGGGAAGAACAGAGAACATATGAGAGGAACAGCCCTGCAGACACCAAGGTCAGAGAAGAAGGAGGGGCAGGAGGTGCTCCAGGTGCCAGAGCTGAGATTCTTCTGCAGTGCCTGGTGCAGCCCATAGGGAGACAGCTGTGCCCCTGCAGCCCATGGAGGAGACCCGTACCAGAGCACGTAGATGCCTAAAAGAGGGCCGTGACCCCATGGGAAACCTGTGCTGGAGCAGGCTTCTGGCAGCAACATGCAGACCCATGGAGTGGGGAGCAGGTTTCCTGGTAGGACTTGTGACACTGTGGGGGACCCACATTAGAGCAGCCAGTTCTTGAAGAGCTGCACCCCCTAGAAGAGTGACCCATGTTGGAGCAGTTCATGGAGAACTGTTGCCTGTGGAATGGAAGCACATTTAAGAAGTTCATGGAGAACTGTCTCTCATGGGAGGGACCCCACGGTGGAGCAGGGGAAGGACTCCTCTCCCTGAGCAGCGGCAGAAAAAATGTGTGATGAGCTGACCATAACCCCCATTCCCTGTCTTCCTGTGCCACGGGGGGAAGGAGAGATGGGTGTGGGGAAGGTGTTTTTAAGAATTATTTTACTTCTCCTTATCCTGCTCTGATTATATTAATAATAAACTCATTTAATATCTCCCATTTTAGTCTGTTTTGCCTGGGACAGTATTTGGTGAGTGATCTCTCCCGGACCTTAACACACAAACATTTGTCATGTTTTCTCTCCCCTGTCCGGATGAGAAGGGGAGTGATAGAGTGGCTTTGGTCGGTGTCTGGCATCCAGCCAGGGTCAACCCACCACACTTACTTATGCTGAGTGACAGCTGTCCGTGGTTTGGACTCTGGGGCACGCTGCTTGACTGTGTTAGAGTCTGTCCATGGGCTTGGAAGTAGCGTGGTGTGGGTTCTCTGTGGCTGCATCCAGCCTGGAGTGCAAAGCTCTACAGAGCTCTACAGTATAACAAGTCCTGGGGAGATGGTGAAGCACACAGGGCCATTCCCTGTCCATATGCTTATTGTTTTACCCCCAGAGGGGACCAAACTACTGCAGAAACAGTGCTTCCCCAGGCCTCTTCAGCAAACACTGGCCTCATCCAGAAAAAGATGTGCAAAGGAGCATTGGAAAACACTGCAAGTTTGATAGATCAGAAAGAATCAGAGCAGCCGTTCATGTATTTTACCTTTAAACTACAAATTCTTTTATATTTTCAAGTCTTTTCATCTTAAAGCAAATACACACATGACATTAAACATAAGTTTGCTTTGGCTAAGTTTTTACTAAGGTCTTAAGATACTACAGTAATAAAATGCATGGTTTGTTTTCCAATGGCATGTGGAGGGCAAGAACAMGTTTTGTAATACATCACAGACATCTTAAATCAACGTGACACTTTTAAGTTGATTCAGTTCCTTCTATCAGCACAATATCACTAGCTCTAGGTTGCTCTTATTAGCCATTTCCCTGTTTCCCGCCTTTGGTCCCTAGGGAAAAATTAACAAACCAGTTTGTTTAAATTCTTCTTGAAATATTAGCTTTCCTGTTAACCCAAGTGACTCTGAAAATTCATTTGGAAAATAGAAAACGTAGCATACATCTGGATGACTGTACACTATTGTAACACACACATATTAGCTACTCCTTCTGTATTGCTTAAGGGACCAAGAATACATTTATCTTTTATGGAAAATTCTACCTAGCACTAGAAGTAGCAAAAAATAAATACACTGAACATCATGTAATTCCCAAGGCAAACATTAATCAGTTATGAGAAATATTATGATACAGGTATTTCAGCTCTCTTTTCCTTGTGGGACTCATAAGGTAAATAATCTAAGCCATTGGATTGATTGTAGAAAGCATTTAAACTTATGATGTCAAGATATTTATGATTTGTGCAGCCAGATATTAATTTTCCAATACTTTTAACTCATGTGATTAGCTTTTTGCTATCTACACAGAGGCTGAAATGATGGTACCTTTTAAAACTGAAACTTAGTATTTCAGTGAGTAATGTGAAAATGGTATTCTACTGAGTGAGTGTTGCACCAGGACTGTAACTTATCTGCAGCTAGACAGCACTATTTTCTTAGTTTATGTGGACATTTCAAACATTTTTCTGCATAGAGAACATTCCAAAGAGAACATCTATTGATACCAAAAGCATCCAAATATAAATTACTTTTGTCCTAATTACGTACTGAAAATTTCAGTCAGGAAATTCCACTAATGCCAACTAAAGCTTTTTTTCCTGATAACACTTTTACAGGTTTTGACTTATATTTATTTTCCCATATACTTAAGTGATCTTTCCCAAGGGAAATGTTTTATTTGTCTATATTAAAAAAAAAATAATTTTTGACATTTAAAAAGGTTTAGTCTGAAATATCTAAGCATATGTTATCATGTCAAACTTTTTCCAGTTATCTTGGAAACTTAACACCCATAAAGATTAATCATACTCAAAATATTCTAGTGTAACACAAGATGCACAAATCTAAATAGCAGGAATGTTTTAAATGGCATTCAATGAAAAGCAGCTGTCCTTAAATGAGATATATGTAAATATGGTAAATTAATTTAATATTTTGATTCTTGCTATAAGCTATAAAATATTGTAGGCATAATAAAAGTTAGGAACAACTGAAAAATACACACAGAAGGGAAAAATTTGTTTTCAAAAATGCGGCCTTTTTTCTACATGATATCCTCATATAATGAAAAGTTCTGAAACATTAAATGTTTAATTTGGTTTTGCTCCAAATCAAAAACAAAAAAAACAACATTAAAATGTTTTGTAATGCAAAATAGTCATCTCTAGCTTTTATCCACTCCACTCATTAACTTTTGTCAAATCAGTGCTATTCATTATGGGTGAGTTTCTTTGTGAAATAGAAAATAAAACTAAAAAGTCCGTAACTCCAATCCTCAAGTTGTTCAATTGCTCAATTTTGTGAAGAACCARTACTTTTTTTCTTTTGGTTTTGTTCTTATCTTAGTTTTAGACATCTGGCTGGTTTCTGTTTTCCAGTGGGCATTTTCTTTAATGTGTGGGATTCACAACATAGAAAAGAGACTTCACCAAGTATCCAAGCACCAACATTAGGTGTGATTAAGTCCTATTCAAATGCTGCATCTTAACTCATAGTTAATTTTGTAAAAAAAAAAAAAAAATCTTGTTTGTTCYTGGCGACCGTTCCTTATTTCCACCCTCTTTCCCCACACTTTCTGGACAACCATTCTTAGACTTCAAAGAAGAGGTCAATTTGATAATCATCTRCTTCAGCAGCTGACTCACTTGGAGTGACCTGCCTGGGTACATCTTCCGTTCTAAAACACTTTTCGCCTATCACTCTCCCAATTTTGATCCAACTTACACGAGATTTTGCGCCACGTGCAACATKACATGAAAATTCTATTTGAAATCTGTAAAATGAGCATGAAGCAGAGCTGGAACAGGACATCTTAGTACATCTGAACAGGATACCTTTAGCATTAAAAGGTAGAAAACAGAATTTTTTTATGGACAAGTTAAGATGAACCTTATTCTGCTTATTCAACTATAAAATATAAGACTAACCTGAACTAAACTTAGTTCACAAAGATGCTTGTTTTTTCAACCCTTTAATTTTGATTTTATAAAACCCAAGAGATTTAAATGACATGCACACCTTTCCATCTTTGTTTACATGGAAATCTTCATATGCAGAAGGACAAGTGCACATGAAAATGTACAGCTGAAATGCATAACAACACAGAGTGTGGGYCTTTTCCTCTTTCAGGAATTGCAAGCAGCAAAGAGGGGCATAATAAAGCTATAATTAAAATATGTAGCTTTCAAAGGCAGCATGTATACTCGGTCTGTATGTGCTGTGCTTTACATACTTACACAAAACAAACGTAACAGTGACGATTCGAAGTTTAGGTGTTGGCACCACCCAAGTGTCACTAAACTTTGTCACTAAACTGTGACCCACACTGGATAAGTGAGGCTGCAAGAAAAAGKCCTGGAGTAGAAGTGCATTCTTACGCAGTAACATTTGAAGTCTGTATTTCCCACTTGTCCCATCCACAGAACTCCAGTTTTCTGAGTATGCATCAGAATTGCAGTATCCCTTTCTGTAGAGCTGCTAGGAGTATTTAAATCCTAATGAAAATTTATTTATGAATAGATTGAATGAACTACAAAAAAACCTCAAATCTTAGGCAATCACTGCCCTAAAGTTCAATATTGTTACTTCAGGCAATATTATTACCCTGTAATAAGGTCTCCTGTTTCCTAAGTATAACTAATATACCTGAATTCCTAGACATAAGACCTTGTGTTCAGCTGTGTTAAACACACACAGGCCAAATGAACTCACTTAGCAAGAGTACTCAGATTAGACTGTAAAGCAGATTTATCTGTGCTCTGATTTAATATTCCATTTCATTCAGCTGCCAACTTCACAAGGATTTTTTTCTTCCAGTCCTTGATACAAACCAAGAAATTGTGATTCACCTTTTCCTCACAGGAAGCTAATTTAAACAATGACAATCCATCCTTGCAATTTTCAGACCTATTAGACAGTTTGCATCTATTTAAGACTTCCTGAACTCTAAACAAAAAAACAAAACGAGAAGGATTAATATGCTTTTCAGAATTTCGTGCCATAATCCTTATATTAGGATCTATGCATACTGTATGACCCTGCCTAATATTAATTAAATTATATAATTTTTTAATTACATACTGACTGGACCCCGAGTGCCCAAGTGCAACACCTCACTAATTTGTTAATTGGTACATATTTAATTGTATCTCTAAGGTTCCTGCTTCACTATTACCTTATTAACATCTTTTTACATCTTGTTTTTTTTTCACCTAGCCTTAGCCTTTTTGGTCTTCTCCTTCCAATATTTCTTCTACTGCATATACTTCATTCGTCTGGATCCAAACTCTTTTTGAGTTAAAAACTGCCTTTTTAACCTCTCAGTGTCTTCACATCGATTTTATTTTTGCTATTTCAGAAAAGAAAACCTCTAGCACTGACGGGATGTTATATGGGCCACAAACTAAAGATTTTGTATATAAAACAATCTACAACTGCAAAAGTTCTCTCTTAATGCAACATTTCTGTTTGCACTTCAACTCTTCCTCTCAATGGTATGACCAAAGTAACACCAGTGCAGCAATTAATGATGCAATCTCTAAAAAAACACAAAGTAACACTGCACTAGCTACAGGCCTGGAGTGGGTAATGTCTGCTCTTATGCTTTTACTGTAGTTTTGAGAGGTTATGGGAACTTCTGTTTTTAACATGAATTCCTTAGTATACCCCTAAGGAAATCAGAGAAATAGTAATAATACACCAGTAGGCAACGTGACTAAAATTTACAAATTAAGATCCAATTTCCAGTATTTTCCTCTTTACCACAATTTCTTATTTAAAAACACAAAACAAAAAAACTTATCTCAGAACTTCAAGCAAGGAAAAGCCTTCAGTGGTGTGTTCTGAACCTTTATCTGCAAAATTTTATTATAATCACTTCTTGTCAATTTTTCTCTCTTTCACAAAGAGATAAACATCAAAAAATAATGGAAAACAAAGGTAAAAACAATCAAAAAATCAATGCAGCAGTTCAAAAACCAGCAGTTCAAACCATTCAAGATCTTTACAGCAAGAGTGGTGAGGCACTGGAACAGGTTGCCCAAAGAAGTTGTGGGTGCCCCATCCCTGGAAATGTTCAAGGCCAGGTTGGATGGAGCTCTGAGGTCTAGTGCAGGTGTCCCTGTCTATGGCAGGGGGGTAGGAAAGAGATGATCTTTAAGGTCCCTCCCAGCCCAAACCATTCTATGATTCTATGACCATGTAGACTGACAAAATCAGTCAACACCGGAAAGCTCAGCTACCAAAGAAAAGTTCTAGCCAGGAAAAATTTCAAACTGGTGCTATTGAATACAAAATAAAAGAACCTGAAACAAATTCCCAAGCTAGGCTGAAAACCTAAGTACCATAAATACTATGCCTATGTTAAATTTCACACTGATTATCTTTGGTTGGCCAGTAGATCAAAAAGAAACAAAATATTTTATAACAAAATACTTATTAAAAAATGGTTACTAGGTTTCCTCATATGAAAACCGGGTGTCTTTACTTCTCTTAAAACATATCTATACAACAGATATGAAAGGTCCATTTACTTCATAAGGACTAGGCAGACTATAAGCAAGTGCAGAACTTGGCTGAGTGATTGTAATTACTTTGCAAAGCAGAAGTGAATTTGAGGTGAATGCCTGAAAGCCATATTACGTATGTCAGTTATCAAAATTMATACAAATTCTGTAAATATTGACAAGGTAGATTGACTGTAATGTAAAGGTAAGGGTTGTAAGAAGCTCATCCTTTTCCTAGCTCCAGAATGAAGCCACTGACACTCGTTTTTACTCTTTATGCTGTATGTTAAGTATATTAAGTCAGGGAATTCACATTGTTTGTTGGCAGTCTAACTGCATTTTAAAACCAAACTATCCATACACAAAGAATTAAAAAAAGTACTGCAAGTTATAATATCAAACCCAGGGCCTGATCCTGTATTGGACATAAGGAAGAGGAAAAGTAAAATGTATCTGTAAATAGTAATTATGCTTTCAAAATCTTTCGACTTAATTGAACACTGTACACCGCAAATTTATGTTTTGACACAGAGATTATGAAATAGAGGTAAAATAAAGATGTTCAAGAACCACCCTCTTACAACTGGTTATCAAAAGTTTTGGATTTAGGCTTTCTACTTTCTAAGGCAGAGCACTGCAGCCAACCATAAAGAAATCAATGTCTGTTACATAGCTCTTATCTTCTGATGATCTCACTCATCAGTTTACTTTAGAGATACTTTTGAACCCACAATTTGCTAGCTGGTTTGAAATTTTCCATAATGAGTTCTCCATCCCTAGTTCAAAGTAAATCCTGTACTCAGGATTAGAGAGGGAGTGACTTGACTACTGCATCCTCAAGGTAATTATTTCTTTTCTAAAAGTTTAACCTTGCACTTTCAATTTAACGTTATTTAGATTAAATCTTCAGCTTTAAATATATGGATATCACAACCAGCCAAACCATGCAGAATATAGCTTTAGCACTGAAAAATCTTGCTGCACTTTATTAGTCTTTTAGATGCCTGGTTTCGCTGTGTGACCAAGAAAAAAAAAAAGAGGCTACTATATCAGGAGCAACTGAAAAATGATGGGAAAGGATTGCAGTGTTCTGCCACTGAAGAATATTAATACAATGAGTCATCTGGCTGTTGCATGATCCTCTGTGTTGGCCACGCGGAGGGGAATAATGCAAAATTAGTAAAATCCTAGCGTTTGTCTCACCTGTGGGGTTCTCTCATGCCAGCTAACAAGCTGCTAGATGATGTAATCAAAGACACACAAAACTACCTTTCCTCAGCATCACACTGGTGCATTGTGAGCACTACAGCACGTTCATGTTCAGAAGCGGGGCGAAGAGAGTAGTAGGGTAGGCACAACCAGCTGCCTGCTTATTCCAGAGGCTCAATAGGGGGCATACATTTCTTCTGTGATAAAATATCAATGAACGATGTTATTCTGCATGTAGAGTCAGATAAAACACTGTAACAACTTTTCAGGAGGTATTCACTGAAACCTAAAGAAGAATTCATTTCAGATAAGCTCACGCTGCTTTTGTGTTCCCTTCTCTTAATCATTAGAGTGATTTTCCCTAATTTAAATGGGACATCACAGAAAAATGTTAAGAGTCTTGAATGCTTGTGTACCYGCATGTCATCATACATGAAAGGGAACTTAAGGGAAGAAAAATCCTCGCTAATAACCCAACATAGAGGTAAATTGAAAGAATCATGCCAAGATCTGACTTCACAGCAGTAAGACAATGCATCTCATCATTTAATGAGAACAAAATGAGAGAATATTGAACTATTGACCCAACTAGTGTTTTGAAGTGTAGGAAAACTTAGCAGAATTTCTGAGGCAAGAAATATGTGGGCTACAAGTGGTAGAGTTTCCTATTAGTGTCCATTTTCATTCTTAAAATCACATGCCACTTCTTCCTACTACTGCTTTCTGCTTGTGAAAGATTGTTTTATGCAGAGGAACTCAGGCTCTTTTCAATACAAGTGTGACAGCTATGATAKCCAATGAGAAGCAATATGGGCAGCTCAAAGCAATGCAGAACGGAAAGTACTTGCAACCCGGTCCAGCACCCTTCCAGATGCCATCAGAGAGGTAGGGAGGATGACTGCTTCCAGTAGCATTAGTTTTACGAGAATATTTGAATATATGTCCTGTTGCTGTCATAGAATGCATCGTATATAAGCCTCACRTAAATTGAGAATATACAAAACAAGAGGTCAAAGCTCACTAATCACTTTTGGTAATACAGGCTTCAAGTTTATGAAACTGGCCACTTGTAATGACTTTTAATTGATATTGGTTTGACCATGATCTGGCATCCATTACTAAAGAACATACCAATGATAGAAAACAAATGAGCGTATGACTGAAAATTTGAAGAATTGTTTTCATAGTATTAACACTGCCTCAAAATATGACACTTAGCTCAGAGAATTAATCAACTCAGATATAAATCATTTTGCTTAATTGAAATGGCAAATTCTGTTCTAGTACCAAAGAACTACAGCTCTATTGTCAAGAAAGAGGAAGGACACAAGACATGAAAAAACAACTTGCTTTCCAACATCACCACAGTCTGGAATTCCACCTGCCAACTTGCTCAGTTACAAATGGGGAATGATCCCCTCATGATTTTAAATGGTACAACCTCAGTGGAACTGCAAGGGTCCATCGGGTTTACACTCCAGTAGAAATCATGACACTGAACCTGCAAGATRTACACATTACTTAGCCAAAGTAGAAAGTTAAGCACAGTGTATAAATCTCTGCTGACTCAAAAGCCAACATACTGTATTCCTTGGCATTCCCAATGTTCCACAGGGACTACAGAATTAGCTCCTCTCATCAGCAGCTGCTGTCACTTGTAAGCAAAGCAGAGTACATACAGTTATGAAAGAACAGATTTCTGGTTTTTGTCAGGTTATCGCATTGATAAAATTGTCTGTTAAAGTATTGTATTATGACGACGTCAAAGAAAGAACGCATTCTGGTTATAGAGCGAGTTTGTGTGGCTTGTAGCCACTCTCCTGCCTAATTTTATAGGAGAGTTATCTGTTATCTACATAACACAGACTCTGCTAATGTAGTTATATGCCACCCAGAATCCAAGCCCGCCTTGGTGTTTCCAGCCAGCACTTCCAACTCTAGCATTTTTCCAGGTTAGGAACACAATTCAAATGCTCGGTTATCTGCCCCCATTTCCATAAAATGCCAAGCAAGAGCTTAGACCATCACAGAAATATTATATCTCATAAACTAAGCATTTATTTATGTCCATAGCTGGACCTTCAGATGAACCTTAAAAGATAAGTAATTTCAATGTTCTAACACAGCACGGTTGACTTGATAGTCTCAGCTGCCACAGATGGTCTTTTTTTSTTCTTCCTTGGTACCTCCGCTAATAGAACTTCATTTAACTACAGAGGGAGAAACTGGCACAGTTTAAAGATTTCCAGGTTGGTTTTGGTTTTTCTGTTGTTTTGGGTTTTTAGGAGGGTTATTTTGTGCTTATATATATTAGTTAAACATAGGAGGTAAATCAGAGTATAAACCACAACTTTCTTAAAACACTACTCAAAACCTGAGAATACATTTCATTGGAAAAGACATGGATATAAATGAATGTGTTTTATAATTACTTTGAGCTCAGTTTTCTCCCATGAAGTCAGTTTTGCTATTATCACGTTTACTGTTAACTTCAGGAGCAGCAAGAACACGCTCCTTTATGTACAAGTGATACCGATGAGGTTTGCCATCACAGGATCACACACAAAAATAGTTGTAGAACACATTAAATAATGCAGTAGTAACACTAGCATATATTGATTTGGGATAAAGAAATTTTTTGAGGAAAAAAAAGACTATTTTAAAAGAGGCAATTAAACTAGAAAAACAGTATGATATGCATTCTAAAAATATATACTTTTCCATTCAATTTTCTAAATTTAAGCCCAAATGCTTTGTCTTCGGGCTTAATTTTAGCCCCATTCTACTGCAGGTAAGTCTTCTGCAAATTCTAGCCTGAGGGCATACTTTTTTTCCTTTGTGTTTAATGCTGTTTGAAGCTGCCTGAGTGGAACTTGTGAAATTCCCAGCATCACAAGAGAGGTTTGTGTTTTCCATTTAACCCCTGAGTTCTAACTTCTGTTCACAAATTGTCTGAGCAATATGCTACATGCAGCACTTTCCACATGCTGATATGGATGTTGGGCTCCATTCAAACGAAAGCAGAGCATGTTTATTTAACTATTGATTCCACCTAGACATCAATATTTTTGCTATAAAAGCTGTACCTGGATGTTGTGGAAAGTGAGGAGGGTCTAGATAAAACTTGCAGGACTTTTTTTCAGTAAGAACATAAGTTCAGTGTGAGTAAAAAAACAGACCAACAAAGAACTCACTAACAATCATAGGAAGGAAAGATTTAAATTACATGGGTAGTTATCTGGCAAAGACTACAGTGGTTTATTTTTATAGACAATGCAAAAGCCTTATATAAACAAAGGAGGAACTGAATGTACTAGCTTTAAGGCTTTATTCAAAGAACTTACACCTGAAGTTAATATATTTTTAGAACTGATAAAACAAATGTAATTTAGAGTGCTCAGTGTGCTAAATCTACTTGGCATGCTCTACAGCTTCCTCTTTGCTGCTGTAAGATTCGCTGCCTATAGCTTTTGGCAGTCCCAACAGAGCCAGCTCTTTCCACTAACAAAATACAAAATGCAAAATTAATAAAAGGACCCTTTGAAACTGACAAAAGTGCCTCAGGCAAACTATCTGCCCAGCAGCTGGTTAAAATTTAATCAGTTATTTTTTTCCAGTCCTGTGTATCTTTTGTATGGAGCTCCCCAGACCGAGTGCGGTCAAAGTTTGTTAAAAAGAAAGAACAGATAAGTCTCTCTCTTTCAATAAATTAGCTCCAAAGCTAGTTTGTTTCTGGTTTTTATTGACAAAATACGCTAATTGTTTTGGTCTCCCCAAAAGCATCTAAAAGATCCATTGACAGATTTTATCTAAATGCAAGAAAATTAACGCAAAAAGCCTGATTTGGATTATGGTGAAACTGTAATGCTTTTTATCGTGCACTATTACTTTAAACCTTTAAATAATTTTTGTGGAGGTGGGTTTTAGCAGTCATGCTGATTTTAAGCATTAACACTATCTGTTACAGATGAGGAATATAGATTCACTGAGTAGTCAAATGCAAAATATAGGGTTGCTCTTCAGTTCATTTAGTTTTCATACTTAAAGACTGTTTCCAAGCATTCAAGTGAAAAGGAGGCATTTTCATGAACCACAGAGTACTTTAAGAGTGGACTTGCATATGTAGATCAGCTTCCTTTCTAGTATCAGTCTCATCTTTGAAATCTTAGGTTAGACCTTCAAAAGTAACTACATGCAAAAAGTGTTTTGCGTAGTTTAGGTAAACTTTAATTCCAGGGATATATTTCCATGCACTAGACTGAGTGCATAAAAATTTACCTCTGATTGAATGTAACTTTCAGCTGCAAAAATTGTAGCAGATGGCATTTTTTAAGAACTCCCAATAAGCTCACACAGTCTATTAGCATATGCTTTATCATAACACCCAGGAACTGTAGGCTTAGAAAAGGACTCCGTTGCATTTCATTTATTACGGTCACACCATCAGAGTGTGGAAGTTTCCCCAGAATGCCTAAAGTAGAAAAACAGAAAGGCTGTTCTAGGAAGCAAATAAGGCAGCATGAGAAGCATGAGGATACTTGTTATATGTATTTAGTTAAAAGCCAAAGGATAAACTTTAAAGATTAGCTTTGGCTATTGAGATGGGGTTTTTTAAATTCAGTACCACTAACACTTACAACCAACCAGAGGTAAGACAAAAACTACATCTTTTTTATTTAATACATTGAATTAAAATTAGAAGTCTACCCAAAACATGGATTTCATGGTAATTTTACTTTGGCATACTACCTCCTGGCAGAGCAGGCATGGATTTTATTAACAATTCAAAGTATCATGGTGGTGTCAAGTCATATTTATAGAGCAGAGTAAGGAAGTTTATCGTGATTTATAATGCCAGTGCAAAACTGATTCCATGAAACCTAATATGCAGCAACCTCTCTGTATCTGTGTGATGACATCCCTCCATGTCCCAGCTGGCCTCCCTTGACTCACAGGTGTCCACACGTAGGTACAAAATACAGTCCAATGATTATCTGCTGCCAGGATCATCAATTCTGTCCAACAAGTTTTATGTATTTGCATTCTGCAATGCCTTATTTTTCCCAAATTTTCATTTCCCAAAATAAAAAATGTATAAGAACTCTAAAATTTTTCAAAATAGCTGAACAACTTGGTTTTCAGTAAATTAATGGTACAGACAGCCACCTTATTAAAGTTCCCTCACTAGTATATGTTTATCCTAATGTTCTTGCAGTAGTATCTAATGAGTTGGTGCAGTAACATTGTGCTATGTAAGACACTGCCTCAGGCTCTACAACGAGCCCAGAAAGCCCAAGGCAGGCCCCAACTACACCGACACATAAACAGATTCAGCTGCAGGTGGAAATGCTTTCAAGCTATTTACCTTGAGCAGATCATATGTCTTTCCTTAAATAACCAAGATAATATGGCCAATAAAACCTCCAAGCAGAGCCTACTTACAGGCAAGGATTTTGACAAATGATTTTCTTCATAATCTTAAAGTCTATTCTTTATTGATATGGCTCTCTACTTATTTTTAATAAAACCAAATGTCATTAATTGCAAATTGCAAAGTTCTCTCTTCATTCTTTAAATCTAACAATGTAAAAATAAGAATATGAATACTAAAGCATTGTGAGAAGAGTTATATAAATCTGCATTTAACTGACAGAGAGAAACCAAAACTGCAAACTCTACATTTTAGTTGAATATTTATTTGGAGAAATAAATTCATTTTATCACAACAATTCTGTTATGTTTATCCATCCTGGTATGCTCTGTATTTTTTTATACTCTGACGTTACTCACTCTTCCATTACTATCCTAGTATTAATAAAACAAAACAGTGTTGCATTACCAGCCAGTATCCCCCTCTGTAATATATAACTTCTAATGCTTGTGAAGTCTTGATGATATCTAATTGAGGAGAAAGTCTGGGCCTTCTGTGCTGCTAGAAACGGACGACCAGAATTCCGTATCCTATTTTCGCCTAGCTCAGGAAACTGTGCTGACAGCTCTGGTATGAACACCTACCTCCACCTCTGCTTGGGTTCAGCCACAGCACTGTTACTTTATGTATCCTACAGACTGAGGGGCTGCTCACACCAAACTGTTCTTGTGCTTCCATAGCTCAGGCAGGGGTATTATAGAATAGTCAAAAATGCATAAGAAAGAAATTACATCTTTGAGGTAAACATGAGATGAGTGTGTATACATATACAGGGCTGCTTTAGAGTACATTCCATCCTTTAACATCTCATGAAATCCACAGCCTAAGACTGGTCTCATCAGCATACAGGAAGAAAAGACAGATAAATTATTCTTAGGAGATAGCAAAAGGGACATCCTCCTTATAGATCAGCATTTGGAAAATTCATCTGACATGCGAAGTATCCTGGTTCAAATGCCTTTTCAGGTTCTGAGGACACTTGTCTGGACAGCCATTAGGAGATGAAAGAAATAAGTTCGTTTCCCTCTCTATATAATTATGTGAAGTATAACAAGTTATAAAGCAGAGAATGGGAGAATTCCCAACTAGAAAATCCTTTTTCAGATTAACTGCTAGAGCGAGATCTTGCACAGGGAGTGCTCTTGAGATAAAAGGGAAGAAGCATCGTGTTCCTCTCACATTTGCACTGTGCAAGCCCCAGGTCTGTACGAGCCGTGAATAAATCCTTACCTTAATTGGACCCCTCAGGAAAGACAGGTAGAGGATCACTTTACTGTGAATTGTAATAGGATCTGTGAAAAGATCTATAAGAGATGTTGGCAGTCTTTATGTGTTCTTGATGGCCCACAGAGATGTAGCTAACTATTGCAGTTCAGCATTCTATGCTTTTGCCAAAGAATGCCTTACCTGCCAAATTGTCTTCCCTACTGTACTCCAACTGTCCGGAGTTTTGTGGATTCCTTTTTTTTCTTTTTCTATATTACTAATACTTAGGACATGCCTAGGGGTATTGTAACTTTGCTTGAAAAAAACTCTTTACAAACCTAGCTATCTGTTCAGAAATCTCAAGAGTTACGTAACTTTAAGCATCACCCAAAACCAGAGAGAGGAAGAGGAGAGGTACTACCATTGTTGTGGTTCCAAGGATCTACAATCTGATTCCAACACTCCAGTAACAAGTGCATCCATTGTGTGATCTCTTTTGTACTTACTACAGAAAATGCATTCCTTGGTTCTTGTAGGATATGAGGAGGGCTGCTAAACCGAGCTGCAGTGAAAAGAGCACAGTTTCATTTCTATGAGTAATGTGAACCTAAATTTGTATGAGTAGTTCTAACCAATAAGATGAAGATAATGAAGATATCAGATATTCTGCTCAGAAATAGCAGAACACGTTCACCCTCTAAAAATTCATTTCCCTTCTCTTTCTTTTACATTGGGAGGACTGGAAAGGGACTTTGTGCATTGCATGAGAATCTAAACAGGAACCCCACTTCTGATTATTATCAAAGAATTGTCACTCACACTTACAAAACCTGTGGGAAAGCTTGCAAAGTAATCAAGCCTCAATAATTATTTGGCACTTGTTGATCTCCCTTTATAAACTAATAAAAACTATCTATGTGAAAACTAAAATGAATAATAATAGACATATGGACAAACAGCACTAAGTACTTATATACCAATAGTAGAGTAACTCAGCTGCATATCAAGACAGTAAAAAAAGGTCCAGTTTTATCCACTATCCATTTTATTCTTTATCCAAGGTCATCAGGCCTGGGAGGTAAAAGATATAATATTCATCTGAGAGTTGAATAGACTGAGAAAAATATTATTAAAATACTTAAAAGTGTAATGATATCCTTGATGACTGAATTATTCTGCAATATACAAGAAAGGTTTAAAACCTGATGGTAAACCTTCTCTCAGATCACTAGGTTTAATGGTAAGATAATTAAGATAAAGAGTATTAGGTTACCAAGTACAATTAATCTGATCTGTGATTAATTCAAGGAAGGTGGAGATTTGAGCTACACACGCGAAATATACAAAATGAGTGTCTGATTAGGAAGAAAAATGTGTAATAAAGTACTTTCAGAAGAATAAGACCAAAGACACAATATAGATATATTGTGCTGGAAGTAAGTCATATTTCCTGGAGGGTCAATTACAAGTTAGATCAAAACTCAAAGCTCAAATCTGAAGTTTTCAGGTTTCAGGAGAGCGCAAGGAGCACAAGCTCAGACTCAGTCTGCTATCCCAAGTTCAGTAATCCCCTACTTGTTACAAGTACCTTACACATCCGTGATGGAATACCTTGAACTCAGAGGCAAGATTTTCCTATACGCTTTTACAAGAACAGCTGGTAAAAAGGCAGTAGCCCTAACRTCCTTGGTATCTGTTAATTTTTATGAAAATTCATTTCTCATTTACAGAGGGTCAGATTCTATCACTGTTAACATAGAGTTAAAACTGTTTTCTCAGTAATTCTATTAAAAATAGTAGAGATGTATGTAAAGGGCAATAGTGACTTTGGATTTAAGTGACAACCTCTGAAATTAAAGGAAGAGAGAATTTTAGGCTCTCATTAACCATCACTGTTAATAAAGGAGATTCTGTAAAGTTATGCCTAAAGTCAGTTCATAATGTAAATACTTTTCAAATCCTATTGATTCCTGTGAACAAATCTACTATACAGAAGAGACAGTACATGTTCCAGAGTTACAGAATCATACACCCCGTTTGGTATTTCACTTGGGTTTCATATTGTATGTATAAATAGCCGAGACACATGTATTAATACATCAGCTAAAATTAGCAATACAGTAATTTAAATGCAGGGAGCATTTAAATAAAAATCAAAGAATATAAAATAGCCTTAATCTTTATACTGTAGCAGCTTTATCCAAGCTCGTCTCGGTAGGCATCGTGACATTGCCTAACAGTTGTAGAGAGCACACACAGCGAAGTACTGCAGCTTTTATTTTGCCAGAAACCACAGACGTTTGTTTTTATTAGCATATCTGAGGTATACTAACTTTGTGCCTGTAGTGTGAAAAAGACAGGTATTTAAGTAACCATCTAAAAGTATAATTACGGACAATTTGCATATCTTTCATGGTTCTGTCTTTTGTAAAACGATGTGGCAACAGTGATCGTATGAATTTCTATCCATTGCTCTGCCTTCTGATAGTAGGCTTTAAAGTATCAAATTGAAACTGGACATGTAGGTCTATCAACTATATTCAGAAGGAAAAAAGGGGGTCAGGGCACTCTGTCTATGTATAGCTTATATCCAAGAATATTTCTGGAAGACCTTCATTCACAAAGGTTCCACGTCTGTAAATTTACATGGGGAAATACTTTCTTCTCATTTTTCCCCCAAATTCCCCCAATTTTCCAATTTTTAACCTGCCCCCTAAATTAATTTGATCTATTATCACACCTTGATTGAGCCATAAACCACTGAACTGCAGACAGCAGTAGGTAGGGAGCACAGCAGCCTTGCCAGATTCTGGCCCAAACACAACAGTGTTTGCTGAAGAACCTATGTTAACAAAAACAACCTGGGTCTACTTCCAGACGCAGCCAAATGTCAGGATGAATCATTTTCCTTGCAGGAACAAGTTCCAAAGGCAGTACCTAGACATTGGAAAAGACTACAGGACCTTTAGCTGTGGCAGATGTTCTGCTGTGGTTTTGAATGAATGTGATATACATGACAGTCTGGGGAAAAGAAAGCCAGCTAGAGACCATAAAGATGGAGTTTTAGAAAATGCCGAATATTTTCAACATCAGCTCAACMGTCACTTGAGAAAAAAATCCATATGAAAATTTAAAAATGCATTATATCATTAACAGAACGCTACACTGGCTGACAGTGCAAGATCAACAATTTTCCTGTCTGAAAATTCCACCACAAAAATCTACATAAATATATTAAATTTTTTAAATCACATTTAAAAATGCACACTTCTGATACAGAAATAGTGGAAATGAAAAAAAAAATTGTTTTGTTCTACAGTTGAATGGTAGCAAATTTCAAAATTAACACATTAATGTAAGTAGAAAGTATTAAGTTAGAAATTATAGTCATTTCAAAGCTACTGAGATGAGCATGGTATAAGAACATAACATTGAAAATGCTAGATGTGTATTTCTCAAAATTGACTGTAATTTCTCCCTTCTTTTTGATTTTTTTGATTGGATGTTGTTGCTGCTGTTGTGTTTGGTTTCTTTTTCTTTTTTTGTTCTATTTCAATGACTGAACCACTATTATTCACTGGAATCCATTGGATACCTAATGTGAGTGGCTCTCAAACCATTTCATGCTTGCTACAACACACCTTAAAACTTCTGAGAACACTATTAGTATGCAATTTAAAGTTTTTCCTTTTATCTGCAAGATTAAAAGTTATTAGTTCAAACAGGTGTGAAGTGTTTGAGTTGATTAATTTTTTCATTTATCTTTCATTCTAGATGCTCATCAAAATCTAGATTTGAGATAAAGTTCTAAAATGGAATAGAGTGTACGTAAATGTTGGAAGATTTGATGGACCACTTACAGTTTTTCATGACTAGACATTTATTTTGACTTACCTGATTCATGATGCTCTCCAGCATAACAATACACAAGGCTTAAAAGCAAAAAAAATCCCCTTTTTGATTAGAAAGCTTAAGACAGTCACAAATACATTGTCTTGTGAAAGTATTATCATATCATAGTACCAAGCGTCAGAGCCAAGAACACAACAAAATCTTCCCTGGATGGATATTCTCCTTACTGTCTATTAAATAATGAACTGGGAAGACTAAGGGTGAAATCAACTTGAATTAGGTATCAAATACTTACTCTGTTATTTATCTGATGTTTCTACTGCTGAGATCCTTGACACCAAAAAAAAAAAAAAAGAGACAGACTTTTAAATTAGGAAACTATCTGTCACCAGAGGAATCATAGACCCTACAGGTGCACATACTGGCAACTGCTCTAATGAAGAGTGGCTTTTGTTTCTCTCAAAAATGATAAATTAATGAGCATAATTCAAACACATTGCTCAGAAGTTTTAAATACACTGTATGAGAGACTTTTTAAAGAAAGAGGTATTGATGCAGAACACACACGAAGATGCTCTGATCTCCTTATGCGTTCTTCCATTGATGGGATTACAGGCTAGTTTTAAAACCACCACGAGACGAAAGCAGTCGATATTATCACAGTGAATTACAAAACAGAAGGCTCTTCCTTCACTCAAAACTAGTTAAGTACAAGAGTGGTTATCAGAAATAATCCAGCCTTCCTCCTGACCCCCAAACCTTAGTCAGCTCCCTGTCCAAATGAGGCAGGCCAGCTCATGTTCTCATCCCCAGGAGCTGCCCACCCACACATATGCACCTAAACACACCTGTTTGAGTGAAAAGGTGAGAACACCACTTGAAAGCCCATTTTGTCTTCCACTTTGGACTATCTATGCCTCAGACACAAATGACTGAAGTTCCTAAACAGGTTTGGAAACATAATGCTCCAGCTGTATCAACTTCCATTTTGGAAAGTATACAGCTACGGTGGCTGTGCTGTGGAGATCTTTTGTATATTTTGACTTAGAGACGACAAAATCTGGAAATCTCAAAGCTCAAGAAAACCTTGGTTCCTTGACTTGTATCTCTTATGACTTCAAAATGCCTACCTTGTGGCTATTAAAATTTGTCCCCATTTCACGCAAATTATTTGAAATATTTGATGAGTCCTGTGAAAAGTAACGAGTTTTTTAAATGCAGAATCAGGAGGAAATCAGTGATACGCAACTTTTGATAAAATCTTCTGATAGGACTGGAGCTACAATAAAAGTCTTTTGTCCACAGTCTGAGCTAATATTACTAAGTGTAAGGAAGGGCATCAGCATGTTAGCTAATTATGTTTTACTCAACTTTTAAAAAATCAACCACCAATTTTACAGGCAATTATACTGAGGTACAGTAAGAACAACTGGCAAGCGTGGCAGGGAAGTATATACTAAAAGGAGAGATGATCAGAATATCGTGGAAATTTAATCATATGGGCTCCTTCAGAAGTCACTTCTGCCAGGTAATACCTGAAGACTTTGCTCTGGATTTATGTACTTAAACTGCACTATTAGCTGATAATTTAGACAGGCAGAAAAGACATAAGAATGTGCATGAAACTACTTGGACCACATAAGGAACAACACAGCGGATATGGCAAGCTTTCCCAAGAAAACAGCAAGTGGCTATAACCTTCCACATTATGGCTGCAATATTTTAAAGGTTTTTCTGTCCTAAAAATAAAACCTCATCCCCTCTGATCAAAACAAGTATATGTTTTATATTGTATATACACATTTACAATATTTAAAACGTAATTATATTTATATTAAAGAAGGCACTTTACAAAATGTAAGCATCATTTTTAATAGATTTCAGTGATTTGTAAACCTCAGTTTCACTATGGGTACTTTCCTATGGGATCTCTTGTTTTTCCTCTAGTCTTTGAATCTTTTAAAGCCTCTCTCATTATTTTTGTTGTCTGAAGTTGGGCAATAATGTTACTGTGATTAATTAAGCAAAAAGACATGGAAATGGGGGTGTGGTAATCATCAGATAATAAAGCCCTCTGGGTCCCGCAATGCATGAGGTGCAGCCAGGACCCTTTATCCCCAGAGGTCTGATTATCTCCAGGAAAACTACACCTCCCTGTACTTGCTGTATGGCTATTATGAAATATCTTTACATTTTATAGATAAAGTAAATTACTTTAATCACTGGAAATTGCCAGTGTTGTGAGGTTTCAGCTGTGAGGTTCACAGAGCTTAATCTGCCCATTTCAAGTCTGAAATAACCAATAATTGTTCTAATAAAAGCATCAGTAAATCATTATTTAAATGCTGGGATCATCCCCTCAGAGTGGCAAAGGCACCTTCAGTATGTTTGATGACATGGGGTGCTCGTTTAACCATAACCCTGGAAGTGCAAGCCATAAGGGAAATACTCTACCAGGGCTATTTAGTGTGTGTAATCAATGTTTTGTTAGAGCATCAAATTATTTTCTGTCATTCTGCAAAGTCCTAGGTCAGCAAACAATAACATCTGCCCAACATCTGAAAATTTCTTTGGAAAAATTCCAAATGTCTTCAATTTGTCACACTTCCAATCAAGCATTTTTCAGAAAATCTTCAGTGGCTTTTGTTCAAAGGCAAAATATATTTTCCCATTCCTAAATCATTGGAACGCACAAGAAGCGTGTTTACTAATTGCAAATATGATGGGGGTGTCAGTGACAACTCTATCCTGCCCTCCACATGTTCTGGAATTGTGAACACAGGGCTTTGGCAGAAGCCACAGTCAATCAAAACACCTATCGTCCTTCCCGCTGCCAGCCCTGGGACTGTGATATTTTCACATTTCCTTTCCATGGAGGAGTACAGAAGTAGCAGTTTCAGGATTACATCCCAACTGATAAAAGAGTCACTGACTGACAAAAATATCACCTTTTGGAGCGTTCCTTTCAGGAGTAGTATTTCCAGCAACACAACTTGGTTACACTCCTATATTACCCTTACCTGCCATGTTACAGTAATATATTTAAGATACATTAACTATTTGGAAAGATTTGCAAGCAGTTACCCGGGACTATGGATTTTCAGCAGCCTACTTCCAAGAGGCTTTCAGTGACCTAATACACTGCAAGAAAGACACTGTAGGATACAAACATGGAGCTAAAAAATATTGCTGATTATGTGAGTATTCAGAAAGATGACCTATGCTTGAACTGTGTAAACAGATGAATTAAAATCACTCTAAGGCTTTTCTTGCGGTGCAATGTTCACATACACATACTAATCACCCARGGAAAGCAACTAGTTATATTTACTGGACTAATGTATGACACAGTTTCCACTGGCATGTCAAACTGGARAAGGTTTACTAGAAACAGAAAACAATATCCTTAGGAGAGATGAAAAAAACAGAACTRGGAGACAGAGCAATACTCATCCTAATGCCATTTATTCTACTTTTTTAAAGAAATGTTAAAAAGTTGACATGTTTCTCATGACAGGAAAGTAATTTTATTTCAGAAGGAAAATGTGTGCTATCAGTAATTCTCTGGAGAAATCTGAGATTATTGTGCCAGAGGCAATTAACCCTRAGTAATAAAAACTTCTAGCAGCCTCAAATGACAACCTGATAGAAGAGCAGATATTTCCAAGGGAAAATAGTGACTTGCAAACAAGATATCTTTTGCTTCTGTTCTGGCTTTCAACCCAAGCTTTTAAGCTTCCTGCAGTAATTTGTTTACCAAGTTGACTAATGAGAAGAATTAATCAGAAGACTTTTCATAGAAGAAATATGACCAGTAATCTGAGCAAGAATTGCATGATGCAGAGGACCAATGTCATCTGCTTCTGGGAGAATTCCAAATTGAAAGATTGAATCTGCTTACAAGATACAGTGTAGGAGATGAGGAGGAATGCTCTGTGGAAAGGTGCACTTAACAAAACTAATTGCCAAAGAAATAGATGAGAATATCAGTCCTGRCAATGAAATGAACAGTGCTTACACTAAGACTTTTCAGCTTCTCATACTGCCCTGCCAGTGAGGAGGCTGGGGATCACAAGGAGCTGGGAGGGGGCAGAGCTGCGACAGCTGGCCCAAACTGGCCAAAGGGATACTCCCTGCCACGTGGTGCCAYGGTCAGTGTATAAACTAGGAGGAAAGGGGGTCCTCTGCTCAGGGACTGGCTGGACATCAGTTAGTGGGTGGTGAGAAATTGCATGGTGCATCACCTGGGTTTTATATTCTAATCAAATTCAAAACATTTCCAAATGAAACAGCCAAAGTAGCTCTGCAWTTTCTAGCTACACAGAGTTTATGATGTATCCCATTGGTTAATGYAGTTTCAAAAACTAACTTGTATCTTATAATTCAGGAACACAGAGTGAACAAAAGATAACAAAATAACTRTAATGAGAATAAAAAAAGGTGGGCTCTTAGGAGCTGTTGTTGAAGCACTGCTTATTGAATTTTAGGGCAGGAGTAAAGTTTGATTAGGTATATCTCTTAAAAAAAGGGCACAGTTCTCTCAAAAGTTATCTATAACAGAACTGCATTTTATGTGGTATATTATGCATTCAGTAATTCTGTTATGCAAGGAAAGTAAAAACATTCACCATACTTCAGTATTTCTCAAGGTAATTCTCTTCTGAACAAGCTATTAAACCCATATTTAACAGAAATTTGTAAAACATACTGAACAGAAGAATTGAAAACTGACATGCAATATGGTATGGAGTAATTTTTAACAGATCTATGTTATGATTGAACACAGCAGGATCAATGCTATTCCTAAGTGTGTTGGTGTCACGGTCTGGACAAACTTAGGAGGAAGACTYRAAGAGCTTCCTCTGCAAAAGATAGGGTTCAAAACTCCCTTCCCCTCACCTTAAGAATTTTTCAGAGGAAAGTGAAAAAAACCCTGTTTATTTAGCAAAACCCAGCTGCTGGGGGGGGTGCACGCAGGCACCAGGAGAAGGGAAAAGAAATAAAAACAAAAATAAATAATGTTAGATAATAAACCTCTCGTGAGGAGGATAACCTGGATGAATCAAAGTCGAGGCCTTGGCAGGTGTGGTCTTCTGCTCTGTCTCTATCTAGCTGCTTGAGTACGGAGTAGGCCCTGTCCAGGCCCGGGGGGTGTAAGCCCCGGAGAGATGGTGTGTAGAACAGAGCCCAGTTGTCTGTTGTACAGTTCCAAAGGAAGAAGAAAAAGAAAATACAATCCCAGGAAAAAACCTGTCTGCTTCCCTTGMCTCAGACAGAGGAGGGAAAAAGCCAAAAGCAAGTTTTAACTCCATCCGAATATCCCTCAGCTGAGTAAAAACTGGGGGAAAGCTCACAAGAGGGGGGAAAGAAAAAGGTAAAGGTAAAAAAGTGTCCCTTCGGCTTCAACTATAGAAARCAACTGCCGAGATGTTCTCTCCGCATCCAGCTGCAGAAAAGCGGCCGGAGAGAATCCTCTCCTCTGAAGCAGAGTTTCTCCTATAACCGCAACAAATCTAGCTGATAAAGGTGAAAGAATGTAAATATCCTTCGAAAAAAACCAAAACATAGCTCCTGGCTTCTCGAGCCAGCTTAAAGACACAGAGTTAATACTTTTCATTAAGCAGGCGATTGGGATATATAGCATCATAAAGTCACCCTAGGACAGTTGGTCACTATGTTCTGCTGCTCACAGCACCAGACCTTAAAGCTCATGAGCATTTGAGAAAAACTTCCACACAGTTCCTGGCACATGGTATACCTAAAGCAAAAAAACTAAGACCAAACAGAGTCTTGATTTTCTAAGAATGGAAATATTGCAATGTCTGACCCTAGAGTCCTGACTTCCAGTGCTGCAACTTAAAGTAAGCAAACYGGGATGGCTCAGAGGAGCAGCTCCCTCTTGCTTATGGTTAGTGAGCAGAATGAAAAGGTTTTGGTTTAATAACTATGTTAGAAAAGGATTCACGTAGATGCTGGATATCAGGTAGGCTCCTASTCTAATACGGAAATTGAACTCATGTAACATTCATGCAGAAATATTTTACGTAGCTACTGTAAATATGATCAAAGCCTTTAATTGTAAAACAGGCTGAAGCTTCTTGCGAAGAATTTCGGGTAATAAGCAAATATGAAAGTCAACTTGGGGGTTACCTAAAAGGGTGAACAGCCTTTGAGGTACCAAACTTAAAGCCTCTTGTGCTTCAAAATCTATAATATTTAGAAATAAAACAGAGATCTTTGAAGGCGTGAAAATCCTGAGGCTTCAAGAATATCTTATTTAGGCTGAAGAATATATTACATAAAATGGGAGAGGGCATTATGAACACAGCCTAACAAGGAAACACAGGGTAATGTCTCAACATGCTTTTTGTTCAAACTTTATAGGAAATTAGATTAATAATGCATGAGTTGCTCTATGTTAAGGTTACTTGCTCACCCACCCCCTCATTTATTTTCCTTTGGAAAGCATTCTACTTTTACATACAAAATTAGATTTTCCCCATTTTTTTCAAAATGGCTAGGGCACACACAGGGCTCTCGAGTACACTCAGATAAAGTCACTTTTATTGAGCTATGCAGAACACTTCTATTCACATGGGTATTCTTTTTCTTATTGCAAAAAGTAGGCAACCTAAAGAGATGCACAACCAAATTATATAACTATTTTTGCAGCATCACCAGTTCCTTCAAAGATGCTACTGAGTAACTAAGTTGTGATATTTACCAGATCTCCAGGAAAAGACCAGTTGGTGTTTGGAAACAAGCCTCATGTTTGGTGTGATGAAGAACAAGATGATCTGGTCTAGAGAACATTTCCATCATTCTCCGATTCTTGCTTTGTGAAAAGAGGATCAAATTTATAGCTGGATCAGTTTTTCAGCTAAGAGCTGGGTAGGAAAACCTTCACCTCGCTTTTAATCTGAAGAGAAAGAGTTTGCCATAACAGAGACTCTCCTTGAAGTCACCATATTTCCACCTACTCCTCTTACCAGTAAATGAGAAGATTAAACTTCATGCAGTTCATATGTCTTGTCTCATGAAGCACAAGGCATTTTTGGCATTTCTTCCCTTTAMAAGCAATTAAAGTATAAGTAGTAGACGAGATAAAGGCAATTATTGCTAGCAGAGTACAACTGTGTGTACAACAATGACTTCTTGAGCGCATTAACTCATGGAACATCATAAAGTCAAGCATATACTGTGATATTTCTTTAAAGGACAAATCATCRTCAAAAGAAAGCTGTGAAACTGGTGCCATCGCTTCTGAAATATAAATAAGGAAGAAGAAAGCAAAAGGGAAAGACTTCTCCCATAAAATCACAAACCTCTCTAACTGAACAAGAACAGATAACCTTTTTGTAGATAAATTCTGACAATTGTTAAGTCAGACAATTGCAGGGTAGAAAAGGACCTCAGTAGATCAAATTGTCTAAGACCGTGATCTGAGTCACCTGTACTTAARTAAAGATTTACCAGGGAAAGCTAAAAGTTCTTTAAAATCTCCAGTTGCATTTTTTCCTTTTGGAAAACTGTTATTTACCTGCTTATGTATTGGTACAGTGAGATTTATTTTTTTCCCTGGATGGAGACATTCGCTTTCTACAAACKAAGCCAATTTCCTCTTGTCCTCCACCTGACAGTTACAGGGAGCAATTCAGGATGTTCCTGATAAGTGTTTAGGCACTGAAATGCTACTGCCRAGATTTCTCTGTTTTTCAACAGCAGAAAACTAAAACAGTTCTTTCAGCTGTTGATTTAAGCTTTAATCCTGTGTTTTATTAAAAGACTGTGTTTTATCAAAAGATTCAAAACAGGTGAATATAGTAAAAATTAATATATCCTTAATGAAGTTATACATATGAAAAATTATAGTCAAAGGATTCCTCACTTTGTCATTACAGTCACTGTGAACTTTTTCATTGCCTTCACTAGGAATAGCATCAATCTAAAGAAGGAAAACAGAGTACAAACCCAGGATGATCTTTATAAATTACAGCACATGGAAAAATTCTGGACAAATCTATTTTTGCGAGACACACCCATTCCTTAACTTCAGAGACAAGTYGCATGTGGTAGATAAGCAGGATTTGACTGTAAAATCATTCACCAACCATGTACACTAATATTTTAAGAGGTCATTATCTGGCACACAGGCAATAGTAATAAAAAAATACATAATTCAGTTTTCCTTTGCTTGTAATTAATAATTTCATTGCCAAAGTTCTCACAAATTGAGAGAACCAGCAACAAGAATCATTTTCTGTAGATTATAAAAGTTAATTTCCAATACATTATGTATATCATTCTTTAAATGTCACATCTGAATGCATTTTTAGTGACTGATCTTAATTTTGCATATGCTTTTAAAGTCATATTCATTAAAAAGTAATCTCAGTAAATTGACGTCAGGACCATATTTCATTTCGTCAATCAAATTCCTGAAATGTTTTGAGACAAATCCTTGCACATCACTAACTATACCTGGGAAATGATTGTTTCACTCTCACTTTAACTACATCCTGAAACATCAAAAAAATATTAGGAACTTACTAGGCAGAGATCCTTCACTTAAAGTAAAAATGAAGAACGCTCCTACRCTGCACGGCATTGAGTTTCCTAAGCTGCCTTTGCCAGAGCCCGAATTCCAGGTGAAGCTCTTCATCAGCTGGGAGGAGCCACAACAGCCCCCACCTGGTGACAGGATCAGGTTTTCAGGATGGTTCTTTGTGAGCTACCAAAAGCAAATGACCTTCCCTGCATGTACATCAACATTTCTAATTCATTTCTGATTTCAAATTAGACTAAAAATTCAATGAAGAGCAGGTTTTGCTTTAATTTACTGTGAATTTCATAATGTAATAACATCAGAGGAGTTAATGTACAGCTCTATTAATTGAAAGTAGAGCTTCGGGGGTTGATGGAGCTCTTTGGTTCTTTTCCTCATTTCTTTGTAGAGAATGAACTTTGAATTTTATATTTTCGGGTCCTGTAGATTTGTGACAAAAAACACTTTTACCTTATTCTTGTGACAACGTGATTAGGAAAAAAAAAAGGCTTTTTTTGGCTGGCTTACTCTTTTTTTTTGCATATAATGACTCAGATCAGCTAGTCAGTCTGACTACCCTCATAGTGTCACAGCTTTCAGGCTGACATTTATGTTCATTTTAATATTTCCTTCTGGCTAATAAAGAAAATTGGCAAATAAAGTACTCATATAAAATGGGTATCTGAGCAGTTGGTTTTGCAGAGAGATATTAAAACCCAAAATGTAGAAGAAAGGAAAAAAACCCAAAAATTAATCACATTTTAAACAGTTTCCCACAAGATTTGAAGAAACCCTGGCAATTTTTTTTAGATAGATCCAGTGATACTAAAGGTGATTTTCCTTACCTAGTGTAGTATCAACTGGTAACTGAGGAGAGATAAGGGGTAATTCTTTCTTCTACCCACCACAATCATTCATGAAAAGAGATGGGACTAAGAAGCACCATATTCCTTTTACATATCATAAAGGGGAATCACCTGGGGTTCACTGAGATACCCAGCCCAGTCTTGATTGCACTGTGAGGGATTCTCAGTGAATCAGATCACTAAGGATCAGAATGTAGTCTACCATACTCCTGTCTTCAAGCTTAACACATTTTTTCTTTCCTAAAATTAAGATGTGGCTTAATTCAGGAGAGGAATTCAGTTTCCCTTTTTTAAGAAAATCACACTCACAAATTAATCCTTTCTCTCCACCCTACAAATACACAGACACACTCTCCAACAGAAACATATATAAATTTATATAAACCCTCAGAATTTGCATAAAATCTGTCCATGTCCATGTCATTTTCTCTAAGTACAGAGGAGGGTCATGGATTCTGGCTGCTAAAATCTCTGCCTGCCATACAAACAGAAGAGAAGGRGCCTAAGAACGAGGCAAGCACTGTAATGACCGTTGGGTAAAATTAAGGTACTTTACTCCTGTATTTGAAATTCTTTACAAGAGTTCCACAGTCACAAAACCCTACAGAAGATTCCAGATAATCATTTGGCCTCATCTAAATCACAGAAGAATCTAACATTGGGACTTAGTGTTTTGGGCTTTATGTTTTGCTTCTTGGTTTCATTAAAAGCCACGTTCTGGGACAAACAGTGAAACATCCTGGAAAAGTTTAGCAGATTTTAATTTTCCTCCAAGGAGGAAAGCATTAAACTCGACCTACCTACCTAACTACATTTTGTACCAAAGATATATGACTCCTCAAGAAATCCTCCTGACTCAGGCAGAAAAAGAATACTCTAAAAATTAAATTTGTTGTCTGTTAACACCCTATTTTATATTCAATTTTCTTTTGTCACATTCCAAGGAAGCAATTATTTTTGCATGTACAGACACAATGTTCTTTCTGAAAGGTACAGTTTCATATCTTTGTCCATCCCTTTTGATTTATTGCCTCAGTGTCAAAATATGATGTCTGTGCCAGCATTCTGAAACTCAGAAGGGATATTTGCTCCACAGAATACAAATGTTAGTTCAAAGAAAATCTTTGCTTGCACTTGTGCTTTGAGAAAAAAGAATTTTAAAATCTTGATTTACTGATAGTATCTGTCCAGTTATGACATTTACCTCATCAGCTCCTGAGGAGCAGCAACACAGAAAAACCACCATCACTCCCTGCAGATTAGTAACATGTGGATTGAAAAAAATATGAACCATAATAAACAGAGGTGGTAATTTGGAAAGTCATCTAAAGTATAAAAATTTAGACTAGACTAATGTAAAGTCCCAAGTACTGGAGCCCACTTGAAGTGCCCAGAGCTTTCTGTCCTGGCTGGAATTCATTACAGACGTGGTATTGGCAGGTGCCTACAGTAATACAGTAATATTTTTGCAACTCAAATTTTTTTGTCTCACCAACTGTTATTAATTTTTACTGAGACAGAACCACAGTCTATTTTTACTATTGGAGTGGTAATCTGCTAACAAGCAGCACGGTTCCCCTCATCAGTTTTGTTTGCTCAAGATGTTTATGCTTTTTTGTTTGCAAACACAGCAATGTTAACGAAATTTTCCCATATTCTGTGACTTGCTTTTGAAGCCAGAAAGAACTGTTCTATGAGCATGGATGAAAACATTTTTTTTTCCTGTTTCTATGGGACCACAATTTCTTCACATTGGCTACACTAAGAAATTTGAAAGAAATACTTCTATTTTCAGCTGAAATACGCTATTACTGTATGTAATAAATTTTCTGAACTAAAAAAAAAAAATTAATAAAATAAGATGAATTATTGCAGACTGGCAAGTGCTCTTTAACTCTTCACAAAGGAGAATAACAGCTGTGAATATCAAGCAGAACTCGCTCATTCAAAATGCCCCATAATTTACAGAGTTTACAGTAAAAAGTGCTGGGGGAGGGGCATACAGGGCCAGGGCGAGACCACACAAACATTGACCAAATCTAAAAAATGTTTTCACTTGCTGCAACATTTTTGAATTCTATTTACATCACCACTTTTAAGAAAGGCTTTGTTTGAAGTGCATTACATATACTAAGGGCTTCATCAGTGAACACTRTGGGTTAGTGCTTTTTAGTTTTAACTTGTGAACTACAGGTCCCTGCATCATCACACACCCCTGCAATGTACCCATGCTGAAAACACACAGGATTTGTGTTCTTAACCCTGTGATTTGAGAACAATAACTGTTAATGTAACTCAGTTAACTGTATTGCTTTTAATTGAAGATAATCTTGATTACAGCCAAAGGGCACCATTAATACTCTGAAGAAATGACTAAGACTTTAGCATTTGAATGTTGTAGAGAAAATAGAACTAATTAGCACTAATTTAATTCTAAGATTAAAGAAAATTCATTTTTTTAATTTTTAATTTAAGATAAACTATTTTACTCAGAACAAAGAAAGAATAATAAGTACTTTTTCCAACTGAAAGGCGTTTTTTACTTTTGCATTATTTCATTAATATGGGAATATGGGAATCATGACCCCATTAAAGATCAAATAATAAGCATTTAATTATTGACAGCAAATAAATTTTTAATAAAGATACAAGGGTTTTTCTGTATAAAAGAAAGAAAACAAAGTACCTCTGACCCAGAAATTCTTAGAGGATCTCACACCACTATATAATCTATAACCTAATTTTAAAAGGATAGGTTCACAAAGGGACATGTCATTTTTCTTTCTTCTCTACCAGAGAATGAGGTAGTGTAAGTATAATGTCTGTGAAAATGCTCCCCAGAAGTACCCCGGTTCTATCTTAATCATGCACTTAAACTAAATAATACATTGAATATGTCATAACCAGGAGGACAGTCATGATAAAAAGTGATTTAACCCCTTTTTACTCTACAAAATAATACTTTCTTTTCTTTACCTTGGGACTAGTTGTCATTTATAATTTCTGACCAAGGGAGACATAATGGATTTACAATGAAACCCTGATGCTTTTCCAAAGAACATGAAGATGCAGAAAATAAGCGCCCATTACATTAGCAGACAAAAAGATGTTTTCATTGGAACCCTGAGCCTCATTCTGATGCTGGCAAATAAATGGACTGTTTGCAGGTTCTGAAAGCATAGTTTCTGGCTAATCACATTTCTACAAGGTAAAAATAAAATGAACTTTTTCTGAACCTTGTGATGCATCACATAAAAAAAGATTCAACATGACTTGTTTCAGCTTCGCATTCGTATTCAGAAGGGGCCCAAATCCAAGAGCCCCAATCCAAGCAGTCACTACCAAATATTCTGATTAGTTTCCTAAAACGAATAGAAATACCTACATGACAGAGGAAAAATAAGAGAGAAGGATTTCAGAATATATTACTGTAAGAAACTCTCTTTCTAACTCTTTTCCAAAATTACTTCTTTTGCCACCTGTAAGTCTCATCAGAATATCACATCAAGGAAGAAAAAAAAATCTTAAAAATTTAAAGAGTAGAAGAAAAAGAGGAGCTGTCAGAAGACAAAATATTTACTAAATTATGGAATCTATTCAGTCTTTTCATAGTTTAAATGAAATAGCATATTCTTGACAGATGAGCAAATTTCAAAAGATTCTATGTTGAGATTCAGTTTGGATAACCCACGTACTAGCTGAGTTTCACGAATTTGCAAAAGTGGGTTGAAGTTCTCCCATGCGCTGCTTTTCTCCARATTCCCCAGATTCTCAGAAGCAACATAATATATAAATAGGGAGAAGTGAATCACATGAACATTTAAAAAAATACCTCCTCAACAATTCAGTCTAAGTTAGTTTATGAAGATTATGATCTGAGACATTAGGAAGAAATTTTTTACTGGAAGGGTGGCGAGGCACTGGAACAGGTTGCTGGGAGGGGTTGTGGACTTTCTGTCCCTGGAAGTGTTCAAGGCGTGGTTGGACGGAGCTCTGAGCAACCTGGTCTAGTGAAAGGCGTCCCTGCTCTTGGCAGGGGGTTGGAATGAGAGGAGCTTTATGGTCCCTTCCAACCCAGGCCATTCCATTATTCTGTGATCTAAAAAGTCTTAGTTGTCCCGTCCCCATGGTGCTGATAGGAAACTGGCAGCAGTCACATGCGTGTAGCAGTCATGGAAATACTCTGCATTTTGTGTCCAGCACTTAGATTATAGCAGTATGAAATAATACCCCTCAGTACTCTGCATTTCACAAACAAAGTAAAAAATCTGCAAAAGGATGCTTTTTATACAATGCATTTTTCATACCGTACCTGCAAACTTCTGCATGTACAATGGCCAGATTCGCAGCAGTGTGGCCAGCACAGACTTGGCCTCAGGCTGCCTGCCAACCTAAACACAGAACAGTGGAGTCACCAGTACCATTCCCAAGGATATCCAGAACTTTCGTGAGTAAAAGCAAACATTTTGGAAGGAATATGACTGCTTCACAAAACCAGACAGAAAACTGGAATTGGTTTAGCCTGAGTCTCCCTATTGTAAAATTACGTCAGTTCTTGTGAAACATCTGGTGCAGGCCACTGCAGGCCGCTCAAGGACAGGGTAATTGCTACTCCACGATTTGGACCAAGCCTGAAGGACCATTTAAAGGTAAATTTTAGGGTGAGTTTTCCCAGTCTCCTAGACCAGGCAAACTGCAGGTCGGCAACATCTGCTTTACTGGGAACAAAATTAAGCCCCTAGTGATCACATTTGAAAAGACTTTGCAATGAAAATTTCAAACCAGCATTCTTATCATCTACTAATGCTGCGAAAATCATGATTTTCATGTTTCTTCTGACACAGTATGGATTTTTATAGTGTAAAATATAGTTTATGATGCCTTTAGCTGGTTTGCCTTTGATGCAAATGCAGTCTGCGCATATTTACAGTAACGAGATTGTTCTGCAGGCAGCTCCTCAGCCTGTTTGCCAGGGAATGCACATTGGGAAAGCACCTCCAGTACTCAAGCTTCCCAGTAATGTTAGAATTAAGATAAATCATGGATCCAAAGTAAGGCAGCATTATTCTGGGCACCTATGAACGATTTCAGGCTGAAAAGATAATGTATTTGGAGGGAAGTCAAAGTTTACCCGGATATACATACGAAGTACAACAAAAGTTTTTACCTGCAAAACACTGTAAGAAATTTTCATTAAACAGTCCACACAAATGGGAAGCACCACTACCTGAAGCCTCTTCAGAACATGACCTGACCTCTGCCAGACATCAGAGAGAAAGGAGGAGTGTGGATCAATATATATCTCTAAGAGCCTCCAAGTGGTGAGATGTTTCACTTACAGATCTAGGCAGGTTAAAATGGATTATGGGAATAATGGAAAACAGAAGGATTCCGTGTTTGAGGACAGGGTAATAGCCCTACAAATGAAGGTACCAACTTGAAGCAACTCAATTTTTTGAAATAACTATGACAAATGTTTTAGCATTAATGGAACATTTAAGGTTCTTTTTCCCCAGAAGGATGTGAACACTCAAAAATACTGAGCCAAAGTCATATCTAGTGCTAATCAGTGGAGGACTTCAGTCTGCAGTAGATCAGATATGCATTCACTCTGAGGATAAGCTCTAGAGAGGCATCAGTCAGATACATTTGCCTGCCCTAGCATTTGACAAAAAAAAAAAAAAAAGACAAATGATCATTGTTGCTTTCTTACAAGTGGGGCAAAATTCAGTGAAACCAAAAAAGCAGTCCTGCTCCAAGGTATATTTGATTTCTCCTCACAGCTCTATGTAGATTCTTTCCTTCTAGGGACATTTTGCCTGCTACATTAGCTTCTCAAAACCACTTACTGAATCTGGATTAATTTTAAATACAAACAAGGCCCTCTTTTGCTCTAGCTGTAAAAGCTTATCAACAGTATAAGAGATCATCTAGAAAACAGATTTGTTAACTTATCACCACAGTTTTATGCTGCATTCTGTCCATTTACAACCAGTACCTACCAACACAAACAAGAACAGTCCGTTCTTCAGATACTTCGACATTAGAATTTTTGAGATGAACAGTTCATAACTAACTTCAGTTCAGGCTCATCTGAATTTCTCGACTTGATGGAGAAGGCAGAAGATATCCAAAACATTGAGATGCAGGAAAAGCCGTGTGCCCTCTCTTCCCTTAACCAGCCTCTGACACAGGCTGTTCCAGTGAAATCTTGTTATTGAATAATCTGACCAAAAAATCAAGTTTTTACCAATAGCTGGATGAACTTTGAATGAAAATGGGAACTCTGGAGGTGATATTATCAGCATGTTTTGAATATTTCTTAAGGTCAACAGTCCATTTTTTAAAAAAGAATATTTCTAAATTCTGTAATTCAGTGACAYCTTTTATCAAGGAATTCTGCCAGGGAACAGAGTGAAAGCATTTTTTTTTAGTTTTGAGTTTGCATCCTTTCCATTCTGTTGTGTATTTTCTTGTTTTAGTATTAAGAAAAAGAGTGACTAGTTTTCCTGATCTACCTTCTCTATAACAGTCATTTCTCCTGATCCCTTTATCATAACTCTTCTTATTCATTCTGCTCTGAAATAAAAAGGCTTAGTATTTTCCAGCTCTTTTCATATACTCTTGTTCCATAACTCCAGTTATTCTTGTTTTCCCTTTCAACGACCTGTTTATTTCTTCCATATCTTTTTGAAGCTACTGTGCAAGAATAAATATTCAGTTCTACTAGAAAAAAAAAATAACAGATTTTACTTGAAGGTATTAGACTAGGGGTTTTTTTATCACCACCCTATTCTTTACACAAGCTAATGTATTCTGCTCCCTGGTGAACAAAATTCTTCACCAAGTCCACTGCCTTCCAATACTGCCCTTCGAGAACGCATATAAACCAATTTTTTATTGCACTCCAAGCCTTTTTCACTTAAAATAACCAAATAATCACAGAATAAGAAGTCAATTAGAGCAAGGAAAAAGCTTGACCAACACTCTTGTCAAACAATCAATTTTTATTTGTTTACAGGCTAGAGTTGGAAGTACTGAAAACAAACTTTCCTCATAGTCCTATGAATAACTTCAGGGTGGTTTTTTATCAGTATTTCGAGGAGTCTGTAAGTGTCAGCCATGAAAAAACTTTGCTTTTTCAAGTAGTTTGATGTCTAGTTGGTTTGGGGCAGGATAGAAGACTCTCACAGAGTTTTCTTTAAGAAACAAAAGAAGGATTATTTAAGAATGTTAATCTAATAACATGCTTCACCCCTTACTTCTGCCTGATGGTTTAATTATTAGTAACTCAGTTCAGTTCATTAGGGACCTATTGTGCTGCTGTTGGCAAAACAGAAATGTCACTGTATGTTAAATAATTAAAAGCAGTAAAACAAACATTATCTTTTGAGTCCTGGATTTATAAATTGCTGTTAAGCACGCAACCCTTTAATCAATAACTACTTATCTATTTTGTTTTAGTGAATAATGAGTATAAACTCTTTCCTGCCACTCTAATTATGATTTGATAATTTCCCAATTCTTCCTACAATAAGTATAGATATTTTGGTTGATCTTGGTTTTACAGCAGAGTATAAAAGTGAGCAACAGTTTATGTAACCAACAAGTTATCCAGCAGTACTAGGCTATGCTTCCCCAAGATAATCACGGYTTTTTTTTTCTTTTCTAGAGTGTCAAGTATTTCTATGTGACCAAACCCTACACTCCTTAATCAGTAGATCTGTACAGGCCATGTCTTGGTCCTGCAGCAGAGGAATTGGTTCAGATTCAGTCCCAAGCAACTTACAAACTTGTAAACTTTCAGGGAGAAGCTGCAGTGAAAGATTATTGAACTATTTTATGCTGCTTTTGTGAAAAAAAGTAATTCTCTTGTTGCTGGGCCCAGCTTCCCAAAATTCTGAGGGAATGAATTCCTATTTACCAGCAGTGGGGCCCTGGCGTTAAAGTAACTCTATGCACTCAGTCCTTAGTTCCTACAGCCCAAATTGTTACATATCRTGCATTTTATCACCAACCATTACCATTATTGAGCTCTGAACAAGCATGCAGTCTGGCTCAGAAAGCTTTGCTAACAGGCAGAATTTTTTAGACTGGAATAGTCACAGGAGAGATTATTTTGTAACTCAGTATCATCACTCCGATTTTTCATCTTTTTTGGTTCTATTACATTATGGCAGTCCTGTCAAGAAGTTTTGCCAGCCTCAGTCAGAAGCAGAGAGAGTGTATAATGAGAAATAAAAGGCAGAGTGCATCTAACTTTTAAAGATGATTACTGCTGACATGAAAGAAATGCCAAGTGGAGAATAATGCCTCCATTGCTGACTTTGTCACAACTTGGGAAAAACTTTAAGAACCATWGAGAAAGTCACTTTCATATTACAATTTCAAAACAGAGTTGGGCACATGTGGGCTGGATTTTGAAAGGAGTCAAACCATTAAGTCATCACRTAGACATTTCTATTGCCGTATTGGCAATGCTCATATTTTAAAGTCAGAGCTAAAGTACCACTTCCCCTTTTCCTTCACATCTGCCTTTAACCAAATTAGGCAGAATGCTGCCATCCAACAGCTAATGCCCATGCAGAATAATTACTCAAATCCTCGGAAAGAAGATATCTAAATTAGCTTGAGGAACACCTGCCTTACCAGTTGTGTCTTSTTGTAGCTGTGTACCGAAAGCTCTTATAATTCAGTTCCCTCCCAGCAAAGGGCAGGTTAACTGTGATAAGAAAAGGCAGGTGTGATCGCAGGGACACAGCAGCATAAGCGTGGGAAGACAAAAAAGCATGTCAAGTGCTAATATGAGGGCTAGCAAGTGCCTGACCTGACTTGAACAGCTCTCTCCAGGAGAGGTTAGTGGCAGAGAATAACAAAGAAAAACCAGAAAAAATGTAAGATCAGTGGAGGAAAACGCAGTTGCCCTGCTCTTATTAGTTTAGGAACAATGTAATTTAATACACCAGAGTGACAAAAATTATTTATTTAAATAATCCATTGCAAGCTGGTCTTCACAGCTACTTCATGCTTCTCTTTTTTCCTCTAGCAGGTCTCTTAAAAMGGTGATTTCTAAACTTCTTTGTTCTGTTGAGCAGACCTAAAGTAGCCTTTACCCCAAAGCATAGTTGCACATGACAAAAATAGGTAGCACACAATTGCAAACGCCCCACTTCTAGCTTTTACTAACTACCTCTTATGGTGCCTTTTGTTGAATAATATCTAAGATTGACTAGTTTTGCATTGCCAGTACCTTCAGTCTAGTTTGCACACAATGATTACACCATTACAGCAAGTGGACACAGGAAGACAAATGTTTCATATTAAAAGGGAAAATCTCAAGTGAAGCCTAAAACCAAATGCCAATAGGCACATTTATTTTCTTCAAGAAAAAAAGTCAGCAAGAAGCCAAAGAAAAACAACCTAACATGCACTAAAGAGCCCATCAAACTTGAGAGGGTGCTGGCACATACACAATATATATGATGCATAGCAATACTATAGGTCCCTAACTGTGGCAAAGAGAAACAAACTCATTTCTTATGCCTGGTTTTCAACACACAACGAAAACTGACAGATCTCTCTTTTCAAGTTTACATAGCAGTTCAGTGGATGATAAATCCATCTTCAAGCACTTTGTCTTCAAGGCAAAGCTTGTATTTTGTTTGTTTACTTCCATGTAGGTACACAGCCCACAGCACAGCCAGCCAAGGCCCCCAAACACTACCAGGAAGCAAACTGTGCATTCCAAAAAAACCAAACAGGAAGTGGGAAACAAGGAACATCACAGGGGAAGAGACAGAATAAATGGGCTCCCTCATGCAGGACTCTAAATGAAAATGAACAGTGGCTTATGCAGGTGGGAGGTGGGCAAARAGAAGGGAAAAAACTGAAATTGTGCATCAGCTCCCAAAACAACACCAAGCAGCAATTGAAACTTTAGCAGACAGCAAATTGCGGGGGGGGGAAGAAGATTACATAGGCTTTTCATCATTTCTTCAACATCTTGGTCTCATATGTTCTTCTGGGCTGGTGCAATCTGCACATTTGCAATCTGAATGAACTATTTTTAGAAGACCAACCGGATTGCTGTCTGCAGAGTAAACATCAGTTGGGGTCCAAGATCTAAGCCAAAGCAATTCATTCACTGTTCACTTGACAGAACACCATAATGCCAACAGGAGAATCTTTTCCTCCTATTTGTCATGTGGGTTTTTTTAGGCAATCTTCTCTTTCATATGCTCCAGCTGGTAGTTCATTTCTTCCTTGTCCCTACCACTCCCTAGACACAACCACTCTGTCTCCCCAGGTATGTATTATTCCCCAAAAATTCCCCTGTTTGCATTTGCTGATCATAAAGGATCCTTGAGCGAACTGGTTCTTTGCTTATAGATATTTGCATTCTCAACATGTTGGGTTTAGTGCTGAAATAAGAAAAGAGCAATGGAAAGAAGGGAAGAGAATCTGAAAAAAGACAGGAATTAACTTCTCAGCATGAATAAAACCAACTACAGATCCAAATGCATTTTCAGACATAAGTAATTTCAAAGGAAAGTTGGAGGAGATTAGTATTTGGGAAATTTTATTCATACATGTGTGTGTGTATGTGCATATTTATACATCAACATATATTACTAAGGCTAGAAAATTCAAAGTATAAAACAATATTTGACATTCTTTCAGGTTTAAGAAGTGAAAAATGCACTGCTCAGGTATGTAAGAAACCTCAATTTATTCTCTCTCCTTATGAAAAAGAAACCATGCAAATTTGCAAAGCACCTCATAGGCACACGATAAAAGACCAAATCAGAGTGATTTTTAAAAACATATTCATTTCCCTGATACTGATAATTAGACAGCACCAAAGTTCTAGTTAACATCTCCTACAGTCAAAAACTGTAGTAGCTTTAGACTACAGTTTCTTCCTTTTTCCTGAGTCTTTCAGTGTTGGAGTGCAGTTGTACATGCTAGAAGGGGAATATTATTGTAGGAAGCAAGAAATTATGGTGAAAATAACCCAAATATCTTCTCCTTTTTTCTTTGAATGGGTTTGACTTTATTTTAGCGCTAAGGAGACATAACATTGATAAGAAAGCAGAAAGGAAGAAATGACATAAATTGCTGCAGCAACTGAGGGCCCAAACTACTGAGCAGTGGCCATATTTTGTTAATTTTGTCTCTCAGTTTTTCCGCTTCCTCAAATCTATGCATTTTTGTTCATCACGTCACATATTGAAAGGTCATTCCATGCCTGGTTTTCCAATTCGTATTGTTGACTTGAAAATGTGGCAACGCTTGCGAAACTGCCAGTTTCATGATTCTCGTGGTGAGGGCTCTGCAAAGAGTCTTGAAACAAGAGACATTAAGAGGTCCTGACCACGATCTCTCTGAAGCACAACGTCTCGATGTGTATTGTTTGTATTACAGAATATCAGAAGTAATAGAATTCAAGGACTAAACAGAAAGAGTTTTCGCAGCACAAAAAAGCAAACATCAGAAGGAGGTGGACCAAGTTATATTGTGATGTTGTACACAAGTTCCAAGCAAAGTGTTAAGTACATGCATTCTTAATGGTAATTAATTTGGGCTGCCAGTAAAGGATCAGAAGGAACTAGATTCGTGATAACCCCCGTGAAGGTTTTCCTTTGGGATACTTTTATACCTGCTCTTACTCAAATATTTCACTTCCAACTTTTACTCAATGAAAACTGCTTATGACATAGTCTTCCTCTTTATTCAATTAGGTGTGTCATTATGTAGGTACAATGGCGACACCACAGGAATATTTCCTAAATAAACACAGCTTTAAAGGTTTCTGGTGCTCTCTGGGATAGGGAAGACAGCTATGGACAAAGAGTTCCAACTTAATTAAGGAGTTATCCTTAAGTTAACACACAGTCACATCTCCTTAACTGTCTTACAGAAAAGGTGTTCAGAGTGGTATTTTAGCCCCACTCTTCATCAGGGGTTAGTTAAAACCATAGAGAAGAGATAGATAACAATAAAGCAAAAGTCTCAAGAGCAAAGCCCAGCTCACTGACTATCTCTTCATGGGCGGGTAATCCAAGCTAGTAATATAATTAAGCACTGAACAACATCCCAAAATGATGCAAGTAAAGCAGTGTGTGAACAGAAAGAATAAAAGTCTGTAAGGTTAAGCTAGCCATAAGCCTGTGTTAAAACTACTTCAACATGAAGGTTCTATTCTGTGCCAGAAATTCTGGCACTAGTCTGTAGCTTCAGATGGCCCATTCCTACTCTCCCTTAAACAGCTAGGCATAAGTATTCAACCCTTTGAGAGGCAAAGTAGAATATGCAGCTCCAATTAACGCTGATGGGAGCTGAATGTTTATTCAGCTACACATGCTGCTGAAAATGTACTTCTTGGCCCATAGCTTTAAAGTAAGAAAAAAATCCCATTCTGAAATTTCAAGGCATAAAGGTTCACATTTCAGATACTTTCACTGAGTGCAAAAAAAAAGAATATTATAGTGCAGTTGTTACAGACGGTATAAACCGCTACATAAAGACAAATCAGGCCTGCAGCAAAAGATCTGAACACCAAATAATCATTGATGTGTCAGGTCTCTTATAGTGATACATAAAACGAATCAAGGCATTTGCATGGATAGAATATAGTGGACATAACTCACAACTAAATATTGCAACTTGCAGCCAGAAATTATTTCAAAGTTTCCAATTGCTCTGCATCATCTGAGCAACAGTATCACTCTAAAGAGAGAATCTGAAACCATCTGTGTTTGTTAATATGGCCTTAAGTGTTAAATTTGCTGTTGCTGTCTTGAGCTATGTCAAGACTGTTTAAATAAAAGCTGTGACTTGCTAAATCCTGTCCCTAGCTAATTAAAACCATGGGTTTGAAGTATGTTGCTTAATACATTCCCTTTACTCACTGTTCACACTTGATACACTTACTAAAGAATTGCACAACACAGGACAGATATTCAGAGCTGCAAATACAACAAAAAAAGAAACGAAAATGTGAATTTGAGATAATTCTCGGAGTAAAAAAATCAAATGTACTGCTATGATTAGAGAGGAGGGGCTTCATAAAAAAGGAAAAAATTACTTGATTTGTAAAGAAATCTGTTAATGGATAACAGTCATATATAAGTCAGATAAATGTAGATTATCATCTGAAACAAATGCTTTATTAGAAATTGTTTTCAGTGTCGAAAGACTGACAAAATAAAACAATTAGAATTAAGAAAAAAACTGCAAACTCTATTCTAAAAGGAATTCAAGTAATTTACCAAGATGCACAAAGCATCTTCTTAATATGGCAGATCTTTTCTTCTTATTAGGATTTGACATAAGCCAGGAGCAGCGCTATGGCCGTGTGCTCCCTTCCGTCTTAGGTGGACACATTGCCACTCGACTGTTTCAGTTATGGGCTGGTTGCAGTGAGAACTGGTCTATTATGGTCAGGAATATGTTTTCCTAAAGTCCAATGGATTCAAAAGGAGGAAATAGTTTTCAGTGCAAGCAGCGCAACATACCATCCACGGAGGGGATCCTGCACACAAAGCTCGTGCATGAGAACCTTCTGAGCATTGATTAAGTTTAGATCTGGAGGCAAACTTCTTCATCAGTCAGCTTCCTGATGCAGCTGTAGCAAATTACGGCTGCCAAAGCATTATCTATCAGTTATTGAGGAATGCCTAATGATTGCGCACCAGGGTAAAGCTTTTTAAGTCAAAAGAGATAAAACACATATTCTAGTTCTGTCGGAGTACACAGCACTTTGACAGGAACCACATATAACACGCAGACATAATGTGCAGAAGGGAAACAAATATACTGGGTGAGACTCACATGAGCCAGGAACTTCTTAATGTTAAAATTTTTCACCTTCCCAGAGGCAATGGATTCTTGGCTCATCCAAAATACCTRAGACAATTATCAATCACAATCCATGTCCCTGAAGCTTTTTCTTCAGCAAGAAGCAGCTTGTGCAACCAAGTCACATTCTACTTCTGTAGCAAATATTGGGAACAGAAGTAATACTTCACATCTTAACAAAAGCATGGGATAATAGTTATAACAGGGCTATTGGCAGGGGCCCTGGCTCTCCCAGGATTGCCTCTGTAATCTCTCAATGTCTTTAACCCCTCTTTCGCTCTCTTTTTATCTTCTCTTCTATGCTGTGTTAGCTACTTGCAACTGCAAACTTTTAAAGTCAAACACAGGTTTGTATTGAGAGATAGTCTAAGTGCACAAGGACCTAACCATAGGTACAGTTGCAAAATAAATGAGTAGTAAATAACATTTATTGAGAGTAACCAAGCTGTGAAATAAGAACAGTGTTCTCCAGTCTGTGATATTAAGGTCAAAACAATATTTCTCCATCCAAAAGTTGACATCAGGGARCTCACCAAAGACACTAAATGGACACAGGGATTGCAGGTACCTAGAATTCATTGCCAATCATCCTTAAAAAGGAAAAAAATTATGAGAAAAAAAAGAAGACTTCCTAAACTTAGAAAAATTCACATTTAGAGAAGACCTAAATTCACTCCGAATTTAATGGAATTACTCCAGCTTTACAGTTGTGTGATCAAAAGTAAGTTATGAACTGTAGTTCAGCCTATTTCTGGGCTTGCTCAGCCTGACATCCCCATCCCTCAGCACAACACGTGGAGGCTTTAATGCAAAAGCTGACCTGATTTTTCCAATACAGTACCATGTCTATTATATTCCACCATTTCATTAGCATTAGTAAATTCAATCAATACTTCAGTAAATAATGAAAGCCAATCGTGCTTCTTATTCACGACCTCTTATGGAATTCAGTACTGTACTGATGACAGCCTCACAGCTTTAGGAAGAAGCAYCTAAAGTCATTATTTGCAGACAAACTGGACAATTTTATATATTTTTTAATGAGGCAATTCCTGAGATAGTAAGCCATATAAAAGCCAGAGAACTATCATGGCAACTTTAATGTGTACTTTGTTTCTTGGGCTGAACTCAGGAGCACTGTGCCTATCTGTACATCCACCAGTGCCAGTRGAATTACATCTCCTTGCAGCAGGGTTAAATTGGAGCTCACATAATCATGATAATCTAAACATTGCTAAAAAGTCAGGCTACTCACAGGGAGTTGAAGACAGCCCTTTTCTATGACATAGATCTTCCGTAGTTTATTTATCATTAACAGAAAGTGCTTTATAGCACTGCATAGAGGTTGCCATAAAACAACGTTTTAAGGCTCTCTCAACCATATTTCAGCCATAAATGTCCTATAGATACAGGAAGGAAAACTACCAAGGTTCAATATTATCATCTTTATTACAGATGACCTCACTATTGTGATCTCTATAAAGAAAAAATATTAAACCATTAAAATAGTCTGAATCCTAAATTAATACAGGTTTACTACTCATATCTAGATCTAAATGGCCTTACTTGCAGAGTAATTATTTTTCTAAGAAAATTTTGTTGACAGCCTCATTAACAGTGATCAGACCAGAATAAATGTTACCTCTTCTACTAAAAATGTGACTTCTCTGGCAGAGTAGGCCATATATTAGTACACATCTATCAGCAATTCTGTTCTCAGTGAAGTTTTATAATGAATGCCACATTAAAAACCAAGACACAAATTAATGAAAATTCAGTCATTACACTAYGTGTTACAAAGCTTAAACAGCTGAAACAGCTATCCTGTTCAATCCAGAGATCTCTMTTCCCCTTATATACTACTTTTCACTAGTCCTATTTGTCAGTATGGTTCTGTAACACAAAAATATTATTACAAGCTGCTCTATTGCAGCTCATAACGATTCTTCTAAAAATCCAAAGGACACAGTAGAAAAAATAACATTACTTATTTTTTCATTATTTTTTAAAATGAGATGCATATGTTTGATGCCAAAATGTGTTTCTGCTTAACTCGCAGCTCTGTACATCCTAAATCTGAAAAACCCCAAGGCAATTTCTAATGCCTGGTGTCAGAGTATGGCAACAGCAACAGTTCTCATTTCTGAGCCCATTCTACTGCATTATTCTACTGGAACTTCAGAGAATTTGTCCAACTTACTGAAATATTCTCAGATAAACAACTCACGCTTTATGAAGACGGTCAGTTTTACTTGAACACAGCAGATTTAAATCATTAAACCTGCTTTCTTACGTTGGAAATAATTCTTTCTGCAAAAGTGATATTTCAGTACGAAGCAGCGTTGCTCTGAAAATAGTTTCCCATCACAGAGTGCTTTAGAAAGGATTCTCTCATATTTGCTGTGGAAAGCTCATTTTGCCCTGTTTAGATAATAATGCTTGCAGCAGATTAGAGAAGAAAAAAAAAAAGCTGATTTGGGGCTTTTTTAAAAAACTGTGAAAACCTCTTCTTACTCAACTATTTCTTCTAGTATTTTTTTTTTTCCTTTTTTGGTCCTCTGGAAAGTACACACAGAATTTCTTCTAGTTTTAACTATAAAGTACTGCTGGAGAAGGCACGTGGCTACAGTCACCGTGCAGCTGCACCACAGCCAAACTGTGAACACTGTTCTGCAAACAGCAACACATCTCTGTTCATCTTGGCAATCAGCCTGCAGGAATTTGCCTAAAAACCAGAACAACTCTGGGTCTTACTGCTGTAGCAGGCCCCAGGTTATTATTCGCTTTTCTTTTGGCTGTTACTTTTTCTCAAATGGATACCACAGAAATCAATTACAGAAAGTTTCATTCTTGGGCATGAAAGAGGGCATAGAGAGATATGCAAGCTCTGGTGACAGTACATTCTTATTATTCACCTTGATACAGCTTTTGTACATTGTGCTCATCACAGTTCAACGGTACCTGACAAAACTAATGCTAGTTTTCATCCAACACCAGCTTGTGATGTTAAATAAGAAACTGTGTGTGTGAACGTGCTTTTAAGCACTACAGTGCACCAAAGAATGAGCTGTTTTCAGCTAACATTGAGCCACTAATGATTTTAATGAGAGTGCCTTCTGGATTCATATTTTTTTCATAAAATACATCACACTAAAACAAAATCAATGAGAAACATTAATTAGGGCCTTTTTAGACGCCTTCTGTRGTGTTGTTTTTCTTTTGAGAAGCACCAGATGAAGAATGCTGTGCTTTATTTAAGCTAAGTTGTTTGACATTTAGATGAGAGAAAAAAGAGAAAAATACTAACAAACACAGGAACAATTTTTGACAGCTCTTTGTCATGCAAGAGAGAAAAAAGGGGACCGACTGTGAGATACTACTTTGAAGCCCTGGAAATTTGTAATGAAAAATTTAAGATACAAGAGAGGAAGAAAGATGAGCTATTCATTTGGTTCTGCATATATTAACACTTGTAATTCAAACTAAAGGTTTGCTATGTGTTTTCATAATTTTGACTCTAATAAATATCTTGGAGAATTGCTTTGATATTCTAAGATCATGCGTGTAGCTTGCATCCATTAAGRAAAATGGGGAACAATCATCATCAGCCCTCTTGGCGCTAATGAGAAGGTCATTGCTCTTTAATTATCACAGACATGAAACTGAAATATTTCAAAGGGTTTGTGGAATACAGTGGCTATGGGCAAAGCTGTGTATCTGTTTATAAGTCTGTCTGTCCCAGAGCAAGTCGAGTAGAACGTGTATCTTCCATTCTGTAGCCTTTCTGCTTTTGTGTATATTAAATTTGCAAGTTTGTATCGCTGTTTCTTGCACATCGGATTAATCTGGGAAATTTAGACCAGCTATTAGCAGGGGCTGAGTAGGAGGGAGGAGGGCAGGGAGAGGCGGAGAAAAAGGGGTAGAGATGTGAGAATAGTAAAATGTTCCTCATCAGGAGGTATTGTGAAATAAGTACTAGTGTGTTGTGTGACCTTATTTCCCACAGTAGGGGTGTTATGAAGAAATAGAAACGGTGAGGTGTTGCAGGAAAATATTAGCAAATTAAAATTTTGTGTTTGGCATTGGTTGTGATCTCATCTTATTTCCACCCTTGCAGAGGAAATGACTACAAGGGGAACAGATAGAATTGAGGCAAATCAGGAGCTGGAATCAAAAGCAAGAGTGAGATTTTTCCTGTTGGTTCTGAATTCCCCAAAACAATTTCCTCCTACTCTTGTGCAGAACTAAAACAAATCATTCCCTCACACCTAATACTTTTACACCAAACATATTATATTGATCCATTAACTAAAATTTTTATTATTTTGTGATAAAATAGACTATTTTAACTTCAGTAATAGGTAGGCATCTTTGTCTTTCATGCAAGTGAAAAACTGAAGAGTAGAAAGGAAAAATTTCTCCCTGTGAGGGAGAGAGGAAAGAGGAAGATCCAACTTTTTCATACAATTTCCATTTTGTTTTATGCAATTTGGAATACTACTGCTGAACAGCTATCTTCTCTCTTTTTGCTCAATCTTCACCTTTGGGAGCAGTCACATTCCCAAAGGCACCATCAAAATGTGTGTGGGAAGGGGACGGGGGGAAGAGAAAGCATTCAAAATGCCAGCAATCAAACCTCAGTCTTTTCTTCAGAATCTTTGTTTTAGTGGAGAGTTGTGGTAAAAATGCAAAATTAGCTTCTAAATCTAAAATTAACAAATATTTCTCATAATTAAGAGAGTTTCCATTTGCCAGCTTTGGAAAATTGATACTGAATTTACAATACAAACTGACTTACAGAGTTTGGGTCTCTAAATATTGATTACTAAAATTTGATGTGAACATTTCAACAGAGTAATACAGTGGTAAATCTTTATGACAGATGAAAATTTTACCTTCCTGCAGCAACCTTCATCTTGAAAGGCAGCTTAGGTGGAATTACATTAGGCAAGGAGGAAATAATTTTCCAAATTATTTCCAATAGAAATTCCAACTAATTCTCTTCATAGAATTTGACCTTTCTAGGGAAATACGAATTCCCTTTCCTCCTGCTGCCAGAGGTCAGGCCAGAAAAACTCCTGGGGAATTTCAGTGAAATTCCAAGAGGAAAAAACACCACCCTGTTCTTTTCAGTCTTTTATAATACTTTACATACAGAAAGCAAGAGAGAAAYCTAAGTCCAAAAGGACCATGTGCAAAGCCAGTATAGAGTGGTAGCTACACTAATCTTATCTGTTCATCTGGCAATGCAAACAAAAGCACCRAAAACTCGTAGATACCCTGAAACCAGGTGAAGTGGTCTAATCCCCAAAGGAGGCCAGCCACCGAGTGATTCCAACTAAAAGAAATTATTGCCCTATTAAAAACCAACGTAAACATTTTCATAGGAGTTTTCCCTTGAGGTTTGCAAACATAACTCTGTACAGAAAGATCAGACTGCCTTTTCCAAAGAACGACTTGAGCAATCATTTCCAGAGTAACTAAAGTGACCTGATGTGGTCAAAGCTGAAGCAGAGSCGGTGTCTGAACTGAGATACGCATCTGAATACCCAGATCAAGGAATGTTTCCTGACACTTCTCCTTCCCAGTCTCCCAAGAACCTGCTTTCCTCAGTAATTTGTTGCACGAGCCAGATGGTGACCGCAGTGTACCTCCCACAAGTACTTCAGATGCAGTCAAGGTTCCACTCTGGCCAGATTTCACCGCAACAGGAAAATGGAGTGAAACAGAAGCCGTGCTGGCTGTGTCAGCTCACTCCCACAGCTGGACACCAGCTGATCTAGTGATTGCAGTGGTCCCTTCATTAGCCTGGAGAGCTCAGTGATTTCTCTTTTCCCCAATACTGTCAAACCTTCAGTTTGCTTCAAGAGTAGCACAGAATCTCTGGTATCTCATCTGAAAGTGAGTGTCATTATCTGGTATTCCCATGATTGGTATTTATAACTCTGTTGATTCTCACCTGCCCTTCTAACTGGGCCATTTTAAAAGGAACCAGAGAAAAAACACGCTGCTTAGTCAGTGGAAAAAAATCTTCAGTGGTATGGCAGAAAAGAGCCTTACTCTCTATGGGTAGGAATATTGGCTGTGAGAGGTACTCAAAGGAGATCRTTTCCTAATGGTGTTTCTCATGAAGAAAGAGGGACACTAGTTGGATTTCTGAATTCCATGAGAGAAATCTACTGTCCAAACTAGATTGACAGAAACATTGTATAATAGGGCTTTGGCTGTTCTCTATCCTTCTCTAAAGAGCATGGGGAAACTTGCAAGTATGGTCAGGGAAGTGAACAAGAGGCTGGAATCTTCTAAATACATTTGAAATGGAAAACTTATTTTCTAGAATGATGAAAAAAAGTCAAAAGCAAATAATTTAGCTCTTGTGATCGTTTGAATCTTTCTCTTTTGCACAGGCTTAAGGAGAATGGCAGTATGCAGGTTCAAGCTGCTGTCACAAAACACGTAAATAGGAAGTGCTCACACCTGGATAGAGCCAATTTTCATCTGTAAATCAAGCAGCACAAAAAGCACCAGGGAGCAAGTTTCCTGTTTCAAAGTATTATGCTTCTAGAAATATTTAGCATGTTCCCAAATACTTCCAATTACAGCATTTTCTATCCTTAAAATACAAAACAAAGGTATAGCTTCTCAGTACTACATTTCATTTATATATTTGTCTCTAGCTTTATACAGCTCAATATCCAGAAATATGACTACATAAATAGAAATTAATTTATCCATATCATTCTTAATTAAACTCCCTTCTTTATTTTGACTACCCTTTGCTTTGTATCTTTGTCATCTTAAATCTTTTTGCCAAATGTTTTTTTCCTTTTGATCATTAAGGTATAARGTAAATTGAATTAGTCCTAAAACTCTTCCTTGTGGCATTTCATTCTTCTCTACCTCCTCATACCCTGAACCAACTTAATTCACAATTACCTTTTTGCCTTTGGTATTAATGCACCTAAAAAAAAAAATCATCACTTTGTGCAGTAGATCCCTTCACGATATACACAAAACTTGTATGCAATTAGAAAAGCCCTTTATACAGCATTGTATCAAAGCATTCAGAAAGGAAACGAAAACAGAAGAATGCTAACATTACAGGATGTAAGATTATACAGCAATTTTCACCAGGGCAAGCTGCATGAGTTTTTGAGAGCCAGAGGGGGGAATTTGTTATTATTTCAATCTCTTAACAATGGAAATGCCACACAGTGAACAAATAGCTTCCTACTCAAGTTTTGTATTGCCTCAAAGCATCCCTCTCCTTCTGCCACTTACTACCAACCCTTCTTTCTTCTTCTTATCCCTGCATCACATGCAACCCTGAAAGCAACATCTACCATTGGAAAAGAGCGCCTCCTAGGTATTTGGGTTGTTTGTTTGGTTTTTGTTGTTTTTTTTGTGAACTCCCCATTTCACTCTTCTTAAGAGCACAGAGGTTGAAACAGAGAGCTGGCTGCTCTGTTCATCTCCATCACTCTCACAAGAGCAGAGTTTCTTGATAGAGACGTTCATGGAAGGCATGCTTCCAGAAGAAGAAAACAGATGGAAAAATATCACAGGCATAGAGAAACTAAAATGACCTGAAAGTGCACAGAAGTGAGTGGAAAAGGTACAGCTTGCAGTAGTTACAGGGCTCTGATTAAGTGTATCTGAAAATCCAAGCAAYGAGATCTAATCTGCCCTCTGGGAATTGCTTTACACGTTGAAGGCAGAGGTTGTTCCATAGCTACCCACTCTCAGGGTTAACTGGTGTCTGAAGTAGACAAACACACTAGTTAAAGAAATTCAGCTGTTACTCCATAGGTATCACAAAAAAAACTGCACACACTTATTTAGAAATAGAAACACTGTGAAAGTTCATGAAAATAAGACTGCTGGAGCTGTAAGGCAATGGAAAACCTGAGCATGAGGCAATGAATTCCTGGACCAACAGGGGCCTCAGGGGCCAAACCCCAAACCCTACACCTATTAATTTCATGCCATCGGCTTCAATAGGGCCATGTCCAATAATGGTGAGTGATACTCCTGGTGCGGTTGTTTTTATGTTGTGTTAATACAGTGTTAAGCCAGTTGTTTAAAAGTGCTTTGCAGTAATTAAGTAATGGCAGTTACTGTTACATGTGTTTATTAGTAAAAAATAGTACAGAACTGTTGCTTTTCTGTTCTTTATATGTGGCCTTAGGGACTCTACCTTTTGTAGTCCCCAAAGTCCCCTCTCATTACTGGACTAAACTTGCCAATAAAATATCACAGGGGATAAAGGACTTTATTTTTTTTTTCAGTGGGGTGGGAGTTCAGCTGAACCTGAACATCACCAGAACGGCAGCTGCTGATTTCTTGGAATGGGAGAGGTAACCCACAAAGGGAGGGCTTTCTGTGCCACTCCTCTCTCCTTCACGTTGCAGCATCACTGTGACACAAGAGGTGTGTGGGCAGGTGCTGCAGTTTTCCTCCTGCTTTGTTTCTCTTCAAGAACAGTGAACAGGGGTGGAGTCAGCTATAACTTATCAAATGAAATGTCAGAAATCCGTAACAAAAAAAGCATGGGGCTTTCTTAAGATAACACTCACAAATATAAAAAAAAAGTCTCAAAACCAAAATCCAAATCCACTTGTTGAAATAGGCAAAACAAGCCTGATTTTCCACTACCACATACCTTATATACTCCTTAATAGCAAGATGAGGTTGGCAACACAAAACAGCTCTACATTCACGATTCTGACATTTGCTCACTAGACAGGGAAAATATGGAGAATCTGCCTGAAAGCCCAGCTGAGTGGAATGATGGCTTGTTCAAAGCATCTCTTATGAAAACTGCATCATAAAAAAAGGAACCACAAAAGATAACTACATAGATTGCCATGAAACATTCAAGGACCTAAAATTCAAACTACTCCATTTTTCACTTAAGGAAGGAAGTTCACTCCTCTTTTTTCCAACTTCTTCCAACAACTAAGCAGTATAAAGGAGAACTTCCACTCCAAGTAGGTAGCCTATAACTAAGATAACTCAATCAATATAACCATCCCATGTCAAAAGGAATGTTCCTTAAATTTGCATTTCTATTCCACATCATCTTTCTGTTTTCATTTAAGTGTCTTCTATTACTCCAGCTTTGACATATCTTGCCATAAGGAGACCTTCAGCAAGTTTTGAATAAAAGTCTGTCAAAGATGAGGTTTGCCTAAAGGTAGCATTTTCAGCAAGCTGAGTAACGTGCCATAGTTGCAAGACACTAAGATGATTTTTCTGGTCAAGACTAGCTTTCAGCAAATCATTGTCCCATAATACTATGGCTCCAGAATTCTAAAGACATTTTTGTCGTATATTTTAGCCGAAATGCTAGAAATAAGTAAATCCTATGCATGTCTGACTTAAAAAATTCAGGAGGCAATAGTCTTGAAGATTCTTGTTAAACTGTTTTCTTTCTTCTCAACTCCTTATTTGAAGCATATTTTTAATTATGCATCATTGCCCACACATAAATTCATTTATGTATATTAATTTTTGCTCCACTTAGCAGAGTGGTCACTTAATTAAATGTCTTCAGTTGTTTTAATGAAAAGAAAAAAAAAGATTTAACAGAATGTGTAACACTGTACATTTAAACATACTATTTGTTGCCTTTATTTCAGTCCATTTGTAACACTGATACTRGGACATTTGTGGAACCGATATTAAAAAGTAATAGACTTTTCTAAAGCCCCCAGACTGTTTAGCAGATTTTTAAATTGAAATCAAAATTATACAGATTTTTCATTCTGATAATTTTACCAATTCACTAATTCTTTAATCTTTACAGGTCATTGAACAGCTTCACATTAATGAGATGTAGTTAAGAACAAATTTTACAGTTTTTTCTCTCTTTTTTTTTGAAAAATGTTGCATATCGTTTGCAAATTAGAAAGAACTTGTTCCATTTATGGTACATTTATTTAAAATAATCGAATGCATGAGAGCCAGCTGAACACTGTGTGCAATGATGCTTTAAAACAAATTACCATTTATTTATAAGGAAGAAATAGACTTTTAAAAAGCTCACAGACTGCATTTCATTATTAATGGTGTTCTCCATGCAAAACTGATTTCTTCCAATAAGATACAGAAACGAGAGAAAACTCAAAGAAATGCTTTCTTTCCTGGTTTTTCTCACGGAATGCACACTTTACATATTAGAAATTTCTAAAGCAAAACCAAAAATTGATGGCACCTGAGGTGCATGTATGAGGAATTTCAGTGGCAACTTCCCTGCAGCTGCTAAACAGTCTCAAAAACCACAGCAAATAATGCATATAAGAAGTCAAATTACTCTACATCGGCATGTAACAAACTTCGCTTTCTTCCAGTACACACAATGTATTCAAGAAACACTTCTAACATCAGATGCCTGAAAGAATCAATATTTCAAAATTATTGTAGACTGTAATTTCATGCTGTGGAAACAGTGAAAGGTAATTACTTTGGCTCAAGTATGTTAAATTACTATTATTCTATTCCAATTTGAATAGACTGTTAGTCTTTCTAAGCAGCAAGTTAACCACCCTGGGTTTCCTGGGCCAGGATTAATGCACAGATACATGTGCACAGCACTTGAGAAAGTCAGCACTTGGCACTGGCCGAGAGGTCCATTGTTATTCTGTCCAGAAAAATCAACTTCCTAAAGATTAAAGTAACATGTTTTAGCTGAACATTTTGACTGCTGTTCTACCATTCTCTAGGCTTGCTTGTAAAAGCCTGCAAATTGTGAATTTGACTCCCTCTGGAAGTCAAATGGAAAGCATTGCAGACTGTTTATAAACAGCTATTTCATTACAGAAGAGCAGCAGTGAGAAAAAAAAAAAGTATTTTGAGGGGTAGGTAGCAAGGTTTGTTTTCTTTTTTAAAAAAGAATAATTGAAAACTGTAATTCCATGAGTCTCTGTTATAATATCAGCTTGCTTGTTCCCTTGCACTGTAGCTCCCTCTTTCATGTCTTATTAGCTAGAATCTGACCTGTACTTTCACAGCTCAAGATAAAGGAGCACCACAATCTCTTGGTCAATTTTAACAGAGGTACAGATGGAAACATAAAAAATATTCTGTTAAATCGGATTTCAAAAAAGCTCAGAAAATATTTYAAGTTTAAAAAGATATGAACTGTTTGACAATAATGACTATGCACCTGATAATTCCAGAAAATTTCTTCATATAGAGGGATGAGATAAATAAAGCCTAGAACTACTGTTACTAATTAGATTGCTGTTAACAGGCACCGATATCAATGCCTGACTGCAAATTCCTATCTGGCCAGTGATCTGACAACAATTCCAAATGACTCATTAGTCATCTTCACTTCAGGAGGTACTTTGTAAAAACCTGAACTAATTCCTCTTATTTCATTGAAACAGCTATTTGCATGAATCCTGAAATACGAAAATTTAAGTTTCTCTCTAGCTGCCAGCTATTGTCATTGATGAGATTTGAAGGTTTCTAATAAGCTTCCTCACAAAATTTCTCAGCAAACACAAAGAAAGTTAGAGCTCCTGGGGCCTGTTTCCAGCTCTGCAATCAATCCCTCCCATGACCTTGCTTTCCAGCCATTCTCATTTTTGCCTGTTGCAGCCTTGGGGAAGAACATGGTCTCTGCATGAGTTCTACTTATTTTAATACTGCCTTCCCACAGTGAAGAGCCATGGAGATGGGGTAGCTTCTCTGATCCTTTATTCCCTGTCTTACTCCCAAAAAGAGCAGGAAGGAAGCATGCAGGGTTAACCTGTGGACCTCAGTAGGCCAGGCTCCAGCTCAGATGTTGGCATAGCAGTGTGCAGTGCAGAGCTGTTCCGACAGCAGAGCTCAGGAGTCAGACTAAACCACTAGGAATGAAATCTATCCTTCTCTTTACCGCTTCTGTTTTGCTTCCATTTCTCTAAACGTGGGAAGAAGGCAAAGAAATTGCAGATGAAGAGAGACATGGGGGAAAAATGAGTAGAATRTGTTCCTGGGAGAAGGCTTTGGAAAATTCAACTTCCTCACCATTACCTGAGTCCAGACAATGCAAGGAAGGGAGAGGACGTGATTACTTCCATCCTGTTAGACACAAGGAAAAGACACACTGCCCTGCTCCATGCTCAAAGATAAGGGTCCTCATTGAAGCACAGTAGCTTCTGAAACCACCGAATGTCTATACCACAACTAGGCCATTTCTAAGACGTTTCTTCCCTCTTTTTTGAGGTCAACTTTCATTCAGTATGGGTGTTGCACCSTTTTCTTCATGCACTGGCTAATGAAAAGTGCTCAACGGAACCACTATAAGTAAGGTTTTGACCAAGAAGCTGATTTCAGATGAGTTGTAGCTGAGATAATCACATTGGCTGGTCAGAAAATTTTATAACTTAAAGACAAAGTACATCAACTTGAATTTAAATAACTCATGTAGCAGTATCTTAAAACATGGTTTAACTTGTGATGAAAAAGTCATAGACTTACAATATGTACAGACATGACTTAAATTACTATAGCTTTATCACTGGAGTAATATAAGTTTTTATATGGGTAGTTTTTGTTTTAGGTGTTTAAAGTATAACACTCATGCAACACTAAAAAAATCCTTACATTCAAGCCTGATGTTCATATGGATGGATAGTTTTAGAAGAGAYAATCACAACTCATTGGTAGAAGACATTAATTAATATTCTAGGGCCACAAAAAATGCTAATAGTTTTTGAATAGTTATAAACTACACAGAAAGTCCTAAAGGTAGCACAAAACTTTCTCCAGCATAAGTTTATTTACTAGAAAGTTTACCCAAAATGATATCAATCAGTAATTTTGATCATATTACTCCTGCAACTATGACTGTACTCCCTGTAAATGTRTATACAGATCCATGCAAAGCAGTGTAAACAACCTTGGTCACCTTTATGATCACTCTCTTGTCCTCTGGCTAGCAAATCTCATCTCTTTTACTTGTAAGAATTCAGAGCTTGGCTTGCCATACGATGTCGGAATTAGGCTGACAAACCTTCTGAGCCCTGGGGATTTGTCCTGGCAAAATTACATTCTCCAAAAGGTCACCAGGGCCTTCTGCTGAAGAAGTCTTTGACTTGGAAGCAAAATTTTGCAATAYTCCCCAGGTGTGAACCAATAATCATACCAGTGTTGTAGCTTGACAAGCTAACTGTGTGTCTTACAATGATGGAAATCAATTATGGAAGCTTCTTCAGACCATAAAGGCACAAAATATTTACAACAACCCCTCACAGTTATAGAAAACTATATCGTTGCAATAGTACCAATTGAGTCTTCATGTCTTTTCATGCATCTTTTGAGCTCTCCAGGCTAACTCTGAATAAAACTATCCCACATGATGTCCACTTCCTATCACACCACACTTATGCTTAAGTGGTCTCTCCATTTCTCTCTCTCATGGACACATTCTCAGGGTACTGCTGTGCTCAAAGACATCCACAACAACAAATATTTGCCTTCAATTTGCAGTCTTCTTAACCTGAGCAGACACACATGGTTCTGGTTTCTGGAAGCTAGGGCTCAGTACCTCCATTCACTCAGTTCTGCGCACAAGAGCAAAACTCTACAGCAACACAAAAAGCAGCCAGCTACAAGATAAGCAGATGGATGAGAAGAGATGATTCTTCACAAGTTTCATAACAAAAAYTGAAGGGACATGAGCATTTTCACACAGGAAAGAAGGAAAATAAATGATTCAGCACACTGTTTCAGAAGAGGATTAGGGACTGGTCATCAGACAAGACTAATTAAAATCAAACAATTCAGGCAATGACCAGTATCCAAGTAAGAACTAGGAGTCACTARCAGGAGCCTAGGATGAGGATATTGTAGTGACCCTATCATCTAGCAAACAGTTAATTACACCACAGAAAAAATGGTGTGAGAAAGGGATTTTCCTGCAACAGGATATCTGACAAAATAGTTCCAACTTCTCAAAACAAAAAATCTATAGCAAAATTTAATCCATCAGGGGCATTTTATACTGTGTGTCTTACATTACTATGTAAAATAAGGCATTAATTTTCAGATCAGATCTGCATTTTAAAGCTTATAACTTATTGTAACATTCTCCATTTGTAGAGGCTGCTATTAGTAATATGAAAATGGATATACAACAGAAGCACACAATAATTGGATTTGGAGGACACCTAAGAGAGGGCAGTGGTCCAAACATCCCACTAAATGCAGGGCCAGAGACAAGGATGGAGACAACTTCAAAAGCTAGGTCAAGTTTCTCAGGACCTTGCTTGGCGGTGTTTTGATTATCTCTACAGAGATTTCACAGTCYCTCTGGGCTCCTGCACCAATGTTTGAGCACCTTCACTGTGAAAATTCCCTAATATCAAAACAGGATTTCATATATTGTAATCTGTGTCCATTGCCTCATTTTATTTAGCTGGGGACATTAAAGAGTCTTCTATCTTGTTTATAAACTTATTAAGCAGTTAGAGACAGCAATATGATTCATCTTCTCTTCCTCAGATTGAACCAACTCTCAAGACACTCCTTGTACCTCATGTGCTTCAGCCTCCACAATGATTTTGGCAGACCTCTGCTGGACATGTCTCTCTACTGCTGTCTGCCAGCAAGCTCTGCACTGGAGACAGCACTTAAAATACCATCTCCCTTTCACCAGAGGGAACACTCGCCTCCCTCAGCCTGCTGTCTGCTCTCTTGTTGATACAACAGGAAGTTGCTGACCTTTCTTGACACGAGCACACGCAACTGACTCAGATTTGAGTTGTCGTTGGCCAAGGCCCCAAGTGCTTTCCCACAGAAGTACATCCTTGCCAGTCTGCAGCCCCAGGTGCAGGACTCCGTATTCGGCTATGTTTAATTTCACGAGATTCCTGTTGCCCCAGTTCTCCAGCAAGCCAAGGTAGCTCTGGATTTCTGGACTTGCCTCCCAACAATGTCATCCGTGAGCTGTAACAAAGACATTAAAGCACCTTGACCCTAGTATTGAATCTTAAGGAATGCCACTAGCTGGACCCTGATCCAGCAATCCTTCCAGCCGATTGGTGCAGCCAGCTTCTCACCCACCTCAGAGCCCACCCAGGCAGCTCATATCTCAACAAAACATAATAAAAAGTTAAAATATTATATTGCAGGTATAATTCGGAATTCTTTCAAGCAGACAGAAACAGATTTGCCAGCCTGAGAAGAAGGGACTAAGCTACTCCTGTCAAGGAGGCGGGGGAGAAACGACGAGGCCAGGAGCCTTGGAGATCCCGGGGGAGAGCCTGTCCTTGTGCCAGATATGCTGCCAGGAGTAGGTGAAGCTGACACCTGCCAGCCATAGACACAGAGCACATCATGTTCCGAACTCCGCTGGCAGCATCAGCCAGCCGGAGCCTTCCGGGGCCACGTGCCAGTGACAGGGTGGCACCAGGGCCGTTTGGTACCCACAGTGCCACTGCTCCTTGCACTGTGACAGTAGTCAGCCTAGATGCTCTTCCTGGTTCAACTTTCCAGCCAAGCAGTCTGGAGGTAGAGTGGGCAAACTGCATGCATGTCAAACAAGTTCTTAGAATTTGCCAACATAAGTAAGATTGTGATGTGTGCAAATTTGTGTTTTTCTGAAGCATACATAAGTAGATATTAATTCTTTTTTATACTATTTTCCAGGTAAAATAATGGCAGTGTCTTCTTGCGACTAAGGAGAAACACACCGCTTTGCCAAGTGCTTAAATAACCAAGGAACTTGCAGGTATTGATCCTTCCTTTATTCCCTACAGATATTAGTTATTGCAGTATTTTGGGCCAACTGAAAAACATGTTTCCAGTCATTTGTCCTTGAAAGCTTATACTCTACTTTCTAAGACCCACACCAGTGCCTTTTTTCCTGTAAGGAAAAGCATTAGAGATCTTTCACATCTCCTTTGTGAAATCTGTGTGCTTCTGCTTCACTTCTCAATCTAACTTAACATATACATCTGTACTATTTTAGCAGTTGGTATCTGTACCAAACACATGAAAAAATTAGAGTAATATATGATACTTGGTTTTAAACTAAGTTTAAGACATGAATAAAAATACTTTTTCTTCAAAGCTCAAAAGAGACCCSCTCATAACCACTCTTGGCAGACCACAGAGGATGGGATCTAGACATCTTCTAAACAAGAGGTTGCAGATGCCAACTTTATTTCTCAAGTGGCTAAACCAGACATATTAACTCAGATGGAACAAGAAAAAGATGTCTTGCCTGTCCCAACAAACCTATTATCATGAGGGCTGTGAATATTACGTGTTCAATGTTCTATGTGAAAGAATGAACAGCAAAAGCTTTCAAAATTTAGTCAGCTGTAAATGTATACTCTTTCTTGAACTCAAGATGTAAACTCCCCTGAAAGTTGGCCTTTTAAAAGGTTAGAGAAGAATATTTGAAAAATGAAGGGATAGCACATACAAAATTTCTTTATTTTTAGAGCAAATTCAAAAATTAATACATCATAATCTTGTTCAAATGAAATTTTTCAGTATACTTCTTGTTGTACTAATTTGATGTTTAAGGATTATCTGTCAATGTTGTAAATTCTGTATACTTCAAAAAACAAACGTTGATTGGTCCCTGCTCTAACCCTGTTATCTTGAATTTCAGTATATGTGCTATTTCTTCCAGAATGACATACTTTGAAAGCAGCATTAATTTTAAAAGTAAGAAAAACACAAAACTCTAATTTCATGGTGGGATAGAAAGGCTGGAAAGCATTAACTAAATACACAGATAAAATTTCCAGAATATATTCCAGTAGAAATAAATTATGTTTCCCACAGTAGTTATTCCAAAGCAAAATGGGTTTTGTTTCATGATAGAGCAGCCATGCAGAGATAGAATTTAGCAAATGACGTGCCATTTCACATTTTTTTTGCAAAACACCTTCATGTAGATTAGGCCTAGGCCTTCCAGACTAGACCTGGAAATAATGGGAAAACCTAAGTGTGGAGAAATTCTGGTCATTTCCTAGGCTGGCAATCAACTTGCACGTCAAGGATGGCTGTTGACCCTGAACCTGTTTCAGCTCTGTAAGAGCCCCAGCAGGGACACTGGGGTGGGTTAGGGCACATGGTCCTCCTCACTGCAGCAAGACCCTTTGCTGTCCTCATCCTTTCCACCCATACAGAATCAGCGAGTCCAGCACCTCAGTGTCCTTGCCCAGTCCCTCTCTTTCTCGTAGCAGTGCTCACCCTGGTCCTTGACCCGCACAGTAATTTTTGTTTCACACTCCTGAGGATTCCTGACCTGAAGCTGAGCACTGTTCCGCACGTGCAAGCACTTCCAGCTGACTGTTCCGGGAAGTACAGTATTGGGGAGCTCTGCAAGGGGGAACTTTTACAACAGGAGTCTAGGACTCGATCTGTCTTACTGTGTATAATGTGTGAGTTGCTCTACTTGCCTCACTGAGGATAAATAATGCAGCTCTTTCTGAAGAAAAACATACCCCAGGTCAAGTTTTCCCTCCTTAGTTACACTGGCAGCCTGGAGTACATGGAAACACGCCAGAGTCAAAGAGGACGGTAATAAAGTCAATGGCATTTTATCAGACACCATAGCTAGGGGCAGAATATGATCCAATGTGTACAGTTTGAATAGAATTCTTTTAGAAAGCACTTCAGAGAAATAAAACAAAACTAGTTTATTTTCCTTGATAATATTCAATCCATGCAGTACAACTCACAGGAGACCAATAAATGATTGTTACTGGAAACTTTGAAAAATCATTGCAAAAGAAAACATTTATACAAGTTTATGAAGGCTTCTGAAGTATGGCTGATATGTTYGGGTCCAAAAGGGCTGTAAAGTATCAGGATATTACATAGAGTAATGCTGATGGTTTTTACTCTATTTACATTGAATGCAGCTTAGTTTGCTTTTTGCATATAGGAAAGGTTAATTCTATACTGAACAATGTTTTGATTCCACTCTAGTGAATTTCTTATAGAAACACAAAAGATTACTTGGGTTAATAACAAGAGTAATAAAAATAGTTCCCACTTTATAATACAAAGATAAACATATATTTGTAATGGGAAATGTGTTTTGTGGAAAAGATATAAAATTTAGATCTTGGCAGATAGGTTCAGAGATAGTAAAAGTAGCCCTCAATGGTCACCCCAAACTGGTTTTAGCCCCTATATTTGTTTATAGCAGAAGTAATTTTCTTAGGTCATTTCTGGTTTAATCTTGCTACTGAAGATAATTAGATATACTTAATACTTAGAGTAGAGCTACAGTAAGATTTTAATCATAATGTGATGCATCTCAGTGCAGCTTTTCATCCGTATTTGAGCCAAGTTTACTAAGTTCATAAACCTCTCAGTAAAACAGGGTCAAGTCTAGAATGAACTCAGATTGATTTATGTCATTGCATTTAAAAAGGAAGCATCTTGTTATCTTGAGAAAGTTCAAAAAATTAAATAATAGTCTCAATATTATAAATCAATGGGATACCCTCTTATGAAATAATTTTGTGTGTTCTGTCTATCCAACTTTGAAAAGAACACAGAGTAAAAAATGGTCTGGTGACAGGACCAAAAACCAGGCCAGAGTCAAAATTGCAGTCATAAAAATACATCTGCAAAAGGAAAGCAAGAAACATCAGGAATTTTTTTTTGCAGGGGAAACACAGGGGGAAGAGGGAGGGAACCTGCTAGAGCTGCTGCGTTGAACACACAGTCTGAAGGATTTCAGATGTTCCCATATCCCCTATCACTACATGAGAATAAAGGTTGCGAAAACACCCCTTTGAAAGTGTAACTTCTTCAAGTTGTTATTTTTTTTCTTAAACAACAAATTATAAATAACTTGTAGAATTCATTGTTATAATCAAAAGCTTAGTTGGGTACAGAAAACACAAGTGATTACATTGAAAATCTCAATCATATACACCATGATGATTAGCACAATATCTGACTGGTTAGAAAGGTTAACCTGATTCAAGACACAACAAAACTCACCTCTTGGGCAGGTTGCCCTTTGTGCCAAATAATACCACTACTATTACTAATGCTGTTAAATTTTTCCATTATTAATTCAGCATTTGTGTTTCCTCATTATGTTACTAAATATCAAATTGTTTTGGTTTAAGAATTATGTTAGTCTTTATTGCCAAAGGATTGCTCTGAGATCAACAATATGAAAAGACTGTGTGTGTTTTTTAAGAGAGAGGTCTGCAGAACAGAAGGCACTTTATTCACGATTACTGGATAAATCTCCTTGCTTTGGAGCTATCAATAAACTCCTTAAAAATAAAGATATTATAGCCAGATAATTCAGATCACTCTAGCGATAATTGATCTTTATCACTGCATACCACCAGAGCAGTCTGGATACCATCTAGGAGCTTCACTAAAGTATTTGCATAAATCATCATCATAGAGCCCCTGTAGGCATTTGTTGTGTTTGAAGTAACTAAGATGCAAAAAATCCTCTTTGACTAATAGTCAAGAGACAGCAACTGACACCAATCGATGTCTGTGACTGAATCAGATGCAACAGATTTCTCCATAAGCCTGGGCAAAGACAAACTGGGGATGTGGAAATAAATCAGGAATGGCATTGAGAACATGAAAGAGAAGTAAGGATATGTTTGCTGAAAATATTAGAAGGGAGTGTAAAATATATGCGAGAATGCCAAAATAGTATGGATTAACCAGAAGAAGCCAAAGAAAATCAGAATTCAGTTTCTGTGCTCACAGAAACTTTTATTCCTTTTCCTCCACCTTCCTCTGATATATCAGATATTGATAAAAGCTACAAAGAATGTGTTAGGTAAAGGTGGACACCTCTTAGACAACACAGAATACTAATTTTCCTAAACACATGGCTCAAGGTATGAAAACAAATAAATTAAGAGCCTCTGCTATTCAGAGAGTCACATTAGATCATCAAACCATTTCTCTTCTCCTGATTCTAGATGTTAATCATGTGCTTCAGCCACTTTGCTGTCTGCTTCATTCACTGTGGCTATGACACCTCATATATTGGGTATGGAGAGTGGGGGCACTCAGAGCAATAGCAGCAAGAAACATTAAGGATTTGAGTTCCACCTTGAACGCACATCCTTCCATTGCCTTGCATACTCTTGCAATGTAAAAGCTCATATGCCTTGGGTTTAAGTATGAAGGTCAAAGCATTCAGATTTACCAAGGATGAACCTGGAGCAGGTATCCTGAGCAATACTTGCTTTATGTGTGTGGCAGTCTTTCACAAAACCCTAAGTTGCTGTTGTGTCTGTAAAACGCATTTTCTCCTGGTACACGAAGCCCACAAAACATTTTTATATTCCTCCAAACAGAACAGGGGTCTGCAACAGTCTGAGATGCAAAAAAACTTAGGGAAGTACTTTTGAGATCTGTATATTTGGGTGCCTCATAAACCATTTGATTAGAAGATGGTTGAACACCAGACTGGCAGGCGCAGACATCAATATGCTGTAGGATTGTTCCTCCACTACAGAAGGAAAGCTCAGTTCACTGTCCCAGGATACATGTGGGGAAAGGAAGAGCACCTAGCGGCCCTTGCTGTTGCTAGACTTCAAAATGCCAGTCCAGCCCATGGCATTTTTCAAACGTTACTAAATCAGTTCACATCTGTACAAGCAGATATATCAAGGGAGTCAACTGAGGCCACTGACTGCAAGTGCTGAGCTTTGGCTTGAAAGTCTCTCTCTCTCCACCTGGCCTACCAGGGTCTGTACTGCTGGGGGGGAAGCCTCTCCTGGAGACCAGTTTCTGGTCAGCTCGGAGGAGCCACTCGCTGCTGCTGCTGCATTGCAGAAGAGTCAACTCAGTTGGACAACTTGGAACTTGCATAAATGGCTCAGATTGGAACACACTCAACAACTAAGCTCCACGTCTGTGATGTGCATGAACCCAGTAATGTGCCAAACCTCACGTGTCTTGTGGGAGCAGGGGGAAGGCACTCAACTTGAAAGGTTTTTTTTTTGGAGGGGGGAGAAAAAGAAAAAGCGCAGCTGCTTCTGTGATCAGCTTCAGATGACAAAGCTATTGTCACAAGAAGAAAAAAGCTAGGGAGTTATTTCTCTTCAAAATATTAAATTTAGATGAACCTTGACGTTTCTAGGTGAGAAACCAAAGTGTAGCTCCAGGTAATGGGATATATGCTATGTATGTCACTAATGAAATATATACAACAACTAAGACACATTAGTTAAGAGCGGCCCATTAGTCACTTGTGTGTTTACAACACAGCTCGTGCTGCTCGAACATAGCTCCTCTGACTTGGTGAAGTGTATACAGAGCACCATTGTGATTTTTCCACAGAACACGAGCTGGTATCGAGGAAATGCAAATACCACATAGTGCTGCGAGGTCCAAATTCACAGAGTACTGTGGTAACTGACTTGTTTGAAAAGACATATGGCATCCCAAGTGTAACAGATAGTTGAATCTCAAGGGGGAACCATTGTTCATTCATCTGGACCAAGTGACATTCTTTATGCAAGAATAATTCCTGATTAAAGGGTGAGTTTTAATGGAAACTAATTAGGCAACCTCTTTAGCCTGGGCATAATGATCAAATGAGCTGTCACACAGTACCTGATACAATGATCTCACTTGGTACAAGATTTTATTCCTTAGCAATTACACTCCCACTTTGCACTGCATGTGTTTATTGCCTGGAGCACACATGTCAAATTAAAGAGCAGCTTATGCACCTGATATTTAATTATTGCCTAGCACTACAGACAACCGGGAAATGTCAAAGCGAGCAGTCCTGCACTGGAGCAACTAAAACGGATATCTTCTCTGGCAAAGAAAAAAATAGAGATAAAATATGTATGGATGATTCAGTTGTCTTACAATACAAAAAAAGGCCTCCCAAATCTTAAATAATTTACCATCATGCTCAATGCAGAGAATACTCCCTGAGCAGAAGGGTACGTGAAACAGGTTATCAGCTCACACGATTATTTGTATTAGATGCATTTTTGGATGATTAAAGTGTTTACAAGAAAATTATGAAATTTGAGCTGGTTTATAGCAACTTCAAATACCAAAGGGATTATTTATTTATTCAGGTATGGACTAATTCACAGGTGTTAAAAGAAACATTCATTTCTACAACTCTGTTATCCTGCAGTTAYTTAAAATCATCCTTAGCTTACTGGAAATTTTCCTAAATTCCTTCACAGTCAAATCACCTCCTTAATCCTAGCTGTAATAAGGCTGAAATGAAAAGACAGCAATACTTAAAGAGATGGAAGAAAAGTGTTTCCAGCAAATTGAGACAAGCTAATCAAAAAAGAAAGTTTTATGGCTCCAGCAGAGGTGATGACAATAAGGTGAGGAAAAATCCATACCGCCCCAAGATTCGAGTACAATTTTTAATAAAGAAAAAATGTGCACAATACAAAAGAGTTTCTCTTAGTCAATGATCTGTAATGGAACACCCAAATAGAGATATGATGGTATCCTGTGGCTAAGAAAGTTGTGCGTGTGTGTCTTGGACCATTCTACTCCAAATAAAGGAATCTAATTACCCGTAGTCTTAATTGCACAGTCTAATACTAAAAAGGCTTAATAAGAGTGCTTTTGTATTTACAAAACTGCACAGCTTGTGAAAGAACCCTCAAAACATTTGGCAGGAATCCCAGCCGAGGTATGACTGACTGGAACCTCTAATGACTACAACATGTAAACAAGTGTTTTGTTTCGACTGATAATCATTAACTTCCAGTGTCAGACTTATCCCACAAGGTTTTGTTCACTCCTTCACCAGGCTGCTTTACAAAGGCATCTGGTGCTAAGGGAAAGGGCGAGGGGGGGGGAGGCGGAAAGTGCAGAGTGCTATACAGTGTTGTCACTCTTAAACTAAAGTGGCAGTAGGCAAATGAAAGGGTCATGAGGTAAATGCTTCTAACAAGGAGCAAGCTGCTGTGATAATTCCCACCATTCTTTGATGGTCCCTCTTACTGTGTGACTTAGTGACATAATGTGCTAGACCTCCTGGTTATTTTATTTTATTTTTTAATGAAGAAAGGCAATTTGAAACAGAGCCTCTCTGAATTATTGTTTCATGCCACAGTAGCTTTCAAAATTTAACACGTGCAAAAAGAAGGAAAAAAAAAGAAAATGGAAATTTGTTTTCCCTTACTACTGTAGTACTGGAACAATCTGCCTCTGAGCGCTGCATTAAAATAAAAGACAGAGGAGCAGCTGAATACAAGTCCTATAAGGACAAATCTGGTTGCAGGTATAACAGAAAGGAAGCACAYCAGAAATTATACAAACTGCCCTGGTTAGCTCTGCAACAGTAMTTTTAAAAGCGGATTACAAATGTTCAGATCCTCAGCTAGATCAACTCTGCTAAAAGGCAGACAGCATGGAGAAGCCTACCCAGATTTCTCATCATTCATTTACTTTATTATTAAAGTACTTCCCGTTCAAATAATTTTATGTAGAAACACTGAAGAAGTTGTAAAAAATTGTGTCCRTTATGTATATCATTTAGCAAAACTTTGCAGTCTACAAACAAAACCCTGGATAGCCCATATTTACATTCTCAACCCTTTCTTAGCCTGAGAAGTGCAGCTAATTTGGTAATTTTTAACCACACAGTGGTAGATAGCCAGTGGTTTTCAAAACAGCAGGAGCAGCTTCCACACTGCAGATCGAGTACTCCTTGGCTACCTGTGAGTAAAAGGTCATTTGTAACATCCATTTAACTATCGATACCACGGAGACTACTTTCAAAGGTTTACACTTATTTCATGCCCTGCTAGGATGCTGCCTGTGAAACAAGCGTTTCCTGCTCAGTTTTAGCAGAGCACGGAGGAGCGGACGGCGCGCAGCTCTCAAGACTGCATGAAGGAATTTATGCATGCAACTCTCCAGCAGCTTTGATATATAGCCCCGCAGAACCAGGTAGGAGCTGTGAATCAGCCTGGCTAAATTTATTTAAAAAACACTTGGCAAAGCAAGTTTGCAATTGTTTAATTTTCATTATAACTGCTGCCTCACGAGATAATGAGCCCTCATAACAGTGTTTTATATAAAAGCACATTATGCCTTTACACAGCACACGCAAATGGCCAGTGATTATTAACAATGTTAAAATGTCAGTAGAACCAAGCCAGCATAAAGACATAGATTTAGATGCCRTAAAAGCTGCAGATGACTGTTACRTTGTTTTAAGGAAGCATCTTAAAAAGGCTCTTACAAACAGAGAAAAAGAAATATTTGTTACGTGGAATAGAAATTTATGATGAAATGTCAATCAAATTTGTCTTCACGACAAGCATTAGGCACAAGAAGCAGCTAAGCTCATCACTGCTGCCACTAGTACTTTCGGTTTTAGGATTAGAGGCAAAACGCTCCATAAATAATTTTTGCTTTTACCTTGGACTTGAATTTTTTTTYCCCTTGCCATTCCCGGATTTCAGTGTTTTGGAATGCTTTAAGAAAACAGTCTCAAAGTAAAACTTCAGAGAACGCAAATCTGCACATTTGCCACTGATTTACAGTCAGAAAATAAAGGTCCAACATTTAAATGAAAGTCTAGTAAAGAGTAAAAGGTCTAGACAGGATAATKACTATCTAAATTATTACAAATATTTTAGAGGCTTTTAGCCTCAAAATGTCACTCACAGCATCATCTCAGATACAAGTGGGTCTTATTCCCATTCACTGAGGGGAAAATTAGTGTGCTAAAAAGTCTGAATTACAAAGGATTCATGTTTGGCTGTCGTTGGTTGTTTATGCCAATTCTCCAAAGTTATTCACACGAATTTGAAATTATTCAACTGAGTAGGCTCTGTTTAGGTTAGTTTTATTTTTAAATTAGAAAGAAAGAGGAATTGTGGGGTGGGGTTTTGGGGGTATTTTGTTGTTTGGTTTGAGTTTGGAGGTTTTTAGGCAGTTTTGTTTGTTTGTTTGGGTTTTTTATGTTACCAGTACCTGGCAAAGAATACAGCATCATCTAAGATTTGTCAGAAGAATTACTGTGTTTCTCTCCATGTAACTCCAAAGCTCTACAAATGCATGTAAGTTAAATCATTTTTAATTCCAGCTTGTTCAGTTGCCAGGCCACATGCTGCATTTCATTTCATACATTAACAAAAGGTGTTCAAGAGCAAATGAGTTGTGAATGTCAATGTTTTCCTCACTAAAGATATGCTTCTATAAATATAAACCTTCAACCTCTTTATTAAATATGAATATAAACAGAAATGTAAAATCAAGCATTTTAGACTTGATCTGTGTAATCTATTGCCAATAATATTCTTTTTTTTCCATATCCAGCTATTATCATTTTACCTTACACAGAGAGTAGCCTGTTCAAATGCTGTATTTAATGAACATTTGTACATCCCTCTCATTAACCACAGGACTAATTTTTGCCCCTCAATTATTATAAACCAAATACTTTAGAAACTGATTTAGATAACTCAAATAATAAATTGGAACATCTATATAATTAATATAATATAGATTTTTTAACTAGATAGACAGGAGATATTTAAAATATTACTCTAAAATATTAATATTTCATTGCTTTCATTGGGCACTCAATTGTGAGCTGAGTTTAAGGCAATAAATTAGTCTTCCTTAACCTTGCATTAGATAGATATTGTTTCTCTAAAGCTGGAAATCTATCATTTGTCTCCAGCCAGCTTTAACACTTAGCAGGTCTGTAATAAATACACACACAAGCAACAAAAGCCTGAACATTAGCAGAGACGCTAAGAGGGCTATTAATTAACCCACATTAGTACAATGTGATCAAAAACAAGGCATCAGTATCCTTAGGGCAAAAACCCATTTCAGATCAAACTTTACAGACATGCACGCACATATACGTGTATGAATATATATAAACACACACAAACAGGCACACATAAAGAAGTATATACCAGACAGACCCTTCCTTTACGCTAACTATAAAAAAAAAAGCATCAAAGTAACTATTTGCACTGGCTGCTTCGTTTATTTGCACTGTAAATTATTTGAGATCGGATTTTAGAGCTCGTTTGATTTTTGATCTGTTCAAACCCAAACCATTGTCTCGTACTGTATATACTGATGGCCTGGCTCCACCCTATGGCAGCCACCAGAAATGCAGATGGAAGTTCTTCCAGATGCATGGAGAAAGATTAGCAACAACTAAACATATCAAGGAGAAGAAGCTGGGAGTGTTTTCTCAAAAATAATCAACGGGTATTTATTCAAAACTAGCTGGCTTCCCTTAAACATATTTTAAACTGCTTCAGCAAGTGTGATTCTTGCAGAGTTTAGTGCTGCCCAAAATTCACGGCAAAGCAAAATAGTTGGTTAGYGAATGATGCATTTGTTTTTTTTTAAAAGTACCATTAAATAATCACAATTCTTATGATATCAAAGCTCATAACCAGATGGGAATTATTGTTAGGCCTTCTGTGACAGGAAAACTCACCTACAGTGTGTAACTACAGAGTAAAGGGTAAAAGTTAATCAATTCCAGCAACTAGGAAAAGAGAAATAGGTGATTTCAAAGCAGARGAGGAAAAAAGTCTGTAGTGTTTTCTTAGACACATAAAATCTTATTCAAGCATTACTTGGTCCATGATACACAATATGGATAAACAAAAAAAAAAACCAACCAAACAAAAAACCCACACCACTGCAAAATACCAAAACCACCTCTCCTCCAAAAAACAAAAAAACCCTATACACCCACTCCTCAATAAAATATAAGAAAATAAACAATTGCCATGGCTCTTCCAATCCTCAAACAGGATAACAAATATTACTGCAGTATCAGGAGAGCTGGCCATTCCCAGTGAAGAGGTAAAGTCACAACTTCATCCTCAGACAGAGCCTTTGTGCAAGTCTAAATTATATTTCCAACATATAGAATTACAACAAAATGTAAAGGCAATATAAGAAGGCCAAAACGATTGTTCAAAAATCCTTGGAAACCACTCAGGTTCTTTTTCTCAAGAAGCTTCTAAAATCCTACTTGGTATTGCAAGTTTAACTCTAAGCTGTCTTATGCTCTGGTGCCTAGTTTGCTCTTCATTGCCTTCCTTGTGAAGGTTGAGCTTTATCAAGTGTGAAAATAATTTCCTGATGCTCTCAGAAAACAATAAAAGAGAGCAAACAGCATTTAGGCTAGGACTTTTTTTATTTAAACATATAAATAGGAGACTTGAAAAGGATGAACTGGTGAGGCATACTCTTTAATTGACAGATTGCTTACTAAAGGCTTTGCATGAAATGGACTGTAACAAGCRTCTCTGAAGTTAAGGCCTCCTGGATCTCACAAACACAGAGCACCTGCAGAATTCCACAGAAACKAACGGTGCTTTCACAGGAGAAATTAAGTCTCAAATGCCACCATAGACTAAAAGTGCTGTGGCAGCTTTATCTAATTTCAGATAAGCTGAATTTTTCAAATGTRAAATGAGTGAATGAAATAATGCACGAAGTTTACTTGCTCGTGTGTTTACAGAGATTGTTCTGGACACTTGAGTGCTAGAAAAAGAAGTATTTACACAATATATTTTTTCTGCAGTTCAACTCTGACAACTACATCATAGATTCTGGACCACAGCTCCCCATGACGAGAATGATTTTGCAACAGATTTCAGAAAACCACAAAACACCTGTGCTCATGAGAGTAGCATTCGTATTTCTAGGAAAGCTTCCTTAGAAGGCAATCAGATTTCTTCAACAAATTAAGATACAAACAATGCTCCAGAAGTGATCAGATATTACTACACACACTTTGTAGATAGAATGGAGGTGCATGGGGATTTAATATTTCCTCTGGATGAAACAGCAAGCTTCTTGTGTCTTACTGAAACATCCTTTCTCCCTTTTCTTTATTATCTAGGCAATAACCATGCTAATGATGGAGGTTCACCGAATTCACCGAGAGAATGGAAAAGACAGAGAATATGTTCTTACTATGGTGGATTTTAACTCAGAAGACATTATTTGTCAGAAATTCCATGGCTTCAAAAGGAAAAGAAAACTAACAGCAACAGCAAAGCTTGCAGCACTAAATATAATAGTACAATTTATATGTTATTTTCACAAGGATAAGCTGTTTTCTAAGGACAAGACAAAATAATCAACTCTATAGAAGCAGCTTGAGTAGTCTAAATATGTCCCAGTTAAAATTTTTAATGAAGCTGCAGAGTGAATGCAAATCTACAAGTCCCAGAGCTGGTGTAGCACCACGTAATTCCTAAGTAACAGTGCCTGAGAAGTCCCCTAGCAGCACACYGCAGCTCCTGCTCGGGAACGGAGTACCCTTGTAAGGCATTAGTGGTCTACACAGCAGCATTCAATCAGTCCCTTTAATCCGAGGAGTGCCTTTTTACTTTGTGAGGAATCTAACTCCACTGGGGGGATTTGAACTGGAGGCCTTGGGATCCAAAAACAGCAACATTACCAAGGCAAGCGAAGGCAAACCTCCAGTACCTTTTAGAGGGGGCCTTGAGAGGCCTGTAAAAATAGTGAGAGTCTCTCCCTTGCAGGAATACCAGTTATAAAGGATAAACCACTCAGCCAGGTTTAACAGAAACAAATGAGGGGGGGAGAAAAACCCACASAGGGAAAAGGGATGCTAGATTATAGAGGAACGGTAGCACATATGTTGTATTCATTCCAGGTCAGAGTTCATGAGGAATTAAATCCTGGCAAAGCCTGAGAGCTTTCAGCTACCGTTGGGCCAAATGCTCCCGTCTTTCATGTTTCCTTACAAAACAGCAAAACTGCCAGTGACTCCCAAATTATTTTTCCCCACTTAGAAGAATAGCTGGAGTGCTGAAATGAGAGGAAGACATGACAGGACTATTCTGGCTCACAGACAGAGGTTTCTTGGCGTATATTCTCCCCCTTAAAGAAGCGGGAAAGTCAGATGCATAATAGAACAAGCCAACCGGAGAACAAATGCTTCTCATAAAAACTGGAAGCAAAAGATGACTTGTTTGCCTGCTTGCTGGGAGGACAGCTTCCCTGGCTGCTGGAAGACTTGGAGAGCTTGTACACTCCTTCCCCGGAAAGAGCTGCCCCTTCCCCCACCTTCCTGCTGCTGCCCTGTTCCAGGTGAGATCAGCAGCTCTGAACTCCAGCACACCGGGCTGACGGGAAAGCTGAAAGGCTTTCCTGGGGTTTTTGGCTCACGACCTCTAACTTTTTGGGACGATGCCAAAGTACAGCTCTTTCTGTGCTTGTTGGCTCAGCAGCCCTAAGAGAGTGAACTAAAGCCCAGGCCTCCAAAGGACAATTACTCATTTATGCACCATGAGCRTACAACCTTATAACAACCAGGACAAATACAGCACTTCAGGGTCAGACTCTGCTTTTGGGTAAACACTAAGAGAGTGACACAGAGTGCATGTCATTTAGATGGTTTTGGGCAAGTCAACAAAAAGCACGTGCTTGCGCAGGAGAAGAAACCTTACCCCCACTTGACACAACTCAGCAAATATGGCTCCGTTGTGCTCTATTTCTGCATGGAATTTGTTGCATCAAAAGGGAGAGATTTTCGCTACCATACAGAGATCTCCAAGAGTTACCCTGGTTCAGAGAACAGAGGTCATTCACTGACAGATAGCAGGATGGCTCCTTGAAACCCTTCTGAAAAAGCTGCACAATAAATAGGGAGCACTTGGATCCAACATTTATGTAGTAATATAAAATATTAACTCTGGCCAGGGTGTGCAGCGTTTGCCAAACCTTGATTGGCGTTAGGTGATTTTGGCAGTGTTGTTTACAAAGACTTCAATGGAAACCTGGGAGACTGAAAATTAAGTGTAAAAAAATTATATAGCGTCTACCTTCAAGTTCTTGTGCAGCAGAAGAGGTCAACCTGGTAGCTGCTATTCTAAAGGCAAGGACGTACATTTAAAAGCCGATTTACAGCTTTATATATAAAGAAAATACTGATAGAGAAGATACCATGAAACCTCACCTGGCTAACAGCTTATCCTAAAAAGCAAAACCAAAGAAGAGAAAAAACATCTGTGGACATGGGAAACCAAGAAAAAAAAAAATGTAGCTGACATTTCAATTAATTTCTGTGGTCGTTATTCATTAAATCTTTTGTCTACATCTACTGATAAAAGGCTTTAATCTCCGCACTTCAATTCCAAATCTCTATGAATGACAATTTAAGGCATTTTATTTACCCCATATTTTTAAAAATGCGGTAATTAAAATAATCTGTTTTACGCTTATTAAAAATAAATTATTGCATATTTTAATGTTTTTCCTCCCTGCAACTTTTTCTTAATTAGTTATTTAAACTGCGTTGAAAATCCCAAGCCAATACATTTCAATATTCATTTTTCTATTTTAATTTTTCAAAAAAGAAGAAAAGTTTCCCTCTTTAAGCTGAAAATTCAATTTAAAAAGCAGATTAAATACTCATTGGTGTTATTTTACATCGTACACAGAGAGCTTTTTTTTTTCTTCAATATTTATTAATGACGACATTCTTGCATGTACACATTATCTTACATCTATTAGCATCTTTCATCTGAAAGGAACTTGGAGAGCTCTAACAAACAGACACTTTTGTAACTACGATGAGGGACTGATTCACTATTTGAACCCAAACCCCCCTGGAACAGAAATCCTTCAACTGTTTAAAAGTCCACAGCAATGATGTGAAAAGCAGCAAAAAGCACCTTAGTGAACAACAGCAGAAATTAGTGCAACGTAGTYCCGTTCCCTCTTGCTCCCATTCAATCCTACCATAATATTCCTAAAGTAAATAAATCAGCTATCAAGGCTGATTGGCAGATTGTAATTACTTCTGTTGAACTCTAAGATATCAGGCCTTGTATCCCTAAATAAAGGATTAGTAAACTGCATATTCCCAAATTAGAAGTGGCCACACATATTTTACATAATTTAGTAGCACATACCCTTCACTATGTTGGTGTTTTACTCTCTGAAGAGCACTGTCACAAAGCCCACCACTGGACTACTTCAGTATTAGCAAAGAATTACCAAAATCTGGCTGCTATACAAGCCAAGATCCCCAGCAGATGCCAGCAGGTTCTAGGGTTGGGGTTTTAAGGTTCTTTTGCCCTTTATATTAAGATCAAAGCAATAGAAATGTTTTGCTAGGATACACAAGCGAAAGTATGTGGTTTAAATTTAATTGTAATTACAGACTGTGAAAACAAAGCTTCAGTGGAAGACAGAGGCTTAATTTCAGCTCAGTTGGAACTGAAGCAATCATTATGCAGYGGGAAATGGTAAGAAGAATGAACTCAGTGAGCAGCAAGTCACTGAATTTAAAGGGTCCCTCTACATCTTGAAAATAACTTAGTTTTACTCTTTGACTTTTTGTGTTTTTCCACCATGATAGGGCATAAACTAATTTCTTGCAAAGTGAGACACATGCTGTACTGTGTTTGGCTGGGATAGAGTTAATTTTCTTATGCCTGTAGGCATGAATRTTCAGTGTGACATGTTTTCTACAACACTCAAAAAATACGTGTTTTCCACAATTTCTGATTTTCTATCTAATGTGTTGTTAGAACAGCCATTGTGTCATTTTGTTCCCATGACATTGGTGGTGACTGAAATATCCGCAGTTTGGCCAGTCTGTTTCTATGCTTTCAGGTACAATGTCCAGTCCAAATTTGGGGGGGTTGTCRTTGTTTTTGGTGGGAGGTTATGTTGTTGTTTGGTTTTGACTGGGTTTTTTGTCCCTTCACCTGTTCCACTATTTTTCCCTTGTGCAGACTGGTGTTCTATTCACGTAGAAAGTAAAGAGGTGAAATATGAAAGCACTGCCTTGGCACAGGGTGCTTCCCAACTGCCAGCATCATTTTTATTGCCTTCACTGTCTAATGCTTCCCTAATAAATATTGTCTTGCTCTTTCATGCTAATCACATCATACAGTGGGCAGTGTACACCACTCTCTCTTCATGTATCTAAATGTCTTCAGCGTTTGACTGGTACAGTATCTTTGCATGTAGAACCCACTTTAATTCAGGACAAAATGCCACAACTAAAGATGAGACCTTTATCTAATTGGTGTGCAAAACATTCCAGTGATATATAAATTCAAAGTTTTTATGTTCCAATATCTCCTTCCCAATTCTCATAGAATTGTTTAGGTTGGAAAAGACTTTTAAGATCATCAAGTCCAGCCRTTAACCCAGCACCGTCAAGGCCACCATTAAACCACATCCCCAAGTGCCACATCTACATGTCTTTTAAATCCCTTGAGAGAAGGTGACCAGGGTCAGAAAGAAGAAGCAGTTTTCCAAAGTTGATTTTAAAAAGGAGAAGCAGAGAATCCACCACATGCATGCACATGTATCTATAACAATGAAAACTCCACGTTGATCTGACATTCTACATTTCAGCAACAGGAAAATTGGATCTATACAGCTATTAATTCCTTGCTGGGAGCTAAGAGGACTCTAGTCTAACCTCCCAGAAACTAACTGTTATCACCTACCATATCCTGATTAAGTAATCACAGCAATCCTCTTTGCTCATGCTTTGACCACACAGAATAGATATCTTTCCTGATTCCCAGGGCTAAGAGTTAAAGGGCACAGCAAAAGAACCCTGGTTAAGTTTTGCCCAACTTGGAATCCATTACCTCCATATAATTTGCCAGAAGTACACATTGCACTAAACTGGAGCAAAAAGGGAAATCAGAGATTTATCAATTTATTATATTGCGCAATAACCAATGTTTTCTCAGTCATCAGCCTTATTTCCTTTCAAAAATGCATCAGATTCTCCTTCATTCCTAGAGGTTTTCTTTCTTTCTCTGTMGTTCGAGTGTGATGGTCAAGCCAGAGGGAAATGACAGAGCACATTATATCCAAAAAAAAAGTTCCTAAAGCCCAACAGTATGCCCAAACCAATGATTATTTTACTTTATTTATTCATGTTATTCCTGCTTTTACCTCCAAATTAACCCCTAATAATTTTGCAAATATCTATCTATCTCAAATGTAGTACTCTGTAAAAGAATGGTAGCTAAAAGACCTGGATTAGAACTGGACCCAACATTTCAGACTAATGCTGAAGATCTGGATTTTAAAGTTTTAATGTCTGCACTGTGACCAGCTGTCCACCTTAGTAATACTGTAAATTGTCAATTCTGAGTGAGAGCAGAGATCTGCAGATTCCATTGCCAAATCAAAGCCGAATATATCAACTGTCACCATAATGTCTTTATTCACGAAAAGAGGGGCACATACGTGCACATAGATATTCTATACACTGCATGCAAATTCTTTTTCTGTAGGAATCACATTGTTGCAAAGCAGAGCTAGGAAAGCTCTACACTAAGGCTACGTCCCTGTGGAAATATTGCATGAAAAGGCTTTTTATTTTTAAAGATAAATTAAATTTCTTGTATAATTGAGTCACACTTCTCATGTAGCACTCAGTCTAGGGATGTCTGCAGGAGAAAAGAACAATATCTTACTAAATCCCTTTTAGGATCATTAAATTTAGATCACAAAACTCTYGCAGGCATGCAATTCCAAACATGTCACAGAAACAAAAGGAACAACAACAAAAAATGACAAGCTTCTCTTACATTATTTTCCTTCTTTACAATGATGTTTAAGGTAGCGAAGTGTTAATGAATTCAGTACAATGTATCATGCATTGTGTTAGAACTTTTATATTGTTGAAAAATTGTCATATTTGGCTRGGCAGCTGCATGGAGAAAAAAGCTCTGACAATATCTAATTGAGTCTATTTTTACTGTCTTTCAGATAACATTGTTAGAATTACGTACTGTACATATTTCTTATTTTTAGTTTCATACTCCCTCCCCCCTCTTCACAGCCCTTCTCTGCAACAATATTTTACTACTGCTTATATAAATCCAGGTCATTTTCACAAAACAGTGAGTCCTATTCTGTAATATTGAAATGGGGCTACAAGCTGTTATATAAATCACTATTAATAACAGAGTATTCAGGACATGTGCCTCTTAAAAACTGGTCCTTYTTTAGAACACTGACTGGGACACAAAAGCTTCGAGTTCCATTTTCTACTTCGTCATGTGCTTCCTGGGCATTTCCGAGCTACACATTTCATATCTCACTTGCTCCTTTCCATAACATGGGAATAGCAGAATATTTTCTYTAGGTTTTCTCTGCCTTTTGAAACAAAGAATGCTTCAATGAAAAGACTGCCTCTTCTGTGGATATATCATGTCAAGTGCAACTGCTCCAACTCATACACAAAATTTCTGGTATCGCCATGGGATACTTTCACCACAACAACTTTTCGTTTCTCATCCTTACACAATCAGTCTATTCTCAGCCTTTTCACTTGTGATTTTTCATGAGTATCCTAAGCCTCCACAGGCTTGTAGGAAAACCGGGTAGGCAGGTTAGTCACACAGACAGAACAATTTTCTCCAGGGATAGAGAAAGCATGTTTTGTGCCTCATCTTTTGCAGTAGCCTGGTTCCCCACTTGAACTTGTTAAGCAGGTTGCAAGACACTAAGCAGAAGTGCCAGAAAGTCTTTTTAAAAGGAATCAAAATTGCCAGGGGATGYGCACACCAAGCAGCACCACCACTGATGAAGTACAGCTGGAGAAAGTTACTTTTCTGCTCAGCCAGCCAAGAGAACTGGATATTCAACTTCTGGAAATGGAGATACCATATCCTRCTTCCACGCAGGAGAACAGCTCACCAAACTACCTAAAGCAAGCCAGGCAGGTGAAATAGTCTCAGGTCACCACACAGAAATGCATTTAGTTAAAATTACTACTGCTGAGGATTAATCACTTAAAAAATATCGCATAATTTTAAAACAACAAAAAATCTCCATACAAATAGCACCATATCCCTCACAAATGTTGTTTAAATATTATTTTGTACCCACAGGCCCAATGAACAGACTTTCAGGGACAGGACCCTTTATGAAAATTCTGACCAGACATGATCCAATAGAGCATTTTGTTATAYGTACACTAGAGAGACTATCGATAACTAGGCTTCACTATGCTTTGGAGAAAAACATTTTACTSAGGAGCAACAGAATTATTTCAGGGATAAGGTACAGGAGAAGACAGTAAGTCAACACGATTTTCAAGATGGGAAAGCAAACCATCTCAGAAAAATTGCAAACACTACTCAGCTTGCTTACTCTGATTTTCTGCAACTTCTTTGGTTAGCTCCTATYAGCACCACCAAGATTTTTCCCCAARAAGTAGATGAAAAATATCTCCTCCTGAGCTTTGAAAAACATACATTCATGTCAGTAAATTGAAACACTGAGCAAGAAGTCAAAATTCCAGAAACTGAAACTAGTGCATGTAATATAGAGAAAAAATTCAGTTTCTCTTTTACTTTGTTCCTCCCAACAATAGAAACATTGAGTTCGGAATAAAAAGCAAGATACCATTTTGCAGAAGACTGAAAAAGTAAAACACAAATTCTCTATACCTTTCCCTTGTCCCTTACCCTCTAATTCTATAAAAACATATTTTATTATTTTTCTGCATGACACCTCACATTCTCATCATAGGAACCTAATACTGAAACATTGTTCTGAGTGATTCAAGCTTGTGTAAGCTTTTAGGTGCCCACAGGAACACTGATTATTAGAGAAACAGGAGTAAAAAAAAAAAAAGGAATGAAAATAGAACTTGGAAAGCATGGCAGTCTCGGGGAAGAATGGTTGGGATCTAATGAGGAGCTGTACCTGTGAAACCTAATAGCCAGAACAGAATTAGCCATTCAGGGTGACTTACTCGAAATTGTTCCTAGAGCGGATTTAACAGCAGAAGTTCTCCAAACCAATATAAAGTGCAGCTGTAGATACAAGTAACAAATGCATGAGCTAGTAGGGACCTGCTCCTCTGTTACAGATGCCCAGAGGCTATGGTCAGACATCCAGGATATGAAAATGGATACACCATATAATCAAGACCATAATGCCCACGGCATTMACTTCCATTTAGCCTGCAGGCTTCTGAAAGTACAGGGAAAAGTCTGGTCTATTATGGGAACCGGCATTATATATGTATTGCCAAAGAGAGCAAAATTCTCTAATATGATAACACCACTTTTCATTTTTCATGAGTTTCCTGATTTACAGTGCATAACATGCTGGCTTGAACAGATGGATTTGGGAATCAATTGGCTTGTGCGCAAACTCTTCTGTTATTAAAAAAGAAGAAAAAATCAGTATAATTTTCATGTGTGGATCTACACAAAGACTCAAAATGGAATGTCACCAACTTTGTAGGCTGAACTATAATAACCTTAATAAAGATTCTGCCCATGTACCTCGGCCAGTTCCCACTAGAGGTGAGGACTGGGTCTCACATGAAAAGTTTTTTTTAAAAAAAAGCTGATTAAATCTGCTTGACTACTACCACTTAGTGTCTAGTGTTACTATGTGACTGGATATAAAATAGCAATTGCTAATGACAAAAACCCAGAAATACTTAGTAAAGGAGGTTTCCACTTTCTGAATGCAAGATGAGCTGTAGGCTCATAATGATTGCTATGACATTTATTATTAATAGTATATTTTTGGTAATAAATGGCTATGTTGAGGGATTTTTTGTGCAACATGCAATCTAACCCTTACCTGTCTACTGTTCATACTCAAGATTACAGTTTAACATGGGAAAATAAGTATAACRTTATGGTCATTTTCTGTTCGGATCCAAGCCAGACACAGGGTAACCATATGCACAAACCTCCTGCAGAAACACGGGGCATGACACACCCTGGACTATCAGCTCCTGGCCTGATGGGTGTACACTTCATATAAAGCCTTCCAAAAGTGGTCAAATCTCCATCTTGGAAACTGCACCTTAGCTCTGTAGGGCTGCTGGAAGGCAGTTCTAGTTTCCCACTGCTCTGATAGTTAGTTTTGCTCCTGATTGTCAAACAGAATTTACTCATGGCCAACTCATCCCATTAGTTCCTGAGTGTTCAGTGTTCTTACATCTTCACTTCCTCTATATAGTCTGCTTCCTCTGCTGTTAAAATTCTCCCTCTCTCTTCTTTCCTTCCTGTTTTCCTGCTGTCCTTGAGAGTTTCTTGGGTAAATTACTGTTTGCAAGGACCTACTTGACAACAAATTATTCATTTCCATTTTGCACAATTATGCAAGTAATTTATTTAAGGATCCTGTTGAATGTGTGTACATATAACACACACAATTGTTACTAGTAACTGAATTATCAAACAGCTCGACACGACACAAGCCAAAACAGAGACTTTATTTTTGTGTCAGTAAGAACACTTAGGCTCACTGAGGCAGGAAAATATTTTTTGGGTCTTAGTTCTATTTATAGCAAAGTCGATGTTCAGGGTGGTTTCCTACCACAGTGTAGTCACAGAGGCAAGACTCTTCTCTGAAATATCTCTGCTTCTGGCAATTGTCAAAGAAATTACATTGAGCTAAACATACCATTCATTTGCCCCAGCATGTGTCATGCAAGCAGTTCTTACTGCAGTTGCAATACTGGACCAATGGTCACATTCATGAATAAGTTCCTGCCATGAATGTCAGTCCCACACTATCCTTCATTTTGAGAACTCCCCTTAATAAAATTAGCAGAGACTGACTATACATTCTGCTCTCTCAAATACATACTGAAAAATCATTACAAGGAAACAAGGACATCCATAAAGTGGCAGAGGTTCAAAGAAGCATCTATAACAGGATGTAACCATATCGCTATTGTGTTCCCTGATATAATCCAGGAAACAAACTGGTAGGACATGAAAGATGTACTAGAAAGTAAACTCAACCTTAAAACATCAGAAACAAAGTTGAACTTCATAAGCCAATGTACAAGTCATCTTGAAAATATGGAAAAATTAAGCCCTGTGCATGGTTTGAGGCCTTATCAAATTTACACCCTTAATATTTAAAATTATGCAATTGCCACAAGGCCTCCCTCTATCTCTTTTGGAAAGTCTGAAACAAAACTTTCATTAAAGGAGACTGMAAGCTTGTCTGTCACATCCCATTTAAGAAAGCTGTTATTTCACAGGTCAGCTCTGCTCACCATGCATGCCCAGTTTGTAAAGGGCTATAACTCAGCCGAGTTGCTTTTCCTCTTTTGTTCTTCCCTCTGTTCACCTTCCTGTCTTCCCAYGTACTACTCTTCTCCTAACTCTCTGTACACTCTGTATTGTCCACCTTCCTCCTGGGAAGGGGTTCCCTCCTCGTTTTCTGCACTTCTCTGTCATTAAAATGATTCCCACCTAAGGGAGTCCTGCTTCCAGCAGCATCTGGAAGCTATGAACTGAAAGGCTCCAGCCTGGTAACCACCTACTATCACACACACAGCACAAAGCATCCCTCTGTACTGCACTCTGACCCCTTCACACACCAGAACTCTGAATATTCCCAGCCCTGGGTTGTCCCATGCGTTGTGAAGGCATCAGCAAGCCCCTTTGCTCCTGCCAGGTCCTTCTCTACCAGGATGTAGAGCAAGTATGTTGCTGCTGCTTTGATTCACCATGGATTTCCCAGACATGGAGCCAGAAATACACTCCAATTGTGTTCTTTAACCAGAAGTCTTACAGCCCACGTAAGGGGTTCCTAAATCACCCTGATCAGCAGGAGTTTTGGAGYGTGTTTATTAAATCTAGGACTTTTTTTCATGTAGGACAGACCAAGAAAGAGAAAGAAAAACCATGCCCAAACATTGATCCCCAAATTCTGCTCCACTGAAGTGAGAGCAGACTTCAGGCTCAGGCCATCTTGTTTGAAACGCCCGAAGATCATTGACCAAATGCAGATTACAACTGTTTTATCATTCCCCCCTCTCATATCCCCTCTTCTCACCAGGAGATACTCTGTGTACTGRAGCTTACATAGAATAAAACCCGTCTATGCTTTCTCTGTGTCTCYGCATCCAGATGGGGTGGCTTTTGTCCTTTTGTGCTGCTCAAAAACAAAGCAGAGAATCTTCCCCATTTATTGATTTCCAGAACCCTAAAGGTTTTGAAATAATGCCTTTGCCTTTCAAGCCAGAAGGGTTGGAAGCCACGGCATAGGAAACTGGCAACAAAGAAAATGTTTTTTGAAAGCATTCACTCAGCAATTCAGAATCGATCTGCAGAGTGTGTTCCACTTGTGCTTGCTTTTCACAGCCATTAGAGCAAGAAAGCTCTTTTTGCACTCATGCCCTGCCAAAGGGGTGGGAGGCTGCAGGTCATGGCCTCGTGGACTGTGCACGCATCGGCTTGTAGGGCAGCCTGGCAGAGTTTGGTGCCACGGCACAGAAACGAGCAAAGGCCCGGGCGAGAGACCCACCCTTGTTAAAGGGAAAAAGCATCAAAAAAGATCAGATATTTAGGAATGTCTGTAAATCAGAACCGTACTCTCTCAGGTAATAAATACAGATGAAAAGGCAGTTGAATGCTTCCTCACATCACCTATTGGTGTATACCTGAAAATTCAAACAAAAAATTACAACATGGAAACGTGCATCTGCCCTAAGGCAGTAAGGGAATAACCATCTGTTTAACCTTTAATCAAGGCTGGCTCAAATTGCTCCATCATGTCTACAGCCATGCAATGAACTACAGAAAAGAAGGTATTGCAGAAAAGAAGTTATTTATCTCAATGATCTCCTGTAAGCTTCACATTTTCTATGGAATCTGAAAAGACTGCCAAAATACTGTTTATTTATCTCCTAAAGGAGAGGCTGCTTCAATGGGCCTTCCACAAGCAAAAGAAAAACCAAGCAAGCAACCCTTTCTCTGTCACAGAGCAGGCAACTTCCTCACTGCTGGAATGCAAGACCCCAACCTTCTTTGACATATCTCCTGCACATTGAGGCAAAACAGCACAGGAAGGAATAGCTGTTTGACCTCTCTTTCTACTGACAATAAGCACAACAAACATATGGGATGTATCTCTGTGGTGAGAAGAGCAGACTGATTCTTAATTTATTTAATGTTATCAGAGGCTGGAAGTGTTCTGTGACTTAAAGGTCCCCTACAAACTCAGGCTTTTGTGAAGAGACTATTTTATCACCATGGAAAGAAATGCATTTAGAGATCTGTTGCCCCAAGACTTAGGAAATGTGCCGGGTTACAACCATCTTCAGGAAGTTAGAATCAAAAGGAACTTATGGTTTTAGAAGAGACTCAAAAGTTCAGCTTCTCAGAATCAATTTCACTGCTTGAAGATTTTTAGGGGGAAAAAAAGCACACAGACTTTAATGTTTTAAAACAGACACGTTTCTCTTACTGGTAGTCCAAGACTCCATGSCAGGAGTATTTGACAACACACTCTTTCTCATCTTTGCTCTTCCAAGATTTTCATACCATGCCCATGGCACATCAGAGACCTTCACCCTTCACAGYTGCCATGCTTTTTCAGTAATCAACACTGACCCAACATCAGCCAACATGGGAAATTCTTCCCTGATCTCAAAGAGGTATCATGATAGTCTATATCATACAGTGTGTAACATCTTTGTATTCTGCTGCAAAATTTGTCCCATAGGATCAAGTCAAATCTCTTGTAGTGTTTCTGAATATGCTGTCCCATTCACAGTATTAYTGGGTATTTTTTTCTTTAAGGCTGTTCTTCTTGGCCTAAGAAACTTGACTATATGAGAAATGAAGCACAAAAAGTAATTTTAAACAGATCAAATTCTGGTTTTGCATCTACTCACAAAGCTGCTCAGTTTTACTGAAAAACAAGTCATCATTAAAATTCCATGGAACAACCACAGTGCCTATATGTTTAGTGGAATTCCAGAAGATGTGATGTTTGTCAGCAGAGCCAATCTTAGGCCTAGCCYGTGTTATCAGCTCTAGGAAAACAAACCAGAAACCAGTTAAACAAACCTGAGTTTATGTTTTCTTCCTGACAAGTTGTGACTGTGCAGAAAGATCTATTTAATGCTTTGGTGCTACCACCATAATTAAATATCACAGATGTTCACTCAGATCTACAGCAACACAAGTGTAATTTTCACCATGTCAAAAATAAAATATTGTACTTCTTACTCATCTTCTGGCCACAGTATGACCACAAAAGAAAAAGAAGGGAGGGGGCAAAAAAACGTTGTGGAAACTGCCTCCTTGSGAAAAGGCTGGAATTTCAAGTCTTGGCACTATTTATGCATGCTATGATTTCTTATGCACAGTCTCTATAGCATGAAAAAGCCTACATCAAATATGACCATCTTCTGAAGATTCTGTGTGGGTTTCAAAAAATCACTTTGCACATTCCAATGCTAGTAGGTACCCACACTGAGTTATGAATAACTCCTAACATGTCTCAAAGCCAGCAAGCCTCTGGCACTACTTCAGGATATTCCTGGCAAGAGAGAGTTTTCCTAAAACCGTTGTATTAGACTCAGGTAGCATTTTGGAAAAGGATATTCTACCTACTGAGCAATATTTTTTAAGAAGGGGTCACCCAAAGCACTCTTCTTTATTTACAGATATGCAAATAGATTTTTTAAATCCTGGTTTCCCCAGAAAACAAGGCTGATGCAATCACATTTGTTTATCTGTTTTTCACCAAATCTTCCCACATCAGCACATTTGCAAGTAGAACTAGTATCAAAGACATGTTGAGTGAAAACAGGCTGTCAATAGAAGGAAAAGTTCCAAGAGGGGCTTGTGCACTTACTGGTCCCTAGAAATGTTTACAGTGGGAAGACCAAAATAATTTTCTCCTTTTGAAAAAACAGTATGATAACCCTAGGGTAAAAACAGGAGATGCTTCCAAGCCATGGGAAATGTCAGATTTCACTATCAAGCATTATATATTCTCGTGCTTCTGGAATTATTTGCTTCTACCTTTCATGTCATTCTTTGTATTAAGGTAGCTCAGCAATATCAGAGCTCAGAAATAGCCTGTTCTGGGTGTCCTTGTGCATGTCTGTGCACTTTTAAAGCTACTTCTTTGGGGTTTTGCTCCCATTTGGAAAGAGAATTTGCACCAGATTCACCAAGAAGCAAGTTGGACAGACAGGTCCTTGTGCATCAACCTCATCCATTTGCACAGGCCTCTAGGAGGGAGCCCACATCTTCTAGTTCCTTTATGCACACACATTTTCTGGAGATTTACTTTTATAAAACATATTTCAGTGACACTACAAGTGGAAGATGCCCTCAAGCACATTGTGTGATTCCTGAGCAGTGCCAGCAGTTGGACTCAATGAGCTTGATGGGTCTCTGCCAGCTCCACACATTCGATGATTCCACGACCCCTTTTCTTTCTCAAAGTCGTAAAATCAGTACTATTTGACTTACAAAAGCAAGGCCCAACCCCAGAGTTTTGAAGCAKGGAGGAGAAAGAACCTAAAGCTTTGATTCACTCTTAAATCTAGTTTAGAGCTCTGAAAATACATCTATATTTGCACTCTGTTCTCGTTTTGCAGATAAGTGATAAAAACTCAGTTTTCTTCATACTTTCAGCTGATGGTAGGCAGATTTTACATGGTTTTCTTCATCTGATTCCTACTTTAAATACATATATATAGATATATATGTCCAGGAATGAATGAAACCATTAGCCTCCACACATTCTGTACTTTATGCTATTTACTACTGGATAGCCCTGGAATATTTGCAGCTGGGTGTACTGTGTTTTGTACAATGTAGCTCTTTATCACGTTTTTTATCAAAGAACTGTGGTTTAGCACAGAATGAGGCAGAGCTGCATTGAAGCTGTAACGTGGTTCAGGTTACCAGACTGCATTTTTGATGATTTGGTATTAAAGAGCTCAACACAAAAGGAAAAAAAAAAAAAAAACCAACAAAAACCAACATCTAAGAAATGCAAGTGAGAAAAGTTCTAAAGAGAGACTGAATAAACTATACCATTATGGAGATTTTGCCTTACTTTCTATATTAAAACAAGTAGCTTTGAATCAGTACAAATGAATCTCCCTATTATTTTCTTTCTGAGGCAAATCTTATACTAAACTTCTGCTAGCAGAAAGTCAGGGGTGTGAGGACATGGGATTTGCAACCAACACAGCTGTGCTGGCAAAAGGCCCTAGCATAGATGTGGTTTTACCGGCAAAATTGAACTTTTGCCAGCATAGCTAATTTCTCTCTTGGGAGTTAGTTTTGCCAGTACAGCTGCGTCCAGACTCGGGATCACTGGCATTAGAGACTTTTACAGATCTACCCTCGCTGACTTTCCGGTGTAGGCACACTCTCAGCCTCAGCATCACAGTGCTTTGTCAACACATGTGCATCTTGGGCTGACATTGCAGCCATGGCCATCTAACAGGGAAACAAACAACCAACCAAAGTTACCTGGCTCCTCCAATACTGCTTCCAGGGTCCTGAAGCTCACTCCTCTCCTTCCCTTTCTTTCTTTTCCTGACTGCTTGCTGTAGGTATAACACAGAACACTAAGCTAAACTCAGAATGAAAGTTAAACTACCCTGCTACCTCCTCCGTCTCTGGCAACCTCGAGCACATCACCTTCTTTCCATTTCCTTTGTGCTTCTGAGCTCAGCTCTGGTTTGCAGCTGATGCCTGTGCTAATAATTGCTATCAGCTGCAGTTCCATCACCTAGTCATGGTTTTTGCACAGCTGCCCGTTCCTCTTCCTAAAGGACTTCTGCAGCATGACATTTCTGATATGCTGCTGAAAGTGTTGATCTGCTACCATGTATGCCCCCTTATTCAGCTTTTCTGTCTTTCTCAAGCATTATTGCCTCTAGCCTGTAACTCTCTTTCAAACTGGGATGTCTAATTTTCTGTGGGAAAAAATTTCTGCTGCCACACCAGATATCAGACAGGACTGCTCCTCCTGCACATGTAAGACAACATTCTGCCCTAGTCAGAGTGGAATTTTTCCAGTTAGATGATACAGAATACAATTGCCCCCTCTGCCTCTTCATCACTAAAATTCTGAAGAAGTTGCTCCACGTCAATGTCTGCAGAACAGTGTTTTGATTTCTCAATAAGTCCTTTGTCCTTGCCCTTCAGTTAAAAAAAAACCCACACCTGAAGTGAGGGAGAAAGACCAATCATAAACTAAGGGATTCTTTTGCATCATAATAAGTCAAAAGAGGAGGATTATTCTGCTTTCTACCACTGCTAAGAGCAGACCCCAGTGAAAATGGGAAAATATCTTAAATAGAGAAGATTTCAGCATCTCAAGCATTTGGCAGCAGGAAAACGATGACCTTGTTAAAATATTGAATGCTTTTCCTTGAAAGATTGTTTTTAATGCTTCTTTATATAGCTAAATTAAACAACCACAAAATACACTACCTTTTAAAAGATTCTTGTGTTCTTTCTTGTGATTTAAACTGACCTGTGTAAATCTGTCATTTAACTTCAACTTTTGATAATCAGAGCACTGTGAAATTACAGTTCCTATCCTTTGGCAATGCCTGCTTTTAGGTTTGGTTTCATACACACATAGGCAGCAATTAAATTCCAACAGGGCACTTTGTTCTGCGTGAGCCACCATCAAGAGTGGCAAAGCCAGCACCTCCAAAGGKGCTCCATACTTGGCAGCTTCAGAGGTAGAATGCAAACATGCACAAGAGGTTGCTTTGCTAAAGTCCCTCAGCACTAACTCAGGAAACTAATGCCTTGGCTAGTGATGTCCTCAAAGGAATGAATGCAATGAGTTGCATTGAGAAAGAATAAAAATCCTGAGTGAGATTTGAAAAATAGGTTATGTGCATCAACTAGTTAATAAATGGCAATTCAGAAAAAGGTGGGGTTTTTTTCCTCTTGTCTCAGATATATCATTGTAGGAACTTTTAAAAAGCATTACTTAAGAGGTAAAATTAAACCACAGAAATCTCCAATCAGAAGGCAAAGAATCCAGCTCCGATGCTAAGCATCTTGCATCCTTTCTGGCACAGGGGTATAGAGATGACGGGATAGCGCTCACCCTGACCATGCAATTTTTGTCACCATGGCTAGGATAATCTGCCAGGAGATGAGCTACGTGTTTACACATCAACTGAATGTGATCTGGCAAGGAGAGCCAGCCCCTCAGTAAAGCTATACTTATCCTGAAAGGCAGCTGGATGTACCACTCTGCAAAGGGGATCCCTGATGGATGGAAACCTCTGACCGTCTCCTGGAACCTTGTACTGAATGCTAGAAAACACCCTTCCATGGGTTTAGTAGCTCCCTGAACAGATGACAGTTATTTTGGAGATTGTCTTTTTTGAGAAAATTGACTTTCCTTAGTCATTATCCAGAGGTATAATTTAGGGTTATGGATTCTACCTTCAAGATCATCTGCCAAAGAACTGGTTTTTTGCGATGGAATTTCATATGTCCAAATCACTGGTCTTTCCAGTGATTGTACTGTTTGACTTTTGTTTATTACAATATTCATATCACATCTGCCTCTCTCAAATTGCTGACACATAATCTTGACCTTAGCTCTTTCTGCAGCATTTTGACAGAGCGGCCCCCCAGTTATTTAATATCCAAACAAAAGCAGTAAACAAGCACAAGAAGCAAGCCTGAGATACTTCTAATTATTTGTTATTCAGCATTGACATTGAATAATTTTTATTCATTTTGGAGGACGTTAACTAATTTGCTAAACACACCAATAGCTAGTTGGTTATCAATGAGGCTTACAGTGGGTTTAGATATTACAGAAAGCACATCAGACTACCACACTGCACAAGTGAATTTGGCCTTTAAAATGTAAATCTGTTTTCCTTTACTGGTTTTCTTTTTTCCGAGTATATGCGAAATGGAGTTAGAACAAAGCCAGATCCAATATTTTATTTTTTTTTTATTATATATTTTTTTAAATACTAACAAGTGGTGATTATGCAGCTTTGAAGACTTAAAAACCGAGGGAAGCAGTYCAAATAATCTACCAGCAAAAGCCCTATGTTCTGTGTGTACCCTGTCCTCCACACCCTGGAGCTCTTGCAGCAAAATGTGGTGCTGTGTTCCCTTGAACCCCAGGAAAAGGGCAGTATTTGTTTAGGAAACTGAGAGAGTCAAAGAGCTTCAGCTTGGGAATCCTCCACCTGGAGTTCTCCAGGCTGCTGGCCTGGGCTGAGTTGTGAACAGCTTGGCTTTATCACACTTTCTTTTCTCCAGATTTAGTGAAGATGCACAACTGCTACTGAGTAACAGTTATTGAGTGGTTTAAATGCCTTCAATCATGCATTGTCAAAATGATTTGAGACAGAGGAAATTATACAGATGTTACTGTTTTGTGACTTGTTTCCTTTTTTTGTTGTTTTTTAAAGTGAACTTTCATTTCTTTTAAATGCAAAGAAATTAAGGCACTGATTTATCAATCCTTAGAAATTTATTTCTGATTTAAAGAAACGATACTGTATGTTCAAAGAGGATATTCTGCCTTTTCCGGGGGAATTTTTTGTACAAAATGAAAAGCCGAATTCCTTCCTCAAGTTCAAAGCAAAACTCCAGTGTAACCGGTGGAATGCAATAAGCACAAGATTTTGTGGGTTTTGTCCATGTGGGAACACACACTTGATTATGTACAACTTATCACATGGGAGAGATAAGGATGGGACTGTGGTTCAGACCAGCAAAACCAGATTTTTTTGTTAAAGCTAAGACTTTTTACCTGCATTTRGGAGAGATTATCTCACATAGGCACCCGTAGTACCAACCATATATTTCTTGAGTACCCTAAAAGTACAGGCAGCAGATTCAATTTCTCCTGAGCTTTGCATTTCCCAGCTATTGTCAATTTGCATCACAAGCATAAAGTTATTTAATACACAAAAGCTTTAATGCTCTTTCCACATCATATAACAACACATGTTTATCTGAGTGCTAAATAAAAGCTTTCAGAACTTTAAAGTGACTTTATGAATTGTATGTACCATAAAATAAACATTAGGATATAATAATATTCTGTAATTTGGAAAACAGCAGCAGAAAACAGTAGAAGACAAAAGAACAAATGCTTCAATAATCTGCTGCATGTCAGAAACATTAAATTAATTTATGCAATAATGTAAGCACAGTGATGTTAAGGTAATATGGAGGACATAAATTATACATTATTATTGTCAGTTCTAGCACTTATCTTAGTGGTACGTCAAAATAAATCCTGATATGTTAATATTTATAGAAATGAACAACAAGTGTTACAGCTCAGGGATTCATCTGTGATATTTTTATATATAATTTGCATTTGCATATATGGGTGTCATTGTCTTTTCTGTAATTTGAGAGGTAAGCATCATGCAATTCATTTCTAATGCATTTTACATTACCATGAAAGCACATTATGCTTCCTCCACTAACGCTTTTCAAATAGATGGCCTGCAATGATTTAGAGATTGCACAAAACGACTCAGCAAATGGGTGACTATCTACCTGCAAAGTCTGCAGTGACAATAGGTTACCATGAGCAAAGTGCACAGTTTGCTAACCACAGATTGTCTCCACAGAGCCAACACCTCCCAAAGTTCTTGCAGTGACACATTTGTTAAGGATTTATATCTCCAAAGGATACATCTTTCCATTTTTTATATTTTCACACAAGTTGGGGGCCTAATTCATCCTTCTCCCCCTAAAATATGAGAATCTGTATTTTATCCTCCTGTATTATCCGTGTTTTCATCCCACAAATCAGTTTCTGGACGGAGATAACTGGGCACTACTTGACTTGGCATTTGAAGCTGACAGAAGTTTCCAGGAAAAAAACGCAAGAGAAGATCCTCCCCCAGATTAAGTACCCTCACATTTGCTGCTACCTCAGAAGCAAGAGGCATACAAAGACTGTAATTCCTCCCTTGAGTAAGGGTGGGTTAGGGATTTTGGCCCTGGGCCACATCTTATGGGTTCTGGGAACTATGCTTTGGATAAAAATGTAGCTGTAGATTTCATATACTGCTGAGTCTAGGAGTAAGGCTACTGTTTCTAATTACCCGAGATCGTTTTGCTGTTTTCCAGAAAAGAAGTGTGAAAATACTTATATTCCCTGATTCAGCAGTAAAAGGCTTATTCTGGGCCTTACATTTGTGTTCTGCTTGTGGAAGGGCTGCCATGTCAAAATGATTTGGCTAAGTCTGATGATCTTTTTTCCCCAATTGTCTCATACACAGCTGAAGTTTGTTGCCCCAAAGTTCATCTCTCAAGATTTTCCATATGGAAGAATCTTGAGTTCTGGTTTTTGTATTTTTATCAATGCAGATGTCTGTCTCTTAAGAAACTAAACACTGTCCCCAGTACCAACACTTATGCTCCATTTTATCTTCTGAAAGAGCTCATTTAGAAAACCAACTTCATGTCTTTCTTTTAGTTTCCCTCCCGAGGCATTTCCTGGGTCTAATCGCCTATGATAATCAACCTAAAGAGTCATTTTGATGCCACGATAGGCAGTGAATCCAGAGGACAAACAGCAGAGAAACTTAAAAGCATGAACCATGGAAAACACGTAGGCTGTGGCCTAACACACAGCCAAGCTCCTCTTGGCCCTGCATGGACGTACACGAAGTTACAAGAGGAAATAAAGGGAAGTCTCAGAGAGTGGTTTCAGATCAACACACGCTAAAATCAGCCTAACACTTGAATGAAGAGAAGGGGCTGCACAGCCACAAATTAAGAGTATAAATTGTCCCATAAGTCCTTTGTCTGCCTTCCACATGAACAAAAAGTCCTATTTGATTTCATCTTTCAACGGTAAGAAAAGAAAAAGCAAACTCAATGACCACATTTTTGCAGAATCTATGTACAATTCAGGAGAGTGAAAAATGACACAAGGAAGTACAATCTTTTCGCATATGAAAACCATACCTGAAAGAATTGCATACCAGTACAAGCAGCACACTATATACACAGAAAATATGTAAGTAAAGCATAGTATGTGGGTCCTATTTATCACTTGCCTTTTGTTTATAACATTTTATGCTCCACAGACATATAGGATTCTCTTCCATCACTGAAATGAAACTGCTGTCAGCACTGCAGTGAAATGAAATACTATAAAAGGCTGCTTGAAGGTTCTGGGAACACAGAGGAGATAGACTTGGGGTAAATGTGGAAAAAGCTTCTGAGCATGCAACTTTACAATAGCATTCAGTCTCTACGGGATAGGTCTTCAGCTACAATAAATGTTATCACTTCACTGAAATGAGTGGAAGAGTAGCAGTCAATATCAACTGAGGATTTGTCCCACCAACTTCAAAGGACGTACTTACAGTGCACACATTTAAAGGAAATGTATAAACCTTTCCAGCACTGGGGACTTCCATGTAAGCACACCAAATCCTGAAATCCTTACTTCATATTTTAAACAACTTTTGTTCAGAAATCTCTCATTGGAATCAATCAGGATAAGTAATAACCAGAGTACTAAAAGGTATTTTCAGACCAAGATGCTACATATGAGATTCTTACATGTCAAAGCTCCTTAGCAGAATAAGGTGCTTAATTTCATGTAAATTTGTACTCTGGAACTAAAATATTCTCTATTTCTTGGGCTTAGAAAAGAAGGGGACTCTTTTCATTATTCATTATAACTTTCCCAATGTAGATGAAGCAGAGAAGAGAGACTGAAAGCAGGAGAAAAGTTGGAAGTAAGCGTGTGTAGACACTATGGATTTTAACTGACTCAGTACCAAAAGGGAAAAATATGAGCGACAGGGACAAAAATTGGTTTGTAAAAYAGTGACTGTGTTTTGAAAACATTATGAATTTTCCAACAGAAATTGTGTCAAATATTTTATAGTATTCCATAAACTGCTTTTCCACTTTCCAACCAGATCTTATACATATAACCTTGTAGATTTTATCTTTAGTAGAACTTTAGGAAAACATAAGATAATGTTAAAGGTGTTTAGTGTGGGCCTATCCTTCTTGAGCACTCATAAATTCTGATAAGGGGAATGGGAGCTTTAAGTATAAAAGCATATTGTGCATTCCCTCCACTTTCTTCCTCACTCGGTTTCATCCAGAGTTCTGTTTTATATATTTATATGAATTGTGCAAAGTTATGGGAAAATTCCAATAATGGGCAGACAGAAAAACAGAGTAACTGGCACTTGCCAGCTAGAAGGGAGGGAGGAAAAGGTGGAACTTTATAGTGTGCTGATAGTGCTACAGTTACTCTCTCTCCTAAATTTAAAGGACCCTTTAACAAAACAGTCACTACAGCATATTTCACCCTGCTGCCTAGTGGGGTTTAAGTGGCAGCCTGATGTTTGTTGCTTGTTTCTTTGGTTTCATTTGCGTTTGCTATCACTGCACTGCAATGTATTTTTTGAGTCATTTTTTCTCCCCTCTGCAATGTCTCGAGTTTTATTTCTTTCTCAGCGCTGTTTAACAATGGCTTCCTTGTTGCCTCTGGCTCTGTTCATCACACTGCTTCCCTATTAGGTCTTCCTTATCCTCCCAAACTCCTTTATCGTTACTTTCCCACATGTGACCTTTCCTCTTGTCTATCAAACATAGTGGGCATCCTTAGGTATCCCACAGTGACCAACAACACTCTTACCCAAAGGATAACAGGACACACCCTCAGCATTTAGCCAGCAAACCAGCAGGGACTCCCAAGCAATGCTCCTGCATGGGGAGAATCCTTAACTGGCATTAAGCTGCTAAATCAATATATATGGCATGGGCTTTTCTTGCCCATGGAATACAGGACATGTTTAGAATGTAAATGTTCTGACTGGACCATCATTCCTGGAACAATCTGTGGGCGGTCAGCCAACCATGAGTTAGCACAGTCTGATGTTAACCTAAATTATACTGGCCACCAGGAAACGGCTGTGTGATTATAAATGGGCAAAATGCATAAATCCACTGCTGCTTCAGCATTTCCAGTTTCTAAAAGAATTTGCTTCTGCCTCCCTACATGAAGCCATCACAAATATGTTCCTTAGTCAGATATACTGCTCTGTCCTCAGAAGAATTCTGATCCTCTTTCCATGTCACAAATTGCCATGGCTTTCTGTTATCATCAAGCACAATTTTCACTAAATCACCTCTYAGGTCTCTTCAAGGTCTCCTGACTGTACTGAACTAACTTGTCTAGACAAAAGAGGTTTAACACTACAATACTTGTGGCAGGGCAGAAAAGCACACGTGTGGTTGAAGAGGAGAATCAGAAGTGAGGGAGAACCAGAAAAGGCCTAATACCCAGCTACAAAACAAGCTCTCCTATACACAGATAGTACCCACTGTAATGCCAAAGCTGTATTTAGTGAGTTCTAAAGTGACATATCCCTTTATGAAGGAGAGCAATAACACRTTTCTCAACTTCACATCTATTTATAGTTTTCTACAACACTCACCACTCTCACCTGTGACTATGTTGAGTCAAATCTGTTTGGTATATTGCTTCAGAGTCTCATAGTTACTGTTCTTCCTTTTTTTTTTTTTTTTGATGTSTCTTAGATATGGCATAAAGATGGAGCAACCCTAGAGACACTAGTAAAAAAGAAAAAATAATCTAAAATTAAAACAGAATCACAAGTTCACACTGAGATTATTTTATTCCAGCTAGTGAACCAGCACACTTAGTCATGTCATGTGTACTTGTAGCTCTCCCCCTTCCTGCCTTTCACAGGTATCAGGCTTTGGACACTTAGTCATGTCATGTGTACTTGTAGCTCTCCCCCTTCCTGCCTTTCACAGGTATCAGGCTTTGGTAGTAAATACACACACCAGACTTTCCCAGGGATGTATGGAATGGGGAGGGGGTGGTGACATAGCCCATGGGTGCTGAGAGCAGCCAGACAGGGTTGTGTGTGTCAGCACCAGCTGTTCCCTGCAAAGAATGCGTGTTATCATGCTAAACAGGATGCATCTTTTCTGCATTTGGCTGGTAAAGCTTTGCAACTTTGTCAACCTTTTTAGCATTCAACAAATTCTTTTAAACATATGACTTTTAGTAAGTTAATCCATTCATTGTCTGGAACTGTGCAAAGTGACATAAAAGCACAATGAAGCCTAATTAAACTTGTTCTGTGAAAGCTAATTTGTCAAACCCAGAAGCATAGTTCATAGATAAATGCTAATATTTGAAAGTCAAATTAAAGTTGAAAAGGTTTGTAATAACAGTTAATTAACTCTTGTTTTGTTTTCCTCTCACAAACTTGAACCAGCTGAAATATTGCTCAGTTCATCTTTAACATTTTGGACCACAAAGATAAAATTCAAAGCTTTGAGATAAGCCTTTGATGTTGGTATTCTCTACAGATTATATATTATTTTAAGATCTCTTTGTTTAAAAATTCATTTTTATTATCCCTGCATGAAATGCATGGCAATTCCCCAAATAACTAACCATCAGGGCAATTAACATCTTCGATCGACACCATATTCCTGATAATTAATACAGACTTTGTACCTCCCCTGTGATAGCTGCAAGGGTTTGATTTTTCAGAGCAACTGTTCATTTACAGAATCAGTTTCATCCTAATGAAAATGGATTGTGAAACTTTAATGAACAAGACTTTGCTGTCATAATAATAAAGACTTTGAAACAACACGAAGACCTACATAACAAGCATCTCGCTACACTTGTGTTGCTACACTGTACCAAACCAATTAAGCCACACAACGAATATTAACACCAGTGTTTCTCTAAACTATATGACATCAGATAAACTCACAAAAGCATGCGTTATTTTGCTGTGACAACTTCGGGCATTACAGCTTAATAAACTCCCATCTGTAGAGCAGGATGCCGTGGTCTGCCCTCCCCCCTTGGGTTTAACACAGGTAAGCAAAAGCCTGGAAAATCAATTTACATACAGTGCCAGTGTGTTTGCTGGGACAGGCAATGGATTGCCTCTCGTGCTTGCTTACAGCACCTTAGGAAGTACACACAAAAGCAAACAATTATGAAAGCAATCTGCCAAAAAATGCTGTCTCTGGCAGGCATCTGAGCACCTGCACCAGTCCCTTGCAGGATAACTAACTCGCCTATTAACAGGTAGGCTCTCCTGAGGAAGGGTTTGCTGTTCCAACACCAATCTTGGATAGCCTTGCCAAGGATTCCCTGTCAGCAAAGGGTTGAAGGGTTTTCAGCTAGCTGGTGACCCCGCTGGAATGAGCCCATCAGGCTGTAGTTCAGCTTGGAAACCAACCCACCAACCCTCCAACCAACCAAGCAACCACCTGCTGACAAAACAAAATAACCGGGGGGCAGGGAGGATTAATATTTTCATCTGCTCAACCAGGATGTCAGGGTTTCTCCACAGCTCACCTCACCCCTCCCTGGAAAGCTCAGAAAGGAATTTTATTCAACCTCTAATATCTTGGCGAAAGGTCTTTCAAAGTTGTGATCTGAGCTATAATACACCGATAGTTTTCCTTTGGCTAAATCCCCTCAAACATGGAAATGGCTGATTGTTCCCATTTAAAAAAAATGGTGTACGGGAGAGAAGAGATAGAGTCATTAGTAAATAAATGAATGGGATGATTTTTAAAAAGAATAATTTGCTCAATCAAGAATAATTTGAGCAGCATCTAAGTAGTCATGGAAAATCATAAACTATTACCCTATATAGTGCTCTGTTGACTATTAAATGCCTCCTTTTTCACACCACTGGCCTGAATGAATAACTTGGCAGCACAAAATTAGCCAGGTGGCAAAATGTGCTTGTGTCAGCTATTGGCCAAACAAAACAGCAAATAGCAAAGCTCATTTTGCAATGTCACATTAACTCCTTCAACACTGGGGGCACATATTTTATATCTGCTGTTTGCAAGCACCTGGGAGCAGGCCAGAAAAGAGCTGCTCACTCCCTGCAGCACAGGTGGCCCTGCTCTTGCTGCACTCATCGCGGTTGCAGGTTGAGCTGATGTTCGCGGTTGTTTCCAGACGTGGCATCTGAGATTATAGGGAAGGGGCTCCTCTGTAACATCTGTGTCAGCTTAACATCCCCGTTCAGAAAAACTGTATTCTCGGATGCTTTCTACCAGAGGGGATTTTATGCACAACTTCCTTTACCTTTTTTAGAGCCATCTCTTCACATTATCATAATACTTACCAATTTTTCTGTTTTCATATAGCTATTATCTCATGCTTATCTTCAGCTTCCAAGTGACCCTCAGGAAACTGATGTAAACAGCACGAAGCCAAGTGTTAGAGGACCAAGCTTAACTGTATTATGTTCATAGTAGCTTCAATGGAACTACCTCAGGGATTAATCTGGAGCTTTACTTACACAGCATTACTAAAATATTATATACGACAAAAGGACTCACCTCATTGATGTCAGCAGGATTTTTTTGATAGATTTCACAGCCTTTATCAAGAGCAACCATGACCTTTTTCGTTCTAGAGGTTAATATAGGGGAACAAAACATGTTCTTTTGTAATTCACAGTCTTTCCCCGCTGTAGAAACTCACCTTCCCATTGCACAGCTAATAGTGGATTCCTAAAGTTAACACTGGGCCTGGTTTTTGTTAACAGAGAATTTATTTAACCTTCGTGTGTAATGTTTCCCTGAAGTACCATGGAATTCATTAAGAAAATAAAGGCAGTATTTCATAATTAGGTTGCTGGTTTAATATTTTTTTACATGAGACATGCTTTACTGATAAAACTGACCGTGTCATTCACTGTGAACCCAAAGCAGAAAAGGGTGGGATACTGGCAGCTGTAGTTTTTGCAAAGGATATTTATAGGTTCTTTTTTGGTCCACAACATATATCTCTCATATTTCAGATTCACTTTACTTCCAAAAATTATAAACACATTGTACCTAGCCAAGGATGATGTCCTGTTCTTATCCAGGCAGTCTCTTTTCCACAGAGTTGTTTCACATGCCCTAGGCGAAAGACATGTGTGAATATTTTCCATTAAAAACAGCAGTAGTGGGAGGAGGGAATCACCAGTCCTGTAAGTTAATGAGATGGGGGGCTTTAAATACACTTAATAAACAGTCACTTAGGCTGAGCATAATAAGTCATGGAAATTTATAAACTATTACCCACTATAGTACTTCATTGACTATTAAACATCTATTTTTCACACCACAAGCCTGAGTGAATAGCTTGGCAGGAAAAAAAATTGGCCAGGTGGCAAAACGTGCTCAGTACAACCCATGTCAGATATTGGCCAAACAAAATAGTCCAATAGAAGCTGATTTTGAAATGCTTTTTAACCCTTGATAGCCTACGATGAAGTTTTCCAGGAGCAAGCACACTTATATTCCTGAAAAGAGTAGCACGATACATCTTTTTTTTTTCCCCTAGGTATTGTGGTATTGTCTATCCTGGATACCTGTTCTTTGTACTGCCTCTCTGCGATCTCCAGTCTTGCTGATGGTCACAGCCTGGGGACAGAGGCACTTTCTGTCACCTGAGGTGTGAGGGTGCACACCTGACATAAAGTTTTCATTTGCAGCCCTTTAACTCTGGGGTTTAGACTGTGCTGTAATTTGGGGTCTCTCTTATTTTATAACARAGTCGGAGGAGGACTGAGGGAATTTCCAGACTAGTTAAAAACACGGCAAACCCCAATCACTCTTCCATGACCTAATGGATTTTTTCTGGTGTAGGAGCAAGGGTTTTCCTGTAGATTTAAAACTGTGATGTGCATGGAGTTACACGGGGCAAAGAATGTCCGAGGAAATCCCTGAGCTTGGTTGCATTGCTGTATATTAGCTCTGCTGACCTCTGTGGAGAGACCAAAAAACCATATTTCCAGTAGTTCATCAAGGCTGTTCAAGCATTCTGGGGTGTCTCATACCTGGCTGAAGAGCCCCTCTATAACATAGGGTAGAAGGGCTATAGCTGGTAGCACATAGCACATTGGAAACTACTCAGTCTAAATGAAAAATGAGAGGTTTGCACTATGTCTGACCTTTCATAGTCCTCTGTGACTTCTATTAGCCACAGCAGCAGAAAGACAGCAACTTTGTTTTCCATTATGCCCTTGTATCTGTCAGAGCAGAAGATGTATTACTTTGATTCAGCTTCTCATGTGTTTCATGTGCCTCATGTTTCTTCCTTTCTTCCATCTAATACTGTGCTTCTGTCTTCAGTTTAATTGTCCCCTCTTTGATGACTCTTGGAAGCATTTTACCAGGTTACACAGAGAGAGACAATTATCTTATCTCTTGCTGATACCACCCATCACTACAAATCCAACTGTGCAGCACACAGTGGGTTACACCTCCTGCCACAAGCTGACTTGAGAGAGTTCCCGTGTGTCACTACAGGGCTAAAAATCATTGTGTCAGAAGAATTACTTGGCCATCAGTGTCCAGCCTCTAATCCATTCACTTTTTGAGTTCCTGCTGAATACTGCCTTCTAGAAATGTCCCCCTCCATCCATTGCTGGGTAGGTGGTACAGATACACCACTGAAAGCACATCTAATGAAACTATGTTAAGCAGTAATTATGTTCTTGGGGTTAAGGGCTATATGGGAGGGAAAAGAGAGCTTACAGTCGCCTTAGTGTCTGTTTGCATCAGTCTAGCTGAAAAAAGGGAGGCCAATGTGGCAACACTGAATTGAGCCCAACATACAGAGCTAAATGAAACTGCCGAAGGAATGTGTGCAGGTTAAAAAAAATAAAAAAAAATCCAATTACTGGAGTTGGAATTAGGCCAGAACACCTTCACTAACACCTCTATTCATGAAAAAAAGAAAAAAAAATGTTATCCTTAATGACCACAAATGATCACAGACTCTGTTTTACATCTCTTACAAAAGCCAGCACTTTCAGCAGCATTACATTCCCCAGAGCTAGATGGATAAAGGGGCAAATATGTCATTGATTCTTTTCCCCCAAGAAACTCATGATACTGTTTACACTAATTTCAACAGTGTAGAGGTTTTCAAAAAGAGAATCAGTCCTGTTTAACCTGGAAGCTAACAGCATTCAAAACCTAAGGTGTCTCATTCACTGCTTTCTTTTGCAGGAGCCATCAGGATCTGCTTCTTTTCAACTAGTATGCATTAAAAGCCTCTTAACCATTAGACTGCAACACTATGACCTGCAGCGGGAGGGAAACAGCCTCTCTGAAGGTTCCTTGTAATATCATTCCATTGGAACAATCATTACACTGTCCCAAAGCCCACTGAAGTAGATGGAAGTGTTTCTGTGGGTCTCGATGTGTTTTACATCCAGGTGTAGACACGCATAGAAAAAAATTCATGTTTTTGATTTCTCTAACAAAGAACTAGCAATTTATATATATATATCCTTCCTTTCTCCATGTATCTATTATTCCGTCCCTTGCTGCCTGAAATTTGGATACACAGGAACAAGGACTAACTTGCCTTTACTTACCCATCGTCTTGTCAACTGGAAAAGGAAGGGAATTGAGAAATTAGGAGATCATCTTTTCCCCTCACACACTTGCCAGGCATCAGTCCTTGTTGGGATTCAATGTCTTGCAGGAAAATTCTTGGCATGGTGTATTCTTTTTCCCAATAATTTGCTCATGCTATTGCCCACTGAAATCTCACCTTCACTTTACATGAAAGTTACTGACTCGAAATTGGGAAAACAGCTCACATGGATCTACATAAATCCCTCAGATTATCTGTTCAAAGAGACTGATATAGTTCTGCTGTCAAACTTACAATCAKCTTAACACAACTTGGAGCCTGTAGTGTTGTACTAACATGTGCTACTGGTAAAGTTTTGTCTTTCAGAAATGTTATTTTCCACTGCCAAAGCACGCAACGATCCTGTGCTCAGTTATGGAAACTTAATGAATGAAAGGGGAACGCTTCTGAAATCTGAAGAATTTATTTTATTTCATATTCTTTTTCAGATTGGCTACTACTCTGAAACACTTCTGCCACTTTAATGGGCAATAAATGGCCAAAATCCTTGCTGTCCTTAGACACTGTGTTGGTTAAATAAAGCAAAGCATGTTCCAGCCTACATGTTGATAGGAAACACAAGCTTTACTTCCAAAGCGCACAAGAAATGTTGCTTATGTGCTTGCAAAGCAAGAGTGTTATCGTACCATCATCGTAAGKCTTGGCATTAGGGTATTCAGCCTGTTCTCGTTTCTAGGCTCATCATTCTTGTGAAATCCTGTGTTTGACACCCTAGGCTGGCAGGAGGAGAAAGAATCATGAGGGCTTGTTCCTTGGTTGTTGAGGAGTGGCATCTTGCTGCTGCTCTACCAGGGCCCCTGTGATGGATCTGAGCAAAATACTGGTGAATTTTTAAAGTGAAGCCGCACTCAGTCCCTTYGAGGTAATGGTGCTCTAAAATGGAGGGTTTCCTTCGTATTTAGCTGCTTTTATTTTATCTTTTGTCAAAGGAAATAGTTATTTGCCCTGACCAGATATTAKCAAATGAAATAATTATTAGCCCTGACCAGATATTCTTGATCCTGGCAATATGATCTTTTCCTTACCCTTTATTTACTGTTATCTTGGAACCCTCTGCATTCTGAATTTCATTTAACCAAAATTCAGAAGATTTATGCTCATCTATGATACTTGTGGTGTTCCTTTTTTTCCTTATTACATGCCATTCATGGCATCTACACAAACTTGCTGTTTCAGCTATGGAACAAATCCATAAGACACCACTGTAGATGCAAACCATGCACCCAAATGAGTTGATTTTGGCACCCAGCTTGCTGATGAAATTTATGCTTCATTAACAGATGCCTAATGTATATAATGCACATATTTTAGAATTGACCTCAACCTGGCCGGGGAGGCTGGCTGACCCCATGAAAATACAATTACCTAATGAGAGATTAGAGTTTTGCTTATTGTATTTACTATTTCTAGGAAATTACTTGGTGTCTCTGTAGCTGCGTCAGCCTTCTTGCTTAAAGTATGTTTTAATGTTATYAGAGCTTGCAAGCTAAACTAGTGGAAAGACAGGGAAAGGCAGCACAATTTCCTTTTAGATCAGAGCCAATGTTTCTCCAAAACCTTTAGCAGGCTGGGCTTGCCATAAGATCAATGCAGCTGAACACTCCACCTGCAGAATGAGCTCACTGTCTGTGCATTACACCAGCCCTCTGCCAGTCCAAGTACTAAGACTCCTGGGGTTGGTCTTGAACCTGCTACTCCCCACACTGGAGTGCTAAGCTTTGCTGCCAAGACACCAGGCCAGGTATTAAATGCATTCTTGTTTCTATTAGTTTCCAGCACACAGAGGACCACGTTAGAAACCCCAGAAAACTTAATTGGAAAGCAAGGAGAATGCAGATTGCTTAAAGACCTTTTACAGAACAGGAATATGTTCTAAAAAAACCAAACCAAAACAAATGAAAACAAGAAAACAACAAGCCACCCATGGATTTAAATATTCAGCTCACCTTTTCCTTACAGAGGTATCAAAATGATAAATCCTAYCTGAAGCAAACAAAAAATAAAAGAATGAGGACTGAGTAAGCTCATCATCATCACTGTATTAAATTTTTTATGGGCTGCTCATTTCAGCATTGTAAACCTTCCATCTTTTGGAGAAGGGAACTTTATGGACACTGCAGCTCAAATTCCCAGGTGTAGGAGCCCTGGGCTATGAACCCACCAAGGACCTCCAATTCAGTATCACTCAGGATTTGGATGGAACATGTGCACCTTGTGAATACCTTGGAAACCACAGTGAAGGGCCGGAGTGCTGCTTTTAATTATTTGGAGTAAAACTAGTGAACAGGAAAGTGAGGTCCCTATAAAAGTGATTTGGCAGGATGGTTTACCTTAGCTTTTATAGCTCTTGCAGGGGAGAAATGAAAAGCCCATTTGTGGTTTTTTAGTTCTGATTATTGGAGGTAAAAACTCAAGCACCTCAGGTTTATCATTGTATAGATTGTAGGCATGGGAAATAATGCACAGTAGAGTTTGACCACTAAGCTAAGTCAAACTTCTTACAGATTTTCCTAAGAATAAGCTACCAACAAGAAGCAATTCAAAGATTGTGAGATGCCATGAGGAACTCAGAAGCATATAAGTATGAGGATACATTTTTTTCAATAGAGCAGACTGTTAAAAAAACACTAGTAATCTTTCTGAATCAGAGCTAAATTTTAGTCTTCCATTTTTTCACAAGACAGTTAAAAGTAACAGTTTGTCTGTTCCACTACAAGGGGCTTCCCTGTTAACTGTGCTTCTCTCTCTGTACGTTTTGCTAGCCAAAGAGGACAACGAAGTAAAAGAAGACAAAGAAAAAAAAACAAAGGAAAAAATCCTTCCATTTGTAGTAATATGTCTTAATAGAAATATTTCTATGCTATTTTAAGCTATCCTAGACATGACGGTTCCTTCAAACAAGCCATGCAAGTCAGGGAGAATAAAAAGAAAGCAGTCATGTAAATGTGTAGAACTCCCCTATTTACAATGGAACTGCATTAGTATATCTCTTCCTAAAGCTTAACTCTGTTGTTGGCTATGGTAGGTAGATACTTCAATAAAAAAAATTTAGTTCRTAGATAACAAACATTTGGGAAATCCATAAACCTTCATCAAAATACATGCCCACTGCTCTAAACAGCAATTTCTGGTTCTCCGTGCCTTGATTTGGAAACGTTTTCCACCTTGAACAAGAAATTATTAATGAACAATAATTAATCTGATGGCTCTGACAGCTGCTATTTATGCTGAACTTTGATATACAACCCAGCTTTCTTGCTGGTGGCTTCACAATAAGGTAATTGATCTGCATCCAGGCTGAAAGGGAACTGTGCCTCATCCCAGCCCTACCATGTCAGTCCTCAGCGCAGAGGGCAGCAGTAGCTTAGAGAGCCTGTCAATATTGCTGAACAACTTACTTGAAAAGTAAGCTGATAAGTTTTGCATGTTAATAAAGTTTTGCTGTTAACYTTAATATATCAATCAATTTTCACTTGTACGAGAATAATGAATCCGCTTTCTCTCTGAGTCAGCGAGGAGCAATGCCAAAGCTTGGAGTGTTCTCACAGTAGTGCAAGTGCGGGGGAGAGCATTGCAGTAAAGGAACTAAACACAGTTGGAGGAACTGTACCATGCAGGGGAATAGCTCTCAACAGGATTGATGCCCTGTCTTCTTGTGCAATAAGAATACATCAAACAAGAACACCAAGGGAGTAAAAATCACAGAGTGAAAACATTGATATGGTTAGAAAGTTATAAAAACGTGAAATCAAGAGCAACAGACATACAGTGAGAAACATCAGAAGCTTTACCTGTGTAATTCAAACACTTTGATTACATCCCAGTCATACTCAGGTGGGGAAAGTTCTCCACTAACACACATTTCTTTGACGTAGCATGACAGGATCCCATAGCCGGAGATCAGCTTTCAGCTCAAAGAAACTCACATTAGAAATACACTGAAAATTTTCTTTTTCTTTTTGTTAAGCGTAGGTCGTCATCAACCACTGAAGCAATTTAAGAAAGTAATCAATTTACTCTTAACCCTACAGCAGTTCAGACAAACTAGGAGGATCTCTCTCTYAAAAACAAACTCAGGAGATAGATGCAACAATAGATGTAACATCACTTTTTGTCTTCAAGTGGCAAGGCAGACTAGAACATCCCAAAATATTCCTCAAAAATCCACAAAACCAACCAAAACAAATCAGTTTAAATAAGTGCAGCTATGTAGATGATGCCCCTTAAAATACGAGGAGAATCWTTAAAGAGAAAAAACAACAAAAAACCCCCATAGTCACTGGTTTATTGTACTTGTGAAAAGAGACACTGGAAAATATTCATAGGGTTATATGCTAGGCAAGGGACCTCCCATCCTATTCTGAGTATTACAGTGTTTGGATGCTGATAAATAAATTACATTAATTACATTCATTCTAGCAACCACTTAAACACCATTAGGGCTTATGCATACAATAACTGTGCCATTAGTCAAATCTGGATACCTCACTGCTGGTAATCAACATTCTGTCTTCTTCTAGTATAACTATCTTAATTTCTTTTTGCAAGGCTCCTTCAGAACCATTCAGCTTTTGAACATGAAATTAAGGACATTATCATTTTGCCTAATAACATTACATGGTGTTCTCTCAGAGTTACAGTCTACTGGGCTACTTGTAATTACTTGCAGAGGAAAGCTGAGGTTTGCTGACTGTTCTACTATTTTTTTTGCCATGCTGCAAACACCTGCTGCAATACCATCCTCATAYTATGGTTATAATTGTGGCTTTGCTTCTTTCTTAGTCTGGGGGGAAGTGAGACTCCTTCTCTTTCTTATCCCTCTCCCAAGAGACTGATAACCTAGGCCAGGAGGAACAAAGAACATGAGATACAGAGAACTAAATATTGGAAAAGTTGTCTGTCTCTTGTATCCACTTTGAAATACAAGAAAGTAGATGATGGAGTGGGTGGATTCTTGAAATCTGTTTTCCTTCCTTCCTTCCCTCCAGCTGGCTATTGGAACTACCATTACAATACTGGGATTAGGAAACTGATTCCTTGCCAGAGCTGCCTGTGCATCCTCTCCCAAGAGCTGATCCAGGGGCATGTGCTCTCAGCAGTCCCAGAGTACCACCTCGAGGAGTCCCCAGCTTTGTCTCGCTGTAGCTGCTTCTGCACGCAACGAGCAGGGGACTAAGAGCCTTCTTTAAAAAGTGGCCTGAAACCACTTGGAAACTCCCCAGTCCTGTGTCAGTCCATAATCACAGTAGTGAGATGATTTGTTTTTCGTATTCACACCAAAAACTCATCTATGCACCAGGGAGGAATTCCTCGACTACTTGAGTTAGAGAACTCCTTTGTATAACTGGGGGAAAAAATTAAAAGGCACGGTAGGAAGCTATAAAGCTGATTATTCAGGTCACAGAGTTCTCTATTTTTATCATCTCATTAGCATTTGATTCTGTTTGATCAAGGCAATAAAGAGGGATGAGCACACTCAGCATGGAATTTAGCAACTTTGGAAGTGTGGTTTGTCCACAGCTTTAGGTGAAGATCAGCAATAAATCAGCAGACCTGAAAGGATGACTCTTACGGAAAACATTTCACCATTAGTTCAAACTCTTCATTCCAAAGGCAACACCTGGCCAATATTGCTAAAGTTCAACAYTGATACAGTATTGTCCTAAATGTAACAGTTGTTCATTAAAATCAAGTTCTTTCATTTATGTTCATTCTCCCCCCTCTTGTGGTTCATTATAAAATCACAATTGTTGCTTTCAGAAATGTTCCATAGTTGGGCTTTCATGCGGAAAGGATAGAAAAGGATCCACAAAATCTAACCAGGCAGAGCTACTAATAAATCCAACAAAATTCAAATATTGTAAATAATGAGCTTGTTATTCAGGGTGATTCTCATTGCTAATTTTAACATTCTCCGTAATCTCTGAAAGCAAATCTTTCCACAAAAGACATTTCAGACAGATTTACCACAACTATTAATTGGATATCATGTGCTATTGTCTGGGGAAGATTTTAGTACTTCCACCCTCAATCGTTTTTTGTCTTACTAGCTTAACATAAGAGTATTTTGGTTTTAATACCTTCAGCCAGATCTTCAGCTTCTATAAGTGGATGTAGTACTAAAATACTCTGAACTTGTGCCAGAAGGTCTGCCAGCACCCTCATACAGGCAAGTTCTTGCAGTTCTTACATACAGGTATGTTTTCCCAGCAGTGAACTGATCCACCAAAGTGGATCTTTTATGAAATTATGAAAAGTAATAACTGAAAATGTACAAAGACTTTGTGCACAGATCTTGGATATTGGAGGGCCTACATGAGGGGTAGTTTTAAGCTATAAAAATAACCATTTTGGAAACGGATGAAATGGATGTGGATGTGCATACAGACTCAGGGAATCTCTGTTCAATCAAAAATGTGTTATTTGGGATAAATTTAGAGAAAATTGTGAGCAGCAGGCCARCTAAATAAGATTGATGTATTGATAGAAGCGTGTCAGTTTAGCAAATCAGAGACACAGTGCAGGAAAGTCAACACGTACTAACAAAACTGGAGGATTAAAACTCATTACTAAAGTCAGAAAATAGTCATGTCAGCATTTCTCACCATGGTGCTGACAGCCAAACTGTTCATATTTAGTATAAGTAAGTTAGACTCTCACAYTTGTGATCTCTTTAACCAGGGAGCCCCATAAACAGAGCACACTGCTGGAGCTCCCTTTACTGGAAAAGCTGTTGTGACTGGGATCTACTTTAATTCCCAGGACCCCACTGAAGGCTTGAAAGAATAGAATATTGAAACAGGTCACATGCTCACAAGTGCAAAAATCCACATAAAATCTCCACACATCTGAAACTTTCAGAATGAAGGGTAAGACTAGTGGTGAACGTGCACTTTGATGAATAGCAGCAGATGGTTCCCTTTTGTCATAGCAGCAGAAAATCCTTAAGGACAGCTTGGTGGAAAGCCTTACAGAAAGTTTCTCACAGATTAGACAATTTTTAACAAAATAGAAATGATGAGTAAAAAAACCCAGTACAATAATGTGAGCCAGCTATGTGTAATATTTGAAGCAGTTCTTAGCAAGAATGAGAAATGGTGGTGGGAATTCAAGGAGCAACATTCTCCATTTTCCCCTGGGCATTTCTTACTTGCTTACTCAATTACTTACAGTCTTTCTTACTTTAAATATTGCTGAACAATCATTTAACATTACCCACCAGGATTCATACCATTTATTTAGTCCATTGTATGCAAAGGCAGAAAAGGCAAAGAACCAGGTAAAAGAGAGGGTTGCTGAAACTCTCCAGACCAGTCTGTGCACTATCAGTGTACTTCAAACRTTGGTAATTTGCCTTTTAGCTTAATGTGAGTGGGAAAACTACTCCTCACTGTCTAAAACTTTTAATTGTATGACACAATCACACCATACAATCAGGCCATAAACTTTGTAAAGTCGTAAGGTCTTTGGACTTTAAGGATTAAAATAAGCCATAGACTGAGGGGCACAGGATAGGAAATTGCAATGGCACACAGATAATACTTGAAAACACACTTTCAGGGTATTTTCTCAAAGGTCCATTTTGCCTACATCTTCCTGGTCCCAGCAGGAATTATTTATTCGCTGGTTCATAGCAGTAAAAATTTTGTGAAACCCTAACCCCTATCCAATCCCAGCAAGCTGGGATTTCTGTATCCAGAGGGATTGCTTCCTCTTCTGCAATCTCGTTCCCCTTTCTGTCCCCTCCACACACTTTGAGGAGAAAAAGCGAGCTCATCTATCACCCTGCTGCTCGTGCAGGCCCCGTCCCAAGGTCCAAGTAACTACATCAGGAYACAGGAAGAGCCTTCACACTCTTATTGGGCATGCAGGACACATCACAATCTAGTCCCAAGAAATCAAGAGATTAAAGTTAGAACATGTTTTAAATGGATTTGAGTGAATAATTTTTAATGAATGCATTTAATGATGGATGAGTTTCCTTCCTTCTTACCATGAAATGTGGGGAGAGGGTTGCAATTTCCTTCACATATTCCCTCCTCATTGAATTCTTTTTTAATTTCTTTTAAAGTAAGAGGCTGCTACTCCAAGCACAAACTCACYGTTCAATTGCAGTTAGTCCCATAAATCACTTAATATTGTTTCCATCCTCCAGTCTAATGAACATAACTCATGGAATCAGCTTTGTGGTACACAGGCTTACAGAAAGCACATTAGAAATTCACTTTTCATAGTATTCCTGTGTGAGCTTAACATTTATTTTCTGCCAACAGTTATGCGATTAAAGTTTAATAACTCTGTGAGTGTGTGCAGGAAATGACACCAAAAGCAACCCCAAGATGGCTAAAGATTTGCTTCCAAATTTGCACAAATATAAGTAGAAATTGTTTCTGCATTATTCATCCAACTTTAGACCTAAACCAAATATGTCTTGCTAGCAGCCTTGGAAACATATGATGAAGTGTTTTAAAATTCCAGTAGATGTCACCACTTCTCCCCCAGCAAGTCCTTAAGTACTTCTAAAAGAAGCTTTTGAAAACTCAGTTTGCACTTCATCATAAGTTGAGAAAGCACAGAGACTCCTTTTGCTTTGGGTTACATTGTGTTTTGACAGAAAAAGAATATATCCATTTTTCTAACAGTGTCAATGAATTAATGAGCTTATAGAACTTGTGCCACTATTGTAAAACAAACCACGTGCTGATCAGCTGCCAACTGTGATGCTGTTGCTAATACAAAGCAGTACCTAGTGTTGTATTAATTTTTTCCCTTGTCATTTGATACTTCTTAAATATCAAAGTTTTACAGGATACTTTGATCTTAACTATAGCCCTGATTGTGACTACAGTTGGTTTTCCAGTGTTCATAACCATTCCCTACTACATTCATTTGCTTTTTGTTTCCCAAGTTTCAACAATCCCCAACAGTGCCTCCTTCCTAAACATTTGGGTTCAATTCTTTTCAGCTTTTGCTTGCTGTTATCCTGCCTTCTCATGAAAAATGAGACCTCATGCTTCAGTTCACCTGATTTTCATGGCTGCGTTTTTCTCCATTCCCACTGGGAACAAGACACCCATGAGGCCCAGAGTTCTGACATTGTGGAAGAGGGCTCACACTTCTGGTCAGCTACATCCAGACAGACATTCCYGGTACTTTCCCTTCCTCTTTGCACACTAAGTCTCCATGGAAGAATATATTTTTAAATTAATAGCAGATGAAACTGAAGTCCAGCTAAAATCTGTATCTTTGAGACACATCATCAATGGATATTCATTTGTTTATACTGACCTTGACTCCTTGCATCTGACATTTAAGAAATTTTCATCTCTTCATATTCATCTGTATCATTAAATAAAACAAAAGAAGTTATTTACTTTGCTCTTTTAAGAGCAACTCAGACCAACAGGACATTATTATATGTAAAACCAACCTAAGAAAACCTTATCCTACAGAAAAAATCCTTTAGTCTAAACCTCCATTTCTGAAGAGTTTTTAATATGCTTTCTCTTTAGAGACAAATTTTGCACTTTACAGAGAAAATTAGAAGTCAGAATTAATCCTCAACACCTCCTAGGGCAAAGATTTGTTTTGTGTGACTTCTTTTTATGTGACCAGGTGGCCCCAAGGGAAGCTGAATTTCTGGCTACATTCATCCATTAAGACTTGGAAGAGAATTTGGACACATAACAGTGCATAATAATCATATATTTTTGATGAGTTCAAGAGTGGTTTAAAGACTTCGGAAAGGTTCATTTGCAGGTCTGTAGATTACTTAYTCTTATTCAGATTTCACCCAGATTAAAACAGGCAAACTGACTAAAGATATTACAGATGTAAGGAAAATTGGTTCTTAAGTATTTTAGGAAGTAAGATAAGATTTAAATGCATCCCTTAGACTTTTTAAAATGTCCTTATTCATGAGATCAGGTCACCAGAACAAGTTAAAAAACTATCAAGCACTTTTTAAGAATATTTAAAACATTATTGTTTCAGTTCCTTTCCCATCCAGCTGCAAAGAGGCCTCTAAATTACTGTATTGTCCATGAGATTTGTAGAATAGCAGCCAGAACTAACATGAAACTGAACAATAGCAACATTGTACTCCTGCTCAAGAAAAAGGAAAATTGCAATATATGGCAAAACCTTGAGCTGTTATTGACTCCTTTTAGAAGATTTTCTGATTGCTTTCTATTTTTTAAAAAAAGAAACTTTCATGTTAAGCATTTAAAATTGCTTCTTTGTTTGAAAATAAGTTAAATTTGAAAAGAGATTTTTTTGTTTGAACTGTTAAAAGCAGTTTATTGACAAGAGTATGTAACTGGAGGATAATAATATGAGCAACTGTCCCTGACAAAATTGGTTATTAAGTATTCCAGAAAATGCTTTAGAATTACAAAAATAATGCTGTCTTTACACTGGTGAAATATATTAGTTATGTGGTGAGTTTGATTGTGGTTTTTTAGATTTCAGAAAAGCCTGTAATGAGTAAACAAATAGTATAGAAGATGAGCTTGCAGCAGGCAAGTGTTACAAATAAAGCAGAAAAAAAGAGGTATGCAGACAAAATCAGAATTATCCACAGGGCTGAAGCTCTCAGCTGTCCTGATGTGAACAGAGAGAAGTTACCACTCAAGGGTTTTTTGACAAGTAAACAAGTCCACAGGATACTGAATGAAGGCAGCAGACACCTGAACTTTTTCAGTGCCATGGAGCATTCTCCAAATACAGACTTTGTTGAATCTTCGACAGGAGAAAGCACTTTCAGCCAAGGCAACCTGCTTTTGCTTGTAKTTCATACATTTCCTGCCCCTTGGCCTCCCCGTGAAACAGACCTTCAGTTCGCAGGGCAGGACTACAGGTGTGGTGCAACTAAAACCAAAGGATGTTTGGCTGCTTGCCTGCGACTGAAAAAGCTGCCCCTGGGTAAAACTAACTAGATTTTTTTTTCTTTTTTCTGCTGACACTGTAATTTCTAGGCTCAAAAAAAGGTCAAAAAGGGGCATAAAACCTCTACGAAATGTCCTGAAAGGAACCAAGTATAACAACTTGTTTGGTAAAATCTTATACAAAGGAAAAGCATATAAAATTGCTGAGAGTCACTGGACAGTGAAGTGTTTGGGAACCTTAGGATGGTTTGCAATTGAGAACTCTATTCCAATTGTGCAGTCACTTGGCCTTGGAATAAGTGCTAAACTGAAACTTATTAAAATAAATACCGCATAATTGTAAAAATTTTACTTAACAGCAGCCATTTTTTATTCTACTGCTTACAGTTAAGACCTGGAGATAGATTTCTATTAGAAAAAGTAGCTTCAGAATATTAATAAAATATGTCATCTGTTGACAGTCACCAGGGAATGACCTGGTGTATTTTTTCATATGTAACAAGACCCCAGCAAARTAATGGTTAAAAAATTTTTGGCTGATTTGTATTGTGACTCTTCTTTAAACTAAATAGTTTTTATTTTCTAGGTAGCTTTTAAAAGAGTTAAATGAGGGTCCTCTGTGTTTATTTTAATAGAAACATTTCTAATTAAAAAATAATCTATTTAAGAATTTTTAAAGAAAAATATATCCATACTTCTTCAGTGAAAGATGCTCTACCTCAAAATTATCCGAGAACTATTTCAAAATAGTTAAAGCCTGAGATCCCAATGTAATTAATACCTCTGTACCAAAGCCACATTTTAATGATTTCATTTTCAGCAGCCTTTTCAATTACTGCCCACACCAGCTTATAACATTTATATCAGAATTAAAACAGCTACATCATCTTATTGATACACATAATGAGAAAAGTGAATGAATTATAAAGGTGATCAATGGATAAATGAAGAAGGCAGAACTTCAACTGATTATGAGAAGGAACAAAAGTATTGCCCCATGAAATGGGCTCTCAGATGAGCTTGCAAACAATAGAAATATCAATGCAAAAAAAAAAAATTTGAAATCAGCTGTTCTTAGTGAATGAAAGCTACACCTGAACATGGGCTTGGACACAAAAGACAACCATCTCCATTACAGCCACCTGAGATTATTAAAAACAAGTTGCAAAGGTATTTCCACACAAGGGATATCTTAGGGTCACAAACAAAAAGACCATATCGATACTGTCAAAGGAGCTGGTCTTTTTATTAATATGTTTTTTAATATATTCTCTTTAATGAATGAAGCAATTTTAGAGAACTTAGTGTCATACAAGAAGATGGAAAGGAACACTTCACTCCTCTAGTATTTAGCTTACATAGGAAAGAGAAACAAAATATGAAAGCGGAAACAATTCATGCACACTCATCTCATATTTGCAGCAGAATCCAGAAATTCCATCTGAGTGCACTATCCAGCATTTTGGTAACTATAATGCTTTCAAAAGAGAAAAGTAAATAATATTTAAGTATTTGCAGAGAAATAGTTGTCAGATGGTGATAACAGTGCAAGTGAAAATACAGACAACCTTTTAGCCAAGATGTTGGACCAAGAGATTGCCTTGACACAGATGTAACAGAGCAACGAGACAGCACCTGCAAATATATTGTAAAACATGTCACTGTCTTGGGTTTCACAGATGCTGGGTTTGAACTTTCAGTTGCTTTCCCTTGTATTGAGCCATGCAAATCCTTCAGCTGTCATTCATTCTAAAGGAAGACATTAATCAGTTGACATCAGGCAGAAAGGCATAGAGAAAATTAGAAAGGAACGCAATTGTGAACCACCACAGATACATCATCATCTGCTATGTTGATGGAAAGAGTATTCTTGACTCAATAATGGGTTGTTGAGGATGGCTAGCTCAAAGCTTAAGCCACAGTAAGCACAGCAGCAGAGTCTCCCATGCAAGGATTTAGCAAAGGTCTTGATGGCAAGCAGCTTCCATTTACACTTATAACATGCCAGAGTGGGCTCCAATAGGACGGCCTGAACCATCTCGAAATAATCCTCATTTGTCAGTGTGTTACCTGTGATGTTGTGTTGCCAAGTCCCAGGCTCTGCCTTGTAATGAAGGGTCCTTTCTTCTTTTCTTCTACTTCTTCTTCTTCTTCTTCTTCTTCTTCTTCTTCTTCTTCCTCTTCTTCTTTGAGCTGAGTTTATTTCTTTTTGGGAAAGGTGGTGTGCTGGGTATGAGGTGATTTTTGTTTGTTTTCTTGTGTTCTGGTGAGCAGTAGCTTTCCTGGCATGTGCAATACTATTGATTAGTTCAATGGTATTTCACATATTGTCCAGGATGGCTCACTTTGGAGTTCTGAGTTAGTGTCCTGGGACCTGTTTCCTTTCTCCCTTTTTTCCAAAGAGATTTTTCTGTAATAGGAAATATATAATCTGGTATAATATCATGAGATCAATGATTTGGTCCAGCTACTTCTTGTTTTAAAACACTGGCAAACAGGAGTCATCAGCCAGTACATACCAAATAAGTAAATGATGTCTTGATCATTTAAAAGGAAGAGTCTGATCTTGCAAAATTTTCTGGTTTGAGGGAAATTGTGCTTGAAACGTAAACAGCATGTAAAACTCCAGTTGAAAAAGTACCTCCCATTTGTCTCCAGACTGAGCCTGGAATTCATCTCGCCTGGTCTGAACTAAGAGTCAGATGTCGAGGTGTTTAGACAACCCCTTCAAACAAATCATCAGCAATTTTTTCCATAGCCACTGGATAAAAAAAGGCAGCGCCATGGTATTATGCATACTCTCTCTCTTGGACAGTCATCCTCAAAGAGAAAGTATTGCCCTCTTCTTTCTGTGGTCTACAGAAAGGAGCTAAATTACTGGTCTGGACTATGCTTACAGAATCGAACTTCAGAACTGTTGATTATTTCCCTCTAGATAAAGCACATGGAGATTTCTTCTACCAGTGGGATAAACKTCTTAAATCATTGATTTGTATTAATTGCTGCTCTGAAATGAAAAGGTTTTTATCCTTACTTTTATATTGTGAGATTTCATTTATGTTTATTTTACTTCATGTGTTAGACCTCTAAGTTATAACTCCACAAGATCCTGGAAACCTGGGGGTTATATCTGGCTCTTCTTTACTGCGGTGAAGGCAAACTGACTTACAGAAGTCAGAAGAAGCATCAAATAAGACTTCCCTGGACCATTTGGGCCCATTCCAACATTATTCTTTTGATGCAAGTGACAACACACATGGCTGTTTCTGGATCTTTTTAGATATATCTTCTTGATTTGTCATAATCTTGGTCTTACCTGATGAGCACGCATAACAGACATATCTTGTTAGGTACATTCTTCCAGAACTACTCAAACATAAGATTTTTACAATACGTGGTATACAAAAAAAATAAATCAGATTAAGTCAATCACTTTGAAGACATATGCATTTTTAGGTTGCATTGTAAAGGTTATGAAGAACATGGACAAARGCCAGTGGCAATGCAAAAAGCTTGAAGAGAGTACAAGCAGTGAGTTGTAACAGGTGATCACAACAGTGATAGCAGAGGTACCACACTGCACAGATCTCCTTCTTCACATAATTTAAGCCTTTTGTTCCCTTTTAGTTTCTTTACAAAGCAAATCAGCAGTATTATCTGCTACATTTTTTTCCTACTGGTTTCCAGGAYGTTCCATTGGGTTCTAGGTACATGTCAATTATTAAAACAAAACATCACAGATTGGCTCTTGAAAATGAAAGAGGAAAATATTTGATTTTCCAGCATTTTTTCTGTATGTCTAGTGGTTTTCTTTTATTTATTCAAATCAGTAACTATTTGGCAGAGAACTGATCAATTCATAAACTCTTAGTCAGCAGGTCTGCTTGTAAAGGTACCAAAATATGAAGTAGGTTACTATACATATGTTTTCTCTCAGGTTTTTTGGAGGATATGTTAGTCCTTCCCCCTGTTTTAGGAACAATAGACATATCTTTTTGTTCTAGGTGATCTTTATTACATTTATTTAACAAGGTATATTTTTTTTTACTTTGTTTCTCAGCAAAACCCTTATCAATATAACTATTAGCGRGACCACACCTTGGAATGCAACTCTCTTCTATTCAGGTAACAAACAATTACACAAACAGCACTTATAAGAGAAAGAAATTTKTCAAAACTCAGACCCGAGAGCAAACTAGAAAACAGAGATAAGGATCTCCACAAAGCATATAAGTGTCTAGAACAGATGACCCTGTGTTTTCCCTGCTCCCAGTTCTTCAGGGCTGAAACCATTCACCCACCTTCCCACCAGCCATGCCCTTCCAACTTCAATTAACAAATTCACTCTAGACCTTTATTYCAATGCTTAATGCCATCTTGTCTCCCTCCCCTTAAGAATGAGAACACTAGTGAATAATTTACGGTGTCTAGAGTCCTTCTTTAAACACATTAAATTTAATACAAATTTAAACCAAAATCAAAGCAGATTCCTCAAAATACAAAGCCAAAGTTATTTTGACTGTTCATTGCTGTTGTTTTAAAGGAGATGGTCAACATACAAATTCAGAACAAGCCATATGAGATACCAGAATCAGTCTTGTACTAAKGTAAGACCCTACAGACAAAGTCCTGTCTTTAGGATACTAGCAGGAAACCCCAAAAAATAGGTAAATATGCAATTTACAAAGAGCTTACTTTATCCTTTGTAGATACAACTATTGTTTTAAACTGAACAGGTYAGACGAGTAACATTCCACATAAGTGATTCATGTACCAAACACACAATAGACTGAGAAAAACCAAACTTTTTCTATGAGTGTAACATCTGGGCCCCGAATATCTGTAAACAGATCTGTAAAGCTGAAATTTGAAGACATTGTCCAAAGTCRCTGGAATGTAAATCAAAATTACAAAGAATTCTGCAGCTCACTGCACTTTTGTTAAGCATTTCTAACCTCATWAAAAAATTGAAAATGTTAAAAAAAGTTAAGTGAAAATACAACATTTCTAACAAGTTTAACATTCACTTTCCAGAGAGATTAAGCTAATACCTAACCTACATGCAGTCTCTATAGGTCAATGAGTCCACATATATATGAGCGTATTTGTGAATGTGTTACACATACTCTCTACCTCTCTCTCATAACTATATGTATACATATATATGTATATATATACAGACACTGAAAGTCGACAGATTGAGCCACCAAAATACTTACTTTAGTGAAAATTTTTTGATATTAAATATTTTGTTTCAAACTACATTGAAAGCAAAAATGTTTATTCTACCTTAAACTGTTCCATTAGTTTGTTTTGTCTAAAAAGTGAAGAGTCACTTTCAATGCAAACATTTTTAACCCAGAATTCATGTAGACTCCAGAATTCTCATTCAGAAGCAGTGAGAAAATAAATCAATATTTTTAATGACTTAYTATTTCCGAGTTAATTAAGAGGTAAAGCAGAGGTGTGTTTATTTTCTCATAAACTTTAGCATATACAAAAATAAAGTGCATAACTCTGGGTGAAAAAAATCAGACCTAGCTAAAATGGTTTTGAGGACACTTAGGTGATAAGAGGTCTGCTGAAATGGCTCGCTCAAGATATATATTGTGCTACAAATGTGAGCTCCACCTAAATGCATTTTGCTTCTGTAATATAAACAGAACATTCATAATACCAACACATACAAATGGAAAATATGTGGCCTAGAATTATGGCCATATATTTACAGATTGGGAAYGTCTGTAGCAAATTCAATTGATGTGGATTCAGATTCCTGTATTTGAGAGCAAATTAATTGCAACTGACCTGCTCACTGAATATTTGATTGACCTGTTAGAAATGGCATTGAAATATTATGAGTCATAATGGCATTTTCTGAATAGCTGCTTCAGTTCACTTTGCATTTGTGGAAAAATTTTTCAAATGAGATCTTAAATTTACCTATTATGGGATAATYCCTACTCCATCTAGAAACTCATCTCTCTGGTGTTAGTTGAAGCTGGCAGAATGAGGTTTGGTATAGGCACATTCACAACAGAGTGTGATGTGTKGTGTTTTATCAGGGGTTGCCATGCTATCAAAGGGATAGCAACAGGGTCTTATTTTTAATTAGGTTTTTATGAAATTTATGAATTCATTGTTTATACCAAGACAACCATGGCTCATACATGTATTTCTGCTTAGTGAGGAAAATGTTAAAGTCCATCACTAATATAATATTTTTAAAGCTTTACAGTACCATACATTTTAACAATCTTGGAAACTTAAGAAGCTGTCTCAAAGTAAACAAACAAAGCAGAATTCATCTCCGCACTTACTAGAAAATTACATCTGCGAAACATCTGATTCAACACTTTCCTTTGAGGAGTTGCTCATGRCAGAGGTCATTGTATGTTTTCTAGGGTTTTAAAATTCAGTCAAGATAGGGCTTATTAAATGAAGATCTCACAAGAAAGATGTGTTAAGGCAGAGACCTCTTAACCCATAYAATCAAGGGAGAAAAAAGTAGCTACCGTCTCACGGCTTGAGGCAGGACAGATTGCTCACATACAGAAAATGTGGAAGGCAATCAGAGCTTCACCATTTCCTGGTGCCTTTCATCTAAACACCACATAATACTAAATAAACATTAATGAATTAAGCTGCTTAATGTATCTACAAAGTAAGTACAGTAAGGAAGAAATGTGCTTTTTTTTTGGCAGACATCCTAGTACCCTAAAGTTGCCAATCATAAAATGATCCAAAGTAATGTTTGCAAGACATCAGGAAAAAATTACATGCTATTTCATAATCTACAGAGTGCTTTGTGAGAAGTTAAGGGGAAAAACACTATCAAGATATTGCTGGTTGAGTAATTTTACATATAYATGGTTTCTCAATGAAAAGTAAGAATTAAGAAGAATGTTCATGAAAAAAAAATCTGTTTTAAAATCAAGTCTGTTCTTTAGGTTATTATCCATTTCTCAACTTCCAGAGCTCCTAAAAGTCCCATTTCAGTTTTAAAAATACAAGACCAGTTAGAAAAACAGAAAAATGGAATTTCAAGTTACGATTAATTTTACTCTTTTGATTACTTAACATATCCGTGCACAATTTTTTCAGAAAAACAGTAGCTTGAATATTAAAAATATGTCTGGACATAAGCACTTCCAGTCCTTATAAGGATTGGAAAGGAGAGAAAATTATCAGTGTGTAACGATTTTAAATCTTGGGTGGAAAATCTCACATTATGAGATTAAATCTCACATTGTGAGATAAAACACACATCATCAAAGATTTTTATAGAATTCTATTAATTTCTTTAGGAAATTTCAGTAAGTGTAAACAAAGAGCTTTCTGCAAGTGCGTTTCTAGTGGAGCACATCTTTATACAGCATAAGAATGTCTTCTAACACACTCAAAGCCAGTATTCGAAAATTTTTTGGAAATTTGTCTCTCACTTACATAATTCTATTAAAAAAACGCAGCACTTAAGAACTGAACTCAGACTGTAACATCCTTTACATTTCAGAGAATGCAGCATTTAGGATTATTTTTCTTCTAATACAGCAATTGCACGAAGCTAAAGCATTTATTAAAAAAAAAACCTTCAAAATGTTCTAACTATAGAAAAATATCAGTGATAAAGCATCACTAGAAGCATTTAACATCAGAGCAACAAATTCTTGGCTTCATTACCTTAATTCAGCTATATTAAACAAAACAACGTTGTGTTAGATGGCAATGATAAGGTCTTGTGTGTCTTGGCAGGAAAATAAAATAAAAAATTAGCTTTGCAAACCACTGAAACAAGTTTTCTCATTCTGTTCCTTTACTCCTACAAACCACATGCTCATGGGTTTAGAATAAATAAGTCATAAATAACAATAGGACTGAAACAAAATAAAATTGTACATGTGCTATCTTATTGTATACCTATTATCTTGACTATTGTTCAAAGGTTTTTGGCTCACATTTATACAAAGCTCTCTTCCATATTTGTGCATAGCAGAAAAGAATCCACAAGTCTGGGCTTTACCAGCTGCTGAAAATCTGAATCTTCCAGCCCATCAGGACTCATGACTGCTAGTCTTCTCAAGGCTGCCTAGAAAAACAAAACAGCATCATTGCAATTCAGTCAGGTTTGGCAAAGTCTTCATTGCAGGAATCTGTTATAACCATCTCTAAGTAACAGCCAAGACTCAAAACTGAACTGTGCAGGTCTAGGAATTCTTCTACCTAGGTAACCTCTCATCACTATCTTCATCTGTCAGAAGAATCTCCCCACAAATKATGCTGTTAAATGACAATTCTTTTGGGTCACATTACTTTTAGATCTGAGCAGCAGGTGTAAGTACAGCATGAGCTCTCAGACACCAGTGACAATAACTATCAGACCCGAAGGCAGCTTATGTCTCAAGGACAATATTTTTGGCACATTTTTATCAGAAAATGTCTTCAGGCAGTTGCTAAAATATCAGGACAAGCAGAATTGCTAAGACAGGCAGGCAGGTAACATCTCAAGCAATAGGCATGAATTCAAGGAATGTGCAGCAACAACTTCAATGAGACAGAAAAATCATAGTCTGGTTTGCTGCCATCACTCTGTGGTCTCTTCTCTAGCCATACAAGATTTACAAGTTTTCTTGGCATGTAGGGAGAATAATCACAGCATTTCTTATGCTCACTTTCATGCTTTCTTCATCCTGAGACCTGCTTGAATGAACGAGCTGCAATAACTGCCTTTTACTTTTACATTTAAAATAACATTAATATTATAAAGCACTGTCAAACAATCTTCCTCAGTCTTCATTCATCACAACCTATGTCCTAAACCCAGCTCACCCATGTGCCCAGAGCACTTTCACAGAAGGCTCTGTGAAATCACTCAACTCTGGCGGTCAGCTGGGGCTCACAGTCCATGCAGTGCAGGCCCAGCAGCTGGGATCTTTCTCCTGGGCAGAGAAAGTGTTATGCCCACTCCTTGGCTGGGCACTATATTTTCTTGTACACTCCAATAGAACAAAAAATTGGAGTGAAAGCAAGAAATGACTTTTCCTCTTTTTGGATGCTTTACATGAATATCTTCATACATATGTGTTTGTGTGTAGATAAAAGGCTGCTACCCCTGTGACTCAAGGCTAATTTCAGCAAACATAGCACCATCGGAGGATGGAATTTAGGAATTCACAAATCCTTAAATTCCAAAGTGTTCCAGTGAAATTTTTTGGTGCCCAGTAATGGGTCATTTTTCCTTACATGCTTAAATCTTCAACCAGAGGATAAATAATTGACAGTGTACAGGATTATGCTTTAAAAGGAAAAGCAGGAGACCCTGACATGAATTTAAAACATTTCTGTGATACTTACACATTCTGAAATCTAAAAGGATTTTTTTTTTCCTTAACTTTGCAGTATAAGCATGAAAGAAAGACTAAAATGTACATACCAGACATGCCACTAGAACAGAATCACTGTTATTTCTTTCTGTCGGCGATCTGCAAAGTTTAATTAGGCGAGGAATACCTGAGTGCACAAAAGAGTGTCAGGAGAAATAATTCAGAAAAACAACTTCTTATTTTGAGATGAGATTTTTTTTTTTTTCAGGTGTATCATATTTATCTTTTTTAGTAGATATGATCTCTAATGCAGGGATGATACGCAAATACTTAAAGGACTATCCATGGAGCTGTACAGTTCAGAGCAGTCATAATTAATAGTTGTAAAGCATAAGCAAATAAATTGCTRTTGCTCTTTCAGAGTGAAARTTGTGGCCTCCATTTCTTCCCTATCAATCCTCCCATACACCCTTAACAAACTCCAGCCCAAGGAACACAATCCCTCCTGTTGGATTCATCACATTTGGACCTGTTGGGGTCCAGGTTTTCTGTGCACTGACAGATCCTGCACAAGGGTTTTCATCAAGGAATGGAGGAGGCAGCAGTGTCAGTTGGCACAGTAAGGCACAGCTACATGTTGAGTGAATGCTGCGCCTCAGGTTCCTCTGGGAAATGAGCCAGAGGTTCATTTAGCTGAACMTCCTCAGTCATTCTCTGGACAGACTCTATAGGGAATATCTCCCATAAAGTTTACCAAGTGAGGCTAAAAATTAAAAAGAGCTTCTCCACGACTGGCAGTTCCTCCCTCTTTTTCAGTCTGCCACTAAGCAGGAGACACATCCTTACAGCTGAGTTTTACGGCTGCTTCYGCCACCTCGGGATCTCGGCTGAGCCGTGCCAGCGTAACCGCAGCTTTCTGCTGGACTCGCTCACAAGCTGCCACTTCCGCTGAATTCCCCGAGGATGATTTTTCAAAGAGCATTTCCATTAAAAGCTGAACACCTGAAAGAACATAAGAGCCATTGTTATCCTTTCTCCAATAAAAAAGTCCGCAAAAAAGTAAAGGGAAAAAGCCAGCTAGGTAAATACAGCCCAGTCACTGCCCAAATAGGGCACAGAGAATGCATAAATGTGAGCTGCAATTTGGACCTCAGTATTCAGGCACATCTGATCTGTGCATAAGTCTGTATTCACTAGGAAGCTACACAACTTCTGGAACTAGAAAATGCACTAACTCCTTCCTCCTCCAACTTCTTGACTCCTCTAAAGCTGGTATTTTAGATTTCACAAATTTATTTCAGGCAACTAAATGCAATTCCTCATTTGCTTCTAAACGAATCTGAAGGTAATCACTATCTAAAAACCTGTAGTGACATATTTCTGGTCTTTACATGGAGTTTCACTCCRAATTAAAGTGGTTTTTTTGAATTTTCATATTTTTAAGCAAGCCTTGAAAAGTTTCTCAAACTGTTTAAGGGTATTTTAGGATGAGGAATCCTTTAATGAAGGAAATTATTAAATTCTGTTTCTTGAAATTTACTGTGTGACTAACTCTTCACTTCAGAAGAGACAATGTCATCCATGTTGAAGTGGCTTCATTAGTTTATTGTTGTCAGTAGGAGCTGATTATATTCTTGTAGCACCACAAAAAGAAAACACAAGACTGTACTGATTTCTATTTTCTAGATTATTTTAAGTGTAAAGACAATTATGTGCTATTAGACTCCATATGCTATTAGGCATTCAGATTACTTCAGGTAGCATCAGAGGATTTCAACTGTTAGAACATTTGCATAAATAATTAAGAGAATTATCATCAGAATCATGCAGCTAGATAATAATCAATCAACATACAAAAACCTCAGAATTGAGAAGAAAGTACCTAAATTCTCCAAAATTCAAAGACCCTTCTCAGTTTGTGAATGTGGCCTCTGACCAGCATCTGATTACAACATTAGGCAGACACAAAAAGCCTTTACACACAAGATGAGTGTCGACCCTTCTCAAAAGCCAGGGGGCAAATGCTTCTTGTGAACTTCCATGACAGAGTGTATACACAAACTTTACTTGGTGTCATTGTCCTTGACAATCCACATGTGCATCTCCACCCACTGCAGGATCTAGCATGAGTTAGGCAAAGTTGGCATAGCAAAGCAATATATGTGAAGTTTCACTGTAATTTAATGTCTCCCAGCTGTCTTACTATATTACTTGGCCTTGAATTTGCTGGTAGGTGTATTAATAAGGCATTTACATCTTCCTGTATCCTTATTCACAGAATTATTAACTTCTCAGATTTCTGGTGCGCCTATAACATCCAGGAGTTCTTCAATATAATGAATTTTGAATAAGATGATATTTAAAGAAGTGTGAGGAAAAACCSTGGCAATTGTTGTACAGTAATAAAAACATAATACTTCCAACTCTATAATACTCCTGCATCCCTGTGGAAAAAAGTGACAGAAAATGCAGCTATGCATGGCTGMGCATCAGGTGATGTCTTTCAGCTCATAAGAATTGCCACCTTACACAATGTAATTACCACAATGAAGGTTGTTGAAACACTTTTTACTACTTTGCTTTACATCCAGGAATAAGTCACATACACAGAACATCAGCAATGTGGTCAGAAATGCAAAGTTTCCTAAAACAGTGGTATTTTGAGTTATGTAGAGCCATCCCCAGCACTCATTTTGCACCCTGCAGCAATGTGCATATCCAGCAGAGATAAGATGCAAAATGAAGCTTTATTAGTGAAGCCTTCCTCCTCCTACATTCCCATTTACTCACATTCTCCAAAAATATACGAAAAAATATAATTCAGCTAAAATACATACCATTTCCCTGAATAATTTCTGAAGCGCACTGGTCCAACACAGACATGTTTGCCAATATTGTTACCACCTGTTGTTGGAGAGAGAAGGAAATATGAAGTCTAGCCCTACAATTCCGTAATGTTAAATAGCATTTTAATTTATAAAATTAGAATGGCAGAAACATGGCAAGCGTTCGGCAGCGTTGTTATTGCGCTGAATTGGTTCAGGGTTCAGCTGAAACGCGAAGAAATCCKCGCAAGAGATTTGGAGTTTTGAGACATGATTCAAGGGGGTATTTAAGGAATACTTTTCAGTTTTGTTGAAGCCAAGAATTGTGTGCATGTCTAGGCACCGTCCCGAAAAGAGCTGGATTTAAACAYCTGTTTATTCCTTTCCTGAGCTAAGACCACAGTTAGGCTTTGTACCAGCAGAAGGACATTTTGAGATCTTGATTTACAGAATTTCTTACCCAAAATAGCTTCTGTTTTCAAGATTAGGTGTAACTCAACTTGCTTAAAGTGATGCAGCAAGCCATTGACAGAGATTGGACGCTGTGGTGCTGCTGGATTTCAGTCACCCATTCCCTTCACTGATATCATTTACTTTCTCTCATACATCCTGCAACATGTTCTTCTTTACTTTGTCCTTCAAATAGTTTGCTTTTTGCATGCAAACACATCTCAATATTAACAGCGTATGTGAGAGACTGCAAATCAGAAAATAACATTCTTTCTCAAGGTGTTTTAATTTAATCTAATTCAGAAAAACTGATCAGCCTCAAAAATAGTGGTCACTTTTGGAACTGGTTATCAGCTTTTTAACAGTACAGTGTCAGTTCACAAACCAGCAAACTTCTTAGATGTAAGCAGGCATGAGATCAAATCACCATTCTGATCTCACTTTGCCATTTTAAAAACAAGGATGACTCATCTCTGATGCTGTGACATAAAGGTCTTCCACTTTTGAAGGTAGTGTTACAGTGTCATCTCTCTGAATAAATATACTTACTTAGCATGCAAATGAGTTGCTGAAACKCTACAGAGTGACAGGTAGAAATATGGTAACTCAGTGTATGTCTATGTATTTATTCCATATTAATTATTAACTGTGTTGCAGGCAGAGTGTATATGTTTTCTCATTCTAAATTATATCCTGTTAATGAAAATTGCTTCCTCTGTGCAGAATCTGTACCCCATGTGGCTCTCTAAGCCACAGATGAAGAATTCAATTAACCACAATTTGAATACATGCCAATTATTCCACTGCTTCAAGTTATTTTGTCTAATAAGTATTTTCATACATAAAAATATTTTGTGTGCATCTTTTGACACCAAAAATTATTTGAGGTTATAGCTATACTTCCTTTGTGTCGATTATGTGGTCCCTGTATTTTGCAATGTTTATGAACCAGCCCAGTGGGTTTATATGTTACCTTCTCCAGAGGGGTATATAAAAGACCCTTATGATCAATAACCATCAAGTTCTACCTATATTACCTTTTAAAATCTTAGTAGTTAAGAAAGGTAGTTAAGCCATAAATTAGTTCACTCCATATGGATAGATTTCCCTTTTCCCAGGAAAATTGTTTTCCTGTGATGTAAACAATGTAACTTGAAATAGCATAATGTAAAAACATAATAGGCAAGCTGTATAAAGAGTCAAGTTTAAATGGTCTATTACCCCTATAGTTAGTTTCCTATTTTAGAGTTCCTACAACTTACATGAAAGTTTCCTCTGTAATACAGATCAAAGTTCAAGGAAGTTTCCTACKAAAGATGAACTCTCTAGAGGAATACACAAGCTTAAATCTAGACTCAATTTGCTTTGAAAAGTAACACTTCTGTGAGCACTGGTATTAATGAAGTCTCATCTCTTTTGGATTTAGTGTTGATCGAAAAACACAAACAGATGTTTTCTAGTAGCATCTCTCCCACTGTAGATTTTTTTTTTTTTCCCGTCTAATGATACATACACAGGCTTACACTGCASTCTTTATCTTAGACTCTTGTCCCATTATCTGGCTCCAGATTTTATAAAGCCTTAGGCAGTCTCAAAAATAACTACRAAGTCCTGTTGAATCAGCAAACCAGTACAGATGTTATTGTGAGACATGGAGCACACAAAGAAATACAGATAAAAGCGACTGCCTAAGTCTCATTTTGTAGTTGAAAATTACTGGAAAAAATAGATACCAAAACCTCTTTCAGAACTGAAATGATTTTGAAATAACTGAAAGACTTGAAAATATTTAACATGGAATTTCTACTGTTCAACTGCAATTTTTAATACCAATTTCATTAATTGTTCAAATAATTGGTCCTGTAAAAGATCACACTCCACACTCCAAGCTTACAAAACACTGACATGATTTATGATTCTTGTCATTTTTCTGGGTTCCTAAGCCATGCAATGAACTTGTGGTCAACTCAAAGTATAAGAAGATATCCCAAAGACAGGACACCTGAGCCCTGATCATCTGCCAGTGCCATCCTACCATGCAGAAAGGAGCCACCCACAAATTCACAGTACTCTAGTGATAACTTGATCTGTGGGATTTGCAGATGTGTTATGAAGCAAATTCTGTCAGGGAATCCAGCATAACTCCCTGCCCCAGCACCTGTATCTCTGGTAGGCAGATCTGCTTTGGAAGTAGATGTTGATCAATGTATTTCCAGTATSTTTATTTTAGCAGTGCTGTCCAATAGACTGACTGTGGCCGGTCCACACTCCATTCTCRGCTATCCAGATCTGTCAAAAATTGCAGGTGTCCCTCTAGAGCAGGAGTCTGATAAACCTACTGACTTCAGTTTTCTCTGTGAACTGGCAGACCCAAATCCAYTGTACTAATGAAGACCACAGAAAAATAGACTTGATCAATGAATAATCAGCATAGAATCATAGAATGGCCCAGAAGGGACCTTAAAGATCATCTCATTCCAACCCCTGTCATAGGCAGGGACACCTCCCACTTGACCAGGTCAGCCAAAGCTCCATCCARCCTGGYCTTGAACACTTCCAGGGATGGGGCACCCACAACTTCTCTGGGCAACCTGTTCCAGTGCCTCACCATCCTTACAGTAAAGAATTTCTTCCTAATATCTAATCCAAACTTAGTGTCAGTTTGAAGCCATTCCCCCTTGTCACTATGCCCTTGTAAAAAGTCYGTCTCCATCCTCCTTGCTGGGCTCCTTCAGGTACTGGAAGGCCTATTGCATTCRTTTGCCAGCAGATGCAATCTGAATGATTCAGGTCAGGGTCACGAGTTACACTACTAAAAACAACCAGAGGAACAGGCCTCCAGGGTTTATCCTGTGTTCAACACCTTCCTGTTACTGTGTGCTGTGTCCTACACACCTAAACCACGGAGCAGTGAGGCACAGGAAAATGCAAAACGCCAGGAAAAGAATTCTCAGACCAGCTCATGTTTTAGCACCTTTTGAAAGGACACCAGCTTATTAAAATCACAACATACAGAGACTTCCACTGGGAGTAGTAAGATTTTTCACAAGACTGAGACTAAATAATTAACTTTCAGGACTTAGAAAACCACACTCAAAATCAAGAAGCTCTGAAAGTTCACTTTTAAATCATTTGTTGGTGAACTAACTATATAGGGATATTTGAGAGGAAGAGGCCCTTTAGGTCCATGAGAAATTTTCCTATTTATCAAATAAACTGAAAAAATAATGGTTATTTCATACTTTTCAAATGCCAATACATTGTCATCTTGTTAGTCTTGCAGTTGCCCCAGAAATTAATCTGAAGTCTAACTAAAAATCCCTATTTCTACAAGTAAAATAAGTAAACAGATATTAAACACAGATACCTCTCTCTAGTGACAATGTCATACATTATTATAAAATTGGCAAGTTTGACCTATTTGGTTATTCTATATATACATTTCATAATTTAAAAATTGTCTTTATTTCCACATAGTTTCCTTCCAGTCCCTCAGACTTTCACACATATTGAATTTATGAGTGATGAACCTTTTGAGTTCTGCAGTCTGTTTTGCACTGAAATGTAGGAATTTCAGTTGTCAAGAGCAATTTAAATTTGAGAAACCACGGTTAATTAAGAAYGTTTAAAACAGTTTTGTTCGAACAACAGTCATCTTAGAAATTGTTTTTGCTAAAATATGTAATTACTAACACTATGACAACACTTTTCTAAACAACTAATGGTGACTAATTGTCATCAACCAGTGCACAGAGGTACTGAATGTTTGTTGCAAAAGTGAAAACTAGATAAAATGCTTTGCTATAAAATAAGATACATACGCTGAGAATGTAAATCTGTAGTTATCAAAAGACAGATAAGAAACAAAAGGCTTCTTTGATATCTTTCCCTTAGTGGGAGATTTAAGATGATCTGAAAGTGTTTCCCACTATTGTGAAACCAGCTGCTCAGGAAGAAAGATGCAATAGGATTTGGAAGAAGAAAGCACACATTTTAGCCCATTAAAGGGCCATTATGTTCCACAACTGAGGGTCCCTTACCTCATTTGTGGGAARGGGAGGTGTCTACAGAGATGGAAGATGTGATGCTAATATACATTTATTGATAATAAATGCACACTGCTCCATAAGCTTTTATCAACAGTCCTGACATAAAAAGAAAGACACAAGCTCAAAATAAGAACTAGCAAGTAATTTAATAGAGTGGCAAAGTAGATCAATATAGGATTGCTAATTCTCTTAGTTAATTATTTCTTTAAGGCTGATTCATCGTTAAGTAATATTAATTTCTGTACATATTATAAGATCATTTTGTAATTCATTCAAATAAATGACATAAGGATAAACCAGAGTGTCTGCAAAGACATCCTGGTTCCAGATACCCATCTTCAGAAACAAAGGGGTACCTGAAAACTATGCAGAAGCAAGATTGAGTCTTTGTTTCTGAATGTAAATTAAAATCATCTGAACATCACAATTCAACATCCATCCGCAGGGAGACAGCAAAAGAGTACATATAACAGGGATAAAGAACAGGCATTACATCAAGTTGAGGTAGAAACAACCTTTCAAGATACTATCTGTTAGGAGAAAAAATCATCGCTGAGAAATCTCTAGAAATTTTTTCTGGGACATTATATTGTTTAACATAGAAAAAAATTCCCATTGATTCTGACAGCCATTTTTGTGATTGGGAATTTCAAACTTCTTCCTGAAAACAAAGAAATAAATATACCTAGATAAGCAGAAGAAGCAAACATCCCCTTAAAATAGTAATGGTGGCTGAAGACAGGATCTGCTTGCAAAGTCTAGGTTTACTCCGAGACTGTGCCAGGGAACTGTAATCTTGGCACGCTGAGGCAGAACAACAGAGACTAAAGCTGAAGGAAACTTACCCTTTGGAATGAATGAAGTCTTTACTACGTTTTTATTTACTTTACTTCCTATTGCTGACTAATCCAGACAAGAAATAGGCAGAACAGCCAGATTCTCACATTATTTGTTTTAAAGAAGCACCTGGGACATGCATCCTGCATGGGTCCCACTGTGAAAGAACACATCCCATAAACTAGGCCATATAACTGAAATAGTGACTGAGCTAGTGAGTGTCTCCTCCCACACTTCTGTGGCCACAGTTTTCTGTCTTTCAGGTTGAATACTGGCAGTCATGTTTCTTGCTCGATTTCTTAAGCATATTTAAATAACTTAATTCTTTAATTTATCAGTTCTCTTTCTAGCTGTAGAAAATATGTTTTCTCAGTGTGATGTACTCAATACTGGAAAGGATTCCACAATTTAATGTACAGTTTACCAGCTACAGTTCACAGTCAGAGGGAAGGAAATTCTAACCCCATATCTAGCCACCATGGTACTAATGTCAGAGCGGGGTATTAACAGAGGCCTGTGCAAGAAAACTGTGCAGACACCCTTTCATGACCCTATCCATATGTAAAGGCATTGTGTTGCATTTGGAACCAGTCTGTAAATCTGCAAAACTGTGCTGAAATGCAGAAAGGATGGGTGAGCATGCAGTTGAACCACTTGGGACTGTTAAATATTACTTGCAGCTGATGTTGAAAACAATATTCAAGAACTAGACAGGAAGTTTAAGTTTACTGAAGTCAGACCTGACAGAGGCAGACCACCAAGCTGAGCTCCCAAGCCTGTCACTGGCTGCTTCTGTGACATGCCAAAGGTGATCGAGTCCCAGGGTAGAAAATGCATTTCTTCTCTGGGAAAGAGCAGCTGATGGCTCAGCAGTGAAAGCGGTATTCCTCACATGAACCAGCTGGAAGTTTCCCCTTCCATACTTCTTTTCTCCAAGAAGAAAGTTTTAAAAAGCTTAACAAGGACTCAAGAAACTCAAATTGAGAAGTAGCATTGCAAGTTTCTTTCACGCAGGGATTTTCAAAAGAAGTCTAAACAAACTGCTAATACTCTTCTCATTACAAACATTGTTCTCAAAGTCTTTCACCAGCTGTTCAGCAATATTTAAAAATCAAAACTCCTTTATATTAAAGTAACATCTCTCTCTGCTCTCCTTTCAACACTACAATCTCCATGTAAGAGAAAAAAGTGGGCAAAGGCAACAAAAACAAACACAAATGCCCTGAAAAAAGGGGAAGAGCAGATAAAAGAAAGAATGTGGAACCTAGAGGGAGAATGGTATTAAGGACTGAAGATCTTAAATAAGTCAGAAGGTCTCAGCTTCAAAACCTGCAGCGTCTCACAAATATGAAGAAAACAGGAAAAAAATTGGCAGGAAAAAAATTGGCAGAAGAAAAAGCAGAATCCATTTCTATTTCTTCCTTCTAACTTAGAAACCTTTCTCCACTTCAAACTTTTTTGAAACATAATTCATTGATTTTAGACCTAGGCATAACCACTTTAAAATGGATGTGTTCACTGTACATTAATTCTTTGTCTGCCTGAATAAGAGAAGATTAGAAGGTGTTAGGCTGTACCTCCACAACTTCACAGGTAAGGTGAGAACACTAGCAACACTGAAGAGACAAGTGGGAATGCAGAGAGAAAAATTGTATTATACATAAACATACTGTGCACAAACATGCATATTTCATACTTTTCTATGTAGAGTCTAAGATGCTGGTTAAAGTCAAGAAGACTCTGAGTGATAAGGGTTTTGGTTAAACCCTTCTTTGACAGCACCTAAACTCCATTAAGACCTCTGACTTCTGGAAAGTATCGCTTCATGACAATTCTTATACAATTTATTTGGTTATGAAACTAAGCAATCTCAATATAATATTGCTGGCTGCAGAAGCAGTTACAAGCTTCTGTAAAATGGACAATGATAATTTTATTTGTCAGTGAGTTCAGCACTCAGTCCTAGATTTCTTTCCTGACCTAATGTAACACTGCCTGGGAAATGAAAGGAGGAGGAGGAGGTTTGTTTTTAGATAGTGAAGAYAGGGAAAGTTTGCAATCATTTCCACACAAAAGCATTTCAGAAGTCAAAAGGCAGAACACTTTAAAAGTGCTAGAACAGGAAAATACTTTCTGCAGACAACACACAATGTATCCAAATCCAACTTCTGAGCAGAATGTTATTTATTTGCACCATCACAGAGGGCGATAACTAATAAGTGCTAGCTGTCCTTAGAAGGGATGTATATAAGGACATACTGTGAATTTAGATGAGCTAAAATGGCACAAAGGGAAACAAAGTTCACTCTTCCTTCCCTGCATTTCAGCCATCTTTCTCCCATTTTTGCCTTACGGTAAAGAACACTTCAGTCTAGCAAATTAGAATTTTCTCAAATCAGCATTAATGCTAAAGTAGTAATGTATTTAGAAATATTGGGCAGTTTTCTGTAAGTAATTGTGTTTCTTAAATTAAAGCTGCATATGAAAAACGGTGCATTCAAGTTTGGGGAGGTCTTTTATACCACTGTATAATATTCAGACCATATGTTTTTGTATTTGCTATGAATCTTGTTCTTACCTTGTTTAGTTGTTTTAACATTTAGTACAACTCAATTCCAAATCACCTATTTTACTGGTCAGAATGACTTGATCATTTAGAATGGACATTAGTCCAGGGAAGTATATTGGTTGCATATTCCAAAATAAAACCTTGAATCAAAAAATTTCCAAACCTACTCATCTTTCATATATGTCTCGTTAGGCAAATGTCTACTCCTGGAACATAATAATATATATACTGGGAAAAGGTGCTGACTACATTACTTACCTAAAAGGATTTACAGTCAAAAGCCAAAATGGCAATTTATAATACCCTTATAAAATATAGTATTGTAGTACTGTTTTTCTCTTCAGCTGAGTGTATTTTCCTCATTGCTACTAGACACAGAGCAAATTAGAAGATAAAATATTCCATGAGACTGTCATAAGTGGCAGACACCACTCCTACCCCCAAATATAACACTGAAACAAGGGGAGAAATTTAGTCAAACACAGACTTGTTCAGGAATTTGAAGGAAAAGACAAGATGAGCAGCACTCAGATTCCACCTGGACATTCAGTGCTCAGTAAAAGAGGACCCCAAGGTAGGATTTTATAGTCCCTGTTGCTGCAGGAGCCAAGGAGCCAGCTCAGAATCTTACTGCAGCACACCGCAGAGAATATCACCCTCTCTGATCCAGCTTTTCTTTTTGAGAAGGAAGGTTAGGGGTTATGAGGGAATGAAATCTCCTCAATTCTTGGAAGGAAGCCATTCAGTTCTCTCTTCAGGTAGCCAGTGAGATGTCCTGCAAGCCGCCTGTTCCACAGGCCTGGAACTAGCCTGTCACCTCAAAAAAGTCATTAGCATTGCTTTCAATGTCTGCCTTCCTTATAAAAAGAAGGGGCACGTTATGCTACCCACAGAGCAATCTGCAAACTCACAGCTGACAGCAGAATTAAGAGGAGGGCATAAATAAATACAGAAATCTAAACTATGAGGGCATTCAGGAGGAATAAAGGAATAAATAAAAGAGGAGATGAAGTACTGTACCTATGTAATAGCATACAGCCATGTCAACAGCACAGCTGATATCCTCAACTTTGCCCAAAGAGCAATAAAGTAATTGTGGCTTAATTCCATCTTTTTATACACAGTCCTGAGCTGGAAAACTAATAAATGCTATTAGTATAAGCTAAAGCAGCCCTAGTAACCCCCCTAGAACACCAATAATCAGTTTCTAGGGTCCACTGTGCCTTAATTTCCATGGCCTGGCTCTGGTTTAAGGATGAACAAAGCTTTCTGCAGTGCTGCAGATCCCAAGTCTACCATAAGTCACCTTTTGGCTACTTCAGAGGTATGATGGGCTTGTGAGGCCTGAACTACGGACTTTTAGTTATATTCACAATGCCTCATGAACAGAAGTAGGTTAAGTGAGTTGAATAGCAACCTCCATCACTCAGTAACACCTACTGGAAGACTCAAGCCTCATACAGGTTACTCTGCTCAGGCAAAATAAGCTGAGATGCCAAATAAGCAGTCCCTCTGCAGCACCCCATTGCATGGGAGTACCTGAGAGGAGCAAAAGAATTCCCTCTGATTTCACCTACAATTTTCAGTGTCTCTTTACTTAAAAAAAAAAAAAAAAAAAAAAAGGTGAGAAAGAAAAGGAAAAGCTAAAGTATGTGAATAGTATTTGCCAGTAAAACCATCTACCAGGCAGTTAGAACTTGGTCCAAAGCCCAATGACGTCAATGGGCTGGGCATCAGATCCTTATTCAACTTTTGGAGCTAATTCATCTTTGAACTGTCAACTGTGTATTTAGGCTGTGGTCTTCATAGATATCTTTGCCTCAAAGCTCTGTCCACTAAAGTTTTGAATACCTCAAAAGACGAAGACTTCACAGCCCCTCTGGGTCTCRTAAAATCACATTAAAGCTGTCGTATTTCTTAATGCTTATAAAAAAAAAAAAAAAACAACACAAAGGAACTGAAGTAGATAAAGAAAGAGACATATATTGAAAAGAATCAAAAATTAAATACTTAAAAGTAACTTGGGTTTGGCTATGTCAGAACAGACACAGTGCTGAAAGCTGTTGGCTTTTACACAAATATGACAGCGGCTTGCTGAGAAGTTCCTCACCTGATCCCGGGAATACGGAGTGTCCACTATGCGTTTGTCTGAACATGCTGCTAGAAGAATCTTCGTTGCATTTAACTGGAGCAATATTTCACAAGCCATGGTATCAAAGAAAGTAATGTTGGCAAGAGCTGCTGAAGCCAGCAGGAAAACTTCACCCGATGAGGCTTCTTGGCACAGTTCTGGGAATGCAAAAAACAAGCTGAATAAAAGTCGTGCCTTCATTGCGGTGTTCCAAGGCAATATTTAGGCATCTGCAACTTGCAATAGTGACCTTATTAACCAATATCAAGATTACGAACATTGAGATAACAAAGGAAACAAAAAAATTAGACTTAATTTTTTTCAATTATATATCATAGAATTGTTCAGGGTGAAAAAGGCTTCTCAGATCATTCAGTCCAACCACAAACCCATCACTGCCAAGTCCACCACTAAACCATGTCCCCAAGTGCCACTTCTACACATCTTTTAAATACCTCAAGGGATGGCGACTCAACCACTTTCCTGGACAGCCTTTTCCAGCACTTAACTACCCTTTCCATGAAGTAATTTTTTTTTTAATATCCAATCTAAACCTCCCCTGGCACAAGCTGAGGCCATTTCCTCTTGTTCTATCACCTGTTACTTGGAAGAAGAGACCAACACCCACCTCACTACAACCTCTAATGAATGATATGGTCTACCTAGTATACCATTCTGTAGGGAATATCTCCCTGTGTGTTGTTCAAAATACAGCTTGATATAACTAAATAAAATTAAATACAGGAGACAGAAGGCTAACAGTAAATGATCCATAAGGGAATAATTCTGTTGTATATCCCCTTCTTCAGAACAAGGTACATACACATGTTGCCTATCTCTATTTCTCTACAGTCAAAAATCATCCTACATATTTTCCAACTTCAATAAGAAGTGCTGAAGAGACAGCTACCTTTTAATCCTTTGCACACATTTACTTTAAGTAAGATGTGAATCACCTGGTAATGGCATTTCTGCATGGTTTAAAAATTAAACATATTAAAGTAATTCAATTACTGAGTTATAAATATTATAAGGAAACTGGTGTGTGATTACTGAAACAGCTTTTGCAAAGTTATACATGTTCTATTTTTAATGCTTACATTTCTTGGGCAGAATATACACTACTAAAATTCCTGTGGAACATTAACAGCAACAATAGAGGAAATGATCCACCAGCTGATCCCTTTCAGATAGGCTGTTCAGATTGGCCCTTGAGTGTGGTGTGTTATAATAACCCAGAAAATCATCTTAAATCAGGTCAGATGCCTCTAGCTACAGCAGAACCAAGCTCAGTACAGGTTAATTCCACCCACTGGATTCAGGGCACGYTCAGGGCACAAGATTCTCCCTTGGTTGCTGGACATCAGGAATAAATTGTTCCCTTGATTTCTGCATCACTGGTTCTGTTTGTGCCTATTGGAGAATGCCTAAATACATCTCAGATAATTCCCAGCCACTGCAGAATCCTCAAGCACTGGTACTACTATACTCTTTTGTTGTTGTTGTTCTATTAAAAAAAACAAAACAAACAAACAAACAAACAAACACCACCATGCATTCAAATTGAAGTGCTGAATTTCCAGACTAGAGAGAAGAGAATGCTTGAATGAAAGCTTCTGGTATTTGAGAGGGAGGGAGCACAGTGCCAAAAATAATATATTTCTCTCAGGAAAGTAACAAGAAATATCATCTTGTTTTTCTGACTGACCTGGTCAGAAACAGTGTTTTTCTCCCTGACCTAGGCTAAGGAAAATCTTGCTGTTACCTTTGTCTCATTTTACCATAGATCAGAGGCCTAGACAAGAAAGACAGATCTTTTATTTTCCTGGAACAATACCCACAGATTACACTACACTCCGCTTTTCCTCTGAGTTATCATACAAATGTAGCCATAGTGGTGAACTTGAGTTCTAGCAAGTTTGGAAAAGACAACAGACATAAAGGCTAGCAGTTCTCAGAAACTGCTCTTTTACAAACATCAGACAAGAGGATGCTTTGCTGAGTCTTTCCTGTGGCACTTAAGGTAGATTTTCACATAGATACGATTTTTACAAATATGCATAAATTCTAATCAAGTGTAGACTGGAGTAAAAAATGTTATGTAATTGCAGGATGGTCTGATTCAGAATTCAAAACTGCTGTTTTATCTGTTAAAGGAAGTATGGTAAACATTATTTAGGGAAAATTTCTAATGAAAGCATCCTACCCCAGCTTGTTATTTTAACTGGACTCACAAGTCCCGTAGAGAACTTACTGACAAGTGCTGTCACAATTTCTTCCATATTTTCCAGAAAGCTGCTGAGATGCTGGGTGAACGTGAGGTGTGGGGATGTGATCTGTGCGATTACTGCCGCTGCCTCTGCATGAGTAGCTTCAGAATGGCTGTTATCAGTGAGGATGTCAGCCAGGCACGGTATCCCATCAACCTGTGGAAAAACAATAGGTAGGAGTTAGAAATACTGCAGGAAATACTTTTGCCACCAAAAATGCCTTTCCTGTTCTCTTTTCTTGTCTGTGCCTAAACTGCTCAGCTTATTGTCAAAAACAACTTAAACTTGGTGGCGTTTATGATGCAGGAAGGTTCAATTTAGCAAATACAAATGAGTTCAGCATACAAGTTTGTTGACCTGCCAAAAGTCTTACAGTTCCTTCTCCCTTATTGTTCCTGTGAAATCCATTTTGTTCAAACAAATGTCTTTTCTGACAAACATCTAATGTGAAATATTAATCAAAAAATAAGCTCTGAGAAGAAAGTAACTCACTATGCCACAGCCTCATTTGAGCTCATCAGAGTGTGTCCCACTACAAGACCCGAGCCCGAGTGCGCATTGAGCCCTAAACACACCTTTTTTTTGCCACTTTACTCTCAAATTTTCACAAAGCCAACACAGGACCAAAAAAAAATACTATTAAGATTACCCTGGCCAAACTGTTCCTGATGAGCTTGCACAGCACTTACACTAAAGCCAGGTCYGCATATCCCTTGCTTACTTCAAAGAGAAATGGAAAAATTAGTGAAATGACATAGGTTTATGCTTTTAGAGTGTTTGAAGTGTTCTTATACAGATCAGGCAGACAGATCATATATTCACATCTTGCTCTAGATTATAGGAGACCCACYGACACAATGAAAAACAGCAACAGAGCACAGCCGATGGGATCTTTGTTAGCAACCAAATGCAGCCAGGGAAGGGTCTCCGTGCACAGAGAGGCATAATCTATGGACTTTCAAATTAACAGCAATATGTTTTTCCCCATTTAATGTAGCCCTGAATAATTTATCATGTTGACAAGCAAGTAGTTAGGTCATAGAATCACAGAATGGTTTAGGTTGGAAAAGACAACCAAGATCATTGAGTCCAACCTTTGACTGACCAACACCCTGTCAACTATACCATGGCATTGAGTCCCGTGTCCAATCATATCCTGAACACCTCCACGGATGGTGACACCACCACCTCCCTGGGCAGTACATTCTAATGCTTGACAACCCTTTTCATGAAGAAATTCTTCCTGATATCCAGCCTGAACCTTCCCTGGTGCAGCTTGGGACCGTTTCCTCTTGTCCTGTCACTGGTTGCATGGGAGAAGAGGCCAATCCCCACCTGGCCACAGCCTCCCTTCAAGGAGTTGYAGAGAGTGATAAGGACTCCCCTGAGCCTCTTTTTCTCCAGGCTAAACATCCCCAGCTCTGACACTTTATAGGTACRAAAAGGAGTTATGAAGGCTTAGTACTAAAATATTCTTCCACACTCAAACAAAAAACAAACCTACATTTGTGTTGAGCACCCACTAAGACTCTTTCTCAGCTCTGCTGTTCAGACTGCATTCTCTGTCAACTCAAAGCTTCCTCGGAACACCCATGTTAAATCCTATCCATTATCTACAGAAAGAGTATTTAGCAAATCTCTTATTCTCATTTTTGTTATTTATTAATACAGAATGTTGAGTTATCTTAATTACTTATCCTACAATGGACGTGAATTAAATTATTTGATAAGCACTGACAGGTACTATATTTTACGAGAAAAGCTCTCAGACAGATGGGAGCAAAAATTAGCCTCTATAAGTTTATTCACTGGGATGCAGTTTTTAATAGGCAATAGACTATATCATTGAAATTCTAATAACACAAATAAATACAAAAGAAATTATATCTCTATTTTTCCCCAGATCACAAATGAGATTTATTATAGAAGCTCAAGTACTGGCAAAAAGAGAAAGAATAAATTTTCAACATTAAACTTTTTCTTGACAAGCTTTCAACATTAATCTACCTACAGCAAAATATTTTCTCCTAGTTATGGCAGAATTCTACAGCTTGAAACAGCAGATTCACATAATTCACTGGGCTTCAAGGTATATTAATAGATCTCAGTGTCAAGAATTAATATATGTCCCCACAAGATGATTTAGTACCCAAACTGTGCTAGACAATATCATATGCAAAACCCACAATTTTGTCACCTTGAAATCTCCCCAGATCACACCTTGTCTGGAATCCAAAGGATGCTAATAACAACAGGCAGTATAAAAAGTTAAATGTATTCCAAGGCATTCAAAAAATACAAGAAACTTCTTCTAAGATCTGTTCTGCAGTCTTCAGCTCTAAATTTAGTGGTTAAAATTCACTTGGCCAACTCTTCTTCAATGACCTCGATAAAACGACTTTAGAGCACTTTTACGCTATTTGAGAGCAAGTAATGGCTTATTAAAGACAGGTACAAGCACACAGTTAGATTTTTCCATCACCACTGATTGTTTAAATCTAAGSTAAATTATACAAGCTTCCAACAATACAGGGCTGTAGTCAACTTTTAAATCACATATTTGATTTCATTACTTGTTAAGTAATTGTTTTTGGAAATTGGGAGTTGGTGAATTGTGAAAAAAAGAAAAAAGCAGATAGGGTTTCATTCAGCACAAATGTAAATCACATATTTTGGTCTATGAAAGCCAGCACTAGTTTTTTCTCCTTCCTGTTCAGAATCATGTAAAATAATAACAAATTCAGCCTAAAATTTGCTCCACACACTTTTTTTCCTCCCATCTTAAATATAGAAAATAAAATAATTCTACTTCAGCAGGCAAGCCCATTTATAAGTGTCTAGCAATAAATTTTAAAATGACAGGGGAACAATCTAATAAAAGCACTTTAACATCCAAAAAGAAATTGCTGCTCAAAGCATTTTTATAATTAGGTTTCACACTGAAAGGAACTTTGGATGGCTGCCCTGTTTTCTGTTTAATTTTGGTGAAGTAATCAGCTAAATGTCAAATCTGTTCATCACCTTGGCAATACGAAAGAACCAGTTAGCCAGATAATGCAAACAAATGAATTCCATGAATGCAACAAGATGCTGTGGGGACCCTGCATTTGAGGAATGGCGTTCAGTAAATGCTTGATCACTAATATTTCAGTATTGATAACTGGAAAAATGCCAGGAACTTACATCCTTATGAGCATAGGCCTGTTGTAGAAACTTAATCCAAGTGACAAAATAAATGTGTGACCACATTACTGCATAGATCAAGTCTTCTGAAAGGAAATAATTTCTTTTTTCTGCAACAGGAATGAATGAGTTCTGGGGCAACACTCTACTTTCTTCAGTATACCTGTCCTTCCTCCTAAAAATATTAAATAAAACTAAGCATGTGTTAAAGATACTAATACATAACTTGGCATGAATTCCATTAACGATTTCATGATTTGAAATATTACATACAACAGCAATCTTAGCTCTGTGTTTTCCACAAGGAGGTTCAAGGCAGATTTTCCATGCCACTCTGGGAACCAAGACCCACTGCCTTCCTTTCAGTAATGTCTGTGTCCATTTGTATAAAATGCTGCTGAAAGCCTTTCTCACAGTATGACTTCCTCTACCATTCCTGTTTGCCCACTTAACACTCAGATGAGCTCTGCAGATCTCTGCTGGTAAACCTCCTCAAAAAATTTTTTGTGCCTTCTCTAAATCGATCTCCTGAGTCATCTTGTGAGACTGGAAAATCTTAAAGGCTATCAGATGATTTCCCGAAACTGGGTGCTTCTGGTAAGCACTACCAGCAGATTCCAAACCAGTTTTAGCAGAATAGAAGGGAGACGTTGAGATCCCGATATAAGACAACAAATGTGGAAACAATATTACAAAGTCGATCACCCCTTAAACAGTCTCAACCTTCCCGGAAGAGAATTTCAAAAGCAGAGGCTGCATCAAAAAGTAGAGGGCTGATAGATCAGAGCTGAGTTTGTTTTATCCTTTCGCACCTGCTGTGTAATAGCACCTCCTACTTGAGGCTAGGACAGGTTAACTACACAGGTGAAGACATGAACATTAACAGGTTAAACCAAATATATATAGGTGGATAAAAACCCAAACATATCAAAATTTATAGGATGAGGAAGAGGGTGACAAGGAAGGAGGGAGGGAGAGAGGGAGGAAGGAAGGATGAACATATTCATGAAATGTTTGAATCCCTTTCTCAGAATTCTTTGAACACATTCTACTTTGCTCCCCAGACCATTACATGAACCATGAAGTCGCTTCAATATTCTGCAGCTCCACTGCGAGTGTCATCCCGCAGAACCCACACACAGTTATTTTGATAACTTGTTACTCAGTAATTGAATTCCTGATCATCAAGGCTGAGGTGTATTCTACATAAATTTCTATAACTTATTCTGCATGTCTAGAAGATCTACAAGTCCTGTTTAATTTCTGCATTCAAAGAAAGGAAGGGAAAAGGACAAAAGTATTCTACCTTGCACATAATAATCTTTTATATTTGAGCAGTTGCATTGCCAAATGCTCTGCAGATAAAAACTGCCTTAGCTCCACTAGCTGATAACTGTGCTGATTTATACCAGATGAACATTTGGTGAGCTGTTTTGAAAACGAGATGATCGAGTAACAAACTGATGCCATTAAAATGTCCACAAGTACAATTCCAAATAATCAAAGTTACTGCAGCAATTCCATGGCAGCAGCAGTGACCAGTGAGTGAAACCACAACGATTTTTGTAACTAACGCTGTACAACAGTGGCCATGGCACCTAATTTATGAGCCCTATTGTGTACACCACAGAAGAGTGTGGGGCTGAATAAAGGTTGAACAGTCCCCAGCTCAGTAGCTTTAAAACTTCTGTCACTAACTTTTGCTTTGTATCTAAACAGGCTGTGAGTTGCGCTTTGGTTTGCAGCAACTTCAACTACAGCTTGCCTTTCAAAATTCCCTCCTTCAGAATGCAGTCAAGCTAATGATGAGGTAATGTGAAGCTGATCTGATTTATATGAGGAATATTGTTATATGGCATTAAAAAAAAAAAAGAGACAATTGTCTGTATCARCTTGAAGGATGATTAAATGGGGCAATGCCTAAGTAGCAACCTTACATCCATGTTGCAGGGAGAAACAAGCTGCAGAACAAGAGGAAATAAAAAGTTCCTTACTCTGGGCTAACTATGAGYGAAAGGATGCAAATCTTTTCTCCCTATGAAACCAAAAGAAAGCAGTCCTGCACCTCAGAGTTCACGTTCTTTGGCACTCAGAGATGGTCTAAGCTTGTTGCAGATAAAAAGTGCAACTGTTTGTTGAAGAGATAATACAGAATAAGTCATCTTACAGAAAGGAYGGACAAAATCAGTAAGATCCAGACTTCTCTCTTGTCTTTGCTTCAAGGACCACAGAATAGATGGCTTTGAACTCCCTCGATTTTGAGAACTGATATGAAGAGTAAAACAGTCTTTTAAAGTCTTTCTGTGGTCGATAAAAGAAACCAGGCAGTGCACTGCTATTAGCCTAGCAACCCACATATTCCCACTCCCATAAATCGTAGTTTACATTGCTTCAAACTACTCTCTGCAAGCACAAGTGGAACACCCAAGGATACACTCAACTTTCCTGATCTCCTCCTCCAGTATGATATTCCTCCAATTCCACAGGATAGATGCTGAGTGTCTACAAAGGGCAGGAAAAGAGACTGCAAAGCAGTTCTCTTGCAGTTATGTAGAAGTCAGCTGTAGTACAGATGCTTCTACTCAACCACTGTTGGAGTTCACAGAATTCGGATGGATTGATTAAACAGAAGGAAAACTGCTCGTCACAAATGAGCATGGTGACTTGGGGAAAAAAAAAAGACACTTGCATCAATCCTTGTGCTCAGCATTTGTTACATCCTCTTTCTCCTATCCTGTCAAACAATCACAATAATGACTGTGTTATCTGTAGTGTCAGAATCCTGTTAGAATAGGGAAGAATTATTTATGCTCACATAGGATAGAGATTAAATTCTCCAAGTTATGTGACACATGACACAAAACATTTCTCAGGTTCTTGTGCCCTGCATTTTGGAGGCACGGATATACTGGCTTGTTTTTAAGTTACAAGAATCTATTCCYATTTGTAGGGTTTTCTTGGTATCTGCATTACAAATTCCAGAAAGTACATGCTTGTTTCTTTTAAATAATGGATAAGGCTTTATATATTATATTTTGGGGTCTGAAACCCATTAAAATGAAGCCACACAGGCCCAAAAAAGGACTTGTCAACAAGATGAGAGCAACTGTCAAGTGCTGTACAAGAATGCTGAATAAGATACTGGGACCTGAAGTCTGAATTAAGGAAAGATCATATATTAGTAGTTTTCACGTAGCCCTCATTTTTATTTACCCTGGGGGATCATAGTCTGAGAAAAAGAAAAATACCCACCTCAACTATGCCTATAAACAAACAGAGGCTCCAGGGTTATGCATAGCAAGGCACTCCAGAAAATGAGATGTGCTGACTGAAAAAAACATGCTCCAATCATCTACTTTTAAATAAATAATGTCACAGACACTTCATTGCGTGAGGGCATATTCCCCCACACCTGGTGCCTGGCATTTAAAAACAAGGACACTCTTTCAACATGTTTGATTACTTCGTATCATTTAGGTTTTGGTGTGACACCGTGGATTTTATTTTCGAGAAGTGTCTCTTAGTGAACTCTTCATGAGAAAAAAAAATCCCATGCACATCACAATTTTAGAGGACCATCTTTATCTATTACAGTAATGAGAAAGGGTCTCTATCCAAAAGCAGCAGCATGGAGGTCACAGCCAGTCATTATCACCTAATCTAACTCTTCATAGTGTCTTTCCTCTCTCAGGAAAAGTATCTGATAATCTTCCTGCTAGAATTCTGGATTTGGTGAAGTTAATATTTTGAAACCTTAACATGATTATGCTAAAAATTTGATTAATACTAATAATAATAATAATAATCATCGTCATCATCCCTCTTATTATTACTATAATTTCCACATAAAACTTCTTCTTTCACCAAGTTAAAATTCTTGACCAGATATATACCATTAYACCACGACTTAGATACAAACACAACCCTACCCTATGCTCAGATTATGCTGGTGAAAACATCACAGCAGAAAGCAGAGTTACATTAGAAAGGCAGAGAAAGTCTTTGAGCAACGGACACTGCACAGGATGTCGCTTTTTTTTTTACTGTTACTTTAAATATGAGATTCTGCAAATATCTTTTAGAAAAAGATCCTTGTGCAAATAATTTTCCTTCCAATATTTCTCATTTCAATCATGTTAGTGAGTTTAGCCTAGAAAATATCCATTCTCTGAAATGCAAGGCTTCTGCAGTACTTGAATCATATGTACACTAATTAAATGCACCATAACAGTCGAATATTAATATAATGTATTAAATGTATACAGTAACTTGCTCAGAAAAACGGTTTTATGTCTAAATTCACATAATTACCAAGACTGACTCACTTCTTCACCCATGTTTCTCTTCCCAAAATTTTTGTTCCTTTTAAGAAAAGCACTATGAGGAAGCAAGCATTAATAAAATTGTTTTCTACATTCATTACTTCACAATGGCTGTTCAATTATTTTAATAAATTATTTTAAATAAATTAGCTCCAGAACCAACCTTGGATGTGCCAGATTTTTATTGGCAGAGAAGTTTTACAAGCAAGTTATAGAGTTTTATGATACCCATTTATTATGAAAACACTTGCAGTACTTTAGCTATAAAACTTTTAGTGAGCAACTCAATAAGAGTCCATTCGTGTTGTAATAACAACAGAGGAAATTGCTACCCTTATTTAAACAAAAATTTCAAAAAAATTGAAAAAGGGGCAGTTTTCATCTGGTGAAAACTGATAGAACTTTATTGGCTACAGCAGACTCAATTTATTTGGTCCTAAGGTTCCTCTCCTGACAATGAGGTAAATCTCCTTGGGTCTCCTACAAACATTGATTTATTTCTGTGACTGCAGTGGCGATAAAATAATTTCAGAATTGCTGTAAGCCTAAGAAATTCAAGTTTAAGATCAGCTGTTTGCATACAATCTTTATGAGCACTCAGAGGTCTACTAGGAGCCATCAGGTAAAGTGATCTCAGACGTTTTTCTCTCCATTAGCAGCTTCCACGACCTGTCTTTGGCCAAATACAGTTTCTACATTGATTCTATATTAGAAGAAATATGGATAATCCTAAAACGCCGTGAAAATGGAATATCTTTACAAGCTGAATTTTGATTTTTCTTCTACTCAATATTGTTTGCCACCTTAACAGGTCTCAACGTAAAGAAGCCCTCTTATGAAGGATAAGTTAAGCTTGTGTTTGAACTAGAAGGAATAAAACCACAAATTTGGTTACACTTTCAATAGAGATTATTTTTCCAACATATGAAAATCCAAGGATAAGTACAAAAATTCCAGGGATAACTATAACACAGCACTTTGATACAGGGGCAGTTCCAATCTGCATTCAAAATCACATTTGCAAGTCAGGCTTGTTTTCATAAACTGATCTCACATCAGAAAAACAGGTCAGAACTGACTGGCGTCGAATTTGCCTAGCAAGCAGATTCCAGCTCCAATAGCCCAGGATCTTCTCCAGGTATTTTAGGTAGATAAATGTGCAAGTGTTATGTTATGGCAAAGATAAAACGTCAACTTGCTGTATTTTAGCTGCACAGATCTGGGAAGACAAACATGTTGTTCAGAAAAGTCCAAAATACTGTTCTGATTCCGTCACCCACTCGCTGCCTGTTTTTCTATTATTGTCCCTAATTAATCCATGAGCAAGTTTGTTCACTCTTAGAACAACACAAGGGATGTTGTGACAGAAGRAATGTAGCAACTAGAAAGTACTAAATATTAGAATTCCCCAATAACACTCAAGGTTCACTTCACAAAGGCAGTAAAAACTCCCATTCCATTTTCCAAACCAACAGAATCCTCCAGATCTGCAAAGCTCAAGTCTGGACTAGAAATTTCACAAGACCAAGCTGCATTCTGCCACCTTCCGATCCCTAAATAACAGAAGAAGAGCCACTGCAGGTCTCCACAGGATGGTGCTGGGCTTCCCCTGGCTCCAGGAGAGGCTCCCAGGGTTAGGACCTGTTCTGTTCCAGAGGGAAGCTGAGATAACATAATGGGACCTCTAGAGAAGATACTAGAGAAGCGTGACAAACAGGAAACTGGGGTATGTACACATCACTCTGAAACCAGAACTACTGAATCCTTGAGGCCAAAGAATGTAACTTTAGAGCAAATTGTACCAAACTTCTAGAAAAACATCAAATTTGAGACATCTAGAAGAAAGAAAATGCTGTTTTGAAGGGTAGTGCCTTTTCTAGACTGAAACAATGGTTTACTGGATTTTCTCCTGAGATTTGACTGCAATGCACTCCCGCTTTTCAAAAGCATTAACAAACAAAAAATGTGTCATTTGCTGAGGAATCTAAACTAGAATAATTCAGAATGTATATAAAATATTAAAATGGAAATATTTTTACAATATTTCAGCTCTACATCTGACGAGGAACAGAAAGAAGAAATAACTGTGGACATTCTATTTATATTAGCACTGCATCTCAGAGTACAAATATGTCCAGCTTCACTGGCCAGCAGGCAGAGACCTGGCCACGTTCTTCTCACCCTTGGGAAAGTGTTGTAACAAGCCTGAGCTGCCACTGTAAGCAATGACAGGGACTCCACTGCAAGGTCTGTGTTATGTCTTTCCCACTATTTCTTACCAAAGATGAATTCGGCATATTTGTTGAAATTTACTTTGACTGATGTCTGATGAGGAAGGAAAGCTTTTGTTTTCAAAATATTTATAGAATCACCAGTTTTTGAAGTGACTTTGTGTGTCTATATACAATAGTTAGAATCGTCAGGGTTTTATTTGTGACTATGATTTTTCCTGATACCCAAATCAAATACCAGTAGCATTTATTTCCATATGGTTTCACATCAAAATAACTTCCATATTGTCAATAGAAAAGATTCACCATGAACTCTGGAGGTTCATTAGTCCCGCCACCAAGCAAATATACYTTTAAAGCAAAGTAGATCCAAATTACCTTCTAGATGGTCCTTACTATGACAGAAACCTAATGCTTTCCACTCCTTATGCACAAAGCCTGCAGGATGCCTCTGCCATCTCCATTGCCAGCCATTATGGACAACTTGCCCAGCAGCAACAGGGATGTTGGCAGGGTTTTTATTGACACTTACGGCTTATATCCTTAGTTGTCTTACTGAAGAGCAACTTTAACCAGAAGTAAAGTACAGGAGTCACTACAAAGATGAGTGGCCAAGGTAAATGCAAGACAGTACCTATTCCAAAGCCTTAAGGATTTTAAAGGAAAGTGAAATTGTTTTTATTCAAAATAGCTGGTCACAAACCATTTTGTTTAAAAGAAAAAAAAAGTCCTACATGTTGCCTTTTAGTGAGCTCGAACATCTGATCTTTCTTAATTATGATGTAAATGTTAATCCATGTTACTAAAAGGATTGTTATATCSTTTCCTATCTCTCTATACTATTTTCTCTTTACTTGAACCATGAAATGCTACTTATCAGTATAGGCTTACTCTCCTTTTTAGGACTAGAAGGATCAGAAGTCAGCACTCATAGCTTCTTTAAAAACCAATAGGGGAAAGGAAGGAAAATAAGCCAGTGTCATCTCTACTTAAAATTACTTCCTTTTCCACTACCACTTTCAGCAATTGTCATTCTTTGTCTTTTGGGGTTTTTTTCTGTAATAAAAATCAATTGTAATTACATCAGTATGTCTCAATTACCTGTCCTTTTTTTGGGGCTGGAAGTCTTGATCTGATTAATTGGACTTCTCTATCCTAATGTCTTCTCCAATGCCCTATGCCTTAAGTGCCTTACTTTCTTCRTACACTTTGTGGCAAGTGCTTAATTTTTACTGGTTCATACAAGACAGAAATCCTTCTAGTAGAGAAATGTGCCAAAAATTGGAGTCAAGTGTGCTATTTCATGTTTAAAGGAGCTTGAGGGGGAGATGAACCAAAGGAGAACAGCCAACACAGAATTTTTACTCRGAGTAACATCAATATCACATGCAATATGATGGCAAAACTGGTACAATAATGGTGYAGGGTTGTGCTTCTCAGCCTAATCTGACACAGCAACACACAAGTGCCATGGGCTGGGGAATTCAAACACTGCCAGTTCCCCGGGCACAAATCATCAAAAATCCTCTCTGAGTAAGGAGAAAAGCAATTTGTTACAGCCTTTAAACACATAACATAAATTCTGCTAACAGGAGCAGGAAGTCAGTCATGKGGCTTCATCCACGAATATTTCCTAGCTGAGATCCTGTCACTTGTAAGCCAGTTCTTCTTCCAGGATACAGGATGAGATGGGGACAATCTTTAGTACAAAATGTGACTTATGCCTTTTAATCTTTTTGCTCAGAACAAATCAAGTATCTTGCTCAAAAATAGGTGGCAAACCTATTCTAACAGCTTTTTTGCTTTCTCTTTCATTATAATTCTTTCCTTAGCCTAGACAGTAGTTCAACATCATGTTTGGATCAGCCATGAAGTTCACATTACACATTTGATTCTCACTCCTGAGTGACTTAATTTCCCTCTCATACCCTGTTCTATAAAATTAAGATAAAAATGTACTTACCTACAGCCACATAATGTGTGGATAAATGCCATTGTAATAATGCCACCTAATATCATTTAAATAAGCTGTCATTTCTCCAGAAATTATGAAAGTATATCTCACACTGAATAGCAACCTGATGAACAGAAAAATCCTGGAACGTGTTTGAACATGTTTTCCTGCATCCAGCCTCTCTTTGCAGATCTAAAATAATTCCAGCATGGCCACAATGCCAAAGCATCCAGGGCTTATAATGAAATATTAAAATAAATGTAGAGTGTGCTAAAGCAGTTAAGGACGGACATTTTCTAGGAACCCAGATCATCATTCTCATCATATTTTGTGATAATATCAGACACTGAGTAGGCCTACATACAACCTGGAACTGAAATCTGAGCTCCTTGTGGGCAGGAAAATTATTCCAATCCATTCCATTCTCTTTAGCACTACATATCAGTTATGCCCCAAATCCCTGTTCATCAGAACTATTGGCAATACATGATGCCTGAGAAAGCAATAAACAGAAGATGACAYGTATAGATAGCCTCATTCCCCACAGAGCAGCACGTTGACCAGCCTCAAGGTAAATAATACATTCTCTAGAGAAATCTGATAGCCCATTCACATTGTAACATATTGAAGACTCCACATTGGGGGGGGTTTTGCTTACAGCTTGTTATTAGTGACCATTTATTTTTTAGYGGTGCTGCTGTTAGCATTGCCTGAATTTAAATCTCAAAGACGTCTCCCTCAATACTTCCTTCACACCTACCTGACATGCTTGGCATTCCTCCTGTTCTCACTCCTCCCTCATGCACCTTCCAGCCTATTCAGACTATTGCATCCAAGCCTAGACCGCAACTGAACAAGGAGCCACGTTTTCCTTCTGATCCCCCTTTCCCCCAGGCACACATCCTGCTCCTCACTTTCTCTCCAAGCTTTTGGGGCTGATACTATCACTATCCAGGCGGTGCTTTCAGGGCAGTAGGAGTAGGAGGCATTTTTTTCTCCATTCCCCAGGATACACTTGCATTAGATATTGCTTAAGGATATTTTTTTTAAATTAATGCAGTTAGAGCAGAGGCTCTATCGTGTAGGAAAACAGTCCTCACACTATCTGGTTTGTTGTGAATAGATAGATAAGAGAACCTAAGCTTTTCAGATTAAAAGCCCAGTTGACAGTGCTTGCCTTGATTTAGAAGGATGCTTCAGTGGTGCATAGCTTTGGTAGTCATAAACCTGTCTTCCCAAATCCTTGGCTGCAGGGATAGATTTGGGCAAACCTTACCCAGCAGCAGCACAGACTTTGCTGTAATTCCAGCCTCCACTGGGTGCCACTGTTGCACAGCACAATGTGCATTTGCAGCAGGAGTCAAGGACCTGGCAAAAACGACTTCCAACTTGTGCTTCACTCTCGTGCAGTTTTCAAACCATGTGCAGAAAATTATCACTTGGTTTTTATGTCCTTAAAATGCCACATGATAACCATGTTAGCCCAGAAATACGAGGAGGATTTAATTCTTCCTAGATCGCTGCAGCTAAAAGGCTCCAATGCAAAAGTGCTCAGATTCTTCCCTGATTTTGTACTTGAACAAGCCTTTTAGCCCGGTGCTTGGATCTGTTACTCCATGCTGACTGATAATCAACTTAGCCCCCTATTTGACCTATCTGTTTTAATCTCTGAAGCAATAATACCCACATGACTCTGAGCAACCTGCTCCAGTTGAGGATGTCCCTGCTCGCTGCAGAGGGCTCAGACAAGATGACCTCTAAAGGTCCCTTCCAGCCCAAATTATTCTGTCACTCTGTGTCTCCATCTGAAGTGCTTTGATGACAGCTTAACTAGCACAAGGGTAAAACTTCACCACAGACCCACAGATGACCTTAAGAACACTCAYCCAGTGCTCTTAAACTGTGTGCACATCACAGGGATGGCAATAAAACTGAAAATACATTATCAGCCAACATTTAATTTAATAGCAATTAAGTATTAATTTTGTGGAATTAATTTAATTGACATTTGGTGATCCATGGATATCCATGACTTGATAGATACCATTCTGGTGACTCAGCCAGGAATCCAAAACTACTGAAGCTTAGTGTTTTGAATCACTTTTTAAAATTCTGGCCAGCAATGTAATAACCTTTATTCTGTCTATTTCACGTTATCCCTGCTCTTGGATTTTGCTTTATTTCCTTTTCCTAGGCCTCAGATAAGTAACTACCTACCTAACTAAGTAATATTAACTAATATTATATTTTAAATATTAAAATATTTAAACGTATACAGTACGCTAATATATTCAATAATCTATATAATTATATAACTACCTTACCTAATGGAATATTTTGAGAGTTTACACTAAAAATGAAAAATTCTTCCAGGCAAAAGACTGCTATGAGGAGATTTCATGCCAGCCTTCCGTCCTGGAATAATTTGTTATACTACTCAGCTGGCAGAACTGACACAACCACAACTGTTTCAACTTGCTGAAGATGGGGAAAGCAGTGTCTCACTGTTTATGAAGTCTACTCTTGTAACTTCTGGTCTTTCTTCTCACTTCTCTTCACACTTGTAGATGGTTATACTGATAAGTACAGAAATGTCTGAAGTGACTGGCCTTTGAAAGGAGCTCAGCCTTTTCTAGAAGAGATCCAAAATACTTCCTTGAATATCTGCTGTATTCTGACACAGGCTTTACTGCAAACAGAGGCTTAAGTGATTCTGCCAATATTGATTGTATTATCACAGAGATCGGCAAAAAAAAGAACTTGTAAACAGTTGTCTGGCAGACTCCTCTAGGGCCCAAAGGTATAGCAGGAAGAGAGAAAGAGACYGTACAACAAAGCAGAAAAATCAACAAAAGCAAACAGCAAGTAGACTGAATCTTAATCTGACCCAGAGTTTTTCAGAGCCTGCTAAATCTCAGGTACCATGCAGCTAAACAGATCTGTGGCGCAGGCCTGGAGGAAACAAGTAAGACCAGTGCCCTGAAGTCTGGCATTGCTGGAAGCCCAAAAGTAGCTATTTGTGGCTGAGGAGAAATAGCAATTCATCTGGTAGGTTAAACTAATAAGTTCAAGAAATTTACCCAGGGCAGGAAACAGAAGCACTTACAAAAGAGGATTGAGATAAAGGCAGAATTTCATGCTACGATTGCAGCCCTGCTCTAGTGCTCTCTCAGCATTCTGGCTGCTGTTCATCAGACATGGCAAACTCTGCAGGAATGACTATCACCCACGTAGCTGCCTCTGTTATGCCCACTTATTGAATCATATCAGAAACAGCAAGAAGATAAAAGCACAATGTACCTGCTCTTTAAATTGATGTGCGTCCATTAGACATACACACATGGACGTAAAGGAAACGTCACAGATGGAAAGAAGTTCAAGTTTACAAATCAATGTGTGCTTTTGAAAACTGGGAAATCCCTGTCTTTCCATTAACAGCTGAACCAAAAATTTCTCAGTAGGAGAAAAGCCCAGTCCCACTTCCAGGAATCCAGAATGTGTATGGTCTTTCTTACCTCACCAACAGCTAAGGAAACTGTCTGTGCACAGCCACCAGAAATACTTTCCAAAGGTTCTTCAGAACTCTTCTGGGCAATTTTCAGGCAATTGTGAAGCAATGCTTCAACCTCAGCATTGCTTTCCAATTTTCCTTCTTTGTTAGGGTTTGGTATTTTCTTTTGGTTTAGGTTGAATTTCTTTTCCTTATTTTATAAACAGTTAATCGGGGACTCTGGCCAGTATAGCAGAAGATCGGTAGACAATGCAGTGGCCAGGAAATGATGTCATCACAGGCAGAGCTTTCATGGCTCTTGCTCTACATCTTCATGTGCCATAGGACTCAGCTTCACAAGCATCCATCTCTGCATTGCCTTCAGTCAGATTGAGGTTGTCACAAACTYTTCTTAGAAAGGGGGTTCTGTGAAAGTTCAAGTTATACACAGAAGATGCACATTTCCTTGCAAAATATGAACACATATATGGGTGGGAGAAAAGGATAAAGTCCCGATGGACAGAGGGAGCACCTTTAGCTGATCTCTCAGTTGTAACTAAGAACAGCAGTGTAGGGGCTAGTAAAACTAATTACACAGCTTCTGCTCTACAAAGATACCACTGTTCACAGTAGTAATGACATAATACAATTTCATGGCACATTTAATAGAAAAGGTCAACTTCTTCAGTGGAAGACATTATAGATCCCTGTTGAGCGTCAAGAGGTCTTCATGGGATGTATGTGAGAGAAAACTTTTGCCTCCCTTCCAAATCCAATTTTCTGAAGTGTTCATGCCAGTAATGGCCAATTTTTGCAATCCAGCCAAGCCCACTTTCAAAGACAGGCAAGAAGACATGAGAACTCTGGCAGAGACACACAAGTGTGGCATTATGGAGACACAACAGAAGTGAGAACGAAATGTTTGGTTACACCAGCAGGCTTGGGATTAGGCATGGACTGTTTGTTGGATGATGAGTTGGCTGGATTGTCACAACCAGAGAGTAGTGGTCAACTGCTCAGTGTCCAGTGATGAGTGGTGTCCCTCAGGAGTCCAATATCCTCCTCAATATTATTTTCTTGTGATTGAAACCAACAGTTAGTTTCAAATAAGAATCCAGTATGTGGTGACAGCAAAACAAGGGCATCTGGCAGTTACACACGAAGTGTAAAGGAGGTGCACACAYGTCCAGCATGACAAGATTCTCAGTATGAGGAGATCATGCCAGAGGCCTTACAGAAGTCTGGAGAGATGATATCAGTATATCTTCCCTTGTCCACTGGTGTAGTCACTCCATCATAGACGCCATGACGTTGATCAGGCAGGACTGGCCTTTGGTCGATTTAAGTTATTGTGAAACCTTTGGCACAGCTTCTTTGTGAGAACAAAGTGACAAAGACGAGTTCCTATAGAAACTGGAAAGACTTCTGTCCTCTTGATTCAGCCTGCTGGTCGCACAGAGATTCCTTCTTCATTTCAGCTGTAAACACTTGTCAAACAAGCTTCTGAAGTCTAAAAGCTAGTGGAGTTAAACAAATCAGTTATACACAAGAGACAATCTTCAGGACTCCAGATTAGTTCCAAATTAAAGAATAACACTAAATCCTGAACGCAGGTTTCCACCTGAGGTTTATGTCAGCCCTACCTACCAAAAGCTGGAAGGGGAAGTCTGCCGTTCTGTGACACGCAGCAGAGCATCTCTGAAAACTGAGACTGATTTTGYGTATCAGTATGCCCTAATCCGTACAAAAGCTTGCTAATCCATTCCCAGGGACTGCAAATGAACAAACTGAAAGCCCTCAAAAAGGAAAAGCTCTAGACAGTACTGGCAAGGGAAGGAACAGTCAGTGAAAGAGCTACTGTCTGTGAACTTAATGACAGGCAAGAGAAGTAAGGTACAGGTGAGGTAAATATACAGGCAATGCTGTTAGATGTTTAGCTAACAGGATGATTATCTTTACCCGAAGAGGTTGTTTTTCCAACAGCTCTTTAAGTGTTTTCAAAGATGCTTTATGAAACATGAAAGTTTTAGTGTAAATYGGGCAGTGTGCCAGACCTAAGTGGTTTCCTGCAAACAAGCCCAAGCAAAAAATTCCCATGACACTGACATACAAACATGTCTCTACATCATATGCCATTAATTATTGTTTAACCTTCCCTTTTTAAAGAAATAAGTGGAGAATCCTACATATCATGGGTGAGCTTCAGTTAAGACACATGGTAGCTTCTACTTCATTACAAACCTGAGGTAAAAAAAGTTTATGTAGTTAACTTCCTTTGATTTGTTAGGAGCACATGCAAGATCCTTTAATCGAGTAATTCCAGCCTGACTTAAAATGCACAACACAAGGAAAGGATACCAGGTTTTATCTAATTAGTCAMGTTGATTACGCTGGGTTTGATTTCCTCTGTTTCTTTTTTACAACTTGCTCTGGGAAGTCACTCAGCTCCAGTAAGGGCTAGTTTTTGGCCCATGAAGCTGAGTCAGAATTTTACCAAGAGGAAAGTCCTGAGAGATGTTTTTTGTTTCTATAATGCTGTTTGAGAGGTAAAGCTAAGCACTCATTTAAACCAAGCAAATCTATTGGTAGAAATTTTAATAGTGGCCAGTGCTAGAATTGGCCAAGGCTGGTATTGTAAAAGTTTCCCGCACATATTTTTTCCCTGTTTTGTAAAGTGTTTTCTCAATTTGTTGCCCTGATAGGTACAGGAGAGAAGAAAAGAGAAAAGAGGATTTGAACCAAGTATTTTGACTGTAATTCTGGCAGATATTGTGTGAAACCAAACAAAAGCCACAAGTAACGGTACAAAATTAAAATTTGCAAAATACAGATTTGTGAATTTTCCTTGCAGTAACAATATCCAGACTTTTGYGTTTTGGGAGCCCTGCTGGGACCTGATTTGCAAGGGTTCTTTAATATCTGCAGCTAGAAAAGATTCCCAGCTAACACTTGGAGTGAATTGTGTCACAGCAGGACTCTTAGAGCCTCACTGCCTAAGTGTGAGCTCTAGGAAGTGCTGGGATGCCAGGATCTTGTTAGCCCCATGTTGAACTGGAGGAAGGGTAGTAGCACTCATGGGAGTGCAAGAATTACAAAAGTGGTTTTGCAAAAGAGCCAAGTGCTAAGTTGAGGATAAACYGAGGTTTATGTATTTTGCTAGTTTGAACTACTACCAAAAAACAAGCACAAGGAAGTGGTCAACATGAGAACTTAACTCGGAATATGGATGCTTTTGTGAGGAAAACCAATTTTCTGCAGTGCTCTCTGGTCCTGACTGTCACTCCAATACATGACCAATATTTATTTCCAGACCAAGTAAGCCAGTCACTTTGTCTAGCAGCCTCTACCGTGTTATCCTCATGTATGAGCTGAGATCAGCTCACTTATGGATGAGCTAAAACCTCCAGCAAATGGAACATACACAGCTATCTGCTTCCAACTGGCATGCTCTAAAGAAGAGAAATATAAATCACCTGGAACCAGGAGAAATAATTCTTTATTTGTGAGAGTTTGGGTCCTTCAGTACTTCTGTAAGTATAGTTTTATATTAGCAAGGAATTCCATAGCTGCAGTTAGATGAATGAGGAAAGGACTTTCTCCTTTTGCTTTTTAGTAATGTACATCTGAGAATTCAGTCCTTCGAAATTAAATGTGTGTTAACATTTTTGAAAATCAATGTTATGCAAGCAAGAAGAGATATACAAGAAACCCTATRGAGCACTAGAAAACTCTAAGAGTGATAGTAAATTCAGGCAGGGAAATAAATACAACAGAAACATTAGAAGGGAAAATAATGCTGCTACTGAATTCTCAAGGTTCCAGAGGTATTTAAACCCCTGTTGTGTTACCAGATCTCTGCAGATATGTACCTGCTTTTCCTCCTGCAGAGGTCTCAGAAACCCGTGGGYTTTTAGGTAAGCTCAAGGATCAGCTGAAGAAAGGGAAAGCTCTGAGCAGTAAAGTCTTTGGACTTTTTTAATGAGACAGAAAAGTCATCAGCAATACCGAGTCATAAAATCTGCAGCAGGATGCATTGGTTAGGCCAGCATAAGACTTATTTAGCAGAGATTTTATAGCAGGGAACTACCTAAAGTGTTTGTCCTCTTTTACAAGCGTTTTCACCCCTATATCTCCTCACACTTTGTCGTGGCTACGGCTTAGCTATTTAATAAGTGCAATGTAAGCACATTCAGAACGTGTGTTTACATATGGATACAAATGCAGATATGAGATGCAACAGCTTCCTGCTGAGTGAGGTGAAAAGGATTAGGAAAGTTACTCATCTGTTAGGTCTTGCTTTTTGTAAGGCCATTTCTTTCCAGTTTTCTGCCTCTACTAGGGATAAGAGGAATATTTGAGGTCCAAAATAGCTCTCTCCTTGCACTCTTTTTAAATGCTTCAATTGATTCTCATTAATCTCTGCCTTCAGTTTAGGAGCTGAGTAAGCTGCTTCTTTCATCTTAAAATTAAATTTGCTTGATAGATTATTATTATTATTATTATTATTATTATTATTATTATTAGGTAGGGAAAACCCACCTGTTATTTGATATGTTGGCTTCTGTTCCTTCGGACGTCACGCATGGATCATTTGCTGCCCTGATCACTGTCACCACTTTAGGTAATACTTTAAATTGTTACAGAAAAATCATCATCTTGTGATTTCCAAATTATTTTTCATTTATAAAATTCTCTTAACATCCTGACTTTTGAAATATAAATCTAGAGCTATTTGGAGTGCTTTAAATAAAATACTTCGTGAAATATAAAATCAATAGATAGCATAAAATACTAACAGAACTGACTGCAAAAACCATGTGTAAATTATATGGGAGCCAAACAAGTGCAGAGCAGTAACCTGGCACCAGCTCAAACTTTCAAAATGAAGTTGGAGGGAATGGCAATCTACAGGCACTGCTCCAAGTTGATCTTGCACATTGAAGTGGTGTTACACCTCAGTAACCTGGCATCGCCTGAGGACTTCCCTTTTCAGCTTCCAAAATCTATTTCAATGAAATTTGTCTTTTTAAAACAAGAAGCAAAAAAAGATCTGTAGAGTCTCTCTTGTATCCTAATTAATGAAATCGATTTGTATAAAAAGACAGAGCTGAGGGATAGGTGAGAGGAGAGGTTGTTCCTCCTTCAGTGACTACATCCTGAATGGGAACCAAATGCCAGAGTACACCTGATTCCACCAGCTCTCACTCTGCTGAACACTCCTCTGGAGCCATGAAAAAGTCTAACAGAGTAGTGGCAAGATTTACTCCCAGTACATCACTGATAATACCTGAATGTCACTGCAATGCCTTCTCCTGAGCAGGTCTCACCAAAACATGAGAAACCCAAATAAAACAGGACTGCTTTAACTTTTATGAAAGTTTTGCATGTGGACAAGTTATCTCAGATCCATGCTTAACAATATGCCACTTTAAGCACAGGACAAAAGTCACAAAGCCTAAATCAGTGGGTGATGTGGGAGGACTCACACTAAAGGGAAAGGACTTAAAGCATTCATTGTGGGTTAGAAGACAGCTCGCTTCGAATTGATATACAAACCTATCCGTAAATTCATAACTTTTCAAATCAATTTACAGATAGATTTGTATGGCAATTCGTAGACTGTCTCTTGCACCCTATTGAAAAGGCAGACAAAGTTTTTCAGAAAGAACTTGAACCTGTTTGATTTGATTCTGAAGGTTTTCCTTTGTGCCACAGCACTGTGTGTTCAGTAGTCAACAAACGAAAGTTTACTTTGTGAAATTTATTGCAGTCGGAAAGCTCAGTCATGAGCAGACCAACAGATGTGCGTGGCTGTTGACATTTTTAACACGTAGTGGTTGTCCTGTTTTTTAAATTAAATTACTCACGTATTTAAAGCTGAGTGCACATTTATATGTTTGCAGAATCTGGGCAAGGCCAGATATCTAAATGAGGATCTATTGATAAGCTATAAAATCTGTGTCCTCCAAAGCCCAAGGCAGCTATTCACCAACTCCTTAGCCAGGTTTCACATTGTCCTCCTTCACCAGTATTATCGAAATATTCATCTTTAGTGCTACACTTGCTGGCTCCTGTCTCCCTCTTCTAAAATCTGTAATATGATTCAAGTGAAGCAAGGTTTGTAAGGAGAGGTAATATCTTTTATTRRAGCAACTGATACATATCTCTTTAGACCATCAGGACTACAACAACCCAACCACTGTAATTTCATTAGTCATTTTAACAGAATTGAAATAATGGCCATGACCTCAACCAGGGCAGTTTGTGTACACTTTTTTCCTACAGAGATCTGGAAATGTACTATAATCCTGCACCAACATGTCTGTCTTTATTTAATTCTATGTCTCTTGAATGAGACATAAAAAAACTCTTCCTTTCCTTTTTGCATGATAAAGTGGGAGCTACTGTAAAGTGAAAAAATTTTCATCTGCTGCATAACTGGCAGAAGGTTTTCAACCTTCTACAACACCTAATGCTACTTCAGAAATTAGCTCTCAGTTGGTTTAATTTTGTCCTTTGTTGTTGTTGAGAGGTTTTTGGGGGGAAGGGTGTGGGTGGTTTGGGTTTTTTTTAAACCTGTTTTCACACTGTTTTTCAGTATTCAGAAATACGTCATTTCTGTGACTTCCAGAGCGTTTTGCCTTAGAACTGCAGCCTGTTGAATCTAAGATGGCCAGATTTTGCAGTGACCTAAGAAGTCTTGCTACTCTTGCCTGGGATGGTGCTCAAAGAGGCTACATTTGCTAATTACATGTGTGTAGCTGTGTACTCAGGAGGTAAAACTTGAACCACCTAATATATACGAAGCCAGCACTTGAGGAAGGGCAGTTCCTGCACTCTCAGATATGATTTAATGAATCTTGCAGGGGCTTTGACAGAAATGTAATTTGCCATACCCAGCACATTTTTCACTGCCAATTAATCAAACAGCCTTACTCAGAAGAAGTGTCCAGTAAATTAAAGAGCTACAAGCCTAGAACTTTACATTATCTAATTGTACCACAAACTCAGCTACTGAAACAGATATGCCTGATTATCAAAAAGGCTATGCGAAAAGAAGCTTCAAAAACGTTGTTCCCCACACTATTCCTAAAGTTTGACTTATGCTTCTTTCTCATTGTAGCTCTTCATTCTCAAGTCTCTCTTCATTCACCATTACCCAGTGACAGCAGTGATACAGCTCCCACCCCCAGCTGTCACAGTGCCACCAGCTTTCAGTGGACTCTGCACTGCRTGTCAAAAGTTGCCAGAACTAGTCTTTAAAAGGTTATCCTTCTCTCTCAAAATTCAGAAACCTCTTTATCCACTCCTGCTTRCTGCTCATCACTTCACAAGCATGATTTCAAAGCCTGGCTACAAACAGCCACGGAAGATGAGCCAAAACAATGTTCCAGGATGGAAAGAAGTGCATTATGCAGACCAGAAGAGTTGATTCTCCAGCCAAAGGGCTGAAAAAGGAATGCATCACTCAAACCCTATCCACCCAAATCATTTCACATGTGTTTAGCACACAAGCCAGTGCTCTGCGGTTTTAAGGATACAGAAAGGAAGTTTCCAGTCTCTTCCCGACCATGAAGCTTCACATGTATTTCCTGCGAACAAGCACTACTTTGGAGAACACAAAGGAATGGTATTCTCCTTCATAAAACAGCATTGAGAGTGTGTTTGCCAACATGACCCATGAAAAACTCGGAAAGGGTTGTAACACTGCATGTTATCTGTTTTTGTGGGAAAGAGACAAGAGTACAGCTCCTTAACAACTTAACACCTTTTAATGACTTCCAAGAGTCCTGTATTTTGCTGTTATTGCCCAGCCTTGTCCTGTCTCTCAGGAAACAGAATAACATGAAATTTGACCCTCCATGAATTAAAACTAAATTTTGAAAACTATGGGGTTTTTTTAAAATACTTTTCACTAAAAAATAATTCTTGGTCCTTTGAATTCTTGAATTCATTGTAGAWTAAAATAACTATGGAATTTTTATCGTCTTACAGGCCCATCTAATCCCTTGTTCTGAAACCACTAATATAGGTCATAAGAATTTTTCATATAAGAAACAAAGAAACTTTAACACAAGGCTCTTCTGAGTAKTGAGAAAGGCTGACAGACGGAGGCAGACCTCCGTGCTTTCTGAGATTTTTTCACTGCTGGAAGCCCTGTGGATAAGACACTATCTGCCATAATAAAACTCCACATTTCGCTGCTTCCTACAAATCTGCACATGACCATTGCACTTCTTAAAAGAAGCAAACAACCTGCAGACGTACTTTTAATCATAGCAATCTGTGAGTTTCTCCACCCTAAACTGACAATTTCATGTATCTTTTCTAGAAGACTATTATTAGTAATATCCCTTGACATTTTGCATTAGGAATAATGAAATATGAAGGCAACTATATAGTTCATTCAGATCAGGAAAATTTTCCATCTCTTGCACAGCAAAAAGTTATTTTCATTATATTCCAGGTACTATGAAAATGAAAACATTCATGGTTGTGGAGCATTCCCATGCTGTGACAATGAAATCCATGCACCACCAGCTAACTTTTGTGTTCAGCCTTTGAAGTAGTGACTTTACCCTCATACCATCCAAGCTCTCATAAGCAAAGCCATCTCCATAATTCATAGAATGGTTCAGGTTAGAAGGGATCTTAAAGATCATCTGTTTCCAACCCTCCTGCCATGGGCAGGGACACCTTCCACCAGACCAGGCTGCTCAGAGCTCCATCCAAGAGGGCTTTGAACATTTCCAGGGATGGGGCACCCACAGCTTCTCTGGGCAACCTGTGCCAGTGCCTCACCACCCTCACAGTGAAGAATTTCTTCCTAATATGGAGTTCTCACTTCTGTCTCACCCTACAGTTACATGAACTTCAGTGGTTTCAGCAGCTGAGACTTCACCTGAAACAGTTACTCCATGATTTTAACTGGGGTTAATGTTTGAAACTGAAAGTTCAAAGTGGTTAGAGCCAAATGAAGTAATCACCACACATTCACCCAAAAACTATGAATAAGTTGTAACTGAAGGTTCTGTAATATACATTTTACTTAATTCCCCAGAAAAGCTGTTTTTTCAGCTGTATCATGAACAGACTACATTCCCATCATGCAGAAACTATTATTGTAGGTAAGAYCATGGTTATTCTAAGACTCAGACTGGGTTCACAGTGAGTAATAGATTTTTAGGTCACTCATGTTTAAGAAGTCTTTGTGAAATTCATACAGTTTCCCAGCCACAAAAAATGCACACTTCATCCTTTCTTTATCTTCTTCAGATTATTTTTCTGGAAGTAATTTGATATAATGTGCTTTAAATGAAGGATTCAAAGCAATTTGTAATCTATTCCTAGGCAATTTTGCTTAAAGCACAGTGATAAAAGCTGTGTCATTTGTTAAAAGGTTTTGCTAATGAAAGTAACAGCTGTTGTCACCRGTGTCTCTGGATTATCTCCTCCTAATGAGTTGATTCCAGGTGTCTTGCTTTCTGGACATAATAATGTGAGTAAACGTGCTCTGCACATTGCTAAAATTTAGGCAGCTGACCATTTGTGTAATCATCACGTTTTTGTGGCAGTTGAACCTTGATCCAGGTCCCACCTGAGTTGCATTTTTTAATGTGAAAGTGTTTCACATGCACAGTAAAAACTGCAGTACATTGCACTGTTTGCTATTTATTTTTGAACCAACTCTGCAGGTTTTTTATTGCAGCAGAAAGTTTATCGTCACAGAAGTCTCAGTGAAAAACCACACAACTAAGCTTCAGGTAGGGCAAAAATTCAAGTTCCATGCCTTTTAACACCACCACCAACAACTTTTGTAGGGACAGACCTGAAGCAGAGAAACTGCCACAGTCTTTAGGCTTTAATGAGGCTGCATGTCAGCAAAAGTATAGGAGACACTTTGTTCATAGAGCTCTGCAAGAAAAGGACCTAATGCAGTCTCAGGGAGGGTAAGGGCTGAAGAATTGTTTTAGGAAAAAAAAATATATATTCAAACACTACTCCCATTTCCAGGCAAGGCTGCTCCATGTTGAAGACCATATCTGTTAGATTTTATGTGTCTTGACAGTGAAAGCATTATTTGAAGTACAGTTATTCCTACTGCAATTTGCAAGATATACGTTATCAAGACCAAATTTTTAATTTTTTTGAACCTTAGGTTTCCTGAAATCCACACGATATTCTATCCCAACTCTATGCCTCCAACAGTCCTTCCTGCATGGAGGTGAATTCAGTTTGCAAGGCACACTCATGAAGGTTCAGATATTCTTCTCTCCAGAACCCTCAACAACCCTTGAGAACCGATCTCCCACTACATCATTGTATTTCTGTTCTAAACCTCAGGGCAGGATACACCAACAGGTCTGTCTACATGTGCAGCACTAACACTGTTCTTCAGTTTCAGTCATGCTCAGCTCYCACAAACTCCTTTCAGGTCTTCTGGGTTTAGGGATTTTACCTATTTTCTATATTACCAACTACCTGTATTACTTATTGTCTCTATAAATGCTGGAATGCCCAGACCAAGAATAAACAACTTTTCTGCTGCAGTGCACTTTCCCCTACAAACTTTGCGTGCTCAAGTGCCACAAGACACAGATGACAAAGTTCTCTTGGGCACAGGGACAAACAACTATAGGAATAATGTGTTCTGATTGCTCTTCCAGGGTCTCGCCACTCCTGTTTGAAGTGAGAGTGGTCAGGAAGCTGAGACCAAATAATGATCTCAAACCTGTTGTTGTCACAGTGGATTACAAAATTAAAGTGTATCAGACAACCAGACACCCACAAGCAGCCTGAAGCACCAAAATCGCCACCTGTTGASCACAGCTTACAGAGAACATTTATTTATGCAGTCCTCAGGGACAAAATGAGACTATTTCTTCACTATTTTTCTATTTTAATTGCCTAATTTGTTACTGTTGAGTTCCTGGAGCTCTGCACTTCAATGTACAACARAGTACGAGTATCTTTTCAAAATTCAGTAAAGCACTTGGAAGTGGAATAACTATTCCAAACTGGCATTTTAACCAACTGATTTTTCATCATTGTAAATACAACCAACTAGACTCACCTAAAAGAGGAAAAGCTAATCATTGCAACAGCTACCTCATTGCTGCAATTATAGCAAAGATCAGCTTGTTTACTAAGATGATAAAACAAGTAATAATGGCTTTTTCAAGTATGATATACTTAAAGATATGTGACTGGGAAGAATAAGAATTATCTTTTTAAAAACGGAAAGAAATATTTTTGCTTGAAATGGGCAATTTTCTACATCTTTAGAAACGAGCACTTGATTGTTACATTCCTTCACCAATATACATGGAAGGATTTCTATATAATAATCCAAAAACTCACACAAGACAAGTGGTTTAAAGCCAGTATAACATCATTCACATTAAACTTGCACTAAGTATAAAGAAAGACAAATACTCAGCTATCTTAAACATAGTTGATAAAAAGTTAAGATACTCTCTACTCGGATTGCCTCCTGTAAACTGAAAGCATACAGACCCTTGCTTGCTTTCTAAATAACCACCTACACTAACATGTTTTCTTGCCACAGAATTGGAAAGATCAAAGAGCATTGGATAAATACACAATATTCCTGACGTCTTTAGTAATTAGCACTGCAATTACAGCAGAAAGGATACCACCCCCTTTTAGTTGACCTCTCAGATAAGTGTTTCATTAGAAATTACAGTTCTTGCTGCTTTCTTTTGAGTAGTCTTTTAAACATTTTAATGGCTGAGAAATCTAATTGAAAAATAAAGAGGGGAGGGCTTGCATAGGTTTTTTTAATTTTGTTTTTATCTTGATTTGCTAATCTGAATTGTTTGGAGGTCAAGCTTTTTTTTTTTAATGAAGTTTCTGTCGTTAAAAGTCAAGTTCAGATTGCACTGATGTTTTAATGCACTAGATGGCATAATGATATTCATATTAGAGCAAATTAAATGCTTCACCAACACCCGGGTACTTAGTTGGATAATAGAAGTCACCCTTTCTGCTAGATAAGAAGTCCTATGATAACTTTTGTAGTTATAGGATTGCTAATACTGTTAGCTCTCTTTTTTGTCCTTTGGAAAAGTACTTCAAATTTTGAAAGAAAAAAAAATCCTTATTTAAAGAAGACAAAATGATTTAACAATTGAAGGTCCTTGAAGATAGAGATTTCTGTTAAAAATCCTTTAAACCCTTGTCCAGTCCTGACTGTGATCAAGTTTACCCTGAACAATTTTACCTGTGACCAACATTAAAGTAGATGAAAGTCATGTGAGCCTCAGAATGTTCACTTTTTTTAGGACTCCTGTTCCATCAGCTTTGATATGGGCCAATTTAACACATGTTGACACTGCCAGGAATTGGACCCGGTGACTTGAATCAATCTTTTTCATTTCTAACTCTATTAACTTCTCTATTATAGTGGACATAATGAAAGATCCTTTTAGACTGATTCTGGTGTCAGTCTGAACCAACATTATGTCAAAAAAAATTTAAGTCATCTTCATTTACTGTAAACTCAGAGACTTGCTTTTTGCTGCAGGTGTTCTGTCAGAGTTTGCTTGAATTTGGGGCAGTAAATTACAAGATACGTCAATGTAAAGTGGCAGTGAAATCATTTATCATTAACTTGAAGAGGCCATTATTCAGCTGGGGAAGATGACTGTTTTATGAAATACAAAGGATGAGATCATGATTTAGTGACCAGAAGTGTTCATTTTCCAAAACATAGGAGTACATAGTGAAAGTGAGAAAGGAATGGAGCCTAAGAAGTCGATATAATTTTATCCAGATAATGTTTTGATGTCGGCCATCACAGTTAAAATTGGTTTTTATGAACGCTGCTGCTGATTAGCAGACACATTTTTTGATTGACTGATGACTGTATCTGTCCCACTTCTTTCTCTGCAACTACAACTCTCAGAAGTCACCAGAAAAGGTGAGCATCATATGGAACACAGTACGGAACACCACCAAATTATCAATTCCTAGAAGAGATTAAAGACAGGACTTCTCTATTTTATGACACAGTCAGTAGGGAACACTAAAGTGCCTACCTTCTCCAGCTGGTGCATCCCTTCCTCTACGCAGCAAATTGATGCCAATGTTCTCAGCGTCTGGGGATAAAGGCACCTGAAACAATCCTGGCGACAGATCTTAAAGAGAGCAACCACACCTCCTTCCTGTAGGGGAAAATTGGAAATCAGGGAAGTAGCACTGAATGTTTCCCTAGTACTTAACCAAGATTGGGATGGGGGGCAGATTCCTTTAGCAATTTATCTAAATTAGACATCATAACAACACCAACAAAGAGGATGTTAAGCTCACACAGAGAASTCAAGTTGATTAATGCTTGTACACTAAGCGAAGAAAAAGTAATACAACCTCAGTAGGAGGTGTGCTTAAGTGATTGACTTTTACCAATCACAAGCTCCATTTAAATTAAATCTGACATTCCTGCAAAAATTACAAAGAATCACCAATAGGTGGCAATTAGAGTGACATTTAAGTGATAGTTCAGCCATATTCTATTAGTTTAAAATAGATTTTTGTTATCATATATTTCCCATTCCTCTAAATTTCTGGGCTCCATGCAATATTTACTTAGTGCTAAAATTATGAACAAGAAAGTCATATGGTTGAAGAGCTAATGAAAATAAGGTGGAAGTATGTGTCAAATTGTAAACAGATATAATCCAGATCTTCATCCTCTAACAAATAAAATTTCCATTCCTAAAAGTTTTTCTTTAAATACAACAACAATAATGACAAAGACTTGACTATATAGTAGTTATCCTTAATTCATTTCCAACATGTAAACACGTGTTTTAGCGAAGTTCATATAACAAATGGAAATATATAAATAAATACCAACAATATATGCGCTTCACACGGTGCGGTTTTTTTAATTAGTTTTCATTTCAAAATGTTATGCTATCAGGTAGACTACAGATATCTTATATGATGTAGGAGCAGACATATGATGAAGAGGAAATCATTTAAAATATTGATGACAGATGAAAGATCTCAGACTAAAGTATTCAGATTCCAGCAGTAAATTAAAAATAGTTGAAATCATGGACCAAGTGTAAAATACATCGCTTTTTTAAGCTTGTTTCAGTAGACACTGTTTAAAAATATTTTTAGATTCGCAGAAATAATCTTTTCTTTTCCTCAACCTTTTCTTTTATTTGAAAGCTCAAYAGGTTATACTGACTTAAAACCTCTGGGCTACAATTCAGACTCCACTTATTTTCAGAATTCTATATTTTTGCACTAGTTCTGCTTGAATACAGTAGAGAATAATAGACCAAGCAAAACCCTGTGTTCAGTTTAACAAAAAATTTATACCAATTCATATAGAATTAGACAAAATTAACACTTCAACATATTTTCCRGATAGAAGTTTTATATCATGTCTTTGCACATGTACATAGAATTTCTGTGGCATCAGTGAAAATAGGCTTACTGAAGTTTGCTAAGAGTAAAACTTATTTCTGGAATTGTAAGAAGTGCTCATGTGTCTGTATGAGTTATTTTATAACTAGTACTGCTATATATAACCTACTGCAGAAAGATATTTCTGAGCCTTTAAATTAAAAAAGAAGCAGTACACYAACAAAAAAAGTTTCAGTCATATTTTTCCTTCCACAAAAAGGATACTGATATTTCACCCAAGCAGTAATTAAATTATCTGTCAAAAATATAGGGGAAAAGTTGTTGCACTGTCATCCCCAAGCCAAAGGTGATGGTTTTGTTGGKTTTTTTTAAAATTTCATTATCAATTTGAAATTTCACACAGTTCAGTGGAATCAGAGATGATCTGATCCTCTGCTTTAGCCATAATAAGCAGAAATTTGTGGRCAACTCTAGTAAATCCCAAGTGATGTTGGCACATTTGCTTCAAGCCTTCTGTGTGACAAATGGGTGCCCTGATTTTGCCTCTGATGGACAGGAAGTGATTTATCACTGCATTTGTCAGGAGGAGATCTATACGCTTTATTTTGTGCCTTGTGTGCCATTACTAAGCTGTAAAATATTGACCATGATTAATGAACCCAGAGATCTGTAAGTGAAATATTGGATAGGGAGAAAATACTGAGCCTGATTCCGTGGTTTGTCAAAACCAGCCCCCTTACCGGGATTTGAGCATTTCTCAGAATTTATTCACCTTTTTCAAGATTCACACCCTGTATCCTTTGCAATGATGCAAAACTATTCCATCTGACAGGGATGTGCATAAATTGGTCAAGTGGGTAAACAGTACTATTCAGAGRAAGAGAGGGGCACTTGCCTTACTACTTGATGACCTACGTCTCTCCTATATTGGATTAATAGGAATTTAATTTCATGGGGACATGCCTCGGATGCTGTTTAGAAGAGCTAGGTGTAGGTAACAAAATGGCCTGAAATACGATCACCAAAAGTATGTGAATTGAGTTAAGAGGAAAAGGAAAAGGCATCAAAATAGAAGGTGGAATATTTTGCACTTTCAGCCTGAAATGACTCAAACTGAAGTAAATTCTCATCAAGTTTTGAGAACATTTATAATCACCTTGATAGATGATCTCCAAAGAGATCATAGTAAATAATTGCAAGAAAAGGAACTGGCATACAAAGAAGGTAAGGCAAGATGCATTAGAAGCTTCTCAGAGCAGGTGATCTGCTGCTCAGCCATAAAGAACTCAAATAATCAAGCATTCTCCAAAGGGGGTGATAGGCAGGTATGAATATCCTCGTTTTTGTTTCCTTCTCTGTTACAAGACTATTATCACAGCACTCAGTTCAATACAGTTGGTATTGGACTCTATCATCAGTAAAATGTTTGGGTTTTTTTTAAATACTATTTTCTTTATCACTCTATGACCTATTTACTGTAACTCTGAAACAGATTTTTACCAATTTTTCTGGTTGTTACAAAGCCAAATCTATTTATAACTCGTTTGCTTCAAGTAATGCTAATTTTCTTATCTTGTCCTTGCTACTACTTATTTTTGTTAGAGACCTTAGGCTTTATGTCTCTGACAGCGAGTGAGAACTACTAGCTGGCTGCCAGGGTGAGTCAGCAACATGATTTTTTCACAGCAGATTACAAATTTACATGTTAAAAAAAAAAGTGTCAAAGAATGCCTGTAGGTGGAATAAAATTATAGGTGACACTTCAGTGTAGAGGGGAGCATTTCATAGCCTTTTTTAATTTCTGTAAAATAGTAGCAGAGGATGGGGGAGAAGGAGAGAGAAGACTGAAACCCTTACCAAAATGTGAAGTGAGAAACCAGTTTCTGTCATATTGTAGCTTTACAATATTATCATGGTTCTTTTTTGCACGTCCAAGATATTGGTGTGCTTTAGAGTTGTAATTTATAGCTTGGGACACGGAAAAAAACTAACAACAGTGTTCCACAAGATCACACTTTGTCATGGAGAGTAAAACTTCAAGGTTACATGAACAAATTTGTTGAGTTTTGCTTCCATGGTAAACAAACATTCCACCTCTCTGGTTGGTGTTTACCAAGGSTACTATGACAGGTCTCAAGGGGACTGCAGATTCTGTAAAAGGTTTTGAGATCTTTGCATGACTTCAATCCTTTCTCACCCTCATAATGAGTAAGAGCAATTTCAGGGGGGTTTTTTATGTTGTTGTTTTTTGGTTTTTTTTCAAATCACCCTGAATTTTTACTGTCATAGCTAACTATCAATGTCATGGCTAACTAAAGCCAGTGCCCCTCTCTTCCTCTCTGCTTCAGAGTATGTGAAGCCTGTCCCAAATGAAACTTGAATTACAGCATGAGGAGCATTTTGTGCTTTATCTGGTCTAAAACTGGAAATRCCAAAAAACCTGCAAAGGATAAATAAAAACATACTTTATTCATGCTGGGAGCTTTTGGAAAGGTGCAAGTTAATGTCCAAAGCAAGCARAGCTCAGTGCTGCTATGTTTCTTTGTCTGAACAGAACTCTTTATCCATTTGACCAACTTGAAATTCTGGTCTATTCCAATTCCTCTGCTTCCTTGGCCACTGATGCAGGTAACTGAGGCATTACCGAGGGTGAAGGATAATGGTGAGTCTGGACAAATGCATTTCACAGTGCACAGGGCAGGCAGACACACAGGACAGGGGATGCAATCACGGCAGGAATTTGGCAGCCAGACACCACTCAGGGTTCTTTGCATCAGGGGATGCATTTCCTCAGTTGTAAACCTGTGACACACCCAGGTTTTAGCAATATATTAATTTAGTGATTTATGAAAAGTCAGACTTCACTTCCGCTAAATTAAACTGTTATGGAAGTCACAAAATTATAAAAAGCCAAAGACCAATTTTCTTTAATTTTTTAGTTCTGCACTTCCTCAATACTCAACATTTTAACACTGTTTTTGGGTACCACTGAGTGGAGCTCAAATACCAATTTAGAAAAAAATTAAACCTCTCAGGCTGTTGCCATAACCCACTACACATTTCTGAGTCTACCTGATTCTCAGCCTTCAGAACAGTGTAGTACCTTTTATGGTGTAAATATCCATCCAAAGGCACATCAGAAGTAAAAGTAATTGAATGCTCTTGTCTAACCCCATCTCTGAGCAGGACAAGGAACTGGCACAGYACTCCAGGAGCAGAAGCTTGGAAAGGGAGGTTTTCTTCTTTCTGCACACCCTGTGGTTGTGATTATCCTATCCTCAACGTGACACTATGTCCCACCTTTCTCACTTTTTGAAGATCCAAGTGTCCTCAAAGGTGCAAACTCTGCAGGGATTTCCAGTATCATGGATTTGGCAGAATGACTCATTTATACAAAAAGTTAGCACCAACTACTCACTAAATGAAAACACACAGTGACAGAAGTAACAGCAATGATGTTCTTTCATAAAAGGATAATAACGAATAATAAGGTATTTCTAAATTTGCATCTTTAATAATATCTCTAACCTCCTCTGTACACACAGCTGAAGAGGTCTTGCTGTTTCTCTGCATAGTCAGCCACAGCCATGGTCTGTTGTAAAGTTTCTCTCCATTTACGTGGCTGGTACTTAAACAGTACTATCAGGAGAGACACTAAAAAAGTTCCCAAAATGATGAAGGAAGTGGTAATACCTCAGATGGCACTAAGACAACTGCTGAGAAGTGTGTTGGAGCTTGCCATCCTACTGAAGATGTTTACACAGGTATTGAGCTCTATGAAATTTAAGATTGGAGGGGTTCGTCCCTTTTTAAAACGAAAACCTCTATTACAATACTYGTGGTGGTAAACTCTGTAGAGTCAGACTTGCAAAAGCAGCAAAAGAAGAGGAAAAAAATAGTTTCTCAGAGTACATTTTGTTGCTCTTTAGCAGAACAGCTTACTTATGCTACTAGTTTGCTTTGGACGGCTCCATACATCCCTTACCTTAGCTATGATGCGGCAGAGGTGGGCGCCTTCCTGGGCAAGGCTGAACAAACCGCTGATGGCCGACTCCGCGCCGTACACGCTGCCCGAGAGCTCTAGCTGCCTCAGCAGGGCCTGGGGGATAYAAGGTGAAAAATACTTGGAGCAGTCGCGCTGATAACACTGTAACACCTGTATCGTTGCGTCTGAATAGGCGCGACCAAGGATGGTTATACTTAAAAATAAATATTGACAGAGTAAGACAATGGGACAAGGTGAGAGAACGTTCAGTATGGAAATCTTCAGCTGTTTAGTAAATTATTATTGCTTTTGGTCTGGGATTGAAACAGAACTTTCAGAAGGCAACTAATCTATCTTAGTGTAGAAGCTGAATCACATCCTAATACAAGATTTCCACCCTATCTGTAAGGAATATTGCTGCACCCTTCTTACGCTACTTTCTAAGGCTCTGGGTTTATCGCTACTCTCAATCTACATAGCAAATATCATTAAGCAATAGAGGGAATTTTTATAAAGAAATATAGTTTATTTCTCTAATATATGAAATAGATTAAATATTTTCATCTTTGTAAATAATTATCTTGCTTTTGCATTTGTGTCATTGCAGCTTTAGAGAAGCCTAGCTGTCACAAAGGCTATGAAGTCTATTTCATTTTACTGCTTCTGAAAAAAGACATAGCATCATTAGAGGAATTAATTCTATTTGCTAGGAGGAGGAAGGTAAGCTTTTTTGTATTTAATCCAACTTTGAAAGAAGCACAAGGAAGTACCCCAGATTTTACACTGTTATTTACACAAAATTCAATTACCTTTCCTTTAAGAGGCTCTGTTCTTCCACCTTTAGCATTAGAAAAATGTTCCATAAAAGACACAGCTTAACAGTTCACATTTTGATTTGAACCTATCCTGAATAAAATCCGGATACACTGATTAGAAAAGAAAGCTCTTTACACAATTTAAGCTGAAAGATCTAACCTCTCACACAGACACTTAGTCTGCTTCAGAGCAGCAAACTGCCCCCACACAATGTATTTTTATGGCAGAAGTGGGCACATAGCCTGACTGAATGGCTCAGAAAACTGTTCTTAATATTGTTTTTATTCATGAGTTCTAATGCAAGTCCTTCAGGCACACAAATACACACAAGATGATGTGGAATCAATAATTCCACTCCCTTAAAAGAAAAAGGGACTAGGATTTCATGTGTGTCAGTAGGTGCCAAGATGCCCAAAGGCAGAACTATCAGCAGTGAAGAACTGCTCTTCAGACTGAAAAGAATAAACATTGAAACAATTGCAACCTACTCACCGAATTTGCAATATGCAAAATTATTTACACACTTCAACTCATACATTTAACATAGTTTCATAAATCCTAAACAAAGAGCATTAGTAAGTAGCTTGTTAGTTTGTCTGTAATTTTGCAAATCTATCTTGGAGATTCTCGCCTCCTAGTAACAACCCTTTAAAACTAGAAGGGATATTTCTGAAACAACCACAACATATTTTTGCCAACTTAACACATCAGGATATGTTACAGTTTAACCAATACCATGGATGAATTTTGCTTTAGCACTGTATTAAATACTGTTTAACTATTTTTCTTCGCTAAGGCTCTCCTTTCCTTTTTTTCTGTGGGGACAACACAAAACTTCAGCAAAAGATCACCTCTAAACTATGGACAAATTAACTGAGCATAATTACATTTGGGGGCTTTATATGTGAGGAAGACTAGAGCATGCAAAGGATTTCTACTGAGGTCCCAAGTGTGAGATAGATTAGTTACGCTGGCAAGTTGTTACTACTTCAAGAATGGTCAAATGGAAAAAAAAATTATGTCTTTTCAGCCTCAGATGAATTACTCAGTTTATTTCACAGAATCAGAATCACAGCACTGGTAAGGCTGGAAGAGACCACCAGAAATCACCATTTAGATGCCTTGTTAGAAAGAAGAGACATCAGGAAAAGTCAGTGGCATGGTGAGCCACAAGATCATTTTGCTTGAGATTTGAGGTTATTGGAGAATTGGGGAATAAAATCACTTAAACCTCATTGCAACAAATTTAAATTACTGATCATGTTTATTGAAAATTGAGATCTGTAATTCTAATCTTCTTCTTAATTACAGAATCGTAGAATGGCTTGGGGTGGAAAGGGCCCTAAAAGTTGTCTAGTTCTGATCTCTCTGCCATGAGCAGGGACACCTTTCACTAGATCAGGTTGCTCAGAGCCCCATCCAACCTGGCCTTGGATCCTTAATTGATGGTTTTCCTAAAGATTCAAAAATTTTGGAAGACTTTTTTTTTTTACTACAAACTAACCTGTGTCTCATGTGTCAAAACCAGCTCTATCAACTGGCCAAAATACTGGGCAACAGTAGTGAGTGTTTCATTAATGCAAGATTTCATGGACTTCAGTATCTCTTCATCTTCAGTCTGTAAGCACCTGAAAAGAAAGAGAAAGGAAAGGGATGAAAGAAAAAAAAAAATATAACAGACCTGATTATCAGAGGAGAGGCCTATGTCAATATGGGATATAATGGGAATTCAGCTGTTCACAAGGACATTGTGCCATTAGCATCATTCCAGACTTAAATCAAGCCTTTTTCTACACACAGTAAGTACATCATGAAAGGATCACAGTGGACACAACTGAATAATGCTGTGTTCACAATTTACTTCGCAGACTGCAGGCCAAATTTTGCTGCAGAAGCTATGTGTTTGTGTTTACACACTGTAACACTGCTCTTTTCCACTTATGCTGATAATTCCAGTCATTCTTAGACGCCTGCCTTTCAATTGCAGCTGTCCATATCCATTCATCTTTCGTGATCAGTGAAGGGCTTTCAATAATTTTCCTTTCTCTGCCTTCTTTACCATAGTTTAATGATAGCAGGATAAGGACCCAGAAAAGAATCTGTGTCCAGATGTCTTAAACAGCATAATCAAAAGTAAAATTTGTTCCTCTATAGAGAAAGATGTAAAAAGCATCTTTACAGAGTTAGTATAGTTATCCTGTAACCAGTCATGTTTTGGCTGTAACTGAGGACTTGAGATAAAGCTGGAAAACTTTATACAATTCAAACAAAATAACTAATACTTCCTCACAGAAATGCATTCATTTGAATTGTCAAAATATATTCCACCCAGGCAGACCACTGTAATGGAAGTTATAGTTTGGTTGATCAGCCTCACCACCTACACACAGGTCACCTTTTCAAACTTTTATCAAAAAGACGAGAAGGGAGAGGGCTGATTTTGGTCAGACTCTTTGAGATTGAAGCTCTTATTAAATCAGTGTGTCTCACAGTAGAATACAAAACTAAAATCTGAGGTGTGTGGGTTTGGCAAAAAGCAATAGTGCTCAAAAAAATGTTATTTCCTGATAATTAGACGGTGTCTTTTTCCCTGATTCCCCTGGAACAGAATGGCTTGCACAGTGTTTAAAATAAATTGAAAAATGTTGAACTGTGCTGGAGGAAATAGGTAACTTACGTTAGGAAGTGAAAATATCATAAGAATTATAGATATTTTTGTTTTCCAGTCTCAGCGTGTCAAAGTACAGGGACATGAGTAAAACTACAACTACAATTGAAGGGAATGTGTATTTATTTTTATTTGATTTACAATACATGGATATGTGCATACAGGAACATGTACTACAACAGTCTCATAACCTAAGTTTTTACACCAGCTGAAATCTTGATTCCACAGAACGAGAAGTGAATTTTGTCACTGTTATCTGTCACAGCCAGACTTTCTCCCTTGCTGTCTAAAAGTCCTGAAAAATCCACTTGCATGCAGCTTTGCATCTGTGTCAGGCTTTTCTTGCAACAAGAGATCCCATCTTTCATTAGGATGCAGTTTAGATAAAAGCAACTCACTTCAGCCACGAGAGATTAACACTTAGAAAGCCTTGCAGAACTACAGGAGCCTAGTTCAAACAATTGAGGGTGTTAGTGGATTTTYGCTTCTCATTAAAAATTCTACAACATGATAAAACTGCAAAATGAGTATTTCAACTACAATTACCTTTCTGTGAATGCTGTAAATTCTGAACACTTGTCTATTAAAAGTTTTTCAAACTGCAGAGAGAGAAAGAGAAAGTGGTTTTAAAGCAAAATGCATACACATCCTTGCTCCACAGAAATAAATAATGCCTGTTTGTTAATTGAAAACCCTCCCAAAACATAATATTTCATATGAACACACATCATCTACTTTTCTGAATAAAACAGGTAGAGATAAAACTGAAGGGAACAAAAAAGTAGCATTTTCTATATTGTAAATACAAAGGAACTCACAGATGGGGTGTCAAAATACTTCAGTCCCGTAGTGCTCAAAAGCAAAACATTTTTTTAAATGCAATTTTACAACATTATTAACATCCAGAATCAAGCCTATGATAAAATAGGATCAAAAATAAGTCAAGAATACTAGAAAGTCTTAAACAAGGGACCAGTTTCAGTATGTTAGGATTTCCTATAGAGTGTTTAAGCAAGTTTTAATTATTACAATAAAATAAAAATTCATATAAGTGAAAGAATCATGACATCGGGTAAGGCACCTTACCTGGTGCATTTCTTCTGAAGAATTCCTGGTGGAGGTGTTGTACTCGTTTATCATGGAACGCACGTGGCAGTTGACTCTCACTGTCATGCTGTGGACTCGCTGCCATCTGTTCTTCTCCAGCTTCTGAGCTATCCTGGTCAATTCTGTGCTTATGATCCAGGCTCTCTTCAACAGAAGCTGCAAGTTATCACAAGTGCTGTATTGTGAGGAAAGGATAAGTTCATTTTGTTCGTCCTTCTCGATGCTGATGGGCTTGGACTGCAGAATGCACATGCACTCACAGTCTGTCATCAGCTTCAGGTCTTCCATCCATCGCTGAACAGAGTCCACCTGGATTAGGTGCATGCTGGAAGGCAGAGAAAGAGAGGGAAGGATGAGGGAAAGAAGAACAGCCTCAGAAAAACCACCGGCAACACCATACAGCTGCATCCACCCTTAAATTGCAATTGATTGACAAAAGGCAAATAATTTAACAATCTGCTTGTAATGACACAGTGACATGTTTAGCTTTTTCTCCCAAAACCAGGTTCTGGATTTCTAATCACCTTTACACCACGTACCCTGCTATAAAATCATTTCTCAAAAATCAGTAGATATTAGAGACAAGTAAACAGATGTTTAGACTATGTTTTTTGGGGAAAATGTTTCTTGTATATTTCCGAGTTTAATACGGGAGAAGGAGCAAAGTTATGGGTATGTTTTCTTGTTGTTTATGGGACTGCCAGGTTTTTCTAGACACTTGGCCTATTAAGTGCTTAACAGGAAGTTTTGTCTTGCAGCATCTCTCCAAAGCCCTTCCAAACTTACAGCCAAACCAAGACAGTGAATGATGCTGTCAATAATATCCATTTGTGCCACATCATAATCCCTTAAACCTCAGCTGGATCCTACTTCCTGACCAGAACTTTAACTTCCCTCTTATTTCTCATTGTTCTCTGTACAATTTGTACATCTGACTTCCAAAGCATGTTTTTGCACTGCAACATATGTGATGTGAACTGGTAAGGCTGACAAGCTCCTTGACAAGTGTACCCTGACACAAAGGCAACAAGCCTGCATTTTGTGCCCTTGCACCCTCCAGTCAGTAAAATGTGGTACCTGAGGCAGAAGTTGCACTGATTCCGAGCTCATCATTTTGAGGGATCACAAATTTCACAGTCTTGAGATGAAGATGCCTAATTTTTTTCTTATAAGGTGCCYAGATCTTAATAAAAATACCTTAATCCTCACCCCAACCATACTAAAGGTTTCCAAAGAATTGAAAATAAAGAAGAATTTAGAAGGCAAGAGAAAATGGATTTAACTATTTTTTTCAAACTTCTATTGGTATCCGACAGCTAGTCTGACAGCGTAGTGGATTGCTGTCTACTTTCTGGACACACATGAAGTTTTTCATGATGCTAGACCAAGAGGACAAAAACAAAGTTTGTAGTATAGGCCCCATTCTTTTAATCCAGAGACTGATTTGTTGTGACTCAGCAACACAGCAGGAATGGTCTGTGCTGTTATATGAAGCCTTACTGCTAGAACAAAATCTGCAATTACATTAGCTGAGCTAAGGAGGACCAGGTGGAAGGCTTTTTCAATTCTTGTGCTTCCATTTATACAGTAAGCACCAGCTGAACTCAAGAGATCTCCTGCCAGACCACTCCAGTAATATCCCATAAATAAACAAAATTAATTTACATACACATGAAAAGGAGGCTCACCTCAAGTATCATTTCATATAAATTGACAACAAACAAGATACAAGAAATCAGTTTCATTGATCCAATCTCTCTTTTCATAATATATGATGAAGCTACTTTTAATTTCAAACTTTACAGGCTACTACTATTTAAGGTCTTTATTTCGCTCAGCTCTGGATATTGTGTAATTGCATTGCACGATCGATTGAGGCCCACTTTCTTTGTGCTGTGTGTAGTCTCCTTATTGCCTTTTTGGATCTGAAGCAAGGTTTCCTAATAAACAAAAACAACAACTTTAGAAGTTTGAGACCATGATTTATGACGATGTGCATAGTTTGCATGCAGAAGAGGATAAACTCATTTCACACAGAGTAATGTATCTTTCATTTCCAAAGTGCACTGTGATAATTAATTAAATCTCTGTTTAGTAAGTAGAAATAAACTTCTACATTATAAGTTCATATGGGCAAAAAACTAGAATAGAATGTTAGTGAGGAAAAAAAAAGCAACAAAAAATCCCTCATATTTCCTTTAGTCTCAAAAGCCATTCTTCACTCTAAGGAGAAAAAATTACGATAAGAGTTGTACAAAAAAAAAATCACAGATGTCAAAAAAACTCTCCCTGTTTGCTTCTGTTCCTGCTAACTGCCAGAAGTACAGCTGTAGAATGTAGGATATTCTTTCACTGTTAGTATTCCTTAACTAACAACATATAATACTAAGTTGGTATTCCATAACTGACAACAAGAGCAAAAAATAATACAATTCACCTCCTTCCAGAGGACCACAGAAAACTCCCCCTGCCTACCATGTCAGGTTTTCTGACACATTGTCCTTTAAATTAAATACACACCATTATCACTCAAATGAAATACATAAATGATTCACCTTCATCTACATCTCCTGTATTTAGAGAAAATCTTCTTAAGCATTCTGCAGATGAATTTGTAGATTCATTTTTTATATATTAAAATAAGGAAAGAAAAAAGTGTGATCATTCCTAATTAGCTATTAAGAATCATATTCCAGACAGCATTTACTGAACTCAAAAAACAAGTTGAAGATTTCCATTTTGTCTCCCCATTACTGAAAAAAGATATCTACGCCTACAAAATAAAAAGAACCATAATGGTTCAGACAAAAAAAAAACCAAACAAACTCTGTCTAGCCCATTATCCTGGTCCCAACATGCCCATTAGGAGATTCATAAGGAAAGATTATAAGAAGCGTGGCAAGAGCTGAGCAACCCCTCCTTCCCATCTTCTGGCAATTAGTGGTTTAGGAACTTCCTCAGCCAGAAGTTGTGTCTGAGCAGGATGTTTTTACAATTCATGAAACAAAAGTAGCCRTTAGTCCCTTTTTGAACTCAGTTAAACTTTTGGCCTTTGCAACATCTGGTGGCAGTGTCTCACACTGGGGTTTTTCTGTATGAAAAAGTGTTTCTTATTGTTTGTTTTAAACTTGCTGTCTGGATATATGAACACAAACACTTTAGTTGCTATGTTCTAGGAGACACTGGAAATCAAATGACAGTTCTGTATTCACCCTCTTCACGCAATTCATTATTTTATTTGCTCTACCCCATCTTTTCTAGGTTATTTTATTTGCATGGTATAGAAACTCAGTCTGTCTAGTCTGTCCCCTTATAGACACTATTCCAATGCTCTGATGATTCACTTACTCTCCTCACCTTTTCAAAAAGCTTTTTCCAGTTTCCCTATGTCCCAAGATGTGATGGCAAAAAACAGGACACAATATACAAGATTCAGGTAAATTACGGATTTATACATCTGAAACACAGTTCCTATTTTCCAACAATTCTTAAAATAAATTATTCTTCTATTAAAGTGTTTTCCAGAAGGTTGGTTCGTTTTCACTTTACTGAAAATATATTTGATTTCAGAATCTTTTCCATGAGTGACAGTACATAACAAAGAGTTCACTACTGTATACACATGATGAAAGAAATTATTTTTCAGTTCCCTTTCCCTCCTCACATGCACTACTTTATGTTCATTGACATTTAATTTCTTCCAGCCTTTTACAACATTTTGTTCCACCATTTAAACTATTTTTCTGGTCATTAAATACATTAAACAAGATTTCTTCAAGCATAGGAGACCTTACTGGTGTGATTTTTCACAGTTCTGTTTAATTGATCTACAGTATGTGGTTAACTGGCTGAGACCCTGATGTTTATAGAGCCATAGAATCATTTAGGTTGGAAAAAACTTCTAACATCATCAATTCCAACCATTAGCCCAGCACTGCCAGGTCCATCACTAAAACACGTCCCTAAGTGCTACATCTACAGGGCTTTTAAATACCTCCAGGGATGGTGACTCAAACACTTCCCTGGGGAGTCGATTCCAATGCTTGACAACCCTTTCAGTGAAGAAGTTTTCCCTAATTTTCAATCTAAACCTCCCCTGGGGCAATTTCAGGCCATTTCTTCTTGTTCTATCACTAGTTACTTGGGAGAAGAGGTCAACCTGGCTCCATCCTTCTTCCAAGCAGTTCTAGAGAGTGATATGTTCCTCCTCAGCCTCCTTTTCTCCAGGCTAAACACCCTCAACCCTTCCTCACAGGACTTGTGCTCCAGACCCTTCCCCATCTGTTGCCCTTCTCTGGACACGTTCCAGCCCCTCAATGTCTTTTCTGTGGGTAGGGACCCAAAACTGGACACAGCACTCGAGATGTGGCCTCACCAGTGCCAAGTACAGGGGACTATCACATCCCTGGTCCTACCAGACACAATATTTGTTCGAGCCATGAGCAGATAGTTTCTTTGGGAGAATGCTGTGGGAAACTGTGTCAAGGGCTTTACTGAAGTCCAGGCGGACAGACAACATCCACAGCATTTCCCTCATCCACTAAGAGTGGGTCACCTTGTCAGAGGAGGAGATCAGGTTGGTCAAGCAGGACCTGCCTTTCATAAATCCATGTCTGATCCCCAGGTTGTCCAGGATGTGCTGCGTGATGGCACTCAAGATGATCAGGTACACAACCTTCTCTGGCTGATGGGCCCGCAGCTCCCTGGAGTTGCCTTCCAGCTCTTCTGGAAGAAGGGGGTCACATTGGCTAAAATGCAGTCACCTGGGACCTCTATATACAGGCAGGGATGCTGGCAAATGATGGAAAGTGGCTCAGTGAGCACTTCTACCAGGACCCTCAGTACCCTTCAGTGGATCCCATCCAGCCCATAGACTTGTGTGTGTCTAAGTGCTGTGACAGATCACTGACCATTTTCCCTTGGAATATGGGGGCTTCATTCTACTCCCTGTCCCTGTCTTCCAGCTCAGAGGGCTGAGTACCTGGAGAACAACAGGTCTTACTATTACAGACTGAGGCAAGAAGGCATTGGGTACTTCAGCCTTTTCCTCAGCTTTTGTCACTTTCTTTTCCCCTTACACTCAATAAAGGATGGAGGTTCTCCTTAGCCTTCCTTTAGTTGCCACTGTATTTATAGAAATATTTTTTATTGTTTTTTTTTACAGCAGTAGCCAGATTAATTCTAGTTGGGCTTTAGCCCTTCTAATTTACTCCTTGCATAATCTCACAGCATCCTTGTAGTTCTCCCAAGTTGCCCTCTCTTTCTTCCAAAGGAAATAAACTTGCCTTTTTTTCCTGAATTCCAGCCAAGGCTCTCTGTTCAGCCAGGCTGATCTTCTTCCCCACTGGCTTATCTTTTGGCACATGAGGACAGCCTGCTCCTGTGCCTTAAGGATTTCCTTCTTGAAAGGAAGATATACAGATACACAGACAGATAGTAGTTCCCCACTAGTTAAAATTTCTGAATTTAGTACGTCATGGCATATTGACAAAAAAGCAATTTATCTAGACTCTACATTATAAAAGCAGCRTTTAATGTAAAAACAGTTGTAAAAATAATTCAGTGAAAAAAGAAAATTCAAGAGAAAGTCTCCAATATTTCTTCAAAGTCATTCCATTTTAATTGAGGTTGTAAAGTATTTGACAAAGTTTCCAAGAGCACTCAACTGAACTTGAATAACAAGCAATTTGAATACTCTGAATTCTAGTGTGCTTGCCAAAAAACATAGTCTTTTAAAAATTCTGTAGTTTCGACAAAATCCTCTGGTGTCACTGGCTGAGACCAGCTTAGAGCAACAGTCTGTTAAAAGTGTGTTAATTCAGAAGATGTTCAGATCTTGTTTCATATAGATGTTTCTGCACTACATAACACATTGCTGGCAAATTTCATTCTGGATAAATACATTGAAAAAATACTCCCATTTTAAATTTCAAACAAGAGGCATATGATATTCACAGTTCTGTTACTAGCATTTCCCTCTTTTTCCTTTTTTTTTTTTTTTGGCTATTTTCTGTCATCTTTTAAGTACTTTGTTAACTAATGAATCAAGATTTTTAGGACAGACAAGATGGATTGATATCAAAAGGATTGATCTCTCTCATGTTGGTGCTACGTGAATACAAAAGTCAAGAGTTAATAACTAGATCATTTGTTTAAAACTTCCAGCTTGAAGATCTTTACCACCATTTTACTGGCAGCACACGCACTTCTGGTTTAAATTGCAAATGTTATAATGAAAAAGAGTTATACCTCCAATTTAGCACTGAGTTTCACTAAGTGCAAAAGTTTTGTGTTTTATAACATCATGTCAAAGTCTGAGCTGATCAATTCATGTGAATAATTCCAGTGGTCATATTTATAAAGTGTAAAGACTTCTGCTCAGTCAAATTATGTTTTCCAGGCTTCTTAGCCTTTTTATTCATTTTCACCTAATATGACAGATTTATTACTAATCCTAATGACAGCATTTAGTACAGCTTTCAGATAAGCCTATGGTGAAAGTCAATGCCAAGTCTTACAACTGTGATCAAATTTATTATCCTAATTAGTGGTAGGTAATTAATTGGCAACAAACAACTTACTGAATGAATTTAGGCCCCTCTTTGAACATAAATAATCTCTAATTTTTTTCTAATTCATCTTTTTAAAATTACTCATAGGTGTGCAATATACCCAGGGCCAATTTCCACATCAATACAATGGCCAGCAGAACTCAACTCTCAGTGGAAGGATAGAGTGAAGAGTCATAGAGACAGTGCTCATTTATCTTCAATTGCTTTACATGGTATTAATCACATAAAAGAGCCCTTTAGATACATGATATTGTGTTTGCACTGATTTTGGCACAATTTTATATAGCTAGCTGGAGAGGTAGCTTAAGACATACAGAGTAGCTTTTAGGTAGATAAGAATCAGATTCCTGTTTTTTAAGTGAATGCACTTGCTGTGTAAGTCATTCCCAAGGTAATAGAATCCTACAAATATTTAGGTTTTGCAATTGATGAGGCAAGATAAAAGTTCAGCCAGACGGTTTGCAGGGTGTTCTTTTTTTCCCTTAATTTTACCTAATTCTTTTCCAGTAGAACACTAGCAATCCAACTCCACCATGACAAAAGGCAACTTTAGTATGAATTATTTAAACCTTTGGAACACATCAATAAAAGCAAGTTCCTGGTTTTTAAAAAAGTTAACAGGCTATATTAAATGGTGTTCTTTCTAATTTGCCTCAATGATTACTCAGTTGTTACAGTTACCAAAGTCTTAACAACTTTCCCAAATTAAATCAGTAAAAGATAATGCAAACTACATCCCTGAAAGATTTCTCCGAACAATTTCGGGAAAGGTGTGCTGTATTCAGCCAGCTCTTCTGAAGTGTTTTGTGGAAGGCAGAACTTTGTTAGCCAGCACTGATTACCCGTAGACATTTTAGCATTTCGTTTTATTTTAGGAGTGGGATTAAACCACTAAGAAGTAATAGATATGACCACTGGTCTCAGGAAGCAGCATGCCAAGGGGCAGAAAAAATAAGTGTTGGTAACAAAACCAGAATTACTCAAAAATCACCAATGTAGAAAAGTCTATAAGGAAAATAAAATCCCTGTAAGCACTTGTAATATATAAGGTATGATGTGTGAACTTACAGTTCTTTCCGCACGCCTGTTTAAAAGCCTATATAAATAATTTAGTGTTAAGTGCTGCACCAGTGTTCTCCTCAGATCTTTATGTTTTTCTGAGAAATCTTCACTGCAAGTTGTCCCTCTAAAAATGTCTGGAAATATTATATCAGCCCAGAATTACTGGCACTCTATAGAACATAAGGAAGTCACTCTGCAAAATCACAGACTAGCTCAGCTTGTCCATTAGTTTATGTAAAGTCTAGSACAAGCTAATCATATACTAATTTTCCTTACATGGGAATAGTTTGAGTAGGTCCAGTCCTTTTCAGCCTCTGCCATCTGGAGGGATACTGAGGCACAGTTCAAGCTGGTTTTGAAGAGTTTTACTTTGTAACTAGCACACTAAATTGCTACAACAGTAGTTGTCTTGACAAACATTTAAGCCACTGAGCTCCCAGAAATTAAAGACCACAGTAAAAGAATATAATTTCCTGAGAGAAAGGACAAAAATGCTAAAAAGCCCCACTATCAGCAAATTAATGAGAGTATAAGTCGTCTGATAATTGGCCCCTTTTCAGGCAAAGCTGAAAAARGAGTATGCAAATATTGTCACAATATTTACCAACCAAAATACATCTATTGAATTTATATTTGTATATTATCATTGCTTCGTACTAGCAATGAATATCATTACATTTATAGTGTTGTTATAAGATAGTAAACCAAGGAAAGTTTTCAAAACCAATCAGCTTGTTGAACCCAGTGATATTGGCATATTCAGACTTAGCAAGCTGTTATGGACTCAAATCAGACCTAATGAGCTTTGATCCAACTTAAGGAATCCACCAGACTCAGAAAGAGGCAATATTGTAACAAACTGTTCTCCGGTGCACAGACAAAAGCAGGGCTGAAGATAAAAGATCCCACGACTCCATCTCTTTGCAAGTGACAGCCTGTGTCTTGCAAAAACATGCAACAGTTACAGTTTTCCTGAAAGGTGAGATAGCAGAGCTGAGGGATCTCAGCTTTGAGTACAATGGCAGAATCCATGACTTTTGGCTTCATTTGGCCCAACGAAAGAAGAAGAGCATCACCTAATGGAACATTGCGCGACAGATCTGCTCAGAACATCTCTACAGATGCTTCCAGGAGTTTAAAGTCTGACATGGTGACGGAAGTATGCTGATAATCTTGAAGGGATGTTGTCATCAGCGTACATTTAAATTGCAAATTACTGAGCACACACGTAGTTCTCATTCCCATAATTAGCTGGGCATGTTCCCTGCATTGTGAAGGAGAAAACTCAACAAGGCCAGCAAGAGGAGAGAATGTGCTCAAGAGAGCACATCCCACTTCACTGCTTCCCRATGCTCAGGCTACACTTGTAATTGGAGGGGACAGTATTCCTCACAGCCTTGTAAGAACAATACACTGCAAGAGAGAGAACTCCTTGTAAACACCTGGCAGGGAGGGAGAACTAGAAATGAAAGTGAGAAGGAGAAAAACAGCACTGGACGTAATTTGGGGCCATAGAGGGTGGAAATGCTCAGACACAATCGCAAGCTATGACTAATTTGGAGACTAACAAGAGAGTCCATGAAAATAGCACYGGTGCCTCATTGAACATTGTTTTTTTTCTTCCTCCAAATCTGCCTTAATTTGTGGTTTAATAACAAACCGTGCAGCTCTCTGTGCCTTTTCCAAAAGAGTTATGACATGCATTATGTGCAGCAGCATTAGCCTTTCACCTTCCACTATTTACTCATTTAAGGTCCTAACCCTACTGATTAAGTAAAGCCTGGATTACTTAATGAAGCAAGCAACAAGCATTTTACAGGGAGCTATGAGATCAGGATCACTCAGGAGACTACAGAAATTTGGAKACCCTCATTCACATCTATTACACAGCAGCTCTAGCTAAAACTGTTGAAAAAGGGGCGAGTAAAGGATAGCCTGATGATGGCTTTTCCAAGATTCCCACCAGAACATTTAACCCGCGAACAGACAAGTGAAAAAGATGAAAACAGAAAATACAGTGTCACAGATACTGGAATGAGTTGCCAGATACCTTAGGTGGTCTCGTTCAAATAAGAAAGCAGTTTCTGATCAAACAAATTCAATATTTGTGCACAAGTTTATATGMTTTTGTAGAAGTCAGGGGACTGAAAACGAAATCTTATGACATCAAACCTGTTTTTCTGATACCAGAATCAACTAGACCAGATAATTTGTTTATAARTGGCTTAAAAATTAACTCTAAAAATAATTTATTGTGGGCTCAAATGTGTTCTATTAAGCAGCTATTCTAGAATCAGTGTTCTGATTGTTGGAAGTTTCTTATTTTTAATCTAAATTTCTTAAAAGCTAGTTCATTCCCATTTGGCTTAATCTTTCCTTTTAAATAAGATTTTATCTTTGAATGCATTTCTAGAAAGCAAACACACGCTCTCAGCTTCTATTTTGCAAGACTTAACAAGAAAAATTCCTCAGATTCCTTTTATGAAACTACGTCACTTTCCAGTCCCCCTGCTCTGAGCAGCCTGATAGATTTGTAAATCCTGTAAAATTATTTTTTTACTGAAAGACTAGATATCATGCTTGATAGCAAACAAAGTCTAAGTAATTTGGCAAAGGCAATCACAGCCATCTCAATCAACCAGCGTGAATAGGTCCTTCTCCTATTTTTTTCCCATTGAATATGCTACAAGTCATTGCAGACTTTCTTGTTCCCAACACCCAAATGCATAACCTTGAGATTTTGACTACTCAGCCCTTTTCTTCCATACTTAAAGCCCACTTCTAGTTCTCTGCTTTCAAAAGTTACCCTTGCCCTTTACAATTTTACCTTTTGTCTAAACACTAGTTTTCTGTATTTACTAGTAAATTGCCAAGTGTATAATCTCTGCTGAATTTCCTTTGTTCAGAGGCAAAACGACAATGTAATTTTGTTTGCCCTAGAGAATGATAGTAGATTATTCATTACTATGCATCTTTGGCAGGTTCATGTTTTAGCATCCCATTTCCTGCTTCATTCCAAAACTTTAACTACTCTTTACTAGAATGTCTTGCTTTTCTTTTCCAACTAACTCTTCTTCCACCCTCTCTCACTCCTTAGATATTAATATTATATTTTGCTATTTTACACTTTGAGCCACTACAAAATTTTTCTGGTATGTTCAGCAGCCTAAATAGAGTACTTTTCCCATCTTTTGTACATTAAGTTGCGTTTTGCTTCTATCTCAGAGACATTTGTTTCTCTTTCCATTCACTTGAGAGTCAAAACTACATGATTAATGTTCCTGGCTACATTTCATTTTCATTTGTGCAGGTGTTGAACCTARGAAAGCCAGTGTAATATCAACTGAAGGTTTAAATGCAAAGAAAGAAGATTCAATAATCATGACCAACACAAAAAGCCAAACCCACACCATATCTGCAATTCAAACCACCTCTAAAAACAACGACTCAGGCTATACTATCACTTTTTCCATCATGCTTTGCTCATGATGACAGTGTGTTTTAYCACAGAACACTTAAGGCAAAAATATTTTCACAAAATAGTCCAGTGTTTTGCAATGGAAAATGAGAATTCTGAGCCACCTCACTATAAAGCATATTGTTATGAAATAACTGCAATGAAATAGGCCATAGACTTCTAGGTGATAATTATGGATACTTGAGGATTGTAGCATAAACAGCAACTGTGAAGCCTCCATTTTCAATGGGGTAAAGAAATGTGGTATGTTCCAACATTCCTTAAAGTCGGAAGTAAATTCCACCTCTGCTTCAGTGAGCTTTGGGTCAAGCGTGGGGCTGTGGCAGACACGATTCTTTAGGGGATGCTTATAGTATATTTCCCCAAGGGGAAGGATCAAGGATGAAGAAGTTTAAGATAAACCCACACTGGAATTGAGGAGAGACAAGCAATTGACTGAAACTATCAATACAATTAATGGAGAATGTACTCAGGAGCCTGACGGCTCAGCAGCATCTCAAAGTAAAAAATCAGTGCCAGAATCTGTGGTCTCCTAGGATTCCATGACTCTAAGATTCCATGATCCTAGAACTCTAGGACTGTCTCCAAGGCAACAAGGGGAGGTTGGTGTCAGAGGGAGCGTCTACAGTGCAGCCACACCCACTGCTGAGAGGCACCTGCTGGTAAGTGACCTTCCACCATCCGCTCAGATTCAGCCAAGGTATCTCCAACATCTGTAGGCATTTTGTAGTAGAGGGAGAGCCTGAAAAACTCTCTCTTTTGAGATTTAAAACTTATCTGAGCRTGCGAGAGTGTGTGAGCCCTGTAGCAGCAGTTCCCACACAGCACTTCGTCATTCCTTCCCTCCCAGCAAAAGGACCTGCTGTTCCCGGCCAGCCCTGAGCCACACTGAGGCCAGGCAGGACAGCTGGGGAATGSCTCCATCTGTCAGCAACAAGCTTGTCGGGCCTCTCCTTTCCTCCTGCTGGTTGGGGGTCTTCGCTCTTCCATCTAAAATTCTCATCTTCTCTCTCCTCAAAAACGGCCGTTTATGTTTTGCATCCTTGTCTCTCACCTTCCTCCTCACCATGTGCTGATGGAGCCTCTTTGGGCAGCTGGGTTTGGAACTTGCAGCAACAGGCGTGCATTGAGGAGCACTTCTGGCCTCCARCATTCTTTTCAGGGCTAGGAAGGATGCCAAAGCTTCTATTCCAGTGTGGAGCTTCTCTTCCCCCTTGAGGGAATATAGTCTGACTCCTTGTGCTGATGGCAACCATTGATGYCAACCAGCCACTCTTCTCTGAAGATAACGGAATTGTTCCTGAGAACAGGGAAGAAATCCTCCAGAGGATGAAGGAGCAGAAGGCGAGACTTCAGCTGCAACAGTTGCGCTTGAAGAAGGAAATTGCAGATCACCACCCAACAAGACTGGGGCACCCAGACAAATCCCATCTTTCCAGGGAGCTGGACTGACCACACAGATTCAGTAACRTACTGTGCCCTTCCCACAATGTTTTCTGAATAACTCTGGATTAATGTTGTAAGCTTTGTTCTTTATTTAATATCAGAAAGAGAAATGCAATATTTTTCTCTTTTTGCCCATCTTATCTATACAGATGTGATGGGAAGTTGTACACAGCCAGACTTGTATTTTCTGAATTCCTTTAAATTTTTGTGGTTCTCCTGCTGYGATGATGTTACCCATAGCAGAAGACTGATCTAGTGGATACATTTAAGCAGAAGTTCCAAAAGTTGGGCTCCACTATTTGCTTTCCCACTAATATTCTGAGAAGTCTTATCACCTCCTGCCATCCATCTCTCCTGGTAAACTCTCTCTCTCTCTCTCCTCTGCTTAGTCTATGAAGAGACACTTTCGATTGGAGCTTCCAGATGCTACTGTAACACAATAGTGGAGAAAGGCAAAAATCTAAGTTTTTCAAAGCAATCCTGAGAAGGGTTCTGAGGGCCAAATAAAGGAAAAAGGAAGTTAATGGTTATTTTTACTACTGTAGAGTTGCTTTTGAATGATGGACAACAGCTCAAGTGTGAAGAACGCCTGAACCAGAACAGTCTCATTAAAATGTGAAATCCAAAGCAATTGGATTCCAAGACCTGAAACAGACCAGAGTTCAGCAGGGGTCTTCAAAAGACTGAATGAGGTGAAGAAACAAACACAGCCTGGTTTCCTGGCAAAAGTAAAGATGAGTGGGTTAAGAATCCTGCAGATTGCTCATTCCTTGGAAATAAGTCATTAGCAAGGACTTTTCACCTCACTGCTGTTCGCAGCAACTCATAATATCAGGTGTAAAAGAGGAGCAAGGGAGAGAGCAAATCTGGCTGACAAGAGCCCCATTGCACAGGTGTCAATCTCCACCTTCACAAGGGAGCAAGTGAAAAGAATTACAAACCCCTGAGGACAGAACCAAGTGGCTTTTACACAGACCGAGAGAATATTACAAATGATGACAAAAAGAAAAGGCAGAATAAAGGTCACTTCTTTTTCCCCCTTCTTAGTGAGTAGAATGAAACAGCATATCTATTTATTCCTCTGCATTTAACAAGAGCAGGGTTTGGGTCACTGTCAGTGAATCTCTGGCACACAAATGAATTATCCATGATTCATAAGGGTATCCAGGCYCCACATTCTGCAATGCATTAAAAACAGAACAATGATGTTTTCCAAAAAAAAAAAAAAAAARGCATCATTCYGGTATCATTGCACAAAAATAAGCCAATTATCCCTTCTTAATTATTTATTTAGCAATAAKATACTCTTAGTGGCCATCAAAGGACATGGAAAACAGCTAACAGAGCATAAAAGTGTAGTGAACACCATTGTTTTGCAATAATACATCCCAGGTTCAGTGAATTAGCCTCTGACACCAAATATAAATAAATGGATATTTAATGGGAGTACAGTATTTTGCATTAGAAAAACAATTAAAGGATGAGTGGAACTAGGTTTTTGTCCTCTTATAATCCTTTATGATACCTCACAGCACATCAAGCAAATCAGATCTGAAAACATATCAGAAGTGGAAGCAAGGAAACATTGCATCATATTAAGTCTGTTATTGTCACCAGCTTTAGCTAAAGGAATTTATGTCATATAAAGTACTGTGAGACAACCGAACTTCCTCGCAAATGGAAAATACATGTGTGAAACACCACACACAAAAAAAGTAATTTATTCCCTGAACTTTCTCTTTTACTTTCCTTTTGCATTATGAGAATAAGGTCTTCAGAGGAGGGGAAAAAGCTATCTCTGTATTTGCCAAGGGTCTGACTAACAATTTTTTTCTGCTGCCATCACGTAAACAGAAAACAAGAGAACTGACTTCACTGCAYAGAGAAGCAAATTAAGCAGATCCAGTTTTCCATGTGACTTCTATGTTCTACTGCTATCCAGAGTGCAATGATAAATCAATTTGGCCTTACTAAAGGCTTTTCATCACTTCATAAAATTTTCAAGGCACATGCTCAATAGTTTTTCAAAGTCTATCAACTCTCAAGCAATATGTAGTTTTCTGCAGCTGCCACCGATAGAAAAATTCAGACAGGAATCTCAGCACTAACTTGGCGCACTGATTGCCAGTAAATTCTTGTGCTATTTGAATTCCACTTCTTACCCAACACCTGTTTCTGGAAGGACCCAAACAACATCCTGAAAACCAAATACTAAATTTAAAACATCTTAAACAGGTTTAACACTGTGTGTTTTGTGCCATCTCTAACTTGGAGAGAAATGTAATTTCTCTCTCTAGTGTCCCTCTCCCCCAAAATTTTCCTTTAACTAAATTCATTCTTAGACTGGAGATTATCCATCTAAAAGCAAAGCAGCTGAACCTTCCTCCTGAGATCAAGAGACAAGATCCAATTACACAATTCCTTCCTGGGAAAAGATTCAATTCTCTATTTAAAAAATGGGAGTAGAGGGGAATCAATGCTACRTGCTGCAAATTTACTCCAACAACTGAATCAGTGAAAACATCATTAAATATCTTCTGTCTGTATTTTGCCAGATGTGTACTGACAACAAAAGTTGGGTGCTTATGTCTTTTCCCTTCCCACCTTTTCACACCACTACAAAGCTGCAAAACTCTGACCTGAACTCGGAAGTTTTGAGGACTTGAGATATTCCAGACTGCGCTATTCAGGTGAAAGTGTGATGGTGAGGTTTTGAAGAGCAATACTGATACAAGTGTCATTGCTTCCACTGCGACTGGGGAGGGATGGGACAGTATCTTCTGTCTCTAATAATGAAATATCACCTTTGTCTTACAGCACCCTTGAACTATTAAATATATGGTTGGATTTTCCATCAAGCATAACCTTACAGGAACTACATTTTCCTGTACTTCACAGCTGCCTCGAAAAATGGCTGGTGATAGCAGGAGTGAAACTATGGCAGGGCATGTGCAAATCAAGTCATTATCTTATTTGTGTCCATACATACACACTTTAAAGCAAATGTCACGATACTTCACATTAAAAAAAGTAACTACCAGATGCATGAGACTACAAACCTAATATCAAAATGCTGTTTAACACATCAGATCCAGCAGTGATTGGCTGTTTTCTGAGCAATTTTATTGCTTCTCTCTTTCTCTATCCCCTCCTCCCCTTTTTTCTAATCAGATCAGTTTTTATGTATCAAACTTAARTTGCAGCCACAATGAAGAGTGTACATGTATACATGTATAGGGTTAATACCCGACCATTTACCACCTCATTTGGATGACTAAGTTGAGCTTTTAACATATTTTAATTTCATATTTCATCTGCTAGATATTTGCTGTTCTAATGTTAGACTCATGCAATAGATTCTGCTGGAATATCTTTTGCCTATCAATACACATATATGTATTTATCCAGAAAAATATTAGGGCATTTATAATGAACTTGGGCTCTACTTTGAGCGATATTCTTATGAAATAAAAGATGCCAGGGAAAGATCTTCCTCTGCTGGAATTAAGTGGAATAGATAAGAAACATCTTTACGCAGAGGTAAAACAAATACATTTGCAATCTCAAATATTCAAAGAGAAGAACCATTTCTCAGACAACTGTACTCAGAATTCCAGTCAATTTTTTGTGCAACTTCAGCTTTGAGAAAAACAAATGCAAAATCTTGATAAACGTTCCTACAACACCTTATTTCCCTTCATTTCATTTGCAGACCTAAGATATTGAGAAATAGTCACCTTGCACATGCATACAAGATTGATTCAACTTTCTGCCTTCGTATTTCCTGAAAACTGCAGAAGAGTTTCTCAAAGGAATGCTCTAGGCCACGGTGAATAATCTCTGTGTCACTCTACCATTGGATAGGATATCCTTTCATCACTTCTTCACAAGTATTTAGCTCAGTGAACCATTTGTCTACCCTTTTCTCAGGTCCTTAAYAGTGACAGTATTCTGAACATCACAGCTTCCAAACACCCAGAGAAAAAAATTTGGAGAATAGTGTTAAGGCRAATATCAGCAGCATTCTGCTGCCTATTAGCAAAATGTTTTACTATTTCTGACATAAAAGAATGCCCGAAATCCTAACATGTCTTCTCTTATATAACTGTAATAAATAAGCTAATCTGTACCATATTTATCCGATTGATGTAGAAAACTTTGTCCTAACAAGCTGCAGGGATGTATACAGACCTCTGATGATAATGGGCTGTTTTCACCACTGATGGCCTTTGAGATATAAAGCTAAACTCACTTCTAGTTATAGATTGCTTAAGAACCCAAACTGGGAAGTAGCACTGCCCTACTCTGGGTGCAAGAGTGATTGGAGGCTCTATCTGGGTTCAAGTAAAACTAAGGTTAATATACCTGCAGGAAGCAGGTACAGTTCCTGTAGTACATTTGTGAAAYATTACGCATGTTCTGGCACATCCATTTCCTCCTTCCTGATTTATTTAATGCTGAGGTGATCATATTTGCCAAAGGCATTTCTTCAGATTGTGAAACAGGGAGAGGCACACGAAAAGTGCAAAGGGCTTCACCTGGTCTTCATACGGGGCCCCCATGTAAGTGTCATTTTACAACATGAGCACATGTCCACATGTAACAGCACACTCAGGGGGGTCTAAATCAAGTGCTGAATAGGAGAAGAAAGCGAGTGACAACACCAAATATACACAAAGCTAAGTGATCTAATTGTGGCCTTCCAGCACCTGAAGGGAGCCTACAAGAAAGACAGAGACAGACTTCTTACAAGAGCATGTAGTGACGGGACAGGGAGAATGGTGAATAAACTGAAATCAAATTTTCTGTGCTAGTGCACTATGACCAGAGTGTGCACTGAATGTATATCATACATATCCCTATGCTGTGTCAAATTACAAAACAGATGGCCAAATGCTGTCCCAAATGGTAATTGAAAGAACATCAGAATGGTCCAAAAATCTTCCCTGTTTCTTCCACAAGCACATATATAGATACACTGAAATTTAATTGGTGAGCAAAGAGCAGTATCTTTTTTAGATGCTGGAAAATGCACAAAGATTGTTGTGGAATCTCTTAAGGTATATAAATTGATGCAAAGCCATTAATTCAAATAGTTAAAAATGCTTAATTTGAGCGTTTACTGGGGGTCTTGCATTTGCACCAACTGGAACTACAGTAGAACAATGCTGGGACCAAGGTACACTTTGAAATACCCCCTCTTTCACAGGAGGGCAGCTGTGCWGCTGTTTAGTCAGTTGGACTGTTTTCACATTTTACCAAGAAAAAGATTTCAAAGATTTCAAACTTTCAAAGTTACTGAGATCAACCTCTGATCCAGCAGTTAAACAGAGAATGTTCAGTATGACTCCAGCCCTTCAGAACAGAACTAAATATCTTATTTTCCCCTGGCAGTAGCAGCTGATTGCTTTCCAGGTTGCTCCTGGCACTTTAGCCAAGAGCAATAGGAGGTTAGGCTAAACCAGAAGKGTTCCCATTGAATGACTTCCTGATTCACCCTCGCAGCATAAACACAGCACTTACGCCTCCCCATCTGGGCTGTGCCCTARGAAGACAGGCTTGAGAAAAGTTTGTTTGCTTCTAAATGAGGTGGAAAAATTAGCTTTATGCCTGAACCATTATTGAGAGAAATTTCTGTCAAAACAACATAAAAATAAAATCATGAAGATACACTCATCTTCCATATTTTTCCCTCCTGAATTCCCACTGGGTGCACTGGACTATAAGAAAATGTTAAACAATAGTAACTTTCAAGGATTGAAATCTGGAAGCCTGAGGACTTCAATGATGTTCTCAAGACTGAGAAGCCAACTCAAACATCTGTGAATAAAGGACTCAACTGCTGAGGGCTGGACACTCATAATATTCACAAGGTCACTTCCTTTAAGCCTTGAAGACAGGCCAGCATGGCAGATGTTATGCTTAAAATATTAACTATAGTACTTTAAGTGAATTAGTTTTGAAAGTTGCTATTTAAAAGAAAATGTTTAAAAAATAAAGTAAAAAAGTGTTCTTTCGCATCAATGGCCCAAAGCATAGAAGTCTCTGGCCCAGAATTCAAGCCTGTCCTGGAAGTCAGCCTGCAGACATTTATGGTTTCCTTACTTTGGGATTCTGGCAAGGAAGGTTAACCATCTGAATAGGTATCATTAGCTGATTTCACTGCTTCCCAGTTCCAGTATTTGCTGTCCCTTTGCTTTCATCCCACCCTACTACCACATTTATCCCACAGTTATCTAACACATAATATACATCAAAACCAAAACACTGATGCGTGCACAGCTGGTGCTGAACAAGACATTTTTTTGCTCTGTAGCACTTCCCAAAAGATTGCTTTCTCTTATCTTGTCATCTATTGAACAGCCTCTGATAATTTTCTCAGCTTCTCCCTGGTTTGCTCTTGTTTAATCTTTATCCTGAGCTCAGTCCTGCTGACATTTAAGATATTGCAAAAGTATTTCCATAACTTTAGCTGGAGAGAATATTATATTCTTGATGTAGATGTCTTCTATATTTCCATGGTAGCTCTGAAACAAACCCAACAAAGTATCCACAAACAGCAAAATACAAAATTCAAATACCTGAAACATAATTTATACATGCGACACAATAAAAAGCTGTTTCTTTAGAGGACAAGTAAAATATTACATACTGTCCTTTATGCATATTGCCCTAAATAAAACAACGTGTGTGTGTGCATATATACATATTTTCACTTTATCCCATTCTCTGAAATACTGTGAAAAGCAAAACAAAACAACTGGAATTTTTAGCGGTCACATTTCAACTTAATATTAAACTCCTGTTTGCACTCCAAACCCCTCAGAGTTAATATGAGCTCATAAACCCAACCACTAACAGACATGAGCCAATTTAATGAGACTAGAAATGGGGTCACACCAACCAGCACATTTTTTAAGATTATTATATTGTTTGTCAAAAAGGGAAAATAACAACAAAAAAAATGTTTACAAAGTTGAAGTATTGTCCTTATAGCTTTCTTAAATTTGCTCATTACAGGTTACTGAACAACTGATTACAAGATCCTCCCAACCATCCCCATGCAACAGTGAACCAGATTAAGAGAGACCAAGCAATTAAATAAGGAAGAAATTCCCAGGAAACATGAACTGAAGTGCCAAATACTGTATTTAACACAGTATGGTACCAGTATTTGTCCTAAATAGCTGAAAAGACAAGTCATAGTAAGACCATTAAAATATCTTTAAAGAAGGGATTTTTTTTTTTAATTGAATTGTGGAAAAACACCTCAAATAATAACATATAGAAGACACTTATTCATCATTCTCTGTTATAGTCATGGTTGTAAAGAGAGTTTAATTAACTCATTTGCCAGGCAACACCGCTGCGAAAATGGTGAAAAAATGTAACATATGGAAGAAACAAGTTAGTTTTTTGTGAACAGAAACATATTCTTTGCATTTACTGGAAGCAGCTTGTTATGTAATATTCAACAGTTCCCACCTGGCACCGTGCAGTAGGATGATGCACCCACAGCAGGCATAACAAGGCTATAAGTATCACGGCAATAGCAATTTATGGAGTTAGGCTGGTAAGGACTCCCTTTGTGTTTCCCCAGCTGAGGTGGAGGACAAAGACAGGGGAAGGTAAACTGGCTTGCCTAAGGCAAGAAGATTAATCAGTGTTACAACCACGAGAGAATCAGGAGGAATGGTGCAAAATGCTAAATCAAATGTTCAACAAACCATACTGCCCTTTCAAAGACAGATGACAGCACTGTCTTTTCTCACAATAAGGCAATAACCAATTCAGGGAACTCGATTCCTTGAGCTTTAGGATCCCTTCATTARTCTGGTGTTTGTTTTCAAGTTTCATGAAGTGTATTTCTGTTAAGGAGAAGGACTTGGTTCTTTTCATTCTGTTAGCACAGTAAAGGTGAATGTCCCTGGGATGTCTCAAAGCAGCTTGAGTTTTGTGCAGGGAAGATATTTTCAATATACTGAAGTAAAAAGACAGAATTTCATCCTTAATTGCCTTCCAGGGCTAACAAGAACTKTTCCAGCTACACTACCAACATGATAACAACAGTAATATTGTCTAACTGCTAAAAGGAGAGACAAAACAATACAACATTTTGTTCCATGGTATGCCATTTGATTTCAGCATAGTCTGCCTATTATGATAATAATTTACACTTTCTACCTCCCTTAGCATTAACAATTTTCCCTTTTAGTTCACAGGTGGTGTCCTATATGCTTCCCTGTCAAAAAAAAATACAGAAAAACCTTGCTTTTGGTTCCAATTATATGCCAACAAGGATACTAAATTCAGATTGACTGATATATATAAAGGTGCATAGGAAGTCACAGTGTCTCATTAATTTTGTGAAACAAACTACTAATAACTTCATACTGCAAATTGACCAACACACAGTTTTTATAGTAACTTGCAAAGTTCAGAAAGACTTGGAAAGTAAATAAGTCAAAGACTAGACACCACAGGCTCTGTGTTTTTCTTGTAAGATGTACTGTTTACTGACAATGCTACTCAACCTTGCCTTCCTGAAAACTCTGACTTGCAAACTCTTCCATGCATGACCAAACTGTCAGAGCTGGACAGGATCAGACCATCATGGTAACTTGATATGTTTTGTTGCTGGGAGAGGTTCCTTTTGCATATCCCTTTCCTACAGCAAATACACTGGGTTCAGAAAGTGTATGTTTGCAGTTTAGGCTCGGTATTATTCAATGCCAGGAAGCTCACAAAGAAAATACAGAAGTCAAGACTGTGATTTCTAGCAACTACCCATGGCTGAAACATTATGACAAAGACATGATATTACTGCACAGGAACTCAACCAAAAGAGCCATTTAACTTTTATGGCGGGGTTTTGGGAGGGTTTCTTTCTAAGGCTGTGTGGCAAATAAGCAAGACATGGTAAATAAGTGAGATGTCTAGATACTTCACTTGAGATTGTATCAAAATTAAGTAGTTTCAGGATTTTGTCTCTTTCCTTTTTTGAGAGAGAGAGAGAGAGAGAGTATATGGGATACCAACTAAAAAGAAATACTATTAATGCTAAGGGAAGTATAAARTGTAAATCATTATCATAGTAGAAACAAGCAAAATAAAATCCTGAGTAAAAGTACCAAGATGACAATATAAATACAATTACTTTACAATTTTAAAAATTCCATGAGTTTCTCACAGTGTATTTAACATATCCTAAACTTCTAAGAAGCCATCTACATGGCTAGAAGACTTCATAAAGCAGACAAGTATCAAATTGCAGCAAAAACATTTGGTAGACTGAAAGAAATCAGAGCATTTGCKCCAATTAATGCATCATTGACATTGTTACATTAACAAACAGGTAAGAAGACTCCCATGTGCAAGGTAAAACCTTGAACACAGAAATAAGTTGCAAGTCTGTCTTCTGAAAACAGAGCATTCCAACAGGAGCAGTAGCAGATGTCTAAACCTGATCAGCAACTCTTCTGAAATGTGCTACAGAAAAACAACTTGACAAAGATTAGAATGCAAGTAAACAAACCAGACCACAAACAGCAGCTGAATTGTCTGAAAAGCTCTCACTAGCATCACTGAAATTTTGCAGAGAAGCACAAACCACAGAGTCAAACCCACAAAACAATGGCTAGAAGGGCTAGAATTTACAGGGTGCAAATTGACAGGATTACTAATTTTATGACACAATGAAAACTTCCTGCAATAGCTGGGAAGATACAGTCAGAAAGCACCATCTCTGTCCGGCAGGTAAGGTAACCTAACATTGGGGAAAGTTCTATCACTGTGACTTCAAAGACATTAATTTGAGGGTGTTCTCTGATAAGGATACCAAGTCCCAAACACAAGATATTCAATGCGCAGATAGGGACTGCTTTTTCTCTAAGACACAAAAAGAGCAGAGCCTCTTCTATAGTCTCCCACATTTCAAAAATACACCTTCTCAAAATAATCAGCCAAGTTTCTTCCATGATAAAGGCTAGACCAGCACTAGCTTCAGCTCTTTACATTGCTCTTGTGCCACGTGCTATGAAAAGTTACTGACCCTGACGAGGGATTCAGAATAACTCCTAATTGTCTTTAGGGATGAAAGATGGTGCTTGATCTTTTAAAAGTAGTTTCCAAGGAACAGCAAGCCACAAATATGAAAGACCAAGCTTAATGAAGAAAAGGTCCAGTGAGGCCAGTCGAACAGATTGTTTAAATTCATCAATTTGTTCACATTTTAAAGTCACCATAACTTGACAATTATTATAATGGACCAGCTCAAATTTCCTTCAGGTTAAAAGCCAAAATTCTTTTGTGACTTCTACCATTCAACATACAATATTTTAAGCATAGCTCTGGGAAGTACTATAATATATGTCTACAGCACATTGTAGAACTAAATACAAAGATACAGTGATAAAACTCTCGGAAGGAAAAGGTTAGGAAATATCTTGCATTCTGGCAGACTTACAGACCCCAAAAATGCCCAAAGTACARATGAAATGCAATTATTTTTGCTGCYTGCGAGCTAAACTGCTGACCTACATTTTAACATCCTGAATAGAGACATCTTGCCCATAGATTCAAACGAAAAAAAAAATCTGTTGAGTTCATATTCCTCATGAATGCCACCAAATGATGGCAAATCAATAGCTGCTGCTTTACTAACATCACCCTTTGGACTTGGTCAACTAGCATGTCTGAAAATTCCTTCCCAGAAGGACCATGTGGATTCACAAATCTGTTTTACTACCACCATCAAAACTTGCTGCACAAACAACTCAGCTTTCAGTTTGGTTACAGGTAGAATATAAGTCACTAAAATCAGAAGTACTTCACAGTAAGGTGAGCTCCCTTTCTGAAGCTATAAAATTATTTGCTGAATTGTTGTAGGATAAACTGAGTGAAAAGAAAACAATACAAGGTCATTAAATGAGGCATCATTAGTGCCTTGAGCTATGCAATAACTGATTTTATTTCTTGTCACCAGAAGGTAATTTTATTGCGTTATTGGCAAAGCACCATCCTTTCTTGTCATGCTCCATTCCTACAGCCTATTACAAAAGGAAGTTTTTCAAAACACACTTTCAATTCCCCAATAAGCATTTAATTCTCAAATGGTTTTTAAAAACGTGTAGAGCAGCAATTCATAGAACCATATAAGCACACTGAACTTGAAACTCTGAAAATTTTCTGCTCTAGTTCTTGTATTACAAATAACTTGCATTTTTTTTTTCCTCTAGAGTTTCTTACAATCTTTATCTGAATACTTTCAAAGAGCCGTGACAAACAAGTTCCTGACATCATCCAAATAAAACTGATCATAGGGAAATGTAGGATTCTAATTTACAGGGCAAAATCTATGCACAGAATACTTGCAAAATACAAAACTGAAATACAAATGTTGTTTTCTGCTTTGCGTGAAGTGCTTCTCAGACAGGAAGTTAGTTTTGCAGACATAGGTGGGAAAGACAGAGCAAGCTCTTGATTATCAGCAGCAGACACTGTAAGAAACAGTGAAATAGAAAGAATTCAGCTCTTACAGAAAATGTCTGAAAAATACAGGACATATACACTCACTGATCAGACAAAGCACTCAAACATGATTTTGTGATTAATTATATCTAAAGCACAATCTTAAAACTGAGGACTAAAAGAAGTGTTATTAAAAAAAACAAAAAGAAAGTGAGGAAAATCTTGTGGGAACAAGCACTAACAGATGTGGTAACAAATTACAGAAGCCATGCAGATTTAAAGTAAAAAGGTAAGAAGAACTGAAATGGTGAAAGAAATAGACCAGAGTGAGATAAAAGAGAATAACTTTTATCCATGTTTATTCACAGAAGTCACATCCCTAGAAATCATTCATTTGAGGGATTCATATCTAAGAAAACAGGTAAATAACCAAACAGCAAATATTTAAATGAACTGCCATGCAACCAAATGACTCACTGCCCAAAATTCAGCACCAGAAAACAATGGCATCAAAATGGAAACCTATGGATTCCAATCACCTACAGAATACAAGGGGCAAGACATCATTGACTAGCTGAAGGAAAAAAAAACACACAACTAAAAAAGGTGCATTTTTAGTCAGAATTCACTTTCTATGACACGTTAACAAAACTTCTCTGCCTTTGATTCTGAGGACTAAATCATATATCTAGTATTGGGAAATTTTAGACACTCTGGGGATAGAGACAAATAGATGAATCCATTCTTTTTATGACAGCCCCATACGAACACATGCTTTATACCTCAAAATACCTCTTTTCAGCTGTATAGAGGTCACCTGAAGCTCTAAAAGTAGAAGTAAAATGTGATGCAAATGGTCCCTGAAATAATTCGGTTCCTGATCAGGTAGCAATCCTCTTACTTTACAGAGTTAGGTTTTTTGGTTGGGTTTTTTGTTTTGTTTTGGGTTTGGGGGGTTGGTTTTTTGGTTGTTGTTGTCGGTTTTTTTGTTTGGTTGGTTGGTTAGTTTTTGGGGGGTTTTTGCTTTTAAACATGTATTCATTTTTAGGACTGTAGACCTCTCTGGTTTTCATCTCATATGTCCATATGTTCCMTAAAGTTCTACAAGTTTGTCATCTTCATTTGGCAGAGAAACAAGCAGAATCAATGCAGTATAAAGTTGTGAATTTCTCTTGCTTCTATTTCAAGTCACAACTTTTAACTTTTGACAAATATTATCTGTCTAAATACCAATTARTACCAAATACAGACAATTATTTTTTTCTTCTATTTCCATAAAGCCTTTTGCATCATTTCAATCAGTACTTCTTTTCCCACTGGGCAAGCAGCAACTTACCCAAGAGTTGTAAAAGAGAACATGGTGGCCCAAGCCCTTCATGGATGCTCCTAGAAATCTGGAAGTAGCCTTAGTTTGCTTGCTGAGAACAGGAAAGTTATTTTAAATAATTCATAGAATCCTGGAATGGTTTGGGTTGGAAGGGTCTTAAAAGGTCMTCTGGTTCCATCCCACCTGCCATGGGCAGGGACATCTTCCACTAGGCCAGGTTGCTCAAAGCCCCATGACACCTCTTTTGATGCAGCCCAGAATACAATCAGTTCTATGATCTGCTAGTGCACACTGTTGACTTATATTCAGGATAATTTTTTTTTTCAGTTTGTTTTGTTAGTTTTATTTTGGTTTTACTTGGTTGGGTTTTTTTTGGGGGGAGAGTTGGTGATGACAGTTGTGGTGGGGTTTTTTAACCTAATTTCCATAAAAGACCTTCCTTTAATCTAAATGTCTAATTATACTGTATTTCTCACAGTTGCAACCCTGAACTGAACACATAATCCAAGAAGCCRAAACAGCATCCTATTTCACCTTTGGCTTATGAGTACTTTCTCTTTTRTTGAACGACTTCAGGTTCAGCACTGTCTCAAGTTTAGTTTACCATCCAATATGGAAAGTATTAAAAAACATGTCTACAATGAAAAAAGCATGTGTAAACCARAATTTTAACTTAAGAAAACCAAAAGGTCGATGAACTTTCATTACATAGGACGAAGGGCAGGGGCAGAAGAGAAAGGTAGGTTTTATTCCAGATAGAAAAACCAACATAAAAGCTCACCAGAAATATGGAAAAACAATACCAATAGAAAGATATGAAGAAAGGGTAATGATATTTTCCCAAAGCTGTACTAAAAATAACTACTTCAGAATGGGGTATGTGCATCTCTAAGGAATACACACACACACACACTTCACATGCCATAGTGAACTGGCCCTCACCGACAAAAACAGATAATTTTTATGGTCCTGTAAAATGCTTTACATAGGAACACAGCTTTAGGAGAGTAATTAGATTAATCCTCCATAAAAGCAATCTATTTCCAATTGTTTTCTCTCTTAAGAGACAAAACTATCACTTAAATTCCTAACTCATTGAGAGAGAAAGTTTCTATAGAAATATTTTGTGTTTTTCCTCAGGTTACTGTATAGTTTTAAATACTTGAATCCATGGCAATCTAGGTGTCAATTAGAGAAAGCAAGTCTGACATTATGTTAGAAAGCCATTAACACAGWGACTCAATACTCTAGAGGCTTTCCAATACGAGCTGTGATTTCCCATAAAATCCAAGRAAGAGTGTAAACAACAACTCATGAGGCACAGAGACTTAGTTTCAGACCCCAGTTTTAAATTCCTTATACAGCCAAGATAGCTGTTGACTCCAATGACTGCTGTGGAAACATTCGGAATCTGTTTGCCTGTGTGTGGTATGCTTTTCCTGTGGAAACAGCTATTCTTCCTTGGGGATGTTTCATCTTCTGAAGGATTATGACCTAAACATGAACAAGAGGTGGTTGTGATCCCACACAGGACTAACATCAGTTGGATTTGTGCTACCTTTTCCCTGTGACAGGACACAACAGCACACACCCTCAAGTTAATTTGAGCCGCTCTCACAAAAAGCRGGAACATGAACTGGAATCTTGAGACAGGCATACATCTTAGCCTTGGATAYAGGAACAACAAAGAATTAATAATATTTGAATCTTGTTATTTTGAAAATTCCCTTAATCTTTTTAAATTCCCTRTAGGAGCCATATCACTCCTTTCTCTAACCCAGGAAAACTACTTAAGCTCATAAAAATTCTGTTTCTTTGGAAAAGCTATTATGGTGAGTGGGTTTTGTTGGTTTTTTAATAATCAAGGAAAGCATTTTGTACAGCTCCTGAACTTTATTTATCTAGTTCAAACTGTTTCCTTTCTGCTGAATTCTTAGGGTAAAAACACCTTTTCCTACTTTCAGTTCCAGCCTTCTCTGTGTCTTCACCTTTCTGACCACTGACAACTTCAGTCTGCCCATTTCTTACAGGGGCTTTATCTGAAATAAACCTCATCTGTAAGAAAAAGGATTCTTTTTCAAAATAGAAACCAAAAAATAGAGGAGATTTCTATTTTATTGTGGGTGAGGGAGACTATTCATTTATTTTTAAATTTCAATRTGGAGAATTGCCCTGCTGAGTCAAGCTCTTTGTCAAAACTTAATGCTTGCTATATGGGACTTTTCCAAATCACTTCTTGTGCTAAGATATATGTTAATGCAGAGTCCTTGCAGGGCGGTTTTGTTCACATAGCATAGCACAGCTTTTCTTGCCTGAACACTGCATGCCTGACTTGCGGGCAGTCTCCTTTTCTAGAAGTCACTAGCCTACAAAATTCACTGCTTTTCAGTTCTGTGCTGCTGTTACCTCTAAGTGCATTATTCCTGCTCTATATTTCCAGCTGCTAGCATAGAGASCATCAAGCTAATTTCCCCATTTATATATTGGCAAACAAATCTTGCCACCATCAGCACGGGTCAGCCCTTGGCCACCCACAGGACCTACTGCCCCTGGTTCTGTTTGTAGCTACTTTTCTACTGCTATCAGTCTTAACTAACCCATTGCTCTTGGCAAACCTCTCTATAGTGTTTCTTCCAGAAGACTTTATATTTATATGGTCTTACTGTGACTGTGAGTTTAATTATCAAAGCATTATAAACATATTTGCTGGAAGACTGAGGTAAGGAAAGGTAGAGAAATATCCAATTACTGATGAAGAAAAGTGTCCTATTCTGAGATTGTATGTCAGCAACCAGTTAATTACAGTAAAGAATTACAGTCTGATCTGAAGAAAGAAGACTAGGAAAAAGACTAACATTTAAATCCTTTTTATTTATGATTTTATTCCTGGATTCAGCAGGCCTTACCATCCCTTCTTCTTCCCCCCCCAAAMCAAAAACAAAACACACAYATTTGTGCCCCATAAAGACTGTAGATTTTTTTATGTTTTTCCTTTCACTGAACCTCTATTATGCTGGAAGCAAAACTACACTACACAGAGGCAGCTACTAGATGCCAACCAACAGACAGATTTTTTTTTAGTCTGTTGATTAGCAGAGACACCASTGTCTCCACTCGCAACAGGGCACAACAGACTGGAGAGATTAATACTATAGCCTTTGTATCATTACCATGCCTACATCAGAAGAAAGTCAACCACGTTGAAGAAATTTATATTTACAATTTTCAGCAGTCTCTACAGTGTGCAGAGAGTWCCAGTGATTTCCACCATGACAAAGAACCTATCCGGTAACTACAGTCACATCTCTACTGCAAACATGGTCACCCATCTAAAATGATGGCTGCAGAATCACTGTCATGATTTACCAGACTTCAGGTATACAAACTTGCAAATGCCTCAAGAAGTATATGTCAGATTTCCACATTCATTCTCAACAGTTCGTAGGAACATTTCCTAATACCGAGTTTAAAAATGAGCTTTTAAGCACCTTCGGAGCCTCAAAGGAAAGTGCAGCTGCAGCCTCAGAAGCATTTAATCACTCAAATCTGGATGATAGAATGCACCACTTACCGCTGAACTGGTAAGGAAAGGGAATCTAAGTGGTCCGCGCCCTTAAAAGCCATATTTATCCTATTCTCATGTGCACTTCTCCATAGGCTGGAATCTAGAAAGAAAACAAACAGTCATTTAGTAAACCTAGGGAAACCCAGGCCTCTGCAGCCCACGCTGGCATGGCATTGTCCTGCTCTTCTGTAGACAGAACTCATTAAAAACAATTCAAAATACTTCTTTTCCACAGGCTACCCCAAAACTCCAGCAAGCAACCAAGGCCATTAACTAATTTCACAGTATAAACAACATAAGGCTTGCAAATTCTTGAACTTCCTGGACTACTGTGCAGGTCAGAGCCATCTGGGTTTAACATTTCTGAGTTAATATTGAGGTATTATTCTTCCTCATTTATTTTATGTTAACTTGAATGCTAGAGAAATCTATCGAGTGTTACAGTAATTCTTCATGTTATTGTGAGAAAGATTGCAAGTGAGGTCCCTTCCAACCCTGATGATTCTGTGTTATGATTTCAGCATTGTTTAGCACATTTACAGAAAGGTCCTTGATGTCCAAATTATTGAAGTATTCGACCCTTCCATGTTAAATAATTTCCTTTTTTATCCATTTTAAATGCTGCACATATCTTTCTCCTCCATGTTTTCCCTTTATACCTAGTGACCAAGAGATGGATCCAGACTTTATTGTACTAGAAAGAAAGAAGAAAGGAGAAGAAAAACTCCTCATTTTCACAATAGGAAGGGTCACTGCTTCCTTCCCTCTTCTTTTAATTATCTTCACCTTACATTAGGGCATTACCTGCTATAGATCAATACATATTCACAAAAAAAAAATCATAGAGGATTTATTCTAGCAAAAAAAGGCAAAGTCATTTTCACTCATCCACATGGCTAGAAGAAAACTAAGGCAAAATATTAGATGGAAAAGATTAATCTATGATTCAGGAAAAACAAGCAGGAGACGAATTCATCTGGACAAGAAGACAGGAACAGTGGGAAAATTATGCTTCCTTAAATGTGAAGAAAAAAATGGGATCAATGGATCTCACTCGTGGAGAAAATACTCTACACAGGAAATTACTGGTTTTTATGTCACCAATTGAGGTAGAATGTTTTTGATGTAGCTGCTTATCAAATTCCGCTATTTGGCTGTTGGCTACACTGTGCAAGCTGAGTCAGCCAGCATTCAAGAGATTTGCCACTCCAAATTGCTCTTAATTGACACAGAGCAGTCCTCAGTGTCTTTCCTAGCAAACTGATCTCATTACTAATGCATGTCCTTGTTTCTTCCCCAAGATCTCACAAACATGTCCTGAGTACATAAAAGTATTACAACCAACGAAATGGGTTCACATGCTCTGTCCACTGTTAGCACCAGATTGCTTYGGTAATGGTGTCATCCCTGTGTTCCTCCCTACTCCCCAGGTTTTCCTGGAAATAACAAACTTAATATAATCCTTCTTTAGATGTATGGACTAAGAAGATTGAAATATGGGAAAAGATTCTGTTTAAAAAAAAAAACAAAAAAAAACACCAACACCAAAAAAATACATTAAAAAATTATTACAAAATTGAAAAATTAGCTGCCCATTAAAAAATAGACGGTTTAAGTGTTACTGAATTCTCTGTTTTAAAAAGATTGCGGATATTTGAAAGATTGTAACTGAGAGTTCGTATGCCCAAGTATGACAATATTAGTATGTTTTCTTTTGCTCCCATGACACACCAAGATTTGAAAAACAAGTCTATTTTTGGGGGGTTTTTTAAAAGCATTTAACATGATGTATAGATTTCACTAACAATTGAAATAAATCAGCTGTCTTCATTTGTTTCTATCAGTAGACTTTTTTTGTCTCTTTCAAAGATATTTATGATTACCAGATACATATACTCATATAATCACATTTCCCAGAAACAACCAAATATCACAATTATCACTGTCTTCATTTGGAGGAGATATCCTTAATCGAAGCTAAACACATCTGCATAAAATCTTGATCCCCAAGATGAAGTTTCCCCTCCTAAAAATTATCATGTAAAGGACTGAGAAAATAATGTTTCAGCTTGCAGAAGTACAGATTTCATGGACACTGGATATCCCCTTCTGCTTAGCATCAGACTGGAATTTACCTTCTTATGCTACCAACACTAAATCTTAGCTTTTCTCTGGCAAGCTAAAGCTACTTCACCATTAGCTCAGCCTGCTAACAATTTCCACATATACAAATCAAAGCACCTGCTTGTACTCCATTACTTGTGATCAGTGACATAATGTACACAGGCATAAATTAGATTATTGCATGTCCTTGTTCCCTATAAATTAGAAACCTGACAAAAATGCAAGTTTTTATATGCTGTCTTCCCACAAAACACACTTTTATATTATGTCTGAGAGCCTTTAAAAACATTATCAACTCCTACTTAGAGGTTACTTATGTTCCAGGAACAATAACAAAATACCACAACAATATCTTAACCAAACTCTCTGGTTCAAGACTGTGATTAGATACTAGCTCAAACCTTTAATCCCAAATTWATGTTGGCAACATAAGGAAATATTCTCCCCATAGACCTGGCAGTGTGCCAGAGGACCCAATGTACCCCTAGGACCACAAGAGAGTTTGGAGAACCAGYGATTTATGGTACAGGCTTCTGGTCCTCCTTCTGGAATGGCTCCTCCAAGTGCTGGGCAATTACAGCTCTCCATGGCAGGTTTTGTTCAGTCTCCAGTGTTCTCACTCATCTTTCCAGGTAAAACCAAGACAACTGTACTTCCTAGGAAAGACTCTGAGAGACCTGATGAATCCTTCCATGTTGTTGATGCTGCTTTTTATTCAAGTCCTCAACACAGTGTTGAGCTCTAGTCAGCACTCCTAAAAGCAAAGTCCTCTGCTATTAGCTGCCTATGTAGTTGTTATTCATACACATGCTCACTTTTAATATGCACATACATACTAATAGGTAACATAATCAGAGTTCTGCAGGAGAGTCTAACATTTTTTTCCACTGTCTTCAGTGGCCACTGATTAGGCCCACAGCTGGTCAGGGATGCTGTCTAGGTGAACTTGTACAAAAACCCAAAACAAACCAACAAACAAAACCCCAAACAAATAAAACACCCAAAAAAACAATCAAAAAATCCCAAAACCATTACTCATMGTTTGAAATATTGGTAATTTTGGTAGAAGCCCAAGTGAGACACTGAAATACTAAATTTGTATTCTTGGACCTGTATTTAACATCTAACATAAGATTTTCCATCTCTACACAGCCTTGTATTGCAGCTGTAAATAACGACTTATAATTGGTTTGATTCTTCTGGTAGGTAGCAGTGTGTTCATGTGAGTTTAGATGCATTCAAGGCAGCAGGCTCTGTGTCCTGCATTTTTCTATGTGCTGTGTCAACACTGAATCAGGTTTTGAGATGTTATTTCCTCATGTTTACTGGATAGAAGCAGATAAGCAGAGCGCAAACCACGTTTCAATCCCATCCAAGACAGTCAGCCAAAAGCTTCTTTCAGAGAACTCGACTTCAGAAGAGRAAAAAGCATCACACCTGAAACAACACGTAAGCATTGCTCACAGAAAACAGCAAAGTGTCAGCAAAGGATGTGACCTTCAAATCACCAAAAAATCCCCCAAGACCTCATAAGCAGGAAGAGAGAACTTTCTTACAGACAAGCACCCCTCTTGCCTYACAAGAAGTCCCTGCTGGGAGCCTCCTCTTGCTCCAGTCTGTTTAGCACTGGACAGCAGCTTCTACAGTGCCACATGGCTTTTCAGCACCCTACAAGAGATGTTGTTTCTGCTAGGAAAACAAACTGCATCCTGTAAAGTCTCCCAGTTTAAACTTCTTCTCTGGCATTCAAGGTGATAGATTGCATTTAGCAAACTAGAAATTAGGAGGATTTTAGCAGTCAGGATTCTATTACAAACAACATCCATGCCCAAAAGTATTACAGTTGAAACAGCATGTTTTCAAGGTGAAAGAAGTGAGACTGATTTTCTTCTACTGTTGATGGCCTTAAAGTTCTCTATCACAAAATGATGCCCTTAACAATTAAGCCCTGAAACTTCACACAATTAAATTCACATTTTTGRGCTCATTCATGTCACACATGTTCACCCTTGCAAAGGCTCAAATCAAAAGGCAAATCCGTGAACCCTCACAGCTCCCTTTCTAACCCCTAACATCATAATTTCAACTCTAAAAATATCTTAAAACAAGGTCAATCAAGAGCACCATTTCTCTTTCAGAAAAAGACAGAAATCCACACATCTAGCCCTCGATTATTAATAATCATCTGAATTAGAAGAGCATGTTACCTATAAGCAATATGGTTAACCTGAGAATAAGAAGTTATTAGCAAAAAGTCATTTCWGAGTAGATATCACTTGATTAATATGAACAATTCCTGTCTGTACTAAAGTACAATCTCTGTTCTGCCAAAGAGTACCTGCCCTTATTTTACAATTCTGGGAGTCTGGGAATCATTAGTTATTATTCTCCTATACGCAGGATAACTGTTAATGGAATGCCACAAATCAAATTAAGAGCAAAATTCTGACAGCATTTGTGTGAGAGGTCACAAAGTAAATACATACATTCTGTCCTTCAGCAAACCATCCAGTCCACCAGAAGTTTTTCACATCAACCATTTAAGGACTCAAGATTCCGTGTCATTCTGCATTATAAGAGGCTTGTATAGATACGAATTAATTGCAATAGTAAGAGCCAACTCAGAATTAAGCTGGGTGTCACAAAYCTAAGAAACCATAAAACCAGGAGCAAAAATAATGAAGAGTCCTTCAAATGATGCATTAAAATGGGTTATATTGACATGGGATCATATACACAGATCTATGGACCACACTGCTTGAATGCACAATTAAAACTAGGAGAGAGAGGTGGGAAAAGGCACTACCTGTGACATTCATTCATGGTAGCTGCTCTTGCAGAACCAACAACYAGAGAGGAAGCACTGCTGAATACTTTATGCCTTATGCTTCAAGTACAACCTGAAGCATAAATCCGTTTTCAGTTACAGAGGGTTTTTATTTTTATTGCATRTTTCTTCCTATCTTTTTTCTCTCTGCTTTCTGCAGAGAGTGCATCTCATTTTAAACACCTTTTTTCCTTTGACAATATCCCCTTTAATATATCATAGAATGGTTTGTTTTGGAAGGGACCTTAAAAATCATCTGGTTCCAAGCCCCCTGGATTTGGGTAGGGATGCCTTGCACTACATCAGGTTGCTCAAAGCCTCATCCAATGTGTCTTTGAATATATAAATATATTAAAAATATATATCTAATATGTATTTATTGGCATCTGGTTATTTAAGTATATTATTAATACATTTTCATGTTTTTCAAAWATATATTTTATTATGTATTCCTTTTAAATATGTATAATATTAAATGTTTTTAAAGTATATATTATATATGGATGTTTCTGTGTGTATATATATACACACATACATATATCTGATGTAGTTATTCATGCAAACTGAAGTTTGTGCTACTCTTTTTTATTCTGGATGTTTCTCATTCTAACCTTACTTTACACATCTGTACCTTGGAAATACCCAGGAGCTTATAGGGGAGAAGCAGATAAAGATCTATCTCAGTCAAATAGGTCATCCTGAAGATTACAGACAATGCACATTATTGTGTAGATCCCTGAGCATGGAAGAAAAAAGAAATCTGAAACCAGTCCCATTCCTCTGCATACAGAGGAATTCCTTACTTCACTTCCTGGTTTTAAAGCCCTCCTTGAACACAAACAATTTTCCTTTATGATCACCACAAGGCAAAAACCTGCTTTTAAGGCAAGAGAAATTGGATTGTTCATTCCAAATCTTTATTTTAGAAAGGGATCATATGGAAACACACTAAGTAGAGTATATGCAATGCAACCAGAAGTTCTGATTGCATCAGGAGGGAAAGAATAGATGCAKGTTTATCCAGGCAATCCAACTTGCTCCAAGATTAGGACTTCAGGAGATCTATCATCACATGCACTATAGCAAGTCCTTTTGCCAATGTTTTGCCAAACTCTGTTGCCCAAGTTTTCCTGCAATGCATCTTTAGCAAATTTTCCCATTTAGATCCAAAATCTCTAGMAAAATGATGTTTAGATCATCATGGACTACATTATGAAAATATTTAAAATGAGAAGATAAAGAAGGGCATAACAGATTTCACTACTTCCTCTCACCCACTCCTCCTCAAAATTATATTAGGCAACAGGCCACTGGAATAGTCACTTGGAATCTTTTTATTTTTAATCTTATCAAAATCTTTAAAATGTCCCCTTCCGAAAGGGGCATGCCAATTTCTTTAGCTGACAGTATTATGGGAACAAACTGATTAGTGGTCGCATTTCTAGCAATCAGCATTTTAGAGGCAGTTTCACTGGAAAAGAATTTACTTTTGAGGTTCAGGAACTGAATAATAGGTGTCAGGTTGGTGCACTCCAGAACTATATTTCACCTTTTATGCTGTGCAGAATAATCACCATATAAAAGCGTTTATTGGGTCTCAGAGCAGCAGTAATGCAAGTTGCTACGATGTAATTCTGAGGGGTACAGCTCCTTGGGGTGTTTAGGTTTCCCTTGCTTTCTGACAGACAGCACAGGGCTTTCCTATTCCCTTAACCCAAAGAGCCAGTTCAGCGTCACCTACACCTACACCAGTCTCCATCCAAAGGTGCATAATGGGGGCATCCCTCTTCCTGGTCACAGCCTCTTGGGTTTCAAACATATTTCTAAAGAGAAACAGATAAAACAGGCCTTCACCACCTGGTTTGCAGACCAGCTCTCTTCACTGGCGATCTCTCAGCCATGGCAGTGCCTGCATCTCTGGTCTCTGCGTGGTACAAGGGCTTTCTCTTCCAAAATGCCCAGCTGCCATCAGGCTGAACAACTTCCTTCCTTTTCCCCCCTGCCCCGTCCCCAAGACTAGACACAAAGCAGCAACCAAGGGCATGCCAGCTATAAATTCAGCACCTAACAATCACAGCTCTGAGGGCCCCCAGTCTCCCTGTGAGGGGAACCACCAGGTAGGGCTGGCTCTCCAATGCTTCTCTAACAYAGAATGTWCAGGRCTGGAAGGGACCTTCAAGGTCATCTCATTCCAAATGCCCTGTCACGGGCAGGGACACCTTCCACTAGACCAGGTTGCTCAGAGCCACATTCAACCCGGCCTTGAACACTCCCAGGGATGGGGTATCCAGAACTCTGGGCAACCCGTTCCAGTGCCTCACCAACCTCACAGTAAAGATTTTCTTCCTAATCTCTAATCTAAACCTACTCTCAGTTTAAAGCCAACACCCCTTGTCCTGTCATTACACGCCTTTTTAGAAAGTCACTCTCCAGCTTTCCTGTAGGCCTCCTTTGGGTACTGGAAAGCTSCTCTGAGGTCTCCCCAGAGCCTTCTCTTCTCCCAAAGAACAGGCTCAGTTGCTGAGCGATTGCTGAACAAACCCAATTCTCTCAGCCTCTCCTCATAGGCTCCATCCCTCTAACAGCCTTCGTGGTCCTCCTCTGGATTCACTCCAGCAGGTCTGTGTCCWTYCCGTGGTGGGRTCCCAGTCTGGTATTAGAGGTCAGAGGTTTGTGTTAGCAACAAATTAATCCAAGTGAAATTGTCCTGCTTTGGTCTCATTTACCCCTGACACCATAGCYGGGATTCCATCTTGTCTCCATGTGGAGAGATCAGAAATAAGAGGGCTGTTATTTAAACCAGCCATTGTGTAGGGCACAAAGCAAAATAGGAGATTTTTGCACCTCAGGTTGTACAAGTGTGGACTGTGCTGCTTCGGAAGAAATGCCTATAAATATCACGGTTTTCTGTTATTAGTTAGCATGGGCCTTCCAAGTGTAATGAAATTGCTGCCAAGATTCATTATTTTCCCTACAAACATGAAAAAATTCCAAAAGGACCTTAAAATGAAAAGAGAAAAAAGAAAGCCTCCTACCTATTGAGGCAGAAAACAACGAAACAGAATTAAGTACTTACCCGAAGTTAAACATGATGCAAGTACAATTTGAAACAAAATATTCCAGTGTTCAATACTGTAAACAAGTATATAGAGAAGATAACACTGTATTTAACCACTTCATAGGGAAAAGAATAAAGACCTACACAAATAACTCACTGCAAAGAAACGTGACAATAATATATTTGCACCTCTCTGTGTACAAACCATTACCTGTAATGAAAGGATTTCATCTTAATATCCATTCCAGTTAGTCAGACAGGAAGTCTGAAAGACATCTTTATTTGCATTGATATGCCTCAAAAAGAAAAAAAAAATCTGACATTTTAACAGAGATGAACAAAACAATATTATTAATTCGGGTCATAGCCCACACTAGCCAAGTCTGTATCAGAAGCATCACAAGGTATTACATGGTAAACAGTGGTGGTATTTTCACAATATTTGCCAGCAGTGATTAAGTTTATCATTTTTCAAACTTAATATCAAATTGCTCTTTTTYTGTCATAACTGAAAACCTTAAGACTAGCTTCAGACCAGTATGGATAAACACACATTTATCTAAAAGTTAACACAATCACAGAAGGCCAAGAATGGAAATCTCTAGTCATTAAACCACCCCTCTATTTCAATTACTAATAAACTTCCTACTACTTTCAGTAAAGTTCAGCATCATTTTTTCCCCTTTCCTCTACATGTTGGCGAAAAGAAAAAYAAGGACATAAACAAGGACATCGAAGGACTACATAAAAGTTAAAATGGAAGAAAGCAGATGAAAGAGATCAAAGTTATTGCCTGCTAATAAGGTAACTCAACAGAATGCAAGAGCAGGAGGATCCAGTTGGGCAACAAGCATACAGGGTGAACCAACGCACACCAAGAAACATGTAAAACACATGTGGCTGAGCTATGTACTTTCAAGGATTCCAGCTCTKTGAACAATGATTCCTCTTCACTAGGATATCCTCATGCTAATTGCAGTCTCTACCTTCCAGCCTGCCTTTTCTAGATAGACACAGCAAATAGACAAACTTCCTAAAAGCTGGAAAAAATAAAAATAAAAGAGACTATGTAGTGAAATTATATATACACAAAAAAGCAAAAACATTGAGTCTGCAGCAAAATTTGAGTATAGTTTCTATTTCTTGYTTTTTTCCTTTAATAAACTCCAATTAACACTTCCAGACAGCCTGTCAGCAGAACTATGCTGCCTAGTCATTATAATTCTACATAAAGAACAAGCAATAAAGCAGCAGTGAGCTTTTTCTGTTTGTAAGGAGAAAACGCTTCATTTATGTTTTTGAACCACTGCCAAAGAGTATCCAATCACCAGACGTTTTCTTCTTCCTCTGTCCTTCCCACAAAAAACCGTGGAGGASCCAAAAAGCTGTAACAATAACAGAAATAGGGAATCCTCAGCAGGGCTGGAGGCAAAACTGCTCTGTAGCATTATTCCTGTATTCGGTGTCTCAGGGGTGGGTGTAACATGAGCAGAGCACATCCGGAAACTCCAAGCAAACCTAAAGGCTCAGGGGGACTTTCCAGCCTGCTCACATCAGATTTGAACCAGAGATCAAGTTGTGTGTTGGAGCAGGAAGCGCAAATCCTACTTCAAGTCAATGCACTGCGCTCAGTCTGTGCGCCCCGAGCACTCCTGAGCCTCTGGCTCCAGAAGGCCAAGGAAAAAAAGTTCAGGTGGTGTTACCTGATGCAATCACAGTTCTTGCTAGGATCATAGAATACCCTGCGTTGGAAGGGACCCCAACAATCTTCAGAGTCAAATTCTGGCCCTGCACAGGACACCCAAGAATAACACTGTGTACCTGAGAGCATTCTACAAACACTCCTTGAACTCTGTCAGGCTTGGCGCTGTGACCACTGCCCTGGGGAGCCTGTGCCAGTGCCAACCACCCTGATATTCAGTCTAAACCTCCTCTGACACAACTTCAGGCAATTCCCTCAGGCCCTCTCACTGCTCACTGGAGACATCAGTGACTGTTGCTCCTCTTCCCCTCACAAGGAAGCTGTAGACTGCAATAAGGTTCATAGAATCGTAGAATATGCTGAGTTGGAAGGGACCATCGGGATCATCAAGTCCAACTCCCTGCCTCGCTCARGACACAGTTTTCTTTGGAGCTTTTTGGGTTTGTACTTTTTGTTGATGTTGTTGCTGGTCTTGTTTTCTTCTGTCTTGCCTCCCTTCCTAATTCACAGGTTGAAGGTTTAGTATGGAAGGGCCGAGGAGGAGAGCACAGACACCAAAAGAAGAAACACAAGGAGAGGAGTATTGCTTGTTAGCAAGTGAAGTTTGGATGTTGATGGATGTGTGTCTGAAGAACTGCGCCACACCCGAAAATATTGCAGGGCAGTAGGGACCTGTGCACTCTCAATTAAAAAGTGACAATGTGTCACAGTACTTTTAATTACCAAACCCCCAGATTTGAAAGGTATACAAGTCCTGGCCTGTATCTTCTTTTGCATTGGTAACTCCCAGCTACGCACCAAATCACAGGAGTCCAACAACTTCACTTCTATCAGCTGATGTTCGGTAACCCATTATGCAAGGAACTGGCACACAAGTTCTGAGTACACAATGAACAACTACACAGTCTGTTCCAGGATGGCCGCATTGTTTGTTCTCACGATTTTCTAAAAAGTGATATTCAAAGGAAAGAAAAATTAATCTTTTAAACTGTATGAGTCTCATTGCAGAAAAGGGCTAATGTTTTGATAAATATTTCCCATTGTTATCATGAGGTTGTAACAGTTTGTGATGGCGCAAGTAGAGACACGTACACTGGAATTAGCTGGAAGGAAAGGTCCCAGACCCAAGATTTTGCTATTAGCAGCCAAATTCAACGAACTTCTAAACATTAGGCTTAGGAGTGCTCAGGTTTCAGACTTTATTTCTCCTCCCCACAGAAAAATATCAACAGCAACCATAGGGGGTTTTATCCATAATTTTAACTTGAGCTTTGCAGTTATTTATGACTATGCSACAGAACTTCGTTTTTCAGCAAGTCATACAGAGACAAATTAGACTGATGTTTGGAAAGTAGTCTGTTTTCTCATTTCCAATGCAAGTCTCCGCACTACTAAGCCTCCACAAACATGAGACTGGTAAGAACAAAGAAGTGTAAAAGTTCTCCATGAACTTCCATTTCCAGAAATTTGGCATTGACCATTTCAGTTACAAATGCACCAAAACTTAGCAGATGTCACGTYGCTGATCCATTGCCCTGAAAATGTCAGTCTTCAGACTTGGTTTTGTTGTTGCCTGTGATGTGTGGGATATGGAGCAGCTCATCTTCCCTTTGCAAGAGTAGGTAAGAAAGCTCCAAATCCCTCCAGAGAGCTCTTCCCACTATTAAAATACCAGCATTTTTCCCTCTACCACCTCTAGAGATAGTACCATGATTAAGAGTTTCCTTCGTCTCCATTTCCCATGAGCAGCCTCAGAAAACTCTGCCAATCTCAAAACACCCACCATCTCCCAATATTTACAATGTAACCTGAGGCAATAATTGGCCGTGCAAGAAAACAGACACATTTCTAAACCCTCAGGGTGACAGAGTGTACATTCCGCCTGCAAATGCGGCTTTCATTATTCTCAGCATGCCTAAGTTTAGAGATGTTATCAACAATCCAGTGTTTACATCAGCTGGATCCAAGGAACCTCCTGTGCCAATTACACTTATGTTATACCAGTAAATACCTGAGGGTCAGGCATGTCAAAAATCCTGCTAGGTATTGCCAATACCCACCCATTGATGTGCCAGTGCCCTGGCATCCAAGAGGAAGGATCTGCCATCTGAGCAGTCGGGCAAACAGCCTGCCCCAACAGCAGTGGGGAATGCACATAGAAGTTTTTCTTTATGTGCATGTTGTCTGGACAAGACTCAGAGCAGAGGTTTCAGCAAAACAGCCCTTGACCTCTCTCAGTCAGTGCTCAGGTGAAAGAACAGGATCCTGAAGCCACGTATCATCTATACTCATTACCATGATTTGAATGTTACATAGGTAATTTGAAAGTCATCTACAATGCCAAGCTTTCCCGGCTACTGTCAGTACAGCCCTTAGCGAGAAAACTGTCCCCAAAAGCACAATCAGTACTTGTACAGCAGTCCCAAAAACTGAAACATCTGTATTTATTTAGAGTGCTGTGACCAGCAACATGTGCAYGCAAGGGAAAAAGTGACATCGTTAAATTGAAGGAAAAAAAATTTAAATTACTGCAGTGGTAAATGTAAATCAGTTCTGAGATCCAGCCACCTAATTGTCCATTAAGATATCAAAAAACAGATTCTTCTTTTAATTTAATAGTCTTCTGAAAGAGAACCCAAGAAAATGTTAGGCATTACTCATGGTAGAACTACAGGACAGAGCTTTCKACTCATGACTCATCCAATAAAAGTGAAAGCAGCTCATAAGCAAATTCTGAAAAGTTTCAAAGCACAAGATGAATTTACCTTTAAAAAAAAAGCATTTCAGTAAGATGGGGTGGAAAAAGAAATCAGTTACAGGAAACATAGGGCAGTGGTTACATCCAGGGAATGAAAATACAGAAATCATCCTGCTTTTCACAACAAAGTTTGTCATCATCTTCTCACAGCTATGCAGACACTTATTTAACCCCTCTATATAAAGTGATAATGTTCCAAATTTCTCTGCTCTCTTTAGTGCAGTGACAGATTATGTCTGCTGGTGGGGGCTGCGGGTGTCTTTTTMCAGCCCTTGAACCTCAACTTGATTTTAAAACATCAGCCCAAGTCTAATTCCAGGAATTGAAGACCCTCATGTGAGAGGGAAATGCATAAGGCACAAAAATAGGTTTTAGAAAAAACATGAAATATTTGAATACTGACAGGAGGTGACTAAGAGGGGACTCCAGTAGGGAATAAATATGGAAAAATAGGTCAGGAAGTTTAAGATCCTAGAGCCCCTAAAAAATTAGAAGAATAAAACTGCAAAGTAAAAATTCAGATGGGAAGTGCTTTTTTGTAACACATGTGCCCCTTTTTCCCACTCAGAAGCTGGYGTCACAGAGCCACAGAACCGTTGAAGTTGAAGGGACCTCAGTAAGCTTCAAAAGGGAAATTCTAATGGATAACAGAAACCACCAAAATTAAAATTAATTATAATGACTTCTAAATCAACTCTCACACCTGAAGACAATTGCTGCTTGTATTGCATTYTCCTCTTAAGGATGTCCTTGAAAGTTTGGCTTCTGATTAAACTTTTGAAGACCAACCTTTTCCAGGATAATAGAAAACTGAATGGAAGAACTAGATGGGGCCAGGAAGAGTCAATGAGAAGAACAAATGCATTAAAGCACCCAACAGCCCTGCYACTGACTTCAGCAGTGAGAGAAGCCAAAAACTTATTGTACATTTAGGAGTTAAGATTGGCTGGGACCTTTCTAAAATTACATATACAAAATACCAGCTTCTGCAAATAATTGTCRGGTCATATACCCATAAAAGTCAAGAAAATATGTTTTACTACCTGCTCATCTCGCTTATTCACGGACTAGAGCCAAAATTAGTCAGCACAAGTAGCTGCTTGCGAGCTAGAAGGCTTCAATCATTAAGGAAGGGATGTAATTAAAACAAGGGAAATCCAAAACACAGTCATACCTACCAATCATGTCATCTAAATTGTACTATTTTATTCATTAAAAATAAAGCTTTGAAACAAAGATGCCATATTTTACGCAAGTTCTTGATTACCTTTCTTCTGAGGGAGCATGTAATTTACAAGAAAGAGGACTTAAAGCTTTAAGTGCCTCTGACTTAATTCAGCATTGCTGTATTGATGGTCCCATTTAGATGATTCCATTTTAGGCCCCTCTAACGCATTAAAGGCATGACTTACTCACATCCATTTGGCTAATGATCCCCTACTGCTCTAAAGTAAATGACAGCTATTTACAGTAAATTATTCAATTAGATAGAGGGAAGTGCAGTATTCATTTTATATTGTTTGACATGGCAAAACAGAAGTGTGCAAGAAGGCAGGTGGGGCATTTTAATCTTCCAGAATCAATTGTTTAATCCACAGCAAGAGAATAAATACACTCCACAATACTTGTCAGCATCAGATTTCTMTTGTAAACATTCTGAGACAGACTGAAGTGTTGCAACTCCAGTTAATATAATTCTGTCCACTTCAAAAGTAAGTCATCATACAGTGCAAGGGATGTCAGTGACCAGCATCTTATAGAACTGCTTTATTTCAGGCACAATTTCAGGTAGCACACAAAGTGACCATATGCTATCAGGAGACCAAATTTCCATCTAAATAAAAAATTAGGCATGAGCAATCCCGAATCCCATTTATTTGTAATGGTATTTATACTACTAAGTGACTACCTCACTTTCTAAAACAAGGACCCAATGTCCCAGGACATTTGGATAGCAGGGTATTTTTAATTTATCAAATCCCAGGACAGGACAGCTCAGCTGCTCTCACAAGTTAAGAGGGCATATTCAGGAGGATTGTTGAGGAGGGTAATCAAACCAAGAACAACATAGAGAAGTTGAGGCTAGGGCTAAGACACAGCCCAGAAAAAGGAAGCATGACTGCACTGCAATAACTCAAAACTAGTCTTTGATTTGAGAATCTTTTCACGCATTCTTCTATTCTTCTCCAGGTGTTGAAGGCTGTGTGTGAATGCATGCACATTACAATTCCCACTGTGTGCACACTACTCTGACCACCACACATGGAGGGAAAAAAAAGTCAYGGCTTTGCTGTCCCCTGTCAAACCTTTGCCTTATAAAAGAGAAAATAAAGGAGTAGTTCTCRTTATTATAGACAGGAACATGAAGTCCAAGGTGCAGGACAGGCCACTATAAGTGCTGAGCCTGCCAGTGACCATGCTTTGCCCAGCTCTCAGGCCTCCCAGAATTTCTCAGAGGGAGAGGAGGAGGCAATTTGCCTGAGCCCTCCTGGCTAGCCCTGATTTTGGAGAATTTCTCTCTTCTGCAAGCCCAGAATGCCTCAGAACGAGTGCCGAGCACCCCAAATAGAAGAACATTTTCCTCTGGCTAACCTGCCAACACATTTAATTTTCTACAGGCAGAGGGCCAAGCTCAGCAAGCACAGCTCCTGCTAAGCTTAATGGGAGCTGCACTTGCCTGTGCCAGCCAGTGAAGGTTTGCTGGGGGACTGCAAGCAACACACTACAGAAAATACAACTGCTGCCAGCATCTGCATTCAGAGGATGCATTTGAATGGACTACTCTTTTTTCCCTGATTTTATTCAATTCTCCCAAAGCTGCTGCCACAATGAAATCCTTCCTACTCTTAGCATGTATTCACTCACTTCCATGAGCAAGGAATCCAGACTGGCTGCTTGAAATGATGAATTTAGTCAAAAGACCAGCTTACCACAACCAGGCAGTTATAAATTTAACAGTCATTTGGTGCCTTATAGCCAACAGTGCTGGCTGGATTATTCAAAAGACTTCCTACACACAACTCCTGAATTCCTAGGGAAGGTCTGCATTTCAATGGCTCCAGATCCTATTTTCTGCAATTCAATACTTGTTGCTTATTTTGCTAGCTACCTTCATGGTCTTATGAAYTATTACTTTAATTTCTAGCTCTACCACAGCCAAATATGTTCCGCAAATTTTTGTCCAGTTTTTCAGTGGCTCTAAGCTATGCCAATTTTTACTAAGCAAAGATTATTCCTTTATTATTTGCAGAAACTCGAAAATCTCCTCCATTTTAAATACTTTTTGGATGCTAYAGTAATACAAGTAATAGTAATAAAACCTCTAGACCTTAATAAGCAACACTCTGGTCTTTCAGTCCCAGGTGGGTACCTCGGCTCAACCTACACCTCTTCATACAATRTCTTCTTTGTCCACCCTCCTGCTCTCAGACTAAACATACTTATATCTGCTGACATTCCCTCTGGTGCACAAGGAAGTGACTTGGACTTAAATCCGTTAAACGTGTGATGACCTTCTGAAACATTCCACAGTTAATTTCCACTGACAAATCACCTGCCTGAAAGGCACTGAGTTAATATAGACTGCAAGCCAATCCTTCATCTAGTAGTTAAGAAGAGTGAAAATACTTTGTGTGGCACTTGAAATCACACAGGAAGGCTTAACTATTAAAAACAAGAATTAAAAAATATCACAGATGTCAAAACACAAGTATAATGTGAATTTGGATCTACATTTTTAATAATTTAATTCATTAAAACAGACTTCTCTACACCAAATTGTGAACATTTATATTTTTCTAGTTCCAAAATCCCCCCAGAGAGACAAACAGGAGAGTTCAGAGCAAATGAGACATTCGCAGTACTCTGCCAGTAAAGTTAATACACATAATGAGTACACGAGTAGTATTGAAAACTGAATACCGAGTGTACTAAATTTGTGCTCAGTTGTTCAGATTCTGAGCAATTGCTCAGAATAAGCTGCTTGGAGTAGCAAAACTTAGAAGACACTGAAGTGGAGGAGGCCAGGGGAGTCAGTCTTGCAGCTGAGTTTTCCTTAAGACCTTCATGGAGAAATTTTCGCTTCCCCTGGGCAAGGCTGTAGTGAGAGMACAGCTCCGTGGGCCACTCACACCAGCAGTGACAACACAGCCAAGTTGGCCTAATAATGTGGCCATACTCCTGCCAAGAAAACATAAGAGCAACTATTGGAAGGAATGAATTGGCCTAGGATGAGTCACTTGACATCATCTCCTTTCAGAGGGTACTGGCAGGAATGTTGATGCCYACAGCCTGTGTCCTCATCCCCATTTACTGCCGATCCCTGCTGTCCCGAGCAGGGACCCTCTCAGTACTGTGCACAACTTTCTCCAATACAAGGACATGAACTGTTACAAATGGACCTGATTTACCAGTATTGTTTACAAAGCATTTGAGCATCCTTCACAGCAGTGAAATTATACCGAAATACAGTGTACAATTTCACTCCACCTTAGGCAGGTGTGCTGCATTTGAATTAACATCACAATTCACAGGGGTCAGGCACACACAACAGCTAGAAAACAGCACCATGATTAGTGACATGAACAGCAAAACCCTGCTCACACAATCAATGGCAAGCTTTGCTTAGTTTTGTTTTGAGGCTTTTTTCCCCCCTCTCAAAACCCTTGACATTGTTTTCTAGCTATGGTGATACTCAGATAAATAAAARAACAGGCAACATTTCCACATTTGATATTGAGTATGTCACCCTATAACGGCCCTGAATTTCATAATTCATACATGCTTAGATTTAAAAAACTATATACAGAGTGTTTTTAATATAACCAAGCACAAGGTAAAACAATTCCCTGAGGGTTTCCAGGTCTCCCACAATGTCAGGAGTTGTTTAGTGTATCCCCATAGAAGTGGAAGTCCAGAAACATTTTTTTTTTTTTTTAAGGTGACCTCTGGTTGCTGCAAAAATGTAATTTCACAAGTCCTACAAATATTCTCCAAAGGTGAGGAGCTAGAAAGGGGAGAAGCAAAAGCATTCAAATACCAAAAAAATGTAAGAAAATAGATATAAATGAAAAATCTGCTCTAGGGAAGCACTTGCATTGAAAATTACCATGACTACTTGGAAAATAAGGAAAGAAGATGGACCATGAATGTGCCATTGCATCCCATGCTTAGGACATCCATCTGTGTTGGAGACAGTAAGTCCTTGCCATGGGGCAAAGTTTCAGCAATGATGAGAGCACATTTCAGACACARCAGTGTTATATTTTGCAATTCATGTTGGCTGCATTTTTCTTTTGCAAATAAACATAATTTGTCTCTTTTAACATTGTTCTTACTTTCYCTTCATTTGATGATTTCTCCAGAAGTGCTTAAAATCAAAGGTGTTCTGAACACTAAATCACAAAACCTGGCATATGARGACTCAAATTCCTATAAATAGATGGATATCCTATTTTCTGGAATTCTAATGAGCTTCCGCTTTTTATTTCACCTCTATTAGACAGCAACCTCAAGAGCATTTTTACAACTGCTGAATATTCATTGCTGCTTTTTGCCTTAAAGGAAATGTATTGATTAACCGATTTTGTAGCTTGCATCAAAGTGCAGGTCCCAGCTGAAACACAATAAAGTGGGTGTAAAAGTACCAAAATTTGTACCATATAAGTTAGAAGGATGCCAGAATTTCAACAGCAAATTTCTGTTTGAGAGATGAGTGTAAAACCCTCCACCTCTCTGGCTCTACACTTTAAGTGCTGTGCATCACGACCGTATCCTAATGTTTCTAGAGAAATCCAGCTCCGCCTGATGTTCACAGATCTACATTTTCCCAGGATGAGAACCAACAYTCATGTTAAATAGCTACTGTAACTCAGGGCTGGCAAGGTGTCTCTGCTGGATAGCACRGGCACTTGGAGAAAGCAGAGAGAATGGAACTCTGCATGTACCAACGCTCTGCAATCTCCCAAGTTTTGTCTCCCACTCCGTTGTCAGCAATTGCTCCTCTGGCCACTTCCATCTGTCAAACCCCCTCACCAGCACTGCAATGGGATCACAAGAGCAGGAGCTGCCTTGTGTCTGCCCAGACACCACAGTAGCCGTGTCAGGGAGCTGAGCAGCACTGACCCGTGGCTGAAAGCAGCACTGGGAATCCTGTCCCACACACAGTTGTCAAAGCATGCACTCACCTTTTCAGCTACAAGTCCATGAAAATGTGAAATCAAACCAGACTTGCTCTTTGTTCATAGCTGTGTTCCTACAAGCACCTTAYATAAAAATCAAAGGGACAAAAAGCTCTCACACAACACACACCTAAAATAATCTTACTTCAGCTGTGCCTTGGCAAAAAGCCTAGGCAGTAACAGGATTTTTCCCTTTAGCTAACAAACAGACCCGTTTTCCTTTTTTTCCAGGGTCCACATCTGTATAATCAACTATAGTTCTCGTATCAGCATTTATAGTTTTCATATGGTCACCATTTCTAAGCAAACCACTTCCTCAGCATAGACACAGTTAGTATATTGTCTCATTTTCATTTGGCAGTTCCTGTAGACTGTGGGAGAGGGTAAGGAGAGACTGTAAGGGACAGAAATCAGAATTAGAAAAATGAAAGTGTGTTTCTTAAGATACAGTAGATCAAATAGGCAAAAACCACTATATAGAGTGTTTCAAGCTCACTTTCTGCCTTTCTTTTCTTAGTACAGCTATTGCAGCCACTCACACCTTTCTGGTGGGATTTCACATAGTTGTGCAAGCATTGTGTGTAGCGGGACTAAAGCAGCCAGATCACCATTTCTCTACTACTGAATGCAATCTCTAGCACATCTACACCCTGATGTAGTATGTCCTGGTGGCTAGTTAACAGGAGCAGCCAAGGAAAACAAAGTTTCCAGCACAGGATAGGTATTCTTCTATCTTCATTTCCTTTCTGTTCTAAACAGCTTATAAACAAATCAGGACTAAAGTGTGCTCCAACAGGCAAGGAGTAAATTTGTCATTTCAATGCTGTGTTTGAAACAGGAGTTCCAGAATCCAATACACAAACTCTTCAGGCTCCAAGACAAATACTGGCATTAAATACCATGGCTTTAAAAGAAATTATAACCCCAGCCCTCAGCTTGACCTGGTGTTACTGGCTGCAGACTCCCAGGAGCTGGCTTTTGCCTACCCTAACAGCTCACACATCAGTGTGCTGAAGTGGCACTGATAAAGACACAAGTTCAAGAAACAAGAGCACACGTTTCTGTCTGTCACTGCCRTGCAGCGATTGACACCAACCCTTTYATCTGCCTGCTCCACCACACCGTATCAAAACGACTTTTTGTGACACCTAACAAATACTGCTTTAAAAAGAAACAMTCAGCCACCCATCCTGAAACACCTTACCTGGCCTGCAACAAACAGGAGCCAGAAAAAATAAAATACCAAAAGGTCAGTCTGATATCAGTACAATCAAACACTCCCAACTCCCCTGCACTCGGGCTGAAAAGGCATGTTCAAATCCTATATGCAGGGTATACTTGACAGTGTAGTTTCTTTATATGGAGAAAGTTGACATTTGAAAATTACTCAGATCCTGATTTTTGAGAACAAATTGACCCAGTTTTGATTATTCTTGTGCTTGACTCTCTACAGGCTGGCTTTCTCAACTGCAATGCCTGGGAAAGTATATAACCCTGCCAGCCCTCAAAGACTTCCCCACAGTATTTTCTGACAGTTTGTTTCTGATTACAGCAAAGTTCTTGCATAGATATTTTCCACCTGTTTAATCTGTTGCTGATATTCCATSTGTCTTTCAAAGACAGCTAATGATCAACAGGCCATTTCATTCTATGAACAAGTCTTGAAATATTTTTTATTCTCCACATGCCAGTAGATCTCATGAAGCAGATGTTGAGCAAAAATCCTCAAGAAATCAGATCAGATTCAAAGGATCACATTTTCAAATTAAGAAGCATCATCAAAAAAAAAAACAATCACAGAAATATTTTCTATCTTTGACACTCATTTTCTGGGTGAAATATGGATGCCAGGATAAACACAAGGCTCATGTCTGACATATGAACTAGAAAATCATTTTGCTGTAGCAAAACAATGTTGTAACATAGATTCATTATGAACATATCCTACAGTGAATCAACAGCTTCTGTTTTACTGGAGGACAGCATGGATATCAGCAAGAGAGAGCAATCATGGAGCACTGCCAGGTTATACCAGCTGAAAATGTGGCTCACTCCCCTTGCTATAGAGAATTGGAATCTAAAAATACTGTGCTATAGCCCATTATTTTAATGTAAATTTACAGCTATTGTACTTTCTCTGAAATTTTTACACTCTCTCCTGAAGTAGGCAATGAACTAGAATTCAGCATCTGCAACACAGCAAATTGCAGGGGAAATGCAGCATCTCTGGGTACCTTTGCCCCACACAGAAAACTCAGTAGTAAATGCTATGCTTCCTTTCCTCATACACTGGTTTTATTTTGCAGCATTGGGCCAGTAAGTGAAAATGAAAAGCTGCTTTCCTGTAGAATCAGAGCACAGGCTTAAAGTGTATGATTCAGAAGGGCCTCTTCAGGATATAAAATTTTAATTTTGTAAGTATTAGGAATATATCAATACCATGCTAGTTAAAAAAATAATTTCTGTTGTCACTATTAAATAGGGTATATGAAGTATAATTTTTAAATTAAATTGATTTGAAAAGACGTCACAAAGCAGAAAAGCATTTTGCTGCTCTTACAAAAATTTTGCAACTTTATCCATAACTTTTAGKAACAATTTACTGTGAGCTGAGTACTAAAAGAACTTTGATCACACAAAACATCTGATTAAAATCAACTGACATTTCATTAGTAAATCGACCATATTAAGTACAATTATAATTAAAATAATCTGATTTAAGGAAAACAAAGAACAGATATCCTCATCACTGTGCATGAAGGCAATGTTCATTTCCAGTCAAAGACTGAGATTTTTATTCTGGTGTTCACTTCATCTTATAACAGTTACAAGAACAATTAAGTTCACAAAATTTAAGTAATGATATGAAGCAAAAAGTGAATAAGAAAAAATCCTTCCCTTTTAAACCGTAARCTGTTCCTTCAAATTATGTGACTACAGAAATGCCCATATTAAGGCTTAAAAGTATTTTACTAAACTATAAATCAGGAACAGCACAGAAGGCAGTGCACTAATGCAATATAGACGTAAAGTTCAATTTGTTTTACAAAGCATAGCAGCACATCTTAGTACTTAGACATGACATTTACTTTTCTGTCTTTTAATCCATCCCAATAAACAAGCAGACATTTATTCTACAAGCCACATTTTCAAGCAATCTATAGGATTGTTGAGTGCATTCCTGCCTGCTGCAGGCCTGCAGAGGGGAGAGCCAGAGGGCAGTAAATGCTTTAGCCCTGCGTAGACACTTTGCATCTCATACTGCATTGAGTACAGACACTTCTCCCGAGACAAAGCAAACAAACAAACCAACCAAAAAAAACCCAAACCAACCAACACACAAAAACGATCCCAGAAAACTCCAGATGCATATTGCCTAAGACAATGCTATGTCTTCCAAATGCTGCCCCTTCAGTAACCTGAACAAAGAAGAATTAGCAGAGCTGAGGTCAAAGAATTGCTCCAAGAGACATTTGCCATCATTGAATTGATAGACTCACCAGGAAGGGGATGGATGGTGCTGGGCTCTACTTATTTCACAGTTCTTGTGAACACTGGCCTACCTGCAAATTTGGATACCACCATAGATTCAGATATTAAACCAAAGTCTTCACCGGCAGTTGATATAATGCTAAAAGCAGACTTAATTCCTTTTACTTTCACTGGAACAAGGAATGAAAGCTGAGATCCCATTTCATTACTAAAATGGAATTTTTAGAAGAGAAATGAAAGGGCAAAATCATCCCTTTGGAAAATCTTTGCAACCTCAAACTAGTAGTCAGGTCAGTACTTTGAGGAAACTAGTATCATATTTTGGGGGCCAGCTTATTGGGTATGCTTCTGTAATTACAAGTTTAAATCTACCCAGCTCGAGGAACAGAAGTAATAGTGCTCATTTCCAGAAGATGTGCACTTAAAGAATTTTTTTTTGTAAGTAAAATTCTTTATGAAATCATATCCTCTGTGTTTTCTTCCTTGGCCCAGTTTTCAGTATTGGAAGCTGCTGAAGTCCATCTACCTTGAACAGACTCATTAGCTGGGCAGACAGAGAACCTACAGCCGGAACACACTCCTTCTGCACCGAAAAACTGCTGTATTCTCCCTCCTTTCAAAAGAAACCCTCAATCAATGTGTAAAAATCTGTTTTAGAAGAACAACAGGAAACCTGCAAGCTGCAATAGGGTAAACTGGGCAAGTACAGTCCGGATCCTGCTGTCTGAATCATGAGAGCTCTCTCAGCCTTGGTTCAGCTTTCTTCTCTTCAGCCAAAAGAAACATTTGTTCTATGCTGAAAAGTCATTTAATTCACCTARTTTTGGCAAACCACTAATACCTTCTGAAAAATGCATTGCATTCAGTATTTGCCATCCAGTCCCCCAWTTCGTTCTTCAATAATGTATAAAAACAGCATGAAGAAACTTCAAAAAAGAGAAAGGTGTCATCACTGAAGAGACACAGAGGTGTGTAATGCAATCAGGAAACATAAGCAGAATCAAGCTCAACAGCACTCATGTTGTAGAAGATCTAATCCATCATTTATGATGGTTTGCTCTTAAGCGTGAGTTCTTACAGCTCAGATAAGCTGAGCTCAGCTGAGCTGTTGCTGGATGTGCTTTATCTTTGCCTTCATGCTAAGTGCAAACATAGCTCTCAAAACCACTTTGTTTTTCTTGTCAGGGCAGAAAACAAATAAGTACTTCTCTGTGATGGCTTGTTTGACAAGACTGCAATTTTTTCTACAGACAGCCTCAAAGCCCCGTAAGAGGTGTATTTTTCATTGATATTAATTTTGTGGGGTATATTGATTGATTTATTTTTTTTTTCCAAGCTCTTTAAACATGCTTGCATACCTAATAGCAAGAAAATGTAGACTCTTAATTATTCCAAAACCCAGGAACTCTTTCAAGCACTAAAAGGAAGCAGGAACCACAAACAGGAAAATAGCATAACTACATTATAGAATTTAAGGAAAAGCTGCAAATCCAAAGAAATTCTTGCTATAACTTAAGCTGCTTAATGTGAAAAGATATTTAAAGTTCCAGTCCTGCCAGGATCCCAATCCAGCAAAGTACTTAGAGATGTTCACAGGAAACAAAATGAAAAACCTCACATGTTTAAAACCTGACATCTGCTTAAATGCTTTGCTACATTAGAGCCAGCAACCTCAGCACACTTCTGAGATAAGCTGCTTGTGAATCTTCACTGAAATCAGTTGAGCTGTCCTTTGGCACTTGCCTTTAACCTCTCCAAACACYCAAAGGTTTGTGCATGTGCCACCTATGGCTTTTCTCTGCACAGCTGCAGTTTCACCATTAAAATGCAGGGAGCACCAGCACTTTCTACGCATTTGACACAACTCTTGAAGAAATTAAAGACAAATCTGGTACAGAAACTTTCAGTAACAACCACACTGAAAAGAACACACCCCTCATGCGATTGCTCAGATTCAGAACACTGTTTAAATGCCTCGTAGGGGATGGCTGCATAGCACACCTACCTTAAGGTCTACATGGAAGCAGTTTCCCCTGGTAGTTCATTTGGAAGTGATACACTTTCCATGCCAGATGTGGTTTCCTGGTTAGAGCACCAGCCCCATTCTGTCCCTGGTTCTTTTGCACCCAGTGAGTCACACACTGATTCTGCAAAATGCCTTTCTAGCCAGGAAGATACAGAGCATATGCTTAAGGCCAAATKATTTCATTAAGATTTGAACATGTTCTTTGTCAAATAAAGCAAGTTTTAATAATCATATTCCTCTTCTCRTTTCTTGCTTTATACTATTCCTTTATCTCCCAATAACCCCAAGTAATCTAGCTCCTCATTGCCAGATTTGACAGGTATACAGGACACACTTGGAAACYTGTATTTTCTGGACTAGATGGGACCTCATCAAGTTCAAAAATTTAATAGCTCTGAGAAAAAATTTCAGTCTATTTTATCCTCTACTGTGYGAACATAACTCTCAGTTAAAGACCATTAGGGTAAATTGAATAACTCTAAAATGTGAAAATTTGGCCAACACATTTTCTTAGACAAATTAAATACACACACATTGTGGTTGGCAATCTATTTCCAACGATAAAGTAAGAGACACAGCAATGTGCCGTGCAGACTTTCACAGCTTTCATACTAGAAACACGATGCACAGCCACCAAGTCTTTGGATGGGTGTTGCAATGAAGAAACAGTACCAAAAATATGTAGTTGTAGGCAAATGACAGTCTTGCAAATGACAACATGGATTCATGTAGAAAATATAGCACAAGTGGAGAGGATCTTGTGAATAACTAGTTGAACAAGGAACAATGATATCACAACTCACAAGCTCAGATAAAAACTAGCTTATCAAAAAAAAAAGAAAAACAAGGATGACAAATTKAGGCTGCTTTTGGTTATATGCTGTATACAAGTTTGTTTCATTCTTTACCAATATCCCAAAGAGTCTGTGTACACACTGTCCTTTTTGGTAACAAGGGAAGATGCAAGGGCTGCATATCTGTGGGAAAAAGCAGTGTTCAAACACATGAACGCTGTGTCAGCACACTGTGGGGGTGACACAGCATAGTGGCTCACAAGCATCTACATTAATCAGTCAGCCTCTGGTCTCCTACACAGAAATTACTGGCAGAAATGGGTATTTTACATATCAAAATTGAAAACTCACACTGAATTGAAAGCCAGGTTACTTGGAAAAAAAATATGGAAGTATATAAGCTTGTCTCCCTCCCTGCTCAGCAGACTAAACCAAGAGTAAAAGGCAGAGGAGGGCTTTGCTCACTCCCCACACACTGTGTACTTGTACAGAAAGGCAAAAMCTGATTGTTTCTGTAACACATTGAAGGTTCCTGACCTCCTTGGTACCACACTGCCCTGCTCAGACAAGCAAGTTTACTGTAAAACTGATGCTCCAGACACTTGTGCTAAGTTTATCAAACAAAAAAAACTTTCTGATGGCTCCAAGAGAGCTTTTATGCTTAAAGGGTCTACAGACATATCATGGAATCATTAAGGTTGCAAAGGGATCATCAAGTCCAACCCCTGACCAATCACTACATTGTCAACTAAACCATAGCCCTAAATGCCACACCCAGTGGTTTCTTCAACACCTCCAGGGGTGGTGACTCCACCCATTCCAAATACTTAACCATTTCAGTGAAGAAATCCTCCTGATGTCCAGCCTGGACCTCCCCTAGCACAGTTTGAGGCTGTGTCCTCTCATCCTGTCCCTGGTTACCTGGGAGAATAGACCCATCCCTACCTGGCTACAGCTTCCTTTCAGGGAGTTGTAGAGAGCATTAAAGTGCCCCCCAAGACTCCTTTTCTCCAGGCTAAACACCCCCAGTTCCCTCAGCCATTCCTCACAGGACTTGTGCTCCAGAGCCTTCATCACCTTCCTTGAGCATATCTAGAGAGCTGAATCTTCTTTCACTCATAGTTGAGATTTCTACTGGACTTTTCATCATTTTGTGAATGTTAACTGGCCATCCACTGAATTTTTATAAATATATTAAGAAACCACTGCACATGTAACTACTTTTCACGTAAACATATATATCATTAACTGCATAAATTAATTTACAGAGAAAATCTCTTTTTTCAAGACAGCATTAAATTGGACAGCATTATAAAATATAASTTTTGAATCGTATCCAGTTTTACTTCCATTAACATCCAACAGTTGCGTGGAGTACCAGCACTATTCAGACCACCACCAAGAGAAAACAAAAAGCTCTTACAAGCCCTGTGTGAGTGGCTGCTTTATTTGATTTATTGCAGCAGAAGCCACGTAAAACACGATGTGTGGTCTTTGGGGGAGAAGGCCTCAGGTAGTGATGCTGCAGCAGGAAGGGGTTGCAGCCTCCCAGCAAAGCCACGGAACAGACCAGGACAAGCAGATTGAACACAAGACAGGCTTGTCCTGAACTCCAAAGAGCTTTGAGGAGGAGACAAGGCATCCCRTATTAGATGGGCTGCCAAACAATGGTGTGAGCCAAGCCTCAGGATTGTATTTCCCTGGGGTTTTTTAGTCTCTTCTTCACCAAATCAACACTATATTGTTCAGCAATAAACACAGCTGATTCTGCCCTTTATGCAGAATGAAGCGAGTGTTTACCAGCTGTCTCAAAGTCATGAGAGACTCTATCACAAAAGAATAAAAAGAAAAACTGAAGTATTTGGCCATCCTAGTAMATCCAGCTATCAAAGCATTTGAACATGGTTATGGTTATGTCTATGTTAACATTAAAGAAAAATAAACCAACAGTGCTACATTTGTATAATAAACAATTAACTTACATCCCTGTAAAAAGTCACTCTTATTAAAAAATATAGCAGGACAAATGAGCTCTACAAGAATAGAAAGTTGTCAAACTTAAAAKGCTGTACTATAGCTCTCCCCCACAGCTTTTGGCAAAGGGGTGATTGACATAACTTTTCAACATCCATAGTTAATACAYTGGCAAAAGGCGGAAGAATTTATATGCCTCTTGTGAAAGGTTTTGTTAAAATTGCATCTATTTTTGCAGCAGGTCTTATAAATCCAAATCCATCTGCAAATATCCCTCAGTTTCCACAGCACTGAAGCCATCAGGAACCCAGCTCACCAGAGATCGATGACGAAACCCWTCTTCCCACTTGCTCTGTGTCATATGCAGATTGCATATTGCCCGAAAAAATAAATAGCAAACCCCTGACAAAAAGGCGAGGTAGGGATTTATTCTTGCTTTGCTCGTAGGTACCACATATTTGAGCTCGAACTCTAAAAATTCCAGGAAGCCAAAGAGCAACTCAGAACAAACAAATCAAACACAGCACAGTTTTCCCAGGTCTGTCACAGCCAATCTGCTGTTTTAGCAGTTCCTGTAGGAAGTACAGGAGCTACTTGCAYGTAAGTTTTAATTTCAAATGTTTGAGATCATTGCCCTACTTAGAAAAACTTTTTGATCCTTCTTGACTCCTGGATCATGTTCTCGTGTGCCTAAGACTAAATGAGACCTTGGGTATTCACTAATTTTTTTTTTTGCTACAATTTACCTCGTGTTTACCTTCCTACACATATGTATAAATCACTTCAGGATGGCTTCAAGTCTTCCTAGGAAAGGCATTACAGTATCTGCTGGGAACTAACTTTTCTTATCAGACACTGATGAAAATTTGGCGTCATGAGAACACTCATCACAGAAACCCCCAAAACACACTTCCCTACACTCACCACAGCACAGTATGTGATGTACCACAGCCATTTCCTCCTCCCGAGGATGCACATAATTGTGGTATCTGAGATAATGCTGCAAGCATGGAGAAATGCTAACTTTTGAAATGRAAAAGTGATAGTTTGTACAGTAATTGCAGGCTATCATAAACGCCAGAGTTACTTAACTGCAAGGCAGAACAAAGGCTGGTCCCAGTCTGAGGCAGCTAAACTCCACAGCAATCAAAATAAAAACAAAATCTTCCACACAAATGTACTTTTTTGTTTTTTACTGGWAATAGTGAAGCAGCTCAGACTCAATAAACCAGAGGTTGAGCCAGCCAAACTACAGGTCTTGCCTCCATGAAGACCCTGGTTTGGAGCCTCTGGGCTTTCTGGGAAGGAAAGGAAGAAAAAAAGAAAAAGAGAGGAACAGCCACAAACTTGAAATATTCTTTCCAAAAATACCAGCCATCAGCCAGGTCAAAGGGAGGCAGGCACTGCAGAGTCAGGCATTGCTTTGCAGAGACCTGGAGCTGTGACAGAGCTCATCTGGTATTTCAGATATGATCTCATCTCCACCCATGGGCACTTTGTTTATGGAATCATATCCATAACAAGTAATKAAGTTATTGATTTGGCACATAAAGTCACACTTCATTATTTCTCCAAAATCTAGAGTTATAGTTACTTATATTTAGTACATGAAACAACTAATAAAGCAATTGATCTAAGACAACCTGAAAGCTAAAATAATACTTTTACAACACTGTGGTGGGTCAGTTGCCCCCATCAAGCAGATTTTTCCCTCTTTAGCAATATTATTCCATTTTTTGCATCCCCATCTCATTTTCTTCAAACCAATTACCCCTGTGCTCATTCTTTCMATTTATTTTGGAAGTATCTAGGCTGGGAGAGAGGGGGGAAAAAAAAAAACCAACAAACTATTTTAAATTGAAAAAATCTTTATAAATCTTAAATACATTTTTAACAAAAAAAAAACTTCAGGCAGTGTGAAAAACTCTTAATATATAAAACTTTCATAGCAACTTTTCTCCCCAGACAAGTTCACAGTCCTTGCTATTAAAGAGTTCTAGCTCCTTACTTTTTTCACCCTTCTCCCCTCCTTTCTGACACACTTTATTCACTTTTGAAAGGAATTGGGAATTTCGAGCCCTTTCCATACCTGGTGTGTTAGCTGCTACAGAGGCCCTTCATTAGTAGACTCCATAAATGGTACTTGAAGCCATAATGGTGCAAAGCAATATTSTAAAGGGACAATTTATTCACGTGATAAGAAGTGCCTCATTTATTTTCCATAGAAATAGATCTGATTAATTTAGTTCTTCTATTTTGAAAGCCCATTAAKCTGAAGTCTACCTTTGATAAAATTGTACAGAGATTCATAATACTAAACGATGTTTTTGTTAGGTTTATAATTAGCTTTATTTACTATTATTTTGTGATGTAGTTTGTTGTGCTCAGGTTTTGAGAATGACAGTTAAAATTGTGCTGAAAACAGAAACAAATAATGAGACTTCCTAGGTGGGTCCAAAAAAGAGCAAGATTCAGGAGAAAAACCAAAATTATCTCATACAATGCACCATTAAGCGTCAGAGCTGTCGACTAGGATCATAAAGGCAGAAACCATGAGGAGAAACTCAAGGTATAAGGAACCTGATTAATCTCAAACTATTCTGCTGTCTGTCCTTGAGGCACAATTTCCAGCCTTTCCACAGAAATAACTCCAAAATCTGCTGCCAGGTGGCTTGTGAAATAATCCCTCTCTAGGAAAATGCAAGATTTTATAAGCAGTTCATTTAGACGGCATRTTTATCCATGGAAACCATCAAGAGACTATGAGAAGAAAAAGCATATTCTTGAATCATACAGTATTGTATGGATCACATCCTGCCAGCAGGTCATTTTTCTGTGTATGTGAGGTTTCGGTGAGAGATGGAACCGAACAATAGTCCATGAGCTCTGGCACAGTGGGCACCTGCATTCCCACCAAAAGTTACAATTCAAAAGAGACAAAAATGTTGTTCATCTTATGCAGTTTATGAGTAGGATCATTTTTACAAAGCAATTTATAGGATTCTGAAGACCTACTGTTTCTTTCACCTCTAGAACAAGGCTTTTGCCTTTCTTTTTTGTCTTAAAATAACTTCCTAGTAAGTTACTTTGCAAAGAAAATAAATTCCTCTCTTATCTACAAAATACAGAATCCTTAGCACCCRGAGAGCATCCTTCCACCTTTGCCTTTAGTTTGGATGAGGAGTTGTGCTGCAATCACAGTCTCCAATGTGGCAACCATCATGCTTCTGCCAATCTTCATTGAACTCCGTCTGGATTGTTACCACRTTCAGATAAGCATTAAAATTGAGATGGTGGTTTGATTTCCACTCATCATCATGAGAGGAGAATGGAGGATCCAAAAGCATTAGAAATGTAAATTATCAAATTGAAAAAGTAGCAACACCTCTGTCCACYCTATTTTTCACATTTGTCCTATTTTTGTTTAAAAAAAAAACGCAGCACTGACACATTCATAACTATGACCAAATTGGTTTATCACTTTTATACTTTATTACGAACAAGCARCACTAACAGGTTGGCAAAGGACTTCATAGTAGCCCTGGCAATTTACAGCATATCCTCTCTCTGCTTTCACATCTGSACAAAACAATCACCATGACGCTCAGACTGAGACAATGACTCTATTTTTGTCACATTGCCACCCTTCAAACCAACAAGACACGAGCACTACAATTTGCTGTTACATCATTTTGGACCTGTGTGTAGCACCCAGGCCTATTTCATCATTGACCTTTCTGCCACATGCGCTGGGTCCTGCAGGATATTATGAAAATAATTGTATAAATCACAACTTTTGCTGGAGATTAACAGATCCAACAGGAGATAATCTTTACCGTACACAGCTATTCCAAAGGTCTCAATGGGAAGTTGTACTCTTTTTTGGATMGACAGACAGTGGGGGCTTGGGGATCATTTTAGAGACAGAAAGGGAAGGCAGATCTGTGGGGGTAAGAGGAAAAAAGGGGGGAGAGGAGAGATTTATACACTCAGAAGAAGAATAATAACTCCAAATTATTTACTAAAGAATTTACAGCATCTGCTGTTTGACTGGAACAAGCTCTCACAGGTGTTGTCTGTATTAATCCTAACACACACTTGGGAACACATTTTCCGCTCACACAGTAATTATGAGCCAAGCTTCTTTTTTTATACTCCATTCACCCCTAAAAATAAACCCAGCAAACATGCAAACTTGTGCCTAGTTGAGCAGAAAAAAAAATAAGTAAAAAAGTCACCCCACCTTCCRTAAAAAGAAAATCAACCTCTGAGTGGGAATCAACACAAATATTCATCACTAGTTATGACGGAAAAGTCATCATTACAAGCTCAGTTGCAGTTTGTAAAGGCWAAGGTAGGTTTGCACATATAGTACATAATCACAATTTTTTCTCCAAATCCTGCGTTTCATAGGCAGTTCATTGCCTCTCCATTTGCAGAGGACAAAAATATAGCAATGGAAGCTCAGAGGACACTTTACTAAGAAGCATATTTAAGAYTTATTCCAGCTCAAACACATTACTAATTTCAAAATGACACTGGATTGAAAAAGCAATGATTTACATTTCGTCACCAAATCACCCGATGCTGACTGTCCAGTCAGTTGAGGCTTGGTTTTGTTTCTTTTCTTGCGGTAACTCATTTCCCATGAACTCTACTCCTTTGCACAGATGGTGCCTCTGGAGCAGGGCACTCAGGACCACCATACTCAGTGAGTKCTATGGATTCCTACCAACAGCACTTTTCTGAGGAATACGGTTAGGAAAGGGAAATGCAGTCCTAAAGTTACTAAGCCAGTTAATCCTTAACATATGGAACAGAGAAAGGTGGTTCTCTGGCCAGGAAAGCTTTCTCACAACTGGCTTGTAGAAAGGCTAATGTAAATGAYGAAAGTGAGGTGATGTTCCAGCCAAAAAAATTGAGAATATCTTAAAGGAGATAATTTGAGGATGCTGATGTTTTAAATCTGCTCCTCCAAGGCGTAATATTGATGTCCAAGATGATAAGGCTTTAAACCCACATCTAGATCAAAAGTTGCTAAAAAGGACACCTATATTTTTATAAATTCATGTATGCAGGCTATAAGCAGCAAAATCCCTATATTGGGTAGAGGAGAAAATTCTTCAATAGATAGACCCACTGCATGTAAAATGTGCTATATTGTGCTGTGGCTTCTTGTTCTAGGACAGAGACTGTCACAGAAAGCTCTAAGTAATATAAAGTTCAGAAGAAAGTTTGAGTTCATAAATCACAGTTTGGTGAAACACCAACAAGTGTTCAGTGGCCCAGTTTCAGTATTCTCAGAGCATACTGAATGAACTGTCTGCAGGGCCTTGTACCTACACAAGGGAACATTGTATTTTCCTAACTAGCAGCTGTGCTCACATCCACAGGGAGTGACACGGACCAAGTCTTATAAAAGATAAAAARTCCGAACTATCTTTTGAATTGTGTGTTGCCTATTTTCAAAATATAACAGCAAGGAATTACACCAACTCTACAAATTACTGGTCTTCTCTTACATGATGAGATCTAACCATAAAAGAATTTTCTGGTCTTCTAGGTCTATATCCAAGTAGCACATGCTGAATGACATCTGTTGCTTACACATTTTACAGGCTGATTATCTGTTGTTGCTTCTATATATAAGTTTGTATAGTTATACATTTATAKACACACTTTTATTTAAAATAAATTGAATCCTAGATCTCTTGAAAATGAAGCCATCCATTTTCCTTTTGATATAGAAAGTTTTGGCTCAGTACCCAGCACCGCTTCCCACCTGGGCAGTRGCTTGAACAGACAACGATTCTGTGGGCTCCAGTTCCTTTCACTTGAAAAGCCACAAACTTCAGCTGTTGTTGAGAAAGTCAATTATTCAAAGCTGTGTGGTTTAATGGCTACAGGGTACTTTGCTTAGGGTGTAGTATTGCTATGGCCAGAAGTTTTGGGGAGGGGGGGAGGTCTAAAGATTGGGTAACCCCCTTTTGTAGTTGTTTGAAATGGACCAAGGTGGGGAAAAAAAMCAAACCACTATTAAATATCAGATTCACCACTTTCTGCAAGCCATAGCCTTTGGACACATCCAAGAAAAAATCCAATACAAAATCTGAACCAACAAAGCCAGAACCATATCTTTACAATTTAGGGAGGGGCTCATTGCAAAGCAGGGCCAACCACAGGATTCTAGATTCGAAGTTTTTAGGGCTTTTTCCAACATCTGGAAAGACACTCACAGAGAAGACAGATGTATATTTGTCACATATACACAGTTTCAAAGCTCCCTCAGACTGATGGACGGTATACTGAATACTTAACTAGAAGTCTTGAAAGCATTCTCATAGATGTCTATTTTAGTTACTGCAAACACTTAGGGTATAAATTAGGGTGCTAACAAAGAAGGATTTTGGCCCTAGGCCTCCAGCCTATACAGATCATAAGACAAACCAAATGCCCAGAGGAACAAGAGACAAGTTGCCCTTCCCATTTCTGTAGCCAAGAGGGCAAAAGGATGATGTCCAGGGAAAAGCTTGGGCAGCCTCCCRTAACACACACTAAGCAGCTTGCTGTCCCTTAGCCTCCGTTGGCAGAGGSTCCTGTGGAACAGCAGTGACAGGAGAAGTTTGAAGAGCTCCTGGGGGATTGCCCACAGGGAAGGGAGAGGAGCGTGGCCTCAGGAGCATGGCCAAGCAGCCTTCCTTTACCTGAGAAGAGGGGCTGGCTTCACAGAGCTTAACTGCACAGCCAGGGGATAACGTTTCACCACTGTCATCTGACTCCACACACAGCCTTGTTTCCAGCTAAAAAATCCCACCAGAAAGTCAAATCACCAGAAGCAGCCATACTTACACAACCTCCGGTTTCATGGAGAAAAACCATGGCCTTCCTCTCATGCGCTGGAGCTTCCAGTTTCTTTTCCTCTCTCAGGTTGCTCTCCACAGTGGTGGTTAGTCAGTGACAGGCACTGATTTCACATTTGTCAAAAACCATTTAAAACCTGTGCTCCATGAGCTGCAGAACTCAGACACCAGCTTCTGTGTGAAAGGCACAAAAAAAACCACTCCCCTCAGCTTCCACTCTCAAATACTTTCCAAGCTTGGAACGCAAATATAACACACCTGTGCAAGCTGGTGGAGAGGCACAGGTTGTGCTTGTCAGCACCACACAGCAGCAGAAGGGGAGCAGTAAATAAGCAGCTGTGACAGAGCAAAGCTGTCCTGCTCGCAATCAAGTCAATGTCAAAACTCCCAACAAGGAGCAGTGTTGCGCCCTGCATCAGCAGCCAAGAGCTCAGTGCAATAATCTTACTTTTCCCGTGTCTTCCTGTGCAGCTTTCTAAAGAAAAGAAATTCCCAGCGTGTTCCTTACACGGCGTGTCCCTTATCTTCTGCCGGGAAACACAAGGAAACTCGTTGCACCCAGACCCTGCGCCGCAACACTGATCGCATTTCAGTGCGACTGATAAATAAAGAAAAGCCTTACAAAGCAGTCTTCTTTCAAGACACTTAAATCTGCAGCTTCAAATCCGCTTTGTGCACTTTCAGCCACGTAAAAGTAAMACACTTTCCCCTAGGAAAAAAAAAAGGAGGATGGTAGAAAAAGCCGCTGGATTCTCCGGGCCCATTTAACAAATGAAACACTTGCTTTCTGTTTGGTGTAAAGTGACAGCTGGCTTATTAGAACTGACACTGATCCTCCCGAGAGGATTTCAGGGAGCGAGTCACGAAGGTGAAGGTCAACACGGCAAAGGAATGAAATGAAGAGAGGAAGGAAGCAGCTTCCTCTTAAGGGCAGAAATTCGCTAACAGAAAAGCTGTTTCTAAAGCGGCCCTCGATGGTTGGAAATACAGTACTTGCAATGGGTTCTGTTCTCCAGAAATGTTTCCAAGACACTTTTTGAATGTAAGTTTTATACCCTGTCACCAGCCCTGTGTGCTGCAGTCAGGACCCCAGTGCAGTATCCACCTGCAGCAAGGGCTCTGTGAGCACGGTTTGCAACACATACGATATTCTTATYTATGAGCCATGCATCACTTCTGACATCTGTGAAAAGGATAATTAACGYAGGATGACACATTTTTTGGGATGAATAAGACAAGAGCCACAGCCATACTGCCTCAGTAAGTTTCTACTCCTTCACCAGGCACGCACAGCTGGCTGCAGAGCTGCACGAGTTCTCTGGCTCCCTCAGCAGACCTTCGGCAGGCCAGAGGAATGAAGAGTTTAGCCAAGGGATGATCAGTTTTTGCCAAGGTTTGTTCAGCACTCCTGCTTTTGCCTCTCTGGGTCTAGCCCTGGAAATGACCTCCTTGCGCCACTGGGACCTTGGCAGCCGTGGCCCCACAGCAAAAGCTGGAGAAGGAAGATTGCATCCTCACAAGGGGAGGCACAGAACTGGTGAGAGAGGGTGTATCTGGTGCRTGGTTCTGGAAAGAAATGGGGGTTTAAACCCTGCCCAGAGTCAGAATTCCTGCCTCAGGCGAGATGCACCCTCCTCTAGTGGCAAATCCCCAAGGGGAGATAAAGTCCACCCTGCCCCGATGGTCTGATTTTTATTCCTTTTCATGTTTGCTTTGCTAAAAATGAGGCAATGAAAATAAAGCAACACATTGGACTSTGCCCCAACTCAAAGCCAGCCGTGACTTTTTTTGAGAGTGCTTGAACTAGGCCAGTACCAAATGGCTTTGGTGTGACCCATTCCTTGGGAGCCCCCAGAGCAAGTGGGTTTGTTACAACCTTCACATTTCAAGAGAGTAGAAGAGCAGCTGAAAGTGCAAAGTCCAACCTCAGTCAGCACAGTCCCCTCTGGAAAACTCTTACTCTGAATATTTCAGCTCACTTCCAGCACTGGTTTTAACTCCTTCCTAACCAAGAACCCAAAAAGCATCAGAGCGAGCAGTTTCTGGCTCTCGGTGACCCCCCACCATCTGAGCATTTTGGGTTTCCCTAACAATTCTAGAGGTTAGTGAGTTGTATTTGGACTTCCAGGGAGAGGTCACTAAATTAAATCYGACAGGTGCCAGTACCTCTGTTTTTAATGTCAGGCCTCTCCAGGCAWGATTGTATGATACAAGTTCATAGATTTTATTATTCTTTCTTGTAGATATGACTTATTTAAAACTATGAGGGCCTTTCCTGGCCAGAGACAAATTAATGTGGCTCTACCGACTACATTAAGGTTCTGCCAGGCTACACGGTATGGGGATGTGAGCAGAGAAAAACAGCCTCATTTCTCTAGAAGTAGCTTTTCACTGGTCTCTGTTAGATCTGACCAAAAAATTTCTCAATGACTCTAAATTATTGCAATTTTGATGAGTTGGAACTCTGGTATCAGAAATTGTCATGTGCCAGAGCTCAGGACCACCAACACCAGATTTTTGTTACTTGATCTAACTGAGGATAAAGGTGCAAAAATAAGCATGTTTGAGAAGTAACTTTGGATTCCCCAGGTTTTTCCTGTATGACAGGACAGCTGGGCAGGTTCGAACTCACAAAATGTTCTGAATTTCCTAGGTGACAGACTGACACCRAGCAGGTGTATTATCCCAATATGTCATCATTTTCCCAGCAAAATATGGGTTGGAAATCTAACTTTCTGATTCTCAGTTCTCCGGAGAGTGACTGGATGTCAAAAGTACACCTGGAAATATGCACAGAAGAAAGGCAGGGTCTGAGGAGTTTGTCTTAGCCCTAAATTTTTGCAGAGTCCCAGTGATCTACTCCAGTTTCAATCAATAGTTTCAATTCTGATGCTCTGGATAATATCCTGAGCTTGAGCACATCTCCATGGAAGACCCCAAGGAATAGGTGTAGGTAATCAAATACATTCCCAGGCTCTACACAATTTCTGTGAAATACCACTTGCATACTGTTCACAGCTAATATAGAGCACCCACTCAAATAAACATCTGAGATAGAAATGAACTAATAGCTGGCTCTAATCTCTTCTAAAGGTCACAAGCCTGCTAAAAWGTTTTCAGTGCTTTTTCAAGCATGAGCCTACCCAAAAGCTGTGGATCTCTTTCCTTCTGCTGGGTTCACAGCACTAGGTGCTTTCCCTCCCTGTGGAGCTTCACCTGCAGGAGATCAGGCCTTCCTAGGGTTTTGTCTTTGGAATCTGATGTCTGCGGAATGAGCATCTTCCACCAGACCATCCACCCCCCGCTACCTCCCACCCCATGGACCTCTGCAGACGGAGGGTTGGAGTCCAGGAAACACARGGGCAATAGCAGGGAAAGAACTGAGCTGCTGGACTGGTAACTAAGCACAATCCGTATACAAGTCCAGTTAGAAAAGTTACAGTTAATCCCCACTTGGGAGGAAGGCAGRCAGGCAGAGGCAAAGAAGAAATCTTGTTTAAGAGATAAGAACAACAGTATCTAATCCCAACTGAAGTTTTTCCCTTTGTGTTTAACAGAAGTTACTCCACTGGGTCTTCTGTGCAAATCTTCCAAACTAATCCAGCTTTCATCTCATGACCTATGTTATTCCAAGAGACTCTTCCAGTAATCAGGAAGAGGGCACAAGTACATCCTCTGAAATTTCTTTTAGAGAGCACTGCTACCTCTGACACTGTCAGAGAYCCCCACGAAGGGCTAAGGCACCCCCTACACCCCAAAACATTTCCCTATGGACCAGTGCCATGCATTTTATGGCCCATTAAGACCAGGTAGCTACCTGGGGAGATGACTGAGGAACGAAGAATGGAGTTAATTGGGCCAGGTACACAGGAGGCGAAGGAAAGTTGGCAGGCTCGCACCACTCTAGCTGATTATCCTGGTAGTAAACCTTGCACTCTGAGACCACATTTGCTTTCCAGGCCCAGGGAAAATATGTGCTTCCTCCTGTGTTSATTAGGTCGGTATGAGGACTGGTAAGCAATTCCCGCAGGAAACAAAAAGGAGCTTTCCATGGCTGTGCCATCCCGTATGTGCCTTTCCAGCAACTTGCTTCAAGCCCATTTGAGTTGCTCTTTGATCACCAGAACTTTCTGCTAGAAGTGACACATTAAGTATTTGGCATTCAAGAAAATAAATAAGAAAGGTCAATGGGTAAAAAACATGTCTACACACAGAATGACAGTCGTAAAGAAACCAGGAGAGATGTCAGTGCCCTTTGGAAAAAAAATCACATAGGCCACAGGATGACTGCCAAAAAATACTAATTTCTTTTATTAGACAGTGAATGACTTAACCCCATTTTCCTTAATGCTTTAATATACATTTTACCTCATATGACACTGATGAAAATTTAAAGCCACCTTAAAGAGTACAAGGCTGTATAAAAGAAGCAAAGAAACATTTGGATTTCCTCTTTACCAAAGAGGAGAAAACCAACCTTTGTTTGTTAAGGGTAATAAATTGCTAAAAATGCATAATCTATTTTTCAGTCTTCTAAGCATCCTCCCTAGATACAGCCATGCAGACCTACCAAATCCAGAAAGTATTTCGTTTTTGTCTCTTTCTAYGGATGGAGCACAATTTCAACATCCAACAGGGTGTACATGGATCTTGGTAAGACCTTCAGCAAACAATTAAAAATCAAACTGTCCAAGGACTGGAATCCTGCACATGAAACTGCAAACATTGTTGAAGTAAATATCATATTCTTGTGTCAACCAATTCAGGGGAGATTTATCTTATATATTTACTCATATCCATGGATTTTTGGAATATCAAATGCCAGATATGTGGGGTTTTTACAGGATATTATGAAAACTAAGTTAGATTTTATGTTATTCTATCAGCCTTGACTTTAAACCACATGCTTCATTTAGTTAAACAGGGGAGAGAGAGAAAAAGCAAAGAATAAAAAGTTTTCCATGAAAATGGCCCTATTTTAGGAGGAACCTGGTACATCTCTTTACACTGCCAACACACTTCCACGCCCTATCTGGACATAAACCACTTTAAACAAAAACCATAGATATACCATTACAGCTTTTTTTCGTTCTGTCTGTAGAAACTGCCACATGTGCAACTGAGAAAAAGTATCTAACCCAGTAATAGCTTTCCCTTTCCAAGAGGAAATATTTGCCCGAGCGTACACAAGTTTTAGAAATACAGAAATGAGTTCCTAAAGGCTGAGCTATGTTCGCTTTCCACAGGCATCAGATAAGCCCGTTCGCACAGAATGAAGGTATGGTTCAAAACAAAGTAATAATACAAGAATGTGTGCTAAGATACAGGAACACAAGCCTTGCACAGCAGAAGAAAATCACTCTGAAAAACTGTGTTATCACATACACATTCACCTCCTTTCTTACATTCAAAGCGTATGGAAATTCCAGTCCAAAATGCATTGACAGAAAAAGTTGCTCAACTGCCCAAACTTCACATTTAACACCCTCACTACCCTTACAAAGTGCCAGTATGGRTTTCACCTCACAGACAGCTCAGAAGACTATGGACAAATATTATCACCCGACAGTATATACCATTTGCCCTCATTTTCTTTCTGTATATGCCGACAAATATCCTTTTTCTGCTTTTCCAGCTGAAGCAGCCAATTACCTGCTGCGCGTTGTAAGCTCCCATCCACATTCCCCRGGAAACGGATAACGTGCCGTGCAGCACAGTGAGGAGAGCACACTCAGATGCAAAATAACTCTCAACTTACCCAAGYAAAGTCTCTCCACTGCACTCRCAGGCTGAGCTATGTGTTAACTGTATTTATTCACCACTGAAAGACTGCACTTTACAGTTATAACCCTGGCAAATACTGAGCATTTAAATAATTCTGCTTTTCCTTATCTGCACAAAGGGGTTTTATTCCCCTACCACAGCTGTACACAAAAGAATAGAGTGCCATTTCAAACCAAAACTCTCTGAAGTTACTACTTACCAGCTTGTGATTATATATTCWGTAAGCCCGATGAGCTGAAAAAGATTTTGTTGCAGGAGACAAAAGTTACAAAAAAGCAGGCAGAGTTAACAAAAATGAAGGGAAACTAGCATAAATCCTCTCTTCATTCATCTACTTAAATGTTTCTGAAGTCTAAAAAGGACCTTAAAGAAAGTGCTCTCAGCAAAGACTACATCCTCTTGTCAGTCAAACCCTGCATAGTTTCAGCTAGGCATCCGTCCAAAAAGACATGGAATTATTCTATTTTTGTCTCCCAATGCAAGTGGAAACATTTTTACAGATTTGTGGTGAGGATTTCAATTTTTGTAGTGGTCAGCTAGTAGAGGAATGTAATTAAAGACCCTGATAAATGTAAGATAGTCCAGAAAGGAAGAACTGGATAAATCTGGAGATAAATAGCCATTCCATTACAATATAGTCTGATATAAAAGCACATTAAAACTTTCAATGAGGTTAAAATTCCAGATGTGGTTTACTGGAAGAAAGTTGTAAAAACCTTTTTTTTTAAGCAGGATTGTTGTCAGTAGTGGGACAACACCACATTTTCAACAAATATATGCTGATATGTTTTAATTCAATAATTTTAATAAAAAATTTAATGATATTATGCAGAGCACTAAAAATTTGGTTAACCACCATGTTATGTCTGGTATGTTACTGTTTTTACTCAACACAGGTGTTTCCTTAAAAGTACTTCACATGTTGCCTGTCGCTGTCTTACAAAATAAACCTTCTAAATTTCTGGCTTTGTAGAATAGGAAAATACTTTGGAAGTTATTTTTGGCTTCTATTGCATTTAATTTTTGCTCTTATTCTATCAATAAGAAAGTATAGCCATTTCCTGTGTACGTTCAGTCTGGAAGCTSACTCTGAAACTCAGTGTACATCGTTACTGATCCATGGAGCTCTTCAGATCTGAGACTTTTCTCACAAGGGAAGATTCAGTTCAATTCCCCAAAACTCTGTCATCATCTAGGAGGCTGAACTTTTGTCCCCGCTGCCTTCTCCTCTCTGCTCAAACTTCCTCACCCATTGTTCCTTTCACACTTGCTTGCTATTCTGCTCCCACCAATCGTCTTCTGATGTGATGCACTGCTGCCCTTTTCCATTGTGCACTGATATCACTTCTTAATCCCTTTGTAGCTCTTTTTTGTCTCTCCTTTTGTAGCTCTCAGTCCCTGTCTCCAGGTCCTGCTCACCAAGTGAATGCCCTGTCCTGCCTCAGCCTTAGAGCATATCCAGCCACTGCTGCCTTCTGGGCTACCTTCCACACTGCTCCTAAGGGTAGAAAGCTCCTTCCTGGTTTAGTCCAAGAAGTAAGCTGGTCCTGGATGTCACCATCCCTCAGGGCAAAACCTGCATCCACATGCACCAGAAGTCACGAGAGAGCTGTAAGCTGGAGAGTTGCAAGGAACAAACTATACAGATTTTAACAGAGAAGAAAAGAAACACTTTTTGTTCCCCTGTTCCCTGGTTCTCAAATTATATGTTGCTTTTTCACTTGGATTTTTCAAGCTCCCTTACAGAATGAGTGTCCTTGGGGCAGGAATATTCTCATATGACATTTTGAATTAGTCTCTAGAACAACAGCATCCAGTCTATTTACACTGCCGGACATTATTGCAAAGCAAACAAGAAATAAGCTATTTCTCTAACATCTTGCTACTTATTATCTTCTTCCTCAAATGACAGTGCTTGTGAGATGCAGCAACTAACTGAAGAGATTTGTTTTAGTTTTAGGGATGAAAAGAGATAAAAAACCCTCTGTGTAGATGGATGCACATTGTAGATTGAACAACTTAAGCTGTTAAAGCTTCACTGGGACAACGAAGTTGCTTCCCTTTGAAACATCTCAGGCACATTACTGTGCAGGTTTTTCTAACCAGGACCATGACATGCTATCATTCCATTCTTTAATTCTCACGTTTGCTGAGAATGGGACAAGAAAATGGGAAGGAGAGGAGCACAAGCTGGAGCACAGGGGTGCAGTGGAATGGCAAAACGATCCCTAACTACCAAAGCACAGTTCTGCTTGGATTGCTTTTGGGAAGGCAGGATAAAGATAAAACAGGATCATCTTTATCAAACATCTTTATCAGCCCTTTTCTTGCTAACGTAGGAGTTGAATTTCTCCATTTAATCCTTAGATACAAGGAAGCCCTTCACTGGTGACAGGTAGATAGGCATTTACCTCAGGAAGTGCTACAGGGGAACCATAAATTTTCTTCAGCCTCATTTTTACCTCAGACTTTCTGAATAAGCACAGCTTCATCTATTCCATGTCCTACGAGCCTGCCCATATCTGCTCTGGCACCTACTGATGGACTATTCCAAGTTTTCCTCTTCCAAGGAGCTATTTGAGTCCAACATCTGGTTCAATCCCCTGCCACTGTCCCCCATAGCGAAGCTGTGGCYGTTTTTACAGCTGGCTCCTTCCCGAGCAGCCTTGCTCTCCATTCCCCTGTGACTGTGCTGGGCAGAGCAATCCAGTCCTTGCACCCACAGCAGCTCCACCTGCATCTCCCAGGAATAGGAGGACAGTGCCTTCCAACCTGGGCCAGCACAGAGGGTTGGGTTTTTCTTGTGCTCGCCCAAACACGATGCCAGTAACCTAAAGGATGAACAGTGCTTTTAAGATGGCAAAATACTACAATTTAGGGAGTTTATAGTTTACAAAAAAAACCTGTGTATTATGTATTATGCCAGCATTTCCATGCCTTCCCTCTAGAGTGGACAATCCAGACAKCTGGCACTGATGCTGATCATTGTTAAACTCCACCACCAGCACCCAATGTTGAATACAATTCCCAATCACTCTGATATCCAAAATATAGGAAAATCATCAAGGCTTTGCATTATTAATGTCTAATTAACATCACATTTCTTGCTGGCTGGCTATCAGCCACTATTACACCAGCTTGACATTGACTTTTAAAATGGAGAAGTTTTATGGCACTGATTGCTTAACTGTCTTGTTCTAAAATTGCCTGGTCTCCAAAATCCATCCATTTTAAAGAGTTCCCGAGAGGCAAAAAGCACTGGATTAAGATTACTGTTCCATTATTGGTCAGAGTGTTAATTTCCTTCCTGTGATACCAGGCTGCTTATCATTTTTGACAACACACTTAATTGCTGTTGCAACCCCCACAGCTTTTTCATAGGTGCTGTCAAGATTATTTTAATTAAAATAATATCTATACAGAGGTTAATGAAAATTGGGGGGAAAAAATCCAGCAGGAATTTGTCATTTGCCACTCTTCATTAGCGGGTTCATAACAAACCAAATTCCCACAGTCCCCAGGACYCATGGAGACCAAGTGGGACAAGGAAAACTCTCCTGCACAGGTTCCAGAGAGGTACAGCTCCAGCTCACTCACTTTGCCAGGCAGATCCAGCACCCTTTCCACAGAGTAACCATCAAAGTCCTCATTATTCTCCTCAGAAATACCAATGACCATGGGCCATATAAAATCTCCTCTGTTATGTCAAATGCTACTTTGATAACAACATGGACATAACCTGGGGTCACCTATATTTTTTCAAAGATAAGACAATTTGGTATCTAGAAATGCATTTCTTAAACATTTTAAAGCTGAATAAACAATACCACATGTGGGAATCCAATGCTTCCAACAATAAATGCTCTGAGCGCATAATACATTTACTCACTACAATTTTCTTTTTTTAAAACAGACATGTCTCCACTTTAAATAAACCCTGCATATAATTAGACAAATCAATATCTATCGAACAACATTTTCCTTTTTTTCAGTTAGCAACCCTCATTTAGTGCTAAACCATATCTCTGCAAACTGCTAATCTAACAAATTACAGGTTTTCAGTCAAACCAACACACTTTGTTTCTGTGCATGGSTACAGTCCACAGACATTGGAGACTGTTTCAATAAAGTTTCTCGAAGTAACGCTCATGAGTGTAGAGCTCACTCACTCCTCCATTTTAAATACAATTTACGCACTGCTTGTGTATTTTTGTGTGTAGGTGACAGCAGACACATCAGTCACCTTCTGCAATTCAGAGCAATGCCTTTGGAGCTAGCTGGCTATAACTTCAGGCTCCTCTTCTAGCTCAGCTACTTGTTTGTTCTGCGGTCTCACTCTGTGTCCCATGATCAAATCACTCCTACCRGTTGCTTTTCATTTGGAAAAACGATCACCTCCCCAGCTGACCACCAAAGAGAGACTGCAAAGTCCATGTCTCTGTCCAGGCAGCAGAACTAGCAAAGGTTGTTTTCCCACAGATTTCCGTGCTGTTTGTTAAACTTTCTGTTCTCAGTTCCTTGCCATGTGCCATATCACATCCATTATGGCTCCCCTGCTTCCTTCTAATAGGCCCCTCAAGCTCATTTCCAGATGACAGGCAGTTCCCAAAAAAAAAGAGAGAGCAGCTAATTCCTCACTTCTCCCTCAGCAGGAATTTGATAGAACTTGTAAAAACATAGTACCTATGAGATGCTGGAATTTTACAGACTTTCTTAGTTACACAGCTGTCAGATGTGACCTACTCCTACCTGTGAACTGTCCCAGCGTGAGGAGACTGAGGATGTCGGACAAAAACTCCTGCTCCACTCTGGAAAGCAGAGCTCCAAATGYTGCAGCATAACACAGCACAGCTGGTGGAAGCTTCTTATGGACTTACTATTGTGCTACGAACTGCTCATGCAAAAAACATACAGTTGTTAAATAAACTATGTATTAGTACCAAAAAAAGCCCCGGGAAACAAACTGGAAGGAATCCCTTATGAGGTCAACATTGCTGCTCTTCATCGAAGGGAGATGGAAAACCAAGAGTCTACTGCAAATAAGGAAAACTCTGTAGGCACAGTCAGTGTCAGAGAGATTTTCTCGGCCAAATAACTGCCTCAAATTGCATCTGAACACATCATATTCCCCCCCATCCCGCCTGCAAGCACGTGTTGCTCTGCTAAAAGGAACTTATTTTTGTGTAAAATTGCCAGACATAAATCAGCCTTGAATAGGAATAATTAGAGTAAGTTGGAAGATTAAAACCATGGGAACAAACTGAAATATACAACAACTTCTCTGTAGCTGTGATTTTCTGCGGGGGAGGCAGAGGATTCTTGTTCTCACTCACACTCCATGGGGGCATTTTCTGGTAAAGGGACAGCATTGTCACTTGCTCTCAGACTCAGATTTCCTCATGCCCTTTTTGTGACTGTGATGATGCCTCCAAGCCTTTTCTATTAGCCTTTCCCATTATAAACCTTCTTTAGCTCATAACAGTTCGTRTGCTTTCTGCTGCAAAGATAAAGGAGCTCTTCACTCCTCACACACTGCAGTGATTCTGATTACTGGGAGGATATTTGAAATATAATATTGTGAGGAGAGGTGTAATTATGTCTGTATTTGAATGGAACTATTCTAAGAGGCTTCGCAAAGGCAGACTGTCATGGCTGCTATAGGCCCTCGGGGTCAAGCAATTCATTAGGAAATGATGAGGACTTGAAAATGGTCTGGTTGTTTTCTGGATGCTTCGCAAGTTCCACCACCTTCTCAGGAATCTGGTATTAATTATTCTCGTTGTAAGTGCTCAAACTGGTCAGTAAGCACTGTCATTGATACCGCTGCTCCTTAACACTCCTGATGGCACCAATAACATTCGATTCTTTTCTTTTCGTTCCTGCTGGATGTGGTTGCATCCTGCATCACTTGTTCTGTGTATTCTAATTCTTTTATCATCATTATTATTGCTGTTATTTTCCCTTCCGTTTCTCTCCTACTAAACTGTCTTTATCTCAAACCACAAATGCTACTCTTTTGTCCCAGTTGTCTCCCCCATCCCACTGGTGGTGAGAGGAGCGAGCACAAGAGGCTGTGTGGTGTTTATCTGCCACAAAAATCCAATGCAGATTAAACAGCATCCCTGATTCTGTTAAGACTAGGACACATTTCTTCCTCTGTACAGTTTTTAACCAAAACTGGCCTCTCAAAAGCTTGAAAGAGGGAGAAGCAGCATAATCTCCCCTCTCTGAATTTAATGCTTGAATTTCAGCCCTTTTTGGTTTATTTCTTCTGATTTTACTTTTTATATAGTATTCTAAATATTTATATTTATATTTATATATATAGTGTGTTCTCAGTCTCTGCTTAGTCTTTGCTCTTCGCTGCTCCTGGCAGTAACTGGGCAATGCCTGCAGCAAGGCACACACTGAAGTGTCCACACAATCCCCACCGAAGTTTGTTCTTAATCATCTCACTAGAAAACATGAACTTCCTTTCTCCTTTTCTGCCTTCCTCATGGATTTATTCCAGCAATTCAATAATGTAAAATGTGTTGTGCAAGCCACGGGGAAGTCAGAGGAAGCCCAGCTTTTCATTTCTCAGACAGCCTGACCTAGACCAATAGCTCTGTGAAGAAGGCCAGGTTACCACATGCTCTTCCCACACATACAAGCACTGTGGATCAAAACAAGTTTAATCAGGGTTTTGTCAAGATAGCACAAAATCAGCTTTTCTGAAAAATCTTCACATTTTGTCTTGTTTATGACTGCAGCATTCAGACAGGTTTCATCATCCTAGCGAGACCTGCTTGGTGCAGAGCTAGTTTAGAAATCTGGCCTGAGGAGTGATCAACCAGTTTTTCACATCTTTTTTTAGAAATACTACAAGTCAACATATGTTTCAAGGGAGGAACAGATCCAAATTTGGGCTAAAAACATCAAGGCCCCTTGGGASTGCAGGCTGCAGGCAGCATCAGTCAAGCACGGGCTGAGAGGAGGGACAGTGATCCCAAGGACCGTTCCCGTGGGATTTCCACCAGCTCAAATTACAGTCTCTCAGGAGCACATAACAGGGCTCCCAAAACAGGCCAAAGAAACACTACAGAAATCATACAAGTTCAGCTTCAAAGCAGCATTGAGCAGTAACCACATCCAATCACGCAAGAATGCCGAAGCCACTGGAGTCCTTCCACGAAAAATGGGTACTCTCCACATTCTAATGCTGTCCTCCAGCACAAGACAAAATCAAGGCTTTGCCTTCCAAAAAAAACAAGCTGAATGGCTGGGCRGCTCATGTGCAGAAACATCTGGACTGGATAGGGAATAACATACAGAAAACAGCCAGAGAGAGTGTCAAAAGTTCAGAGGAGCAGTAACTGAACATCATCTTATTTCAGCCCTATAGACAAAGGCATCACAAAAAATCCAGTCAAAAATTGCAAGCCYGTTGTGCAGGAGCAGTCAAGAGTATGGAACTTCTTAGAAGGAATGATTTTGCATTTTTCTCCCTTCTCCCCATGAATTATGACCTCTCACAAGTCAAGTTCAGAGAATAAAGAACCAAACCCAGTACTGTAGATAGCCCCAGTCCTGTTACCAGGCAGGAAAGTAGGGAGGCCTCTGACAGTGGCAACACATAAATATGTACAATTTCAGGGAAGCAACATAGAACTTTTCCATGCCTCTGCCTAGCAACACCTTCTCACCCAATGGATTTGTCAAAGGTGGGATGCACCTCTGCTATAGCAAATGCAAAGACAGCAGTCTTATACTGCACAAAGTTGATAATATTGTACTAAATTTAAACCTGCACTGCTAGGACAAGCCATGTCTCAATCTCCCACAAATTACTACCAGGAAAAAAAAATGCCTTTAAGCAGAGTCATATTGTCCAATAGATATATGCTTTGATATCCAGTAACAAACCAAAGTATCAGAATAACTTGCTAAATTTTACTCCAAGATTACAAGGTATCCTAATAAGCTTTACTTCCCCATCAATGAACAAGAAAAACATTTTAATAAGTTGTAAATTATATTTTTTTTAACATTAGAGGATTAAAAAAAAATTATTCTGTGACATTTGGTGATGAAGCAACCTCTGTACCTTGTTCTCAGTAAATTTCAACTGGTATGACAGCTCTTAGCAGTAACTACCATCAGAAGCAAGCCAGACATCTAAAATGAGATAACAGCTGAGTTAAATTAATCTGCATATTACTATATACTAGGATTTTATATTAATATAGTGTTAAAAAGACATCATGTTAGATGCAAAGTCCAACAGGGGAAAGTTGGAGTGTAGCAGCTTTTCCTTGACTCGCTATTGCCCAGTTCAAAATGTTGCCCTGACTTATGTATTTATACTCTTGGTTTTTTTTCCTGCAGTGTTCTGCCTCACTGAGCAGATAGTACAGATGGCACCCAATGAACAGCATTTTATAACTCCTCAGCCCTCGTGACGCTGCGTATTTCTCAAACCCTGTGGTATTACCCACTATTTGGCTCTTGGATTTTCTCATAGCACCTGTCATCACCACCACGTTCAAGCCCAGCACAAATCTGAAGTGACAGCATGATTCTCCTTGCCAGTGCTTCTCTGCTGCGAGTGGGTACCAGCATTCAGACTATCACGGGGTAATTTTGAACATTTTATTGCTTCCACCAAAGTTTATAATGGGGTTTTGGAAAACTAACTTTCTTTGAGGAAGGTTGGAGGTTTGGATTCAAAATCCGTTTTACAGAGGGGTTTCTTCCTTCTTCCCACCCCAAATGTAATATTTCCTCCAGAGCTGTAGAGCCAAACACTGTTTCACTCCCCATYGCTATAGGCAGGCTTCAGCAGAAACTCCCTCTCAGCACCCTCCAAAACTAAACCTCCACATATTTTTCATTTGAAAGACCGGTTCAGTTTTATAGACACAGTTGGCCTCACCATCACAATTTTTTCCACTCCAGCTTCTCTGCCCTGTTGGACACCCTCCTTTAAATTTCCCACTCACATTAACACATCCCTGGTTGTTCTTRAACCGTGACAGCAGTGGGAGTAACATACCTCAAGACACCTCCTTTTGGGAGGAGGCTGTGCTGTTCCTCAGCTTCCAAAGGCCAGCTGGGAAAAAGCTTCATGGGCTAAAATGGTGTTATTAGTACATACTGGGTTTTTTGGAACCAATTGGTGGAACCTGAGTGATGTACTCTGTCCTTGCAGTTACCTGTGACATTTACTATGAGGCATCATCAGGGCCTTCAGGGCTGTTCACTATGAAAACTCTCTCTGCATCATTCAGGACCCAATGAATAATTCAGCAGAGTTTCATTACTCCACCAGTCCTGTTTTGTTTACTGGAATATCATCCCGTGGTTCAGCACCTACCTGGCTTTAGGCATAAGGCCTGTGGAAAATATAGCAATTCACAAAGGCTGGAGGGAATCTTTTCTGTGATGCTGGAGTCCTACAAACTCACAGTACTTCTGATTTTCTGTTTAACAGAGAAAGTCAACTGACCTGAGAAACTCAGCATAAATTAATCAATATATACATCTTGCATCCTTTACAGACTGGCAAAGTTCTGTTCTCTCACTGGCTTAATTTGAACCGAAAACAAAATACACTGGAATTTGGGGAAGTCTTCCAAAGATCAGGCCAGGATGCTCTGTTCCTCTTACAAGCCCTGTAATCTTTATTTCAAAATGTAAACAAAATAAGGATTGGTCCATACCATGAAAAGTCTGCCAGTATCTCTCTCATGCAGGTGTCACACTGGCAGACACATGGCTTGTAACATAAAACACAGCAGAATTACACAGAAATACTGCATAGGGGTGAGGAAAAGTTATCAAATACTTCAATCAGACTAGCTAGATGAGTGAAAATCTGAAGTTTGTGGTTATTATGTTTGATAGCAACACTCCTAMGCCCATGGACTTACCTTTGACCTTTTCCACTAAAAGAGTTTTCAGTAGTTCTCTATTAATGGTAGGAGCTCCTACAGAAAATTGTCTTATTACTGAACTAATCTAGATTAAAAATGGAAAGCATACATTAACATCTTCATTTAGATCAATAGCAATACAAATAATTGATTTTCCTTTAGACCATCTGCAAAACTGATAAAAATCCAGAAAGACATTTYTGGTTTTCAGTCACTTCTCTTGAGAAAGAGAACAAAATCGGTTTGAATTTAAGTAGCAAGTGCCATTTTATGTGAAAAGAAGCAAAAGTTACTCTGACTCACTCACACGTCTTGGTAACTGAGTTAYAGCTGAGGCTTTCTGTGGCTCCTGTGCCCTCTAGCTTCTAGAAGATGTATTTACCAATCACTCCCTTAACTTGAGCAGGTTTATAGAGTTTTCATTTCTGTGCAGTCACTAAAAACTTGCTGAAACAGAAAAAGAAATGCCTTTCCTTCTCCTCTTACCAGATATAACTTTAACCTGAGACTGAATTGAAGACATGAAAATGTTAGTCCARATTCTTGTCGAAGGCACTTCATACTTCTGTGGTGATACAAATGGGCTGTATTGATATACATTATATTTCTATCAATTTGGAGTCCTCTGTGAGTGCTCTAAAGGAGATTCAGCTCACCAGAGAAATGCCAACCAAATTAATACCAATGCTGAGAAAAAAAGTGAGTTCTGAGAAATAAATACTAAATACATAAGATTCTAAATAAGGTATACAGCAAAAAGTACCTGATGCACAAATTGCAGGCTGAAGGCTTTACTTTTGTGAAACCCAGCAGGTTTCAGGTTGAATTTCTGATGAGAGAGCAAAACCTGACTGGGGAGGGGAATAGGCCCATAAGAAAAAATTATCCTGGTGTCCATAGGTAGAGAATCTACAAGCTGATGAAGAAAGCAGTTTTCTTGCACAGTTTAGGAGGCTGCTGAAGCATAATCTGCTTAAAGCTGGCTGGATGTGAGAGGCAACCAAAGTTAACTTTATCTTTTAGACTTTGCTAAGGCTTTCAGCTACCRGTGCTGCAGCTGGAGGTGCCGTTGTCACACGGTGGTATTCCATCACCTTTCAGAAAGTCACTGGAATAACAGAATAGGGACGCTAATCCTATCAAAAATTTCAGTCACAAGGATGCTTCAGTAAGTTAAATACTAAATGCATGTGGTTTTAAAATACACAGTTATAAACCCAGTGCTTTGACACATGAGGAGCAAGGTAACACATAGCTCTGCCACTGTCCAGTAGGAAAAGGCRCAATAATGACATTTTGTTTCTTCTGAGAACCTAAATTAGGAAAGAGAASCAAAAGGCAGCTTCACGTAATGCRAACAAAACTTTTGTACACTCCAGTGTGTAACCCTACCAAAAATAAACTAGAAATAGCCAAAGCATAAAGTTTATGAAAAAAATCTTTAACTTCACTTTCAGTGTACATAAAGTGTTTCAAATGGCTTGGTCTYTCATCTGCATATCTGCAAGCCTTTTGACCAAAAACTATGGCAGTTTTCATTTAAACTCTGTATTTCCGGCATTTGAAGGTCAGAACTATTTCCTTTTTCTATTTAATTCTCTGCTTCTATTGCATTAAGAACACAAATCAATATTCATTTTCATAACTAATTTAACTCTTAGATAGTATCTTTAACTACAGAATGATAAAGGACTGCATTAACTTAGAGTAAAAACCTGCCTTGAAAAACRTACACACTCAAGAATGACCCTGGCAACATTGTCTCCTTCAGCCTGCCTCAATGTCTTTAGGATTGACATGCTAAAAAGTTCCCCTAAGCTACTAAGCCTGTTCCATAGATAAAATCTGACTGTCCACATGGAAGTCACTGCACTGGAAGGATTGTCATCCTTCCCCTGATGCACTTTCTTGGGATTCATTTCCAGTAACAGGCTATTCCTACCCACTACAAATAATAACTACGATCTTGTTCCATATAAAATCATGGTCATTTCATGACCTAAAAATGGAATTATAAACTATTTATTCAAGTATTTTAGGGACGTATGCTAATTAGAGTAATTGACTCCCTTCACAACAAGAAACAGTGAAGACCTATAACAGCCTTTCAAGCGTGTCACCAGAATAATGTGCAAATTAATGTGTCTGACACCATAAATTTGGACTTTCAAAATGTTTGCAAAGCTACAAAGAAGCTATAAAGACTCCAAATAGCCTTATGATAGTGTTCCTTTAGTGTGGTGGGTTGGCCCTGGCTAGACTCCAGGTGCCCACCAAAGCCACTCTTTCACTCTCCATCCTCAACTGGATATGGGAGGGAAAATATAATGAAAGGYTCATGGGACAAGATAAGAACAGGGAGGGATCACTCAGCACTCACCATCATGGGCAAAACACATTCAACTCACAGAAATCAGTTTAATTTGTTACAATCAAATCACAGTAAAATAATAAGTAAAAACCAAATCTTAAAAACACCTTCACCCCACCCCTCTCTTCTTCCCAGGCTTAACTTTACTCCCAGTTTCTCAGCCTTCTCCCTCACCAGTGGTGCAGGGTGATGGGGGATGAGGGCTGTGCTCAGTTCATCACACTCTGCTTCTGCAGCTCCTTTCTCCTCGTGGGGAGGACCCCTCACGCTCGTCCCCTGCTKCAGGGAACACAGGAGACACTCCTCTCCAAACTTTTCCAATGTGAGTCCTTCCCATGGCTGCACTTCCTCATGAACTGCTCCAGCACTGGTCCCTTTCCGCAGASTGCAGTCCTTCAGGAACGGGSTGCTCCAGCATGGGTCCCTCACGGGGTCACAAATCCTGCCAACAAACATGCTCCAGTGTGGGCTCCCCTTTCCACAGCTCCACAGGTCCTGCCAGGAGCCTGCTGTCTCCATCAGCCCTGGCAGAGGAGGAGGAGGCTTTCTCCAGCATTGCCAGCGCTCTGGGTCACAGCTGCTGTGGGAGGACAGGAGCTTGAGAGAGGCAGTGAAGCAGCGCAGAGCTTCATTCTTTCTCTGGCTCTGACAGTGTCGTCATGTCAGGACATGGGCAGGCCATGCAGTAGGAAGAAGCCTTTATATGCCTCCTTCCAGGGGGCCAAAAGGATCACCTTGGCCACAGGGCACGGCTGGGGCTCCAGCTTGGAGGAGCAGAAGTGATCAATCCCTCTTCCYGCCCTGTGAAGGGGCTGGGGCACTGCCTGTCTTTGGGGCACCTGCCAGCTCTAGGACAACCTGCCCTAAACCAAACCCCAGCCCACAGACGCAGGGACATCCAGCCTTTCCGACCCAGCCGACAGAGAGGACTTCCAGGTGAAAGAACACCAGAAACACTTGGCTGGTGCTGGAGGAGACAAAACACYGTGGTAAGAAAAACAAGGTAACACGCTGAAAACACTCATCTGGCTGTCCTGTCCGCCTCCTGTGCCCTAATGGGATAGGAAAGCCTCTCAGGGAAACACCTGGGGTGTCTGGCAGGCAGCTCCCAGACAACGCTGCCTCTGCATCCACAGTTTGTAATCACACAAATCGTTCAGTGTTTAAAGCTCTGGTGGCTCCACATTCAGACTGAAAGGCGATTATTTGCTCTCGTGGAGGTGACACTAATAATTTAGCTGGGATCACAGCTCAGCCCCAGCCAAAAGAGTAATTGGTGAAAATAAGAACTGTGGTGAAGCCAAGAATAGAAAGAAAAGATAAATGTTGCAATGATTCTGATTACTCCATTGAATCAGAAATCTCATAGAGATCGGAAAGCTCATAGAGAAAGTGCTGCAATGTTAGGTGTAATTTAGAAATAGGAATTATTTACTCTCTGGAAAAAAAAAAAGAGAGGTACTATACTCCTTGAACATTTTCTGCAGAAAAGAACAATTTAGAAGGCATAAGGAGCATCCAAAGTAGAGAAATGGGGGARGATGTGGCACCTTTTAGAACAACAAAGAGGCAGTAAATGTGTGCATTGTGGGGACCCCTTTGAGCTGCCTTCAGCAGGGCAGCATTCAGCTCACTGTCAGAAGCAGTGATTGTGACCAGTTTGGAACCAAGCTGCCAGTGCTCAGCCTGGGTGAAGCCARGCTTGAAACACCCAGTTTATCTCCAACAAGCATTCACCTGTTCTGAGACCGTTCAGTCTAGAGAAATGCACAGATCCGAACTCTCCAGCATGTTTTAAACTCTTCACCTTTTAGAGATGTTCAATCTGCTAATTAGACATGACAATGCTGGATTAGATAACCAATACCAAAATTTACTACTGCCTGATATAAGTTGCTTTTGGCAGTGTTCAGTGTCAGAAGCAATAACATTAGCTCTGCTCCTTTCTCACACTGCAGATAATGGAAGCTTTCAGGAAGATGAATTAAATTCCACTAACAGAAGGAGAAAAAAAAATTGCCACAGTGGAAGTCCACTTGGGTTATTTCAAAATGATGCTCTATCAGTGCATGCAGCAATGTCCTGGTGAACGATTCTGAACCAAAAACTCAGTCAGATCTCAGAGCAGGAGGCCACCCTCTCCATGGGAAAAAGCACACAGCCAACAGCTCATGCATCTCTGTTTTGGCAGCTGCAAAGGTCCAACCTCACTGTGTTGGTATCAGCTCCTGTTATCCACCGCCAGGTACCACACCAGCTGGCCCCGGGCTGACTGATACCCTGTGTGGTGCCACAGCCCTGCACGGTGGCTCTGGGAGCTCATGACAAGAGTAGGCAAGAAGAGGAATTCTCCTCCTGTCACCAGCCCAAGTGGCTGGCCCTGGTCATGTCCAGCTGGAAGCTGCACCCACTGTCAAGGSAAAAGCATCTGAGGGATGCCTGGGTACCCTGCCCTCACTGCGCTTAGTCACTGGCCACAAGATGGGGCTTTTTTACCTCCCATCAGCTCAGAGCACAGGACTGGGCAAAATTCATAACCTTTTGTGGGCCCTCATGGTGCATATGTCCGTATATTTCCATATAGTGGAAAATCAAACCACTAGAAAAGAATCTGCAAATTCAACCCCCAAAACTCTATAGTTACATGAGGACAGTCTACAATAAATTATCCTCTGATAATATTCTTTTCTTTCTCAGAAATGTCTTCCACTTTTGCCTTTACTTGCAAAGTACTCTACCAGGACTTCATTTGCAAGCAGATTCAAAAAAAAACCTTAGTGGTTAAAGAAAACACGTACAGACAAACATCTAAAGACATTAAAACCAAACTATAGTCAGGCTGATGCTGCCTCATAAATAAGAACACAGACACTTGTGCATGACTGATCTGTAGTGTCTTCACTGACTGAATAACTTGGGTTTGGTGCCACTCACACACGCTGCACCAACACTGTRTTTTCCACCACCTTTAAGTATGCTTGGAATGGCAATGTAACTAAAACAGAAAGATAAGTACATTAGAAACCACACTTTTCCTTTTTAAATGCCAGTTCCAAAATAGATTTTCTCCTGGCGTAGATGTTTGGGGTTTACTCAAGAGCTGACAAGTTTGGGTAATATTACCCAGAAGAGTACTTTTTAAAAATGGAAGCAATTTCTTCCACTTGTTCGCAGTCAGTCAAAGCAATTGACAACCTTCTAGCAGCTCTGCAATTCCTTCTACCGCTTTCAGTGCCTTAAAATTTTAAAGAAAAAAGATGAAATATTACCGTTTACAACTTTCCTTTTCTCTTGTTTCAATAACAATCTGCTTCTTCTAAAGCTCTGAGCGACTCAGTTTTGTGGTGAAGGGTTTCTATCCCTTCACATCATGGAAAAGTTTTTTTGTATTCATCCTTGCTTCCATAGTGCTCAGCCCCCTCTCCTTTACAGGGATATGTACTGCTAAGTGTACTGCATTGATGTGCAGACAGAGACCCTAAGGACAAATGAGACAGAAGATACAACAGGAATAGATTTTGAGATGGGAAAGTAGCTAGATCTTCCTAGGGGAAAAAAAAAGCAACAATCAAAACAAAAACCACCTATCAAAAGTTTCATTCAGCATTCTTACCACCAGGACAATGTAAAAACCAGCACCAAGGTTACCAAGAATGTTTTACATGTTAGGTTTGTGCTTTGGTGTACAATGTTAATCTGAGGAAATCCCTTTGGCTGACAGAAGAACACATAACTTGTTTAAGTGGAAAGAAGGACTAATAGTTTTTATGGACACTACAGCTGTAATTCAATTACATGGAGCCTCAGGTGTCTCTTAGCAGAGAATGGCTGTAAATGGCAAAAATAAACTGCCTGACCATTTAGCCTTTAAAGCCAGAATGGGCCTATGAACATTGCCCGGCTTCTTATTGCCTAGGAATCACTAAATTACATGTATTCACCCCAATAACTGTGCTTAGCATTTTGTCTTGGAGAGGATTAAACTGCTGAGTGCCATATTAGGGAACAAAAGAGACTAGCTGACACCTGTGCCCAGAGGATCTGCAGTGACAGGGAAAGGTGTTGTTGAGGCAGCCAGGCAATCCCAGCATATAACCCCCAATTCATGGAAAGAAAAATAGGGAAAAATACCTGAAACATGGCAACAAATTCTTACAGCTCCAAAACTGGCAGTTTGGTCTAACCCAAAGAGAGCCTTGCACAAAGACAGTGCAGTGGTTCATCTGCTACAAGGTCTGCTTTGTACACTAACTTACCAAGGCTCGTGTTCCCTGAGGAGTGAAACCACATCCAGGAAAGAGCATGGTCTGGAAGCGGCGTCGCTGGGCAGCCTCACTGCCTGCACCGGGCTGGCCAAGACTCTCTTTTGCTATTACACCTGCAGCAGAGACACACATAGAGATATCATGAGAGCCTTCACCTCCACTTTCCACAGAAATGTGGAATTTCCCTCGCTGGAGATATTCCAGAAGCGTCTGGATGCAATCCTGTGCCATGTGCTGTAGGATGACCCTGCTTGAGGAGGGAGGTGGGATCAGATGACCCCCTGTGGATCCTTCCCTTACCCATTCTGGGATTCATCTGAACTGATGAAGCAGATTTTAGGGTCAGGCTGTAAAGCACGAAACAAATCTAAACAAATATCTGACTCAGCTACTAAACTGAAACAGCAGCAGCTTTGAGAAGGAAGTTGGCAGCACCACTTAGAAGTCCATGGAATGAGTCCAGCTACCCTCTTCTCCACTCACTCTAATTATTTATCCCTGCTCCCTAAATAGACTCTGTCTCAGGATTGCTTCAAAGAAATGTACATTTCCTTAGCTTCTCTTTCTCTTCCTTTCTAATTCACTTTTTTGACCTTACACAACAATCTACAGCGTATGTCAGGCCATTTCATCTGAACTGCATCCTCTATAAAAATATTTAGTCTTAAACCACACATGATGAAATTTGTCTCCATGTTTTTACTAAATGTAACTGTGGTTTGTTTTTATTTTTCTAGCAGCAGTCTCACTAAGTGGTGTCTTTTGGTTCATTTGGGTTTTTTGGGGGGATTTTTTAACATATATAAAAAGCAGATATGCTTTCTGTTCTGAACTTTTGACTCAAATTCTAGTATTTATTGTTAATAAGGCTGGAGCAGATCAATGGAGTAGCTGATCTGCAATGATGTTGGCTTAGTGCCACACATTGCCAGAAGTGTGTCCAAATGAAAAATCAGTTTCTCAATCCAAGTGTATCTAAAATACTTTTTTTAATTTTGCGTAAATTCACAAATAATACAATATTGACGTGATTTTTTTTTTCTTTTTTAAACATACTGTACAATCAGGTTAGTTAAGTGTTTTACATCAAGGCACAGCACACTGTATAACACACATATGCCTTGCCAGGCAGCAGTCTAGATTAATCCCCGAGATTTGGCAGTAGGGCCAGGATAAGTAGCATGGATCACATAAGCCGGCAGATAAATAAATAATAGATGCCGTCACATTTTATTTGAAATAGAGTTGCATATAAAAAGAATATACAATAATTTAACTTTAATAACTAGATTCTCTTTTACTATACATAACAGAAGTGTTTTCATTTGTATTAAATAAAACATTTTCAATATTAGGATGAAAAATTAATCTTTTTGGCGATCTTGGTTTATGAAGAAGAGTTGCTTCCATTAGAAATTAAAGTCGAGTTTTCAGTTTCATTGCAATCTGAAAGAAAGAAAACCAGAATTACTGATATGCTGATAATGAAGTGTTAGTAGTAAAATAAGGAAATAGTTCCAGCCAAATTGTTGTGATTAGTTAAATGCATTGTGAAGGTAGTTACCCAAGCAGAACATCTACAAGAGCTCTTCTTCACAGTCTAAACATGTCTTTGATCTATTTGTAATATCTCTTTTTTGCTATTACTATTACTTGCTCTGCTTTCTCAGAGGTTGCCACTGCAGGTCTGTTATTCATCCAGCAAAACTCAAGATTTTGCTGATGCCACAGGCTGCCTGCACCGCAGGTTCTGTTTGGTGCAGCATATTTACCGTGTTCACATCATCATTCAGCTTTTTTATATCTGCACGCTTCTTCTTCGCCTGCCGAAGGCCTTGGAGCCCACGTTGGTCGGGACGAAGTTGTTCTTGCCCACTGCCCCTGACCTGCTGAGGAAGTCTGCCAGGCGGTGGGTCACACAGGTCGCCGTGTTGCAGGCCCTCTTCTGTGCTGTTACGCTGCTTTTCGGGAGGAAAAGGAACAGTGAGTTCCCRCAGTACCTACTCTGCACACGGTGAAACATCACTACGGGCTGCTGGTTCTAGGGAAGGCTCTTCTGTAGGATTCAAAGCGGGCTGGCTGTGCAGCAGGCATTTGCACCCTCTGTGTGCACAGCTTACAAGCGCTAAGAGATGCCTCATTATGGTTTTCTCAATGTCAGGCTCACTTTACAAGAGCAGTTGGGCTGAAGACTAAGCCAGGCCAGATTTTCAGCAACACCTGAGCTACTGCCTGCCTCCAGCCAAGCATTATGGCCACTGAGAGGTGCTGAGGACGTTCAGGTCTGGAGCATTTAAACAATCCCTGCTTCCTCCAAAAGCTCAGATGTGCATTTTGCTTGAGGTGCTGCTGAAAGGCAGTAGCAGACACTGGGCTTTCACTTCTCGCTCCAACACCTGTGCTCYGTAACAGCCAGAAAACACATGGAATTGCAGCATCACTGATGACTACAGGAGCTCTGTCAGTGACCAGCTGCTTGCAGAGGTGAACCACACACAAACACTCTGCTGCCAGGTACTTAGCGGGAATGGGAGAACATCTCTTTCCTGCAGTTAGACCTTTGTCTACTACAGCACCTCACCACAGGAGTTCACAGACTTCAACAGTATTAGTTCAGCCTACAGCTAACAACCGTGCTAGATGGGGAACTTCAAGGAATATGCATTCACACAGTCCTTGCTTGAAGAATTTTCTACCAAAGCAAAGACTTTTTCTTGCACCAGGAGGGATTTTTCTCAGATAAGCATCACAAGACWGTTTAATGATGTTAACAATGAAGAGCTGTTTGTAACATCAATGCCAATTTTCTGGAACAGGCCTCTGATTACAAGACAGATGCAGAGCTGCAACAGAATTGTAAAGAAATCTGGGTTTGGCTYCTAATTCAAGACAATATCATGTAGGTGAGTTGTAAATAAACTCAAATATTTTAAAGGTACATAAGYTTTAAAGATAGTGCAAAGACCTATTAAATAAGAAGAAAAGGAAAAGAACACAAAATTCTTACCTGGACATGTTCAGTACCCAGTTTTAAACAGGATTACATTTCTAGTTTGTTTGAATGAATATGTATGAGCCTTTCCTGATTTCTTTGCTTCTCAGGATCCCATGCATGCCTGATTACAGCAGTACATACCAAGGTATACATATAACTTTGACTTCTAAATTCTCTATCAATTTTTCTAGAAGTTACTATCATTGTATCTCTTGAACCTTGAGACAGGTTGTCAAATTTTTCTAGCCTCATCTAGAAATCTCACATTCTAAAACAAATTGTTAAACCAAGCAGATCTAATCCTTATAGAAAAATAGGTTTATTGAACAAGTGCATGGGTAAGCACAGAAGAATCTACTTGTACATTTAGCAGCCAGAAATGAAGAACCTTGTTTATAATTTTTTTTTTTAATCAGTGTCTAAGAAAATCATTTGAAATGTCAAGGCAGTGCTGATCATTTTTATTTATTTTTCTCCCCTAGCTTGGTATGCATGTTATGTTCTCTGTCTTCCTAACATTAGGTCCATCTCAAACATTCTCTGTCGAAAACAGAATCAAAAGAACACAGCAAAGTTAGCAATCAAAGTTAGATCCACATGCATCAGGTTAAAAAAGGGAGAGGGGGAGAAATAAGCATGTCTAGTTGTTTCCTAGGGGTTCCCCATAGTTTGCATAGTGTTCGTGTTCCAGGTCACTCAGCACATTCCGCTTCTTGCCAGGAGTTCCAGCCCCAACGTCAGTGCGAGGGTAAGTTTGCAATTTGTGCAATTCTTGAGACAGTTTGCCCAGCACACAAGTACTCAGACTGGCACAGCGTTTGGAAATGGGTCTATCCAGGCTGCAGGGGGGAAAAAAARKWAAAAAAAAAACATGCCCAAAGGAAGAGTAACCTCAAACATGCACATTCATGCATTTCCTCCCTACATACAGATCTACTGTTAGGAAACTCAAAAACTAATTCAAAATAAATCCGAACCCTCCGCATCACATTCCATGCAAGGCAAGTTCATACAAAAGCAGTCAGAAGGAAAACACTRTTTTTGAATGAATCCAACGTTTTGTTGACAAGCAAGTTCATTAGCCTTTTGGATGCTCATATAGTCAGAGGACGGGAAGTGTAACTTCCCCCATATTCCGCATGCTGTTGAGCCTCTCATACATCCCCATGCATTGCAGTGCGAATCCTGTTAGGATAATGCAAATGCTCCTGCATGCCTTTGGTCTAAGGGAGAGTGGCGCTGCGTGCATTGGGAGGAACGCATCCCTCCTGCCAGGACTTTCCATGCCTTACAACAGCATGCACTTTCACGACAGAGAATCCAAGAGTGACTGAGTAATCCCCTAACGCTCCCACTAGGAAGACATACCTTTTGCTGCCATATTTTAACACAACCCCCTCATTCAAGCTCAAATCGCCCTCCACTTTCAGAAGAGACACATAGAAGCAGGTTATCTAGGTGGAAGCCGTTCTCTTGACACCAACATTAGGATGTCTCTGCAGTATCATCCTTTGCCAGTTAGCTGACCATAGTTAACACCAAGAAAACAAACTCTTGACCCACAGAGGGTCTGCTCTGATGGCTTTTACTAAATATCAAACACATAGCACTCCCACATTGCCTTTCTCCCGCCCAGGACTGCAGCCCTTACCTGTTCCCCTCAGAGGCTTGCTCCAGCTCTTCTGCTGTCATCTGTATGAACTCTTTCACCAGCGCATTTAATAACCTCCGAGCTTCGTAATCGCTGAGAGTCACTCGATCCGTTATGGACTCCAAGCCGGGTCTAAGCAGAGGCAAGCGAAACAAGAGTGAGTAAACCCCAGACTGCTGCAGAGAGAGCCTTTGACAGGCGTTCCTGCRTGTCATTGACAGTGTCTTTCAGAGTGTGAACACGCAAACCCTGACGCGCTCCCCTCATGCGCAGCRTTAGCCAGTTTATGGATGTAATCAAAAAGCCACGGCATAGAAAGCAGACACCTTTCTCCTTCAGTGTGGTCTGCTTCCCTCCTAGACCTCTGAAGGATATTAAGCATTTTCATACCATTCAGACATAGCACTCAGCAACAGGAGCAGCTTCTTACCTGACTGGGGCTGCCTGGAAGCTCTCCATCTGGCACACAACCAAGGCATAAACAGCAAGGAAAGATGAAATCTTCAGCATAACCATGATTTCCTCTCTACAACAAAGAGGTACATCAAGCAATGGCTGTTTTCCAACCCTCTCAATCCTGCAACTTCCTCTAAAGGGGTCATTTCTTCCTAGCCACAAGTAGCACAAATACTAGCAGCCTTTTTTTTTTTAATTTTACCTTCCCGTTTATTTTGATTATTGTCATTATGCTTTAGTTTTCTCAAGATTTTATGATAGCTTAGCACTGTTACAGGGCAGAAAAATGTGGCTTTTCAGATCTGCAGTTTTGTACAGCTATTTGCATTCAACTTAAAGCACTTTGCCTCAAACTGGCAGAAAACACATTCCTCTAAGTACTGCACACAATGTCATAAACGGCGTGTCCGACACGAACGGGTACAAGTCACAAGGCAAAAACAAATGTTTAGTGTTTAACACTTTTAAGAATGAAGTGCCCCTGCTAGCACTTTACCTGAAGCTGCTTGCTTCTTGGCAGCCAGCACACTAATACCCCAGTTCAGATGGCACTATAAGAATTAAGTGGTTTAATTGCAATAAGTATTTCTACTCTGAAACCAGAGAAGAGGACAAGTTAAAAAGCAGTCATAAGAACAAAACCTGTAAAAAATATCTGTAATTGAAGATAGCTCATTTGAGATACACCTCTCTCATAGCATCGGTGTCTTGGACTCCAAGGAGCACATCATAACTACTGCAACATCCTCATCTTTGCCAGCTCCCAATACTCGACGGGGCTCACGGGGACAACGACGCCCCTTCCAAAGGATGCCTCGCTTTCCCATAGCTCCCCGGCCGCCCCCGCCGCGACCTGCAGCCGGGGCACTTTGTCCTGGCCGGCCACCCCACGTCCTAAGGACGTGACGGACCGGGGAAGGACTGTCTCCCTCCCGCCTCGGCTCTCGCTCCCTCGCSTACACAAGCGCGTGAATGGAGGCGCGAAGGCCCCGCACCCCGGGAGAGAAGAGGGGCGCGGCGGGAGCTTACCGGGGGTGCGGAGCGGAGCGCGGGCGGAGGGAGGTCGCGGGCGGAGCACCGATGTCGCCGCCGATCCGCGGTGCCCGGCACTGCCCGCCGCTCCCTTTATACCTGCCTGCGTGGGCGCCCGCGCGCGCCCGCCAGCCAATCCCCGCCCCGGCCGCCCGGCGGGGCCCGCGCCGCCATTGGGCGCCCGTGGGGCTCGGCGGTGACGTCATGGCCCGCTCCTCGAGCGTCCCATTCACAAAAAAAAAGCGCGGCGCGGGGCGAGGCGCGGCCGGGGCACTGCGGAGGGAGGGGCGGGGGGGCCGCTCCCGCCGCTCCCCCGCGGCACCGCTCACGCGTGGCGACCTCTGCAGCAGTGGGACCGCATTGCAGAGCGGGGCCGCTCCCTCCCCGGGAATTCCCGCCCCCCCGGCCGCCGCCGCGGCTCCGGCGGGGAGCCCGGGTGTACCCAGCGCTCTCCGGGCGCCCCGACAGCAGCCGCGGATSGGTGGGCGGGCGTTCCGCACCGGCGGGCGCGGGCAAGGTGCGCTGCGGGGCAGGGGCACGGCGGGCGGCAGTGCCTTCGGCCGCCGCGTCCCCGAGGCCGGCGGGGCAGCTCCGATCCCTGTCCGAAGGGACCACACCGGAGCCCCTCGGTTCCCCGGCAGGGGAGGYAGCGCTGGCCGCCGGCACCCGCCGCTCCTCACCGAAGCGAGGGACCCTCGGCACCTGCGAGCGGCTCCCCGCTCTGTGCCCTGCCGGGCGCCCGCACGGCCCCCCCGGGACGGGGCCGCGGAGTAACCCCGCGGTCCTAGAGGAAACCATCAGCAGCATCCTCATCTCCATCACACAACTCCAGGGGCAGGTGCAGCGCCTTTCCGGGCACGGAGGAGGCGCCTGGGAAGGGGGGCTCTCCCCCTCGCTGCAAGGCGCTGAGCGCCGCCGGCGGGGATTACCGGGCAGCTGCCCGCGGCCCATGCATCACCCGCCGAGCACCCTCTGTCACGGCGGCCCCGCCGCACCTGCCCGCTCAGGATGTTTGCCCGGGCGCCGTGTTTGCCCAGGCGCCGCAAGCGCCGGCCCGGCGGGGGCGGCCGCGGGGACACGCGACGCGACCCAGGGCGGGGGGGACAACAGCTCTGCCCGGCGGAGCGGGCGCGGGGCGGGGGGAGCAGTGGCCCGGGCGAGATGCTCTGCAGCGCCTGGGCGCGGAGAGCGCTTCCACCGCCCCCCGAGAGACCGGGAGCGCCTTTCCTGCCCGCCCGAAGTCGCTGAGCGTTTGCCGGGCACCGCGGCCCCGCGGTACACGGGCTGCCCCGCCGGCAGCGGGCGATGGGCCGGGGCCGGGACCGTCCCCGGGACCCTCGGAGCGGCGCGGCTCCGCCCGTCCCCGCCCCTGCCCTCGCTCTCCTGCATCGCTTCCCAGTTCCCGGCGGCCGCGGGCACCGCCGGCGGCAGCGCTGGGAGACGCCTGTGCCGCGGTCGCCGGCCCCGGCGGTGACACCGCGGCGAGCAGAGCCCCGCGCACACTGCGCGGCCGCGCAGGGAGCAGGTGACCAGCGCAGCTGGATGGCGCGTTTCGCTGTTCAAGTGGATGGWGGAGCTTTCCCGGGAGCATCCCGGCGGCTCCTCGTTTGTGTCTTTGCAGACGCCAATGACAGGGTCACTCCCGGCGGCAGGAGCCGTGTGTTTCACCGGGAGGTGGATAAATCTGGGGAGAGCCGCGGGGCGGGTGATGTTTTGTTGATGCGGTTTTAGCTGGGAAGTTTGGAAGAAACCACGATCATACAGAAGCCACACGCGAGTGTCTGGCCGTCCGGTGAGGGATGGTTGTGTCCCTCGCCGTCCGCCTTTCGGGGTGCTCGGTCCCCTCCCCTCCTACCGCGGGGGCGGCCACCGGCGGGCGCTGCGCCGCTTCGCCGCCCTCGTTTCGGACAACGACGATTGCAAGTCCCTCGCGTTTCTTGGGGTCTGGGTTCTGCTTTCTTCCGGGTGACAACCCAAACCACTTTCGGGGGGGGCGGGGTTGGGGGGTTTTTTGTTTTCTTTTTTCCCTAACACCTCTTCGTAGCCCTTCACGACCCGCAACCCTCAGGGGGGAGTGGTGGAGGGGATGCTCCTTCGAAGGCTTCCTCCTCCCCTCCGCACTGCCAAATTTGAAAGTTCGTTTTAAACAGCAGCTCTCTCGCACGGATGTTCATCACGAGAKTCCCCCGGGAAAAGGAGTCAAAGTATTTGATTTAAAATCTCCTCCGTTTTCACGACTCCTACTCTGATTTTAAGGCAGTTTTTCTGAGGTTGCATTTACAAATATTAGGCAGCACCTAAAAGAACGGCTCGGCTTTGCTTTTGCTGTTTTAGTGTGATTTATACTGTTACACCAACAGAAATAAAGCGTAGGAACTTAAATGACTGGRCTTCCAGTCTGATATTTCTCTCTTAACTCCACTGTTCCTTTTCTCTTCCCATGCTAACAGTTAATCGTTCACATTTCCTTTGGGGAATTATTTACTCCTTGTCCATATAGAATATTCCCGGTTTAAAGTTAAAACAATAYAAATCCAGGCGATTCTGTTGTAATATCATATTTCAGTTCCCTCCTTCAGGGAGGAAAAAGCTACATTTTGCCTTGTGGTTGATTCCAGTCAATCCAAGTTTTCCTTATGCCAGTGTGACTCGGTCCCAGGCTGGAGCCCGTAGGACGCGGTGATTACAGGATTTCAGGTGCCAACATTTCTACTTTAAGCTTTCACAGGAAGGAGTGTAAATTTAAACCAACAGGTACGAATGCCAATAGATCTACTTTTGTGCACGTAGAGATGATGTAGCACTTGGATRTTGGCAGGCACTTTGGCTGCTCCCTGCCAGCGCTAATGGAGGGACTCCCAGCTGGAACACTYGTCCTATTTTTCCCCCTCAGCTATATGTCATTTGGTCTCCTCAAACACATTTTCTTTTTTGCAAATCTCTCTTCTCTTATACAGGAGATGGAGAAAAAGGGTAGTTGACCAGTTTGTCTATTTTTGAAGCTGTAAAAAAGATACAGGATTTTCRCAGGATAATGTTCTTCTTGATAAATCCAAAACTAGAGGTTAAGTATTCATGGAAAATCTAGCAGAGAGGGGTACTTTGCAGCACCGCACTGAGAAAGTGAGACATTTATTGAAACAATTTGTTCCAAGGGACTTGTTCTGCCTTTTTCAGTGATGGGTATGGGTTCAAAGCACATGAAAAGAAGAGCCACACAATTACTGGATTTTTTTTTTTTTTAACTTTAAGAAATCAAATGATCTAATGCAACCCACAGCCCCAAGTAAAAGGAATTTCCTTTTCAAAAAAAATTGTTTCAATTTGTAGAGAATGAGAAAAATCTTCTTACAGTATTATACTCTTTGATATTATTTAACCAATACATTTTTAAGTGTGATAATTTTTTCTACTGTAAATATTGCCATTATGTCAACAAGCCACAGACACTGCAGCGAAGTTCTTAAATGTTACCAGCTAACATGCTGTTAAACAAAAATATCAAATTTATATTTTATGTTGCAATTTTTGTTCAATACTAAGATGTAATTCTTCARGAAAGACAAGACTGTGAGCTGCACAGGTAAAATCTCCATTCCCAAGCATGGTTCATATGAGAGAAAAGTGGACCCTACAAAAATGAAAGGGGAGACAGTGATGATGCCACGATCCACAAACACAGTGAGTTCTCCACGAGGGAGGTGAGCATGATTCAGGTCTCTGCTCTCTCTAAGTTTGTTCTTCATAGCACCTAACGAAGCTTTTTCAGGTAAGTACAATTCATGACAAAGCCAGCTGTAAAAATCACATGCTCTTTCTTTACAAAGTGAAGCCAGGAAGTTATTTATCCAAGATTCTGGTGGGTGCCTTGTCTTTCTAATCCAGGATCCTGTCTCCATGAACAACCAGCAAGCACTGCCACCTAAGAAGACTCTACAAGCCACATGGGGCAAAGTGAGCACTGCTGAGCTGACATTCTAACATGTCATTGTAAGCTATTCTGCAGAAAATGAAATAAGCTAAGCCAGAGTTAATGATGTTGCGCTGCTGTAAAACCAAGCTGTATATTAGCAGGAGTATCTTGCTTAAGGCCTGTGAGGTAATCCTTACACTCTACTTGTTGCTGATAAGGTCTAGATCAAAAAGACTTGGGCAAGTTGGACAAAGCCCAGAAAAATGCCAGTAAGAGTTACCAGATATCCCATAAAATGATTTAGGGAAACAAACTCAAAGATTGGGGAAACAGTTAACAGCAGGAAAGACTATGGAGAAATGTGATAACAAAAATATGAATACTTCCAATGAAACAATAGCAGTCTACAATCTGGTACTATATATATATATATATATGTATATATGTATGTATATATATATTCTTAAAAGGCAACAAAGGAGACACCACACATYAGAAGAGCTTTCTACAAGATACTGGGAGATACTACTGAGATAATTGACATGCAAGCATAGGTTGTATTGCAGTTAGGGCATCTCTTTCAGTGGAAGGTTCTATGGAATGTTACTCTAACATCTGCCAGGTGAGATGCTGTGAGGAAGGAACATAATCCATCACATATGCTCTCCTCATATCTTTCACCTCCAATTTCTATTATACTGTAATTTTAACAGATAGAGACTGGCTCAAACTCTGAAACATAACACTACTGATCATCCAAACTTTTGTAGGTATTTCCTTTTGCAAAACTTACATCCCTAATTGATCAAATTATTTCCTCAACCCTGCTCCCATAGTCTCTGAAAAACCATATTCAGATTTAGCACCAGTTTACATCAAGTTTRTCCACACAAATATTTCACCTATCGGTTTGAATTTGGCCCAAAAGGGAAAGCTTCTTTTCTATGAAAATGCAGTACCTTCCTGAGAACCAGAACACTGATATAAAACCCAACACTACAGCATTTCCTTTTTAATGGACATTAAATCTGGATTTAGGCTGCTTCAGCGCCTACTTTTGAGAAAGTGGGACTGCTGTTGAGCTAATTACTGAAAAATCTATGAATCACTCTGGAAGTAAATTTTCCTCCAAGATGCCTTAGAAAAGCTCCCAGACTGATTTATGAAAGACATTTTCCACAGAAGATCAGTGTTGCATTGCTTTAATCTCCTTGAAACATTCTTATCGCACAAAAAAAAAAAAAAAGCTCCATAGGTTTTGCAGCAATGCATATATTCAGAATCCAATTTGGAATAATCTTTTAAACCAGACTGGACCACGCTACCCTGCACTGAGGTTTGCTTGGCCAGGCAGAAGACCACAAGGAAGCTTGCTATGGCTCAGTCAAAATGTTCCAAAATCAGCACCTATTTCCACTTCAGTTTTATGCATTCTGCAGGTGAAATGAGAGTTGAACAAMCAACCTCAGAACAGAATACTAATCTTGTGAAGCAATAGCATGGTTATAAAACATGGATTTGATTGCTTGCACAAGTGCTGTGATACTATCTTATCTATCATCAGAGCATGTCAGCAAAAATATGGTGAGAAAGTGTGTCTTAAGTCCTCAAGTTAATCCCTGCCTGTTCTTTACAGGATATAAGAAAAGTGGAAGATCTTGTGTCATCATTTCATTCTTTGTCTTGCCAGTACTGAGGTCTGATGAAGCCACAGTGTAACTTAGTATTTTCCTCAGTCCCTTCCAGAGCCAGGCAGTTGTCCTGACATTGTCAGGTACTACAGCACTGATTTAGCCTGTGCCTTCAGTTAAATTTGGGGCTAAAAAAGATCCCTCTCCTTTCATTGCTGGTAAATAGCACACGAAGGCAAAGGCTATTACAACATCATATTTGCTAATCTGCTTACAGCAGAGTTTCTGGGAACTGATGAGACTATCAATTAAAAAGATAAATTTCTAAATTTATGCATAGAATTGACCTGAGTATACTCTGAAAGAACCAGAAAATAAAACATGCCAAAACTACTTTTGAAGTTACAGTCTTTAAGGCAGTCRTTCAGCTTTCTGAGTCTGCTTGACAGACATGAAATGTTTAGGCAGAGTAGGACTGTGATGAAGGAAAAGGATGTGACTGAAGGAAAAGGTGGGGTTATTCTCAGCAATCAATCATCAGATTCCCAAGGGGAAACATCAGATGTGTTTTTCTGTTTTAGATAATCTGTAAAGCACCAACATCATTGCAGGCTTAGCTCAGGAGATAATTGTAACATTCACTGTGATGACATAGGTTAAAAAGAGCTTTGTGAGTGTAATAGATAACATCTGCACATGACTCTAAACTTGTCAGTGGGCTTATGAAATTAACTTCTTTCATGACAAGCATGCCTGTTTTACATACATCTGTACAGATCTCTTTCTTTTTCCCAACCTACATCAAAAGCAAGGAGCAAAATCTTTATAAATTTGTCTATAAAGAAGTTCTTTTCCTGCATTTTACAAAAAATGTCATGATTTCACTGGACAASAGACATTGGAATGGAAAACACTTAACCTGATAAAGATTTACCTTGTTTAGCAGAAGTGCAGCAACAATGCCAACCGTGAAGAATAAGAAAACCAAAGCCTGTTTCAAACTACAGTAAACACAAGTTTGTGAGATATTTAATGGAACTTGGAAACAACTAATTTTTTCTCCCCAGAGTGTAATAAAGTTATCATCAAGATCTTAACATTGCTACTAAAAGAACAGCCACACCTGTCAGTACATTTCTTCAAAAGTCAAAGCTATATATAAGCATGTGTAGTCAAAGAATACAAAGCCAAATAATTGCATTCTGATTTTCTTGAGAGGACAGGAATACAACCATTTCCTGTTACTTGATTGTCTCCAACTTCTGCTTACAGAATTTCCAATGCAAAGTAATTGTAAAACTTGATGACTATAATGTTTTAGAATTTAATAAAGATACATGCTTTAATGGGTTTCTTTACTCAGCCATCATTTTCATAATTGAAATTAAAAAAACTTTATTCATCCTATGAGTTTGCTCATTTGATCATCCATGATTAAGATGAGTAAAATGTTCCCAAAGAAGCAACTCAGCACAAGCTGCCCACACACTTCTGAAGGAATGAATGAATGAATGAAAAAAAAAATAAAAAAAAAGATCAATCAGAAACTGGCAAGGAAGCCTGCCCTTGGACAGCAACTGGAGTCTTGCATCCCTAAACCTGCATTCTTAAGTGATTTCATCTGTCCACTAGGGTTTATTTATCACTTACTTTTGACAAGTTTCAGTCATCTTTGTCCGTGCTGGTCCTTTTTACCTCCATTTAATCACGCATCTTTTAGAGGTTCTCGGATCTTTAATCTTGGTTGATTCACCACCTTTTAGCATTTGGCTTGCCCAGAATGGATTTTATTTTCCTGCAATCATGCTCTTCAGTTTCCCTTCCTCTGTTACCGTGGATAACATCACCGTCTCTTCTCCATCACCACGACTCAAACACTACAGTAAGGTCAGTTTTGACTCTTCTCTCCTCTGTTTGAAGTTAATTGTCAAATATTGTTGGCTTTTTTCCCTCGACAAGTCATTCCTTTTTAGTCAAATATTGGGACTTTTCTTCTGTGTATTTTTTTTCACCCTCTTCTTGGGTCTTTCCCATGCTATTTTCTCCCTGTTTTTCCCTTTCAAAATGCTTGCTGCCAAAACTGTCAATCACCTTTCCTTTCTTTTCTTACACAGATACTATGGAAATCATGATTGTCTAAAACTTCGGCTGTTACACACGTAAATAACAGAACATTGAAGATAAGCAGTAAAAATTAATCAAAGCAATAGTACCTCTTCCTATGTTTCCTGAGATACTTAAGCATGTGAACATATAACTTTACTCCTTGGGTATTTCTCCTCATTCTTTGTCTGGCTGGAGCCAAGCTGAGGTCCTGAATCTCTTGCCCTTTGGTGAGAATTCCTTAGGCACTGACATTGAAAATACTGATATTTTCTGCAGGTATGGCCAAGTAATTGAGTTAAGACACCAGGCATCATGATACTGGAGGAAAGGATGAAGAAATTACTTGGAAAAAGAATGAAAAAAATAAACCTCCAGCAGCRCTCAAGCCACTTCTTTGTATTCTGACAAACTTGGTAAGATTTTGATACAGGATGCTGGCATTGACAGAGGTTATTAATGAGCTCCATCAGCATAAATTCCTTATCGGTTTAGATCTTACCAATGTTCTTAAAAATCTATGCGCAGATATTAGGCTAAATTCCACAAAAAAAGACATCTCGAGTTGGAAACACATGGCACAGAAATTGTAACAGGACAGGAATGCTTGTGTTATGCCTAAAACTGTTTGTAAAATAGTAGTAATGTAATAGCAAAACCAGTGTGAGTGGAAACAAATCTGTGTTCGTTTATGAAGTGTTTTAGCAAGAATGTCACATGGCACGGCAGCACTGCTCGCTGAGCTCTGCCTTACTGATCTCGGTCTCTTCTGCAGCTCAAGCCCTCATTCCTGAGGCATCACGCCACTAAGTAACAACAGACTTCACATGTTACATGTGATCTCCGTGCTGCTCGGTCACACGGACCGGGGACATTGCCCGCCAGGCCCTGTCCTGCTGCCGTTCTCCGGGACGRCCGTGGCTGGGGCAGTGACCCGAGGACAGGCTGCACCACACAGGGAATCCCAGGCGGGACACGCGGCGCTGCCGACCGCCCACCCACCCGCACAACTCTGTAGGTACAGCTCTGCCAGTGGGAACCACCGCGGSATTTATTGGCTCAAGGTTCAGGAGTGTCTCTGGGAAAGACATCTCGCAACCGCGGATTTGAGATTCCACAGCGACTTAACAAGGAGCAAATAACTGCTTTCCTCAGCTTGCGGAGGCCAGCGCCCGGAGCGCGCAGCCTGCGGTGGGTTTCAACACTCCACACCCGCAGAGCGACCCACTCTGAATATTATTCCGGGAAAAAAAAAAAAAAAAAAAAAAAGACAACAAACCGGCAAAAAAAGGGCAGAAGCGCCCCTGACGCGGCGGGCGGAGCCTGCGCGGGCCAATGCGCTGCGCCGGGGCCGGGGCGGGCAGGAGGAAGCGGCGGCGGCGGCGAGGGCCGATGCGGGCGGYGGCGGCGGCGGGGCCGGGGGAGCGCCCGGAGGCGGCGGCAGCGGCGGCGACGGCGACGGCGACAGCGGCAGCGGGCGGCGGCACCTGGCTCCTGCTGCTGGCGGCGGCGCTGGCGCTGCTGCTGACGCTGGTGGTGCGGCAGCTGCTGAAGCAGCGGCGGCCGTCCGGCTTCCCGCCCGGCCCCGCGGGGCTGCCGCTGCTCGGCAACATCCCCGCGCTGGGCGCGGAGCAGCCGCACGTCTACATGCGGCGGCAGAGCCAGATCCACGGGCAGGTACCGCCCCGCGGGGCCCGCGCCGGGCAGCGCCGCCGGAGCCCGGGGAGGAGCGGCCGGGAGGGATCTCGCTGTCCGGGCAGCGCGGCCGGGGGGCTGCCCCGCCCCGCCCGCGCCGGCGCCGAGGGCGGAGCGCCCCGCCGGATAACGGGAGCCGGGAACGGGGTCGGGACCGGGAGCGCAGGGCTCTGGCGGAATGTAAAAAGGGCTCTTCTTTTCTCTTTCCTTTTTTTTTTTTTTTTCCCTTTCTTCTATGTCGGATGTTTCTTTTCATCAGCCGCTTTCAAGCAGCCAGTCTATTTCTACAAGCGTCAAAAAAGTTAACTCCAAGCTAGGTCTAGGGAGGAAAGGCAGGCGTGTATCGTGGCAATAGAAAACAAAAATGTTCTCCAAGCAAAACACTAGGACAAATAGAATGGAAATAGGAAAGAAAATGTGTTGTTAAATAAACTAAGCTTTCTACTTGCCTGGAATGCTGTATGGAGTTTTAGTCATCTGCTCTCAAAAAGGAACCCCGCAGAATTTGAAGGAACTTGAAAACAGCGTATTGGGATTTGGGGGACTCTGGAGAAATACAATCGAAGGTTGTTTTTTTTTAAAGTCATGTATGATATAGGAATAAAGATAAATAAGCTAGATCAAAGTATATGAAACAAATGGGCACGGAAATAYATTGGAAGTGTCTTCTTGACGCATTAAAAAGAAGAGCCATTATAACAGTGAAAATACCAAGTTTGCTACAATAAAATGGTCATAGACTTATAGAATCGTTTAAGTTGGAAAAAACGCTTAAGATCATCAAGTCCAACTGTTAACCCAGAGCACTGCCAAGTCTGCCACTAAACCACGTCCCCAAGTGCCACATCTACAAGGCTTTTAAATACCTCCAGGGATGGTGACTCTACCAATTCCCTGAGCAGCCTGTTCCAGTGCCCAACAACCCTTTGGGTGACAACCCGGTTCTCACAGAATGTATAATTAGGCTAACATAATTTCKTATTGTGGAGGTCAACAGATTTGAAAGGAAGAAAAATCTAGGGATTTTTGTAGGTAAAATACAGATTTATAATGTAGAGGGAACGTATGGAAAGGGATATAAGATTTCAGTCTTGAATTTAGCCTCAGTTTTAACTTTTAAAATGTAGGTTAAGATTTTCTTTTTTTTTTTTTTATCCTGCAGGCTGTATTGCATCTTTCTCCAAAGCCTCTAGTACTAACCACTTACGGAAACGGGAGCTGGGCCTAGGTGGGCTCTACTCTCAATTTTTGGCTGTCACCATGGCTCCCACTGCTACCTAATGACTCTATGAAAATATTCCCGGTCCTTGGAGAGCTGGTTGCTTTAGGTGCACAGCAAAGCACGGAATGTAGTGTGGGCTTATTTACTTTATCTTTTGATGGAACGAAGTAGTTGGCAACAGACTGTACTGTGCCACTGCTGCACCACCTCTGGTTACCTGTGTGCCCTACTGAAGGTTATTCAAGTCTGCATTTTGCACTGATGTTTAGTGTTGTTTCACTTTTCCATACTTATTCTCAAGATTTGGGTGGTAATAGCATTTTACAATTTTTCTTCCTTTTTTTTCCCCCCCCAAGATCTTCAGCCTTGATCTCGGAGGTATATCTGCTGTAGTCCTGAATGGTTATGACGCAGTGAAGGAATGCCTTGTTCATCAAAGTGAAATTTTTGCAGACAGGCCATCTCTTCCCTTGTTTAAGAAGCTGACAAACATGGGAGGTGAGTGCTAATGTCTTTTGTATAAAAATCTAAATTTTGTCCAATTGAAGAACAAATCACATGAAAAATTTGCCTTAGCCCTTTCTCTACTTGATCTCTTTTCATAAAATGCTTGATGCTTCTTTAAAGATTTTATTTGGAAAGGATTGACATTCTTGGACTATGTTCCAGAGCAAGATGTCTGAAAATTTTTTGTCTCTTTTTTTTGTCTTGTTAAATGATTTTATTATGGAGAAAAAAAATAAAGCATTGCATAAAATACCATGTCAAAATATTTTTTCAGGCTTACTGAACAGTAAATATGGCAGAGGATGGACAGAACATCGCAAATTAGCTGTAAATACCTTTCGAATTTTTGGATATGGTCAAAGGTCCTTTGAACACAAAATTTCAGAAGAATCTCTGTTTTTTCTTGATGCCATTGATACATACAAAGGCAGACCGTTTGATCTTAAGCACTTGATAACAAATGCTGTTTCAAACATTACTAATTTGATTATTTTTGGAGAACGTTTCACATACGAAGATACTGAATTTCAGCACATGATTGAGATTTTTAGTGAAAATATTGAACTAGCTGCTAGTGCTTCTGTATTTTTATATAATGCTTTTCCTTGGATTGGTATCTTGCCATTTGGGAAACACCAGCAGCTGTTTAAAAATGCAGCTGAAGTCTATGACTTTCTTCATGAGCTTATTGAACGTGCCGCTGAAAATAGGAAGCCTCAGTCACCTCGACATTTTGTAGATGCATATTTAGATGAGATTGATTGCAATGGAAATGATCCAGAATCTACATATTCAAGAGAAAATTTAATTTTCTCTGTTGGAGAACTCATCATAGCTGGGACAGAAACCACAACAAATGTTTTAAGATGGGCAGTGTTATTTATGGCTCTTTATCCAAACATTCAAGGTAAGAAATATGACATTTTGAGGAACTGATACACTTTCATATTGCAAATTTAAAATGCTTTTTCAAAGTGGTGCAGTGATCCAGAGTCATCACCAAAGGAAGGTTTGTATATATTATTCTATTGTACCATTTACCAAATATACTATGGACAGAGCTGGAAAGATGGTTTTATATGCAGATGAAAAGGATGTCAAAAATAAAGTGTCATGAGAAAATTCTAACATATTATTTTCTAAATACATTTTTATGAAGCTTTAATATTTTTATGTATTTCTAATATATTTTAGTGTTGTGAGCATAATCTGTTGTTGGCAGATGTACTAATCTATGTAGTTAATAAATAATAAGAAAATACAATTAAATATGAAAGCAAGCTAAATTAAAAATGTAAATCAGGTTGTGCTTAATAGTTTAGGTACAATTTCTTTTTGTCTTAAGTACCCCAGTTCACAATATGTTTACATATTATAGACATGAATAGTTATACTTTTGGAAGAACAGAAACAGCATTTAAAAATCAACAGATGGGTTATTCTGAAGTAAGACAGCAACAGATGTGTGAATGTTACCCCAGACATTTTGAGTAGAAGTTTGGATTTCAGAAGTGAACAGTCTTGTTTCTGGTTTTACTGCTTCCACTTTTCCTGTCAAAGTCTTAGCAGTGCTTGGTTCAATTGGGACTTCAGGATTCGGAGGAGGAGCAGCCCAGATAACTTGGAAAGTTAGTACTGATACTTTGACCGAAAAAATCACTTTTGTATCAATTTCACCATTGTTTGAGAGTGGGGATAATAACACTACCTGCAGATAGGAATATGGAGTCTAAATTTAAAAGCATATAAGCTACTATTTTTCATATATTTCGTGTTTCAGTATTTTAAAAGTGAGTGTGTATATATATATACATATACTTTAGATTAAATTAAAATTTAAAGGCTATTACCAAATAAACATCAGCTTTTATTCCTGTTCCTAACAGGGCAAGTTCAAAAAGAAATCGATCTTGTCATTGGCCCAAACAAAATGCCCACCTTAGAGGAGAAGTGCAAGATGCCCTACACTGAGGCTGTTCTACATGAAGTTCTGAGGTTCTGTAACATAGTCCCACTAGGGATTTTCCATGCCACTTCCAAAGACACTGTTGTGCGTGGCTACTCGATTCCTGAAGGCACCACAGTCATTACAAACCTCTACTCCGTTCACTTTGATGAAAAATACTGGAGCAATCCAGAAGTGTTTTTTCCTGAAAGGTTTTTGGACAGCAATGGGCAGTTTGTCAAGAAAGAGGCATTTATTCCTTTTTCACTAGGTAAGAGTGATTCCTTCCTCTGTTCCTTTTCATAAATCTAGAGATGTGTAACATGTAAGTGATGGCAATAAGTGGGCACAATGATATCCTCAGTTCTGCTGAAACAGCTGATGTAATATTCCATATAATGTGCTCTGGAGAAAACAAATTTTAGCATAATGTCTTTTATATAGATGAGCTCATTATTGTATATGAACTAGCAAAAACCCACCTTACAAAGTTATAATAATTGCCAGTTAATAAGGGGCAGTAGATGTAATTAAGAAAATATTAGGGGAAAAAAGGCTGAAATTCACTGTATCATTTTTTAAAGCATCTTCTGTCTAAACTGGYACTTCAAGACAAGATACAATAGCTAAGAAGTGTATCTAAATAAATTTGACAGAATTAGTTTCAATGGCATTTGTGAGAGCAACAAATTCTCTAAAATCCGTTTCTAAGTGTAGGTAATCACCTAACCTTCTTACAAAATACTACCACCAAGTTCACACAGCACTCTTAGAACACAGAAGTGACCATTACTATTCATAATAAGAGTGAAAACACAACTGAAGACATCTTAAGTCTTTTCAAAACCTTCTTTTCAACCCAGGAAGAAGACATTGTCTTGGAGAACAACTGGCTCGAATGGAAATGTTTTTGTTTTTCACCTCATTGCTACAGCGATTTCACCTGCATTTTCCTCATGGGGTGATCCCAGACCTCAAGCCAAGATTAGGGATGACCTTACAACCACAGCCATACCTCATCTGCGCTGAGAGGAGGTGAAGAGAAGGGTTGAGATGGGCAGGTGGAGCACAGTGCTCCAAGTTACAGCTCAGGATCCATCCTGCCTTCTATTCCTAAACGTTTTCRAGTCAGAACAACAACACTTTAAAGGACTGCCAGATAAGTTCTGACTACGCACAAGTTAATAGTTTCTTTTTACTTGGTTTTCACAAAAAAAAACCAAACCTGAACAAAAGTGTGGAACACATCCTTTGTAAAACTGATGTTTTCACTCCATAAGACTATTTTGAATCTAACTTCTGATACAGTTTTTAAATATTTAATTACTTAGCAAGCCATTTTACTTTGAGAGGATATTTTCATAAACATGGAGATTATATTTCAAAATGTTTATACTTGAATTCATCCATGGAAATATCATTTACATTATTCCAGCTAAGCCATACTTTATAATGCTCCACTAAATTTTCATAAGTAAATGGGGTTTAAAAGGTATCTATTTAAATATCTGTAACCAAGAATAAACTATATTTTCCAGCCTTGACAAACAGATTGTCTATTAAAGCATTTTAATCCTTCTTTCTCCTTACCCTGTCTTCCCAGTTGGTCATAATTTTCTAGTGAATCAGATAATGGTGAATTCACTTTTAAGACCTTTTATGGCTTGCTTCTCACTTAGCAACACACACAAAGTGTTCAGTTATTGCCCTACTCCTGACAATTACAGGAATCTTTTTCTCCAGTATACTGCGTTTCCAGACACCTGTCCTCCAGCGCCTCCCAATACAAAGCACTATGTAATGATTAATCTCTGCTTAAATAGTCTGAAAAAAACTCTGTGTGTGTTACCAGAGTCACATGCAACTATACTACAAGTAAAGAAAATAAGCTGCTCACCCTTCTGACCAGGGAAGAGACTTTTTGGGAAGGGGGAGTGGAACAGGATGGAGAGAAACAGATTTTAAATGAATTTTAAGCACAAATTTTAGGCGTAAGGGCTACACTTGACTTCTGCCAGCTTCATTTATTCTTGAGAGCTCTTGCTTTGTGGTTATTGGTAGATAAAGATTTGCAGACCTTACAGGAGAACCTGATGCTCCAAATTTGGTATGTTTAGTCCCCGCTGTGTGGGGAGAGAYGGCCTCAGGACAGGGTTCAGAACAAAACACACACTGAGCAAGCAGCTATTTAAGGACAGGGCTGASTGACCTCACCTTTTGTACAGATAATGCTGCAACTTGGAGCTGCAGGAAAGCTGGAAGGCAGGAATTGTTTTTCTGCTGACTTGATGTTTTCAGCTTATACTTAGGAGAAATACTTCCTGTCTTTTGAAACAGCAAAAGAGAAAAATCAAAGAGAGCTAATACCAATTCACTTACATAACAGCCTGTTAAGATGCAGCAGGTCCAGATTAATTTACTTACCTGAGAGTGGTCACACCCACATGTGTCACAGAGAGCAGCAGCACATGTTCCTGTTGCTTTGAAGAGGTTTTTCTGGAGACCTGCATAAGTAGATGTTGTGTGTTTGTGACATGCAGAAGTAAAAATTGTGTAAACTACTGAACTTAAGTGTCTTCACTATGAAGAGTTCAGTGCTACAGATTTGGACTCATGGTAATTCTTCCTACCTGAGCCAGTGTTCTTGGATCAGACAGCCAGAGTTTTGTTAGCACCTAGTCTTGCCTTCTAGGTTGCAAGAACTCTAGGCCATCCTTTGGTTAAAACATGAATCAAATAATGTTAATTGAAGTGGGGGGAGGATTAAAAAACATCAAGAATCACTTCTTGCAGGGGGCTATGCTCAAAATGCTCTGGCCAGTCATAATTCCCTTTTGCTGAGGTATTTTGAGATCTAACTCCTGGCTAGTCTTTAATCCTTTTAATGAGAACCATATTGATTATATGTCGTTCTGGTTTCTAAATCAAAATGCCTTATAAAAGCCCCAGAATATCAATCCAAACTTTTACCATTATCTGCCAACTTATGGTCTCGTTTAAGCAATCAAATACATTTGACAAACTGTCTTTTCTATAAATCTGCACCAGTATTAGTAATATTTACATGTTTCATTCTCTATCAACTTTTTCATTATTTTCCCTCTAACTTAGAATTATCATAATGATCCAATTTAATAATTTGAAATAYTGACATAATAGTAGTTTTTTCTAGTCCTCTGGAATTTCTCCATTGTATYAGCATTGATTAGTAATGAACATCAGCAGCCAGCCAGATATTCAGAATTTCCTGGTRAGAGTTTTCTACACCTGAAATATCTAGGATAAATAGCAGCTGGCTGCTATTTAACATTGTTTTGGGATTAAAGGTTGATATATYAACCAGTGTATCTTCATAACACTGATGCAAGAGCTGCAGTCAGTACCACCATAATGTCTTAAATCCTCCTTTCCAAATCTCTATCCTTACATTTAAGTTTTTGGGTTATTCTAGGCCATGTCAGSATCCCCAGAGACTGAAAAGGAAACACTACAAGCGTATCATATATGACACTGAATGAATGCTGAAGAAAAATATTACTTATTAACACTTAATTTCCTGAGCTTCCACCAGTTTCAGTGATACTGGTGATGGTATGCTTAGTGTGAACCTAATAAATGCAGGAAGGTTCATTAATTAATTAGTTCAGAAATTAACTATACCAAGTGAGATTTCATAAAAGTTCAAGAAACATTACTGCTTCTCTGGAAGTAAACAGTTTAAATTTATTGTGGTACCTTTTTATATGTATCCAGAATACGTTGTGAGAGAAAAACCTAGAGAATCTTAATAAGGCTTTTTTTTTTTAGTTTGCAAATATGTACTTGAAATAGTTCACCTAACTTGGACTATATAACWGGGTGTAGCTACATCTTTTTTCAGTGAAAAATCTCTCATATCTCAGATCTCTACAGAATTTCTCTAATTTCTCTACAGAAGGGGATGATAGAAACAGGTGAAACGGAGAACATTACAGCCAGTGTTTGTAATATAACATGTTTTGATGTTATGTACACACAGACAAGTGTGTAACATTTTAACTGCAAGCTAATAACTATCCATAGAACCTCTGCTAACTATTCAAGTGCTAAAGTAGCCTGAACTCGTAGCAAACAGGTCTTTTCTTGATTTAGTGTGTTGTTCTGCTACAGAGATTATGAATCTAATTCCAATTCAAGTTGTCTGAATAGTGAAAATAATGACTAATCTGCTTTTTTTTAGCCTGACTGGAGCCCAAGGCTTTGTGCAATCACTAGAGAGTAGATGAGGCAGATTATGTTGTCATTAAGATAGCAAGTTCATGAGAAAAGTAGCAAGCTCGGAGAGAAACACAGTARAAAATAGTCAAATTCCTTTGAAAAAGGAGTGCAAATAGGATTGTGTAAATTTTGCAACAATGCATTGGATAGGAAAAAATAAAGATTTGGGATAAATGAGGGGGGGAAAATCATAATGGTGAAGATGCCAGATCAGAATTTGTCTTTGGTTGAGAGAGATGTAATGATGAAAACACAAGATAACATCGCCAAGTTCACAGGACTATTCAATAAGAGTTTGAAAGGAAAACTCTCAGTATAAATTGCTCTGTGAAGGTACAGAAGAGCATCTTCATACCAACGAGTTGTCCAAGGTATTTCTTTGGCATCAGGCCTCATAATTCAAACCCTTTGTCTAATCAAGATCAAATTAAACTATGGCTCTGGAAACATCATGACTTGTTCTGTCCTTTCATAACAATATAAATCAAGCATCAGCAGATTCTCCCAGTTCTAGATTATCCCTTTAGATTATCCCTCTTGAAGGCTGTCAAGTATTTCAATGTTGATGTCATTAGAATTAGGCAGAACCTACACTCAGAGTGGTCATTCCTTCGGAAGACTGCCAGACTTCAGGAGACATTACATTTGTTACATTCTTCTGAATAAGTAGCATTCCAAATAGATTAAACCCATTAAAATAATGGAGCATATCAGGAATGTGCAATCTAATCCAATAGTTTACTATTACTGCAGCAGATGGCTRCCTGCCCAAAATTTTACATGTGATGTAGACCGGCCTATAGCAATATACCAGAAAACAGAATAAACTTACTATTTATTCTGCTGCTGTTTTCAAGTGATGACTTCCTTTTCTACACTCATTCCAAAAACCTTAACTATTTTTAATTTGTATAAACTATGATTTATCAGAAGCATGAAAAAATAGTGCATATTAAAAAGCTTTTAGATTATAGTTAATTTGTTCAGATTCTTAATCACGTTAGGCCCATCCAGATAACAGGATCCACCCTGTGGACACATCCATGCCTCATGGACACATACCCTCACTAAAACAAGGGTTAGAGGATGCCTCATTGTTCAGGTCCCTCAGCAATATGGGTAATACAGGTACAGTTTCACACCAGTAAGGAATGAAAGTTAGGGAATAGAATCACTATGGATAAAACCTCTTAAAGAATTCCAGTTATTAGGTAATYAAGTTTCCTTTCTCCAGATGCATCCCTGTTTAAGGAGTCAAAATGCCCTTTTGGTTCTCTTCAACTTACACAATAAGCTCAATTTAAAATAATAATAATGCTGAACATGCACCACAGCAGAGTTTTATAAGCCTGATTTTTCCAGGAAAAACATTGTTACTTACAACTCTTCTTTAGCTGATATAGCTTAGGAAGTTAATTTAATTGCTTTTCTGGGGGGAAGCATAAAAATTGCTTTATAAAGCCACTTCAAGGCATTTTCAGATCTTTTTCCATTTTGTTTTACATTGTGCAAAAACATACCATTTCTCTCTCAAAGAATGTACAGTCTAAACTGCCACGGTATAGAGAGAAATGCATCATACCTTAATATTGCATTTACTTCATCACAAATTGTAAGTATAATCTATAAAATAATCAAGTCTTTTGTGCCATAATGAATGTCATGATTATATATTTGAAAAGAGACTGTAAGAATAACTCGTTGATTGGAATAAAATTTAGTGCTAAGAGCTAAAATTTATCTAAAAATCCCCACTCACTTAAACTAATTCTTTTTGTAAGTATATGAATTGCATCATCTTCTAAAGCATCCAACACCTCCCAATGTCTTAAGTACACACTTTCTTAAGATCTAAAAAGGCCCATGTACCTTGACAAATATTTAAAATATAATTAGCTTAACCAAACTAACTTTATATGATCATATTTTTAGAAAACATGTTGGGTACTGCATCTCCATTTATTCACAAGCTGACAATTAGATTCTTATCTCTGGCTGAGCTTCAAACCTSATCTATTTTTTCAAGAGGATTCTAGCTCTCTCTCTCAAGAAGTAGAGAGACTGTTTCTGGTGCGAGATGCATTACCAGTTAAACAGTCAGCAAATTAGAAGGTTTTAATTTCACCGAAATAAAGAAGTTGACACATCTGGTTCCTGTTGTTTGAATGCTATTATTTGACAGTTTTCTATAATTGTGCACATTTTCTTACTGGTATTTCAAGTGATCTGTATCAGACCTCTGCTCTAGTCCTAGCATTTAAAAAATAGGTTCAGAAAGGATCTCAGTAAGTTATGCAGTTCACTCATCTGGTCCACTAATAGTTTTACTAAAAGCTGTTTTTCAGACTTCTTTTTTTATTTTCAGAGACTTTCTTAATAGCCCAGGACAATCTATTTCAGTGAGTCACAGCCCTCTCAATCCTTAGACAATTAGTCATGTTGAGCCTTGCAACCTAAAGGTGTTACTTCTTGTCCTAAACACTATAAACACCCAAAGCATTATTCTGATTACTCTTTGAAACAGTCTTACAAGGTAACCTTAGAATATCTCACTTGAGTCTTATTTTCTCCAGACTAGGAAAAATCTCTTTAATTAATTTTATCGTTCTCCTTTCCTTCAGGCCACGTCATCAGCCTCACTGGTCTGTACTGGAATTCTGCAATCTGTCTAATGGACAGATATTTTTCCTGGGGTGTGACATCTGAAATTAGAAACAGCGTTTTGGTTATGACTTAGTTATGATGAATAGAACAAAATGATTACAAACCCATTCTCAAAGATAAATAGGGGGGCTTGCTTATTCACTTCTTTGACTGAGAGAAAGCTTAGTTAATATGAGTCAGATAAATTGGCAGTACCACAGAGATTAATAAATTCTAGTAGGATGAATGTCATGATGAAAGAAAGAGGGGCATGCTACGTCCATTTGAGTGACTATATATAGGAGCTAGTTTTCACATCTGACTGGCAGAGGGGACAAAATCTGCAGTCTGCTCCCCATGTGCGATAAGTAATGTCAACCCTATCCTCTGGATTTTTGGTATGATACTTGCGTTTTAAGCTAAGCATTAGGTTTTGTTTCATATGCAATTAAGATGAAGATATTTTGATCTCATTCAAGGTGCAAAGGGTTCTGCTGATCTGGAGAGATGAGTCAGAAGTGACTCATCACCTGTTTTTTGGCAAGATGTTTAGAACATGGACAAATCACAAGGTGAATGGTAGGAATCATTTGAAACACYGTGGTCTCTCACCATTATTTAAAGGCTGGGTTGGTTTAACATTACTTCTTTTATTTTCTGAAACCTCACAGATAAACCAGAAGACAGAAGGTTTCACCTCACTAGATTTTTACTCTCTTGTGGCAGGTGACACAGCCTGTGTAGTAGAACCTACCTCAAACACCAGTTGCTATCACCTGTGATCTCTTGAAGTCCAGAAATCAAAAGATGACTCGTGGTGTACAGATTCCAAAAGAAACCTTCCTGTCAAACATTTCTGGTTGTGTTGTGCCCCTTTTAAAGAGTGTGTGTAGAACCAAGGAAGTGTCAATCACTTACATACCTTAAGCATTCATTACTTAGTATCCTGATTGTATTACAACAGCGTTTAAAGTCAAACCGTTCCTGGACAGATGTTTTGGTCTCAGAACCAAAGGAAAATAGTTTCTTCTTTATTGGAACCACTTTCTAGCTTAATGCTATTATTAACAAAACAAGCAATTGCTAGTTACTCTGCTTTTTAAAGTATTGCAGATATCAGAAATGAGACTAACCAGAACTATTATTTCAGGTTTAAGCCAAAAATGTCTTAGAGAAATAAGAGTAAAAAAGAGACAACAAAATCTTTGAGAGAGATTGTTCAGTTATGCCTCTATTAGCTGGATTGATAAGGTTGTGGGGGATGTACACTATGCCAGGAGGGTCACTGCCAACTAGAAAGTCAAATCTGATGGAATGTTTATCCTATGTTGGTTCATTAGCTTTATTTCCTCTTTCCTCTAAAAATATAACATGTTATTCCTTCTCATTTAGCAGAGGACAAATATACTAACTGCTTATGGCCCTATTAAATTCAGATCAGATAGAAAGCAGTTAACAATTGTGTACTTTTGTCAGCTTCATCTCTGAGAATSCCCAGTATGATTTTTATAGCAAGTTAAAGCCTTACTTCAGAAAATATCAAAAGGAAAATTCTTCATTGCAAAAACGAAAGCAATTCATTACCTCCTTTACCTTAACATAGACATGAATGAAGCAGCACTTTGTCCAGAGACACAATTCTGAAGAGAGCTGGAGGAAAAAAAGCAAAATAAATACTGTCTTGATCATACTATTTGTTCCTCATTTAATCAACTTTGTATATTTATTCTCTCTCATCTAATCTTTATTGGCCAGAGAATAATCAGTTTTCTTAAACTTGCATCACAGCTTAAGTTGTGATAACTGTATCATTGTTTTMGTTACTATTTTCATTTCATTTTTAACAATCCAAGTATTTTGACTTGCCAAAGATATCTTGTTTCCATGTTATTTTGAATACAAACTGGCTCAAAACAATTAACAGGGTCTCTCTTCTGAATATCTTTAGTAGGTTTGTGTGTCTGGGTTGTCCTTACCTCTTCTTTCTAGTTATCATCTAAGCTAATTCCATCCATTTACTCCAAAACGTGTCTCTCAGAGATTCCTGATCTCGCACTCACCAGTCTATGAGACATTTCTAATTCTGCACATCTCAAATGTTTTTTGGGCAAAAGGGAAAGTGCTGCCATGTGAAGGTTAGTGCCACAAAGAATCACAGAATCATAAGATGGGTCAGGCTGGAAGGAACCACATTGGATCATCTGGTCCCACCTCCCTGCTCAGGCAGGGTCATCCCAGAGCACATGGAATGGGATTGCATCCAGATGGTTCTGGAATATCTCCAATGAGGGAAACTCCACAGSCTCTCTGGGCAATAACACACACACTTTGGGGACTACCTCAAATTTTGTCTCTGCTTTCAGAGGATCTGGAAGCCCGGATTTAACTACATCTGTCCAGGAGAAAGCACCAAAGCTAAAAGTGAGTTCTTGAATTCTGCTAACTCCTTTTGCTGATTCACCTGTGTTTAAAACTGAATGCAAGCAGTACAAAGAAATGGTTCTATGCACAAAGCAAATCAGGTCTTACACAAGCTGTTAGTCTGGACTTACCCTAAGCAATGTTACACAATTCCTTTCATTTTGAACCTCAGACTCACCGTTTAACTTTGTCATGGAGGAAGAACTCACAGGAAGAGGTTCCAAGTTATTCATTTGGACTAATTTAACACTTCCTTCACATCCAGAGGTCTCCAGAAGCACAGAGAGAATTTTTTCCTTGTAAAAAACTTTGTAGTCTAGCTCTGTATGCATGGGAGCAAGTAATCCAACATACATTGTAAAAGAAGTCAATGGGAAGATGGGAGACTCAACTCAAGCCTGAGAATATTTTACATAATAGGTGTATCTACTGCATCAGCACACACTTCAGTGTTGGCTAATTTGGTCCACTTCTTGGGAAAAAAAAAAAGAGGTAGTGTTGCATTAGAAAGTGTTTTAAGTGTGTTCTTTTGTGTGTTTTTCAGTGCCTCTCAGCATCCCCTGGTAGTTGTGAATTGAAGTGTGATCACAGATTTTACAGCAAGATGCATTATATGGCAATATGTTATTTTGGACAACAGCTCAATCAACCTTCAGAGGATCCTCCATTACCATTTTTTGAAAGATTCAGACACCTTTAGTTACAGTTACATCCACTTCTGCAAAYGTGCCCTGAACCAACCTTTGTTATCATTTGTCCATTTTTTTCCCCTTGCTCTTAGAGTAACAATTAGTCACATATTGTGCATACACAAATAGTAGACATTGTAAAGTGGATTTTGAATACATTCATAATTAAACATATCTTTGAAGCAAGCTATTGTACCTTGAAAATTTCTAACTGGAAATACATATTAGCATTGTAGTTCATTAAACACTGAGGTTTGCTGCTTGTTAATTAAAATTAAAATTGCTTCAGTATTTCTAAAGGGAAATTGCTTCAGTATTTCTTAAGGGAAACCTGAGAAAAGAAAGTTGCTGGCAAAGTTTTCACCAGATATAAATCCTGCCAATGCTTTAGTAAAAGAGAAAATGTTATTTTTTTACCTTTCATTATTTTTAAATAATAACTTTTTAAGGGAAAGTAAAAATGGAAACCTATCATGTGAAACAATAGAACAGTAACTTTGTATCATTTTTTCAGACAAAGCAAAATGATTCTAAACAGTATTAAAAATATATTTTATATATACAAACACACCTTCTAAACACTAAATGCTGAGAATACAGCATACTGAAAAAAACAGAATTTTTGTACTCTTCACATTATCTGTAGYAAAATATATGACCAAAAAATGTAAAATACAAGCGTGTGATCAATAAGTGCTAGCTTCAATAGTGCAACATTTTATTAATGACAGAAATATCTGGTTTTAACACTGCTCATGTTACAAAAATACTGCAGTGATAGTAATAATGGCAGCAAAGGGGGATTTGGCACTGAAGATTTAGCAAAAGCACATTTCAGTTGTCTTTTAAGTGGATCAACGAAAAGCTTATTAGTGAAAAATGAAAAAAACCCCAAACCTTTCAGTTATTTAAATTGGCCCATCAAAAGGCAGAATAAAAACCTGTGTAATACAATTTACACAAGGTGATCTTTTTTACAAGTCAATTGATGTAAACACAAACATGCTGAGATACATTTAGAAATAGCACATGTGCATTTGGGGTTTATTCAATTCAACTACACAGCAAGTAAATGTTTAGTACTAAAAGGTGCACTTTTAAAACTAGGTTTAGTTGTGGCTTGTTTACTTACTTGTAGCCTAATTTATGACTTTTGGTTTGTTTGTTTACAAATTATACCTACAATGTTAGTGTTCCTGAAAATACATTTGTGTGGAATGTCTAAGTTTCTTATTTTAAAACCCAATAATTTAAATGTAATGCAGTACAGTGATGTTTATCTTATATTAACCTTTACAGAAAGTTTTCACTTTCTGGTTTCCATATGTATATTTTGGGATGTACATCAAACTTCAAGGCAATAAAAGCTGTGTCTGTGATGGAAGAAAAGATGTGGGGCAAATTAAAATAGCCATTTTGAACCAGTAGTTTATGTCTTAAAAAAAAAATCTTTAATTCTCCTAGAATTTTTACATACAAAGAATAGATGAGATACGATCTTATTTCCTTAAAATTTAATATTGGAAATCGGTGCAAGATAAAAATCCGTGATGTGGTTGACTTATTTTTAAACGTGAACCTGAGTAAGGGCAGGAAATACAACATGAGTTATGACTAAAAGAATGAAATTCCTTCATAATTTAAGTAGCTGAACAGGTTTTTAATGTTCTACCACAAAACAGCAAGGCAACAGATGATAATGGCCTTGTATTCAATGAATTATCATGAACATCCACTGCAAACCTGAATATTTTCTGCAAAAATAAAACATCAGATTATGCACAATAATAAAAAGCATCAGAAATAGATGCACCTGGATTTTCTTTTCTTTTTTAAACCACAAATATCAGAATTCAGCATTTATGTCACAGTCCTTGAACAGTTGCTCTGAGATGGCTACATTAAGCACACTACTGCACTAAGTAGACACCCCACAACAGGCTTGCACTGCAGCAGTAACATAGTTTTCATATAGGCACAGACTTTTTCTCATTCATGTTCAAAAACAACATGAAATAAGCAACTCAAGACAATATTAGGATTCATCCCGCAATTCCTTGTCAGCGAAAAGTTCTTGCCACTTTGGTAATCAAAGTCACTGAATGTTTTTAAAAACTGCAGGTACCTCAAGGAAAAGAAGAGTTCCATACTCAGCAAGGCAGCATTATATCAGGATATTTTATACCAACTAAGGCATAAAGAACTTTGCATCAGGGTATACAATACTCAATCTCTGAATAAAGTTTCATATTCTGTGTGGCGAAAGTGCAGAGGAGTGGGATTCCACCAGGGTAAAAAGAATCCTCTCACAGTATTAAGGCCTTTCGATTTTAGGTGAACTGTGTCAGGCTAAAGTCAGCACAGTGGAAAAAAAACGTGGGCTGTCCTCACGCTGGACACCACTGGAGCTTTCTTAGCACGACTTGTCTTCTCCTAGTTGTCGCTCATCATCTTCGTCAGCTTCCTCAATAACCTGAATTTCATCTGCTTGAGGTAAAGATGAGATTTCAGTCAGCAGTTTAGCTCCTTCTGTTTTATTTTTTTCTTCCTCTTCGATCGCTTTCTTCCATATTTTGTGATTTTCACTGAGATGGTGTATTAGCTGGCAAAATATTCGTCTACCTTTTTTTCTTTGAACTTCTGTAAAATTACAAGCATATTTGATTGTTTGACATTCCAAGTAATTGTATTTTACACATACAAAACCAATGGCACATTTCAAGAGACATAAACTTCAGCAAAACACATGGACAATTATTCTGAATATTTAAATAGTGGCATGGCAAAGAATATCAATGAGTTTCTGTTTCAAATTGCAAGTCTCCTGGTAGCAACAAAATTTTATTAAAAGAGGAAAACTTATAAAGCAGCACAACGGCAACATCTACAAAATTTGTACCATACAATCTCAACTGTCATTGCTATGTCTGAATCTACTGAATGACAACTATGCACCAACTGAAATACAGAAACTTACTTAAAATAAGATCATCTTCCATTTCTTCATCATCACTCTCTAACTGTGCACCATCATCGTCTTCAGTACTTTCTGCATCCTCCTCCTCTTCATCAACCCACTGCCCTGGAAGCAATCCAGCTGCATTGTAGGAATTACAAAGGGGACCCACTATGTGAGTGATGAAAGATTCCTGCAGTTTCGCAAGCTGTGGAGAAGAACGATCCATGAAGGGGCTTATAGGTAATCCCAGACTTGCTTCTTCATCACCCTGAAAAAGAAATGAAAAAAATCATCAGAATTTCTCACAGAATTAAATTTAAATTTTTATTTTAAAAATTRCTTTTAATGAACCAAGTAACCTACAGCTCCTTCATGAAGGGAAGCAGAGGGGCAGGCACTGATATCTTCTCTGTGGTGACCAGTGACAGGGCCTGAGGGAATGGCCTGAAGTTGTGTCAGGGGAGGTTTGGGTTGGATATCAGGAAAAGGTTCTTCACCCAGAGGGTGGTCGGGCACCAGAACAGGCTCCACAGGGAAGTGGACACAGCACCAAGCCTGACAGAGCTCAAGAAGTGTTTGGACAATRCTCTCAGGCACATGGTGTGACTCTCAGCATTTCCTGTGCAGGGCCAGGAGTTGGACTTTGATGATCCTTGYGATCCCTTCCAGCTCAGGATAGTCTCTGATTCCATGAACCATCACATGGATTGTATCTTTTTACTGGGGACAATAGTAGGACAATAGACTAAGTGAATGAAAATGTAATTAGGCCAATTAAAAATAAAGACACATTATGGCTCAGACTTGCATAGTCCATAATCCTCCCTTCAGCTTTGCAGTGAGATACCCTTGTGCCTGGATGGAGACCTAGTTCTACTGGAGCTGCTGTTCCTCTGCCTTTACAGGATGGCTTCAGGGGAGGCAGAGATCTGACTTCAACTGCTGAGCTGATGAACAGAGAAAATGGGAGAGGAATCAGCTATAGCAAGGCATTCTGGTAAATGGTGTCCGCTCAAAGGCCACAGAAGAATGAAATGAACTATAACATCCAGAGTAAAGTGGTTTGGTTTGGGGTGGTTTTTTTCCCATTTTATAAACTGGAGAAGAAAAAAGTTGAACAGTTGCTCATGGACAAATCTGAGATATAATCACTTATGTCAACCCTTCCATGGACCTGATAGTTTTAGAAGAAATAATTTTTCCTAAAGGAGCAACTTAGAATACTAAGGTCTTACAATAAGTGTAAGCACTTCAGATTATTATTGCTGTTGCTTAAATTTACAGAGGAATTTTATTGTTTACTTTTATCTCCCTAATTTGAAAGAGTATTTTTCAATCCTTTGTTGCTGCCTCATAAATAGTTAAGTCCTCAGGAAGGTGACTACAGAAAAATAACAGAGAACACAGAATACATTTTGCGAGGCTTATAGAAGCTGTAATATAAAAATAGACAACAAATTTTCAGACCTTTTCTGCTTAACTTTGATAGAATTATTTATCAAAGTTGCTCTGTAAAATTCTTATTTGCATTTTAATAGTGTTAGTTATAAATGTATATTCTTAATATTTAATTTTCAAAGTTTTGAAATATTTTCTGTCTTTGCATTAAGAGTTACCTGACTATACATTTCCAGTCTTGGGGATTTTGTACATGTTCTTTGATCTGGAAACATATCTGTGAACTTAACTTCCAAAAGTGGAAGAAGTGTGGAGAACGTTGGCTGGAAGCTTGTTTTCTAACACAACTAATAGAAACTAAAAGATCATGCTAGTAAGCTACCCATGAAAATAAATTTACAATATTCAGAATGAGAAGATGGAAATATCTTACCTGAAGATTTAAAACAAGGAATAAAGCTTAATTGAGTCAAACCATTGGTAAAGCAAAGAATCAATCATCGGCCCATCATTACAAAAATAGTAAAATACACTTTCCTACCCACCTGTTCATAAAATTCATTGACAATGCCTTCAGTCCATTTCAGATGCAGCTCTCTGACTTTGGCTGGGCCATTGATATCAGCCAGTTTGATGCAGATTTGACAGGCCAGCAGGCGATCGTTTTCATTGCTCCATTCTATGCCATTGCTGTTCATGTCATTGACCTGGGGTAAGCACGGACATGAAGTTAAAACTATTCATCCATGGGTTTATTAGGCAATCTACAAACCATCTACAATTGGTTTGTACAAAGGAAATACTATATTTGCATTTTTAGTAACTTCAATTTAAATAATATAGACCTTTAAACACAAGTTATTAAAACTAAAAATTACTGAGAAACAATGATACCATCAGTATATCATTACTAGATCGGTGCAAATACTAAAATGTAACAAACCTTGGCATTAAATTCTGCAAGGAAATCAAAATGCTTCTTGAGATCTGTGGCAAGGATTGCTTCAATCACTAAGAAACGAAAACGCTTGAATTCTACATGACCAAGGTTTGATAAAAAGTTGTATTCTGGTCGTGATAGGAAAAGATTCCAGGCAGAAGCAGCATGGTGATTTTCTAAGACTGATCTGTCATTGTAGAGAACAGCCTATAGGAAAAAAAAAACAACAAAAATTCATAAATGACAGGGGAAAGTTTTAAAATTGTAATTAAATATTCTGAAGTTTAAGGGCTAGTAAAAAAAAGTGTTAGGTAAAAAAAAATTAGAAATTATGTTTTGTTTTCTAGTTTTGGAGTTAAAGTGATACGAAAATGACAGATGAGGAAAAAAGAAAACAAAACAATTAGCGAAGTTCTTTGTTTCTTTAAAAGTCCTTAACAATGTCTTAGTGACAGCTACATTCAGGCTGCTGGCTCACATACACAAACCACTTATGGCTTTGCATGGTGTATGTGTGAAGGAGTGTGTGTTTTATGCCACACACTGATGTAAAAAAAAAAAAAAACACCAACAAAAAACCCCAAACCAAAAAGAAAAAATTATGTACTTGCTTTTAATTCCTCTTAATGCCAGTAGTGTTGGAAAAACAAAAAATCAAAAAAAAATCCCACCCAACAAAAGCAAATAAACAAACAAAAAAATGTAACAAATTTAAAAAAACACCACAAAAAGGATGCCAAAACATATAAGAACTGAAGAACTTTCACTAATGGGAAATGGTGCAGAGTATCACTAGTTTTCAGAGTGCTATGTTTAATGCTGATGCATAAATTTTAACTGTAAATGAGTTAACTAAAATATAAGAACAGTAGCAGATTTTACTCACAACTTCCATGTTTATATAAAACATCCTAGAAAATAATTAATTGAATATAGATTAAACAGAACCTGAAAAGAATTTCATTTTGTCAATGCTTTTTTTCAGGTTTTGGAGGAATGTTTATATCTTTGAAAATTGGACATGAACATCTGTGGTTTTATTTTTGTTCTTCCTTTTATGCTGTTTTGAGCAGAAGTACATAACTGCCTACATCCTAAACTCTTTTTGCAATAAGGAATTGTTGAAAGCTGACTGGAAAGTTCACTTTCAAAGCCTATATCTCCTAACAAGTTGTACCAGTTTCCGATATATTGTTGTTGTTGATGTTGTTATTATTATTTAAGTTTCTTCTCTGTAACTTATTAAGGGACATCCAAACAGCCATCATAGTTGCTTAGACAGACCTAGGGCTAGCTCTCTACAAAATAATCCTTTACTCTAACCTGCCCTGATTTTTGTTGTTATTTTCAATTTTGTACATTGAAAATTGTTTTTACATCCGTACATAACCAATACATACAAAACACATCAGAATTTACCAGGGAAGAAAAATAAAAATATTACACAAGTACAGTACAAATTAATTTCCGCATTTCTTAAATTGGTCCTTAAATACTTAAATCCTAAACAACTTACACTAGGGATATAGAACAGAAAAAAAAAATCTTTATACTGATTTCAGACAGAAACAAATATTTTTCTGGTTAAAGAATTTCTCACCTGAGGTGCATTTGTGGCCACTAGAAAAGCATTTGTACGCCCAGGATGATCATAGTCGTGCATGGCAGCTGCTACATACAAAGCCATCAATTCCAAAGCAGGAATGTTTGATGCCAGACAACCATAACTGTCATCAGCAATAGGACAACTTTTTGAAGAAGTATAGCTGACTTGAACAGGAGCAATACCACTGGCTTCATCTAAAAAAATAAAATATATTTTAGAACAGTATTCCATTCATATTTGTAATACATTGTAAATGACTCAGCCAGACACTACTGCAAACATGGTATAGTTATCCTTGTAATGATGAAGCTGAATAATTGGCAACTACTTATATTTTAAAAAGGAAAAAGTCATACTATTGTTTATATATAAATTAACAATTTTGAAGAAAATCCTTATTTCATTAGTGCACAATGAAAAAGGAATTCCTTTGCCTYGATAAGGTTTAACACTTGGAGAAGAAAAGGCAATAGGGTGCAATCAGCAGATATGGACAAACTTGGAAAAAAGAAAAAACTCCAGCCCTTTAAAAGCCACATGAATTGCATCTTGTCTTTTTSTACTGCACATACAAAACAGTTCTTGGACAGTGCTTGATTTCCCCATTTCATTTTTCTGAAATACAAACCATTTAGCATGAAAGTCTATGCTTAGAATAATTACACTTTACTTACAGGATACATTTTAGTAAAAAACTGTAAATTTAAATTTAAAAGTTAGTTCCATTAAGTCATGGACAACACAAAAGCAAGCTTCACTGGAAGTAATTTCACACAAAAAAGAATTCGGAATCTTTATTTCTCTTTCAGGGATGCTCTTATGCAGTCATTGTGCTCACTTCACTGCCTGAAAGTCTGCATGTGATACCTAGCACAGAATTTTAAAATATTCATTTTTATACTAAAGCCATGAAGGAGAACTTCAATTAGGTTAAATACTTCGGTATTTTTCCTTTGGTCTATTTAGCTTTCCAATAAAGTTAAGAAATATTAGTCTAATGTATTTCAAATGCTAAAAATACCCTGACTATGGCAGAATACAGAGGTTTCCATTCAGCACAGAAAATTTATTAAGTGAACCAGTATTCTTGGCTAACAAACTAATCATTACTCATCTAATAATTTTTCTAAAAGTCAATTGCATGATATTTCTGAACGGTGTGTGCTTAGTGATATTTCTACTGCCTTATATTAAAGTACAAAAAAAAAAAAAAAGAAGTGAGTCATAAGAACAATTAGATATTTTCTTCCAGAGTAATTTGGTTTACCTATTGTAGTTTCATTAAAACATTCTTCAGCAAAACAAAAATAACCTATGTGAATACATACCTATATCACTCTCTATTATATGCTCATTATGAACTTGCTGGAATCCAGGAATGGGCCGTGTGGTCAGATACCACACTGCATGGAGAACATCTGTGGCATGGATACGATTGTGATCTGAAAATTAGCAAGATATAATAAAAAATATTATCTGCAATATAATCAAAAGGAACAAAAACAAAAACAAAAAGAAACGTAACGTACCAAATGTATTATAAGTGAGATTTTGATTAAGYATGAAAGTAAACATTGAATTTAAATTGTTAGTAGAGGATATATGTATCACTGAATGTTTTTAAGAAGGAAKTTAGATAAACATCAAACATTTTCTTTGCACACTTCATCCTACCCGGGAGTCAGGAAGGGATTAAGTAGCCTTTTAAATCAAGGATGGTGAGGCACTAGCATGGCTTGCAATATGATACCTCTGAGCAGCTGGGCTGGGCAAACATCTGTGGAGTGGGGGTGTTTGCAGGGGGAGGGTGCTTTTTGCTTTGTTTTCCAATAAATTTGGCTGCCCTACACAGCAAGATTAATAACTACAGAAAAGAATTCCCTATTTTCTTCTTATTTTATTAAGGACCTAACCCAAATTTATATTAAATCAACAAATATTSTCCCACTGACTTCAGTATGTTTGATTCAAGTACAATTCGAATTCTTTAAGACTATTTTCAAACTAAAAATTAACAAATTCAGTTTTAGAGTCCACCCATTTTGTCCTGCAATTCATTAAATCATTTCTAAGTTTTGCAAGTGTGTTCATTAAAAACATACTAAGCTCAGATATTGTCTACAAACACAAATGCACACACTAAAGGACAAACACTGATATAAAAATTCCGTATATAATCGGGGAGTACTTACAGGGAATATCCCGGTAGCCATTTTCTAGCGCACAGAAGTAATTCATGAATTCTTGAGTTGGGATTTTGAAAATTTCRAACAACCCAGTGTCTTGAAACAAGGTATAAGTTACCTAAATACATATTAAAATTAAAGTCTGAAAAATATGCCCAAGCATATTCTGCTTTTTCAACTTTAAAAATATTCCTGGTTTTAAAATTTTACTTTCTCACAGACATGGAAATTACTGAAATTCCACTTAAGATTATCAGAATGCTATTGTCATAGAGGTACATTTAATAATTTTTAGCACAAAAATGTGGATTTTTATGATCCTCTCAGTAGAGAATAATAAAAGTTTTTATTTCCTTACGGATATATTCTATGCACAACAGATTGTTTTTAATAATATTCCCCAAAATTTTTTGTAAGGCTAAACAAGTCATGCTTTATTCCATTAGTGACCTAAAAAGAAGAAATTTATATTCTGACTTCTTATTCAAAACTTCAAGTTACTTAATTATAGCAACAGTCATTAATAATAAAAAAAACCAAAACAAAAAGAAACAAACAACACATACCCCCAACATTGTGATTGGTTTTGAGACTTTGGCAAAGAGATCCTATTTCTTTTATTTATTGTTATTTATCTTGAGTGTTTTTAACAAAACTAGCTCATAAATGAATAAGTATTTCAAAAATGTACTCAGAACACCCATCTATGTACATAAACCATATATTATGGCTTACATATACAGCTAAGTGAACTTCAAATCCCCCCCGAGGCTGCAAATATTAAGAAAACTTTTTAAAACAAGTCATTGCTACTCATTTTTATAATTTTTTTCCTAGACACAGGAGAGAAAGAAGTTCTGAAGTGTGGGAGGTGCTCAGAGGAACAGGAGAGGAAAATGAGGGGACATCACTGCTTTCACCTGTGCCAACCATTCCCCTTTCACATACTCAGCCTGATAACCCTAGAAGAGGTGAGGGTAAAATACAGTTTTTAATTGGCTGTTAAGCAAGATATGTCTTACTTACAGCACACCAGGCAGAAGCTCTGGGGTGGCAGGAGGAGGAGGACAAGTAATACACACACATACAATATGATACAGAAATTCTGGTGGAGTTAAACCCTTTACACCGAAGTATTTACAGGTGTGAAACTCTGCCCTACATTGCACCCAAATGGAATGCAAGCCAATGTGGATCACGGGGTATCCTGCACTAAAAACATCACTCCAGAGTGGATTGGGGCGTTCTAGTCTGTACATTAACATTTGTCACTAACTCAGGTGACAAAAGACCTGAAAACATTTGATCAACAAAGACTAATTGAAGATTTTTAAAAAAACCCAAGCAAACACTGTTACTATGAAAGAAAAGACAGTGTCTAATGATAAAAAATAAATTATCCCCATTGTTTCTTTCCTGACTTTGGTATAGGTGCAGGCCTGTGATTCCAACTGCATCAGAGTGTTTCCAACTTGTTTTCTTCCCTTCGGCTGATTGTTCCTAACACTGACCTTGAACAAAAGTGACATGCATTATACTCCAGGGCGGAAAACTAAGATACTGGCAATAAAACCATTTAGTGGTCAGATCAGAAGCTCCATCATTGCTAAATCCACTCTAAAGAAAGGGACAGAAACTTCCAGGTGACCTTGATGAATGGGAGAAGCTGGGGAAGAGCAAACAGAATCCTAATTTTGCACCTGCCAGCAGGTTGGCTTCAGCAAACATGAAACCGCACGGAAGAGCTTAGTAATAAGTCAGAAAGAGATAAAAGGGATACTATGTGCAGAAAGCAGCATGGAAAAAAAATCCCACTGTTTGTAGGATCAAGAGGCAAAAGACTGCCTAAAAGATCACTTCTCTTCCCCCACAGATGTAGTGCTGGCASGAATATTTTACTGAAATAAAGAAAAAAGAAATGGTTGACAAACAGAGCAGTAATTCTGAAAGCAGGAGACAATTTTTCACRGGAAATGGCATATTGCAACAAAACCTCATGCTAGTGTGAGTCTAACCTGTTTTTACATTGAGAATAAAATTCAGAAAAATTGGAGCACGTTATCTATAAACCATTTTTTATGGTTTACAATGAGATGAGGTACATGAGAAATCATAGTTCTCCTTTTCCAGATACAATTCATATATATGTTGACTACAAAACTTCTTCATGGTTTAAATAAAATGTACGCAACAGCTTTACATACCCTCCCTTGTAAAATAAAAGRCAACAAACCTGGCTAAGGATCCTTCCAGACTGATCTCCCATTTCTTTTACAAGGTCAAAAATTTGGAAATTCCAATTGTTCATCTTCTCCATTAGTGAATCATGGTCTAATAACATTGTTTCTAATGAAAAACTCTGTTCCACCTGTATGAGATTAAGATACTTTATCATCTCTAAAATAACAATGAAAACTAATTTATCAGTTGTGTTGGCAAAAAAAGCCATGAAAATGATAAATCATTAGTGAATTTATTGAATGGTGCTGCAAATATGGCTATGAGAAAATCGTAAATCAATATCACAAATAGTACAGTTAAGGGCTTGACTTTTACTATTTTGGGACAGCAGATTCCAGGGCTTTCTGAGACAGTGCTAAATTTTAATTCTTACTTATTTCTAAACAAGGTGAGTTAATAAAACAAAACAAAAATATGTATAGCTAACCAAATATTTACTGAGCTTTGACAGTTCATTAATTGGACAAGTTGTAAAAAACCCTGAAGTCTAAACCCAAAATTAATAAAGATTAACCCATTTGCCTCCCTTCACTTCCAATTGTCTGCACTGTATGAACATTCATTTGTAACTCTCGCTGGAACTGCTGCATTTTTCATAAATTTCCAAAAGAAAATACCAGTCAATYAGTGTTTGAGCATACCCTCTCGAAATTAAATCTACACAAATCAATTTTGATTAGCAAAATCAATACAATCATAATCTTTCCTGTCATTTGCTAGTGAAATTTATACAAGGTAGAAATAAACAGTTGTTAAATGAAAATTTGAATTCCAACAAGGCACCGTTATCCTTTAGATATTACTATTTTAGCAATGCAAAGATCTCTTCACAGAAAATTAGAAATTATAAAGAAATACTGTATKGATAAAAGTTATTGCAAGTTTTTTTGCAATTACATGCTTACAAGCAGAGTATTATGAGTCTGATCAATCATTTCCTTCCTTTCGTCTTTTCTCTTCTCTGCATGGTGGAAAGATTCTTTTGAAACATTAACACTTCCAATTTCACCTTGAAGAAAACATATACATAAATACTATATCAATAATTTATTTGTAAATTACTACTGTCTAATAATTTTTGAACTGATCATACAGATTCGTCACAGAAATATAAGTAATAGCTTGTTTCTAAACCATTTTATTTAAGAGAYACACAACAAAAAAGTTGTCAAGGACAAAATTTATTAGACAAAACCTATGTAAAGATTGAGAAAAGCTGAAAGCATAACTTTCAATTTGCAAAAATTGGTCCAGTGATTAGTTTAGCTTAATTGGTAGAGAACTTGTTTGATATATGGAGTACAGAACTACGGATGTATGAGTAGAAGCCTGTTTTAAAAGCCTTACTATGAAGCAGGCAATATTTTATATTATTTTGATTATTCTAAAACAAAACAAAGTAAAATATATGCATGAGTTAAAATATAGGAAAAAAATGTATGTAGAAATACTGAATTTTAACTTAACTGGCTTAGAAAAAAAAAAGGCAGCTAGTTGATATGAAGTATTTGGTTTTTTTGAAATCCCACCTGGTTTTCTGTCTTTATATTCTGCAAATTCTGGTTCTGGTGTTGGAACAGGCTTGAGTATCTGACGTCCGCAGCTTACAGAATACATGAAAAATATTTACAACATTCAGTAACTTTCTTCTTTTGCTACTGCTGTCTTCTACTGAAAAATATCTGCAGATTACTACTTTTAAAAAGGCTTTTCAAGATTCCTTCAACAACTGACTTTAGTATTCTCCCCTAAATTTGACACACAAAAATTTAGTCTGTACTTAGATAATAATCAACCATCACCTCCCCCAGACTCACCTCCCTAAATTAATAAAGTAGAGCTCATAACTTAGAAAGCATTCAGAAATACAGAATTCAATTCCCAAGTAAGAAATTCTCCTTTTCTAAAGATCCATAGAATATTGTTACTCTACAATAACAGCTGCTGTGGAGGATGGGCCATTTCAAAGCAACGACACGCATTCAGCATTCTTTAGTCTCCCCTGGATAAACAGTTACAGATTATTATGAGATCTTATGCCCTGTTCTCAACCCTAATAGGTGCACAGGTCTTGCCCTTTTTTTTGTTTTCATTTTARTTTCGTTCTTTCTAACACATTCTAAGTTACTGAAATTATAGCAGAGTTTACAGTACCTGCTGCACATGTAACCTACAGGTGTTTTAACTTGCTGCTGAAAATCTGGGGAGCCAGGTGTGTGTCCTGGAGGCTTGTGTATGTTAATGCTTGGTTTTGTGAGGAAATCAGCAGTATCAGGAAACTCTACAGGTGACCAGTTGCTGAAAGCCCCACTGGAGACAGATCCATGACTGGGGGAACCCAGAGGACTCAGGCCGGGAGAAGCACCTTCCAAAAGAAACATTACATGGGGTTCAGACGACAACAAAGTCACTGCTGGTTACAGAGACTGAATTTAAACAAGAACAGGCTGATGTTACTTTAGTACTACATTTCCATGAAAAAGCCCGTGATGTACTGCCTTGTTACTGTGTCACTGAGCTGTGCATGATCTTACCTGCTCGTCTGGGCCCTATGTGATGAGTCAATGTCATGGAAGATGATCTTTGCTTTGGTAATGTCAGCAAGTTTGCACCAAAAGACCCATTTGAGTGAGATCCTTGGCTGAAAATAGAACAGGAAGAATTTTTTCTTTTCTTKACTGGTTTATCTTCTATTTTCATTAAATAAAATGCTTTTAAAATAGCTGTACTGCCCTGTGACAGGTCCACCACCATTCAAGAAAGAGAGAATACTAGAAAGCAGTCAAATTCAAGATCAGCTAGACAATATATGTCAATTATATGAAATAAAAACTGCTGGGTACTGAGTGAAAACAACAGAAAACTTTATACAGTCCTAAAATGACACAATAAATATACTCAGACCATGTATGATAGGTTTTACTTTCTAACATGCTATTTTTCTTGAACATTTGAACAGAGCAGGCTATTTCCTAACAGATCTGAGAACAATTAGAGGATTGATTGCTTTGGAAATACTATGAAAACCTTACACAGCCACAGAGATTTTCAAATAAATTTTGAATAATTCATTCATTATTTTATTTATTATAAACTTAAAACTAAAGCTGKTTTTGACATCCAATCAGATTGTGCTTCAGTAGCCAAATCATTCTACTCAGTTGTTGAATTCTGCCATCTGCTGTTCTAGGCATGAAATTTCACTCCATGACTCATATTTCCTTGAGTAAACAAAAAAATACATGCCATTTAAAATAACTGTATAGCTGCATTTCAAAATGAGAACAGTTAATGTAAAGGGCTGACAATCCCACAGTTGCTAAGGTTAAAGCAATTTCTCTGGTCTCTGGTTATTTCCAGTGGATATAACTGGGGAGGCTCTTCTGGATACTGGCAACCAAATCGGCATGAAAATATAATCTTTAAACGACTACTACTGCTAGTACTAGAATCTTCAATTATACTTTATACACGAACCACAATTAAGTTTTACTATTTAAAAACTTGAAGATTGTATTTCATTCCAGGGGAAAAAAAACCACTGAAAGGATCAAATTATTTAAATGGCTCACTTAAAATTAAACATAATACTGATAACTAAATTCTTGGATGTGTGTATATAAATTTTCATCCACTACTAATAATTATCAATTATCAATGTAACTCATGTTTTCTTTTTAAAAAATGCATCTGCTATACTTTCCTAACGACCTATGTAGAACCATTAAAAAAAACCTCACAACAAAACCAAAAAACAAACAAAAAAACAACAAACAAGCAAAACAAGAAAAGCAAAACCACACACATTTTTAAAAATTTCAGGAAAAAGACATAACCACTTGCACATTTAAATAAAACTAAATGTGTGAATTTTTGCTGATATACAACATTAATCAAAAATTAAAAAAAACATTTATTTTAATCCTAATTCAAAATGTTATCACAATTCTGAAAATAAAAGCTTTACTCACACCATATTGGCTAATTGTAATCAATAATAAACGTTGTAATGCACACAGCAATGGCTACCAAACACAAGAAAGTTGTATCACCTTTTTAATTATATATGAGTATATAGAAGTTGGCAAGTCATACATATTTTAAATAAAAAGAAGGAGGAAGTCAGTACAATTTTAGAGACTAAACTAGTTTGTTTTGCAATCAGGTATGTTGGCCTTTTTTTTTTGTTTCCTACTCAAACTGATCTGCAGGCCTACTTATTCTGACAGATCACGTTATTCAACCTCAGAATGACCTGATTTCTACTTTAGGATCAAACAGAGTTACAAAGCATAGTACATAATTAACTTTTCTAGTTTATGTGGCAAAATTTGGAGACTTAATTCACAAGACTTTACTCTGAATACTTCTGCTGCCGAGTTCCAACCTTATTATTGCCCTTAAAATGTTGTTCAGCGCTTACCTTGGTGTGTTATATTCCTGGTGGGATCTCTTGCTGTTACTCCTTTCCCATCTAGAAGATGTTGATTCTATAGGTGACAAGCCAGAAACTCCTGAAGCTCGTCTCAGCTGTGGGGTTGGCAGGCTACTCCTGCTACTTAATCCCTGTTGAGTAATTTAACCATGGTTAGAATCCATGTAAGTAAAAACAGACGTTCAAATTTTATTTATGGTTTTTAAGGGCTTTTTATTTTTATTTTTTATAGTGAAACAGTTAATATGGTATCTTACCACAGGTACAGTATCTTACTCCGGGTGGTGGTCTCCAATGGGCAACAAGGCCAGGAGACAAGAGACATGGAGACTAAAGGGTTTGCCTAGACAATTTTTACTTGCCTAAACTGTGAAAACTGTTAAAATCATGGCTTAATAACAGCAGAAATCCCCTCATCAGGCAAGCATTCTACTGTCATACACTAGGAAATCTGGGGACAGTTCTGGGGACAGTCATGATGGAATTGCAACATTTCTGTTGCAGAGAAACTCCTGCAGTGCTTTTTGTCTAAGATTTCCTTTTTTGTTGGTTTTTTTTTCTGAATACTGGGCAGTTTACGCTTCCGAGAAACTCAAGGGGAAGGGTTAGTGTTAGATAACCAGTTATGACTAGCCCAAGGTCTGAAGTTCASTTTCAGCTGCATTCTTTTCCTAGTTTTTAATTCCTTTCCTATCAAGGAGAACAGGCAGTTCACCCCCAAGTCATAGCCTGGGTTGGAAGGGACCTTAAAGATCATCTCGTTCCAACCCACCCTGCCATGGACGGGGACACCTTTCCCCAGGCCAGGTTGCTCAGAGCCCCATCCAACCTAATATCTAATCTAACCTTGCCCTCTTTCAGTGTGAAGCCATTTCTCCAGTTCTGTCACTACATGCCCTTGTAAAAAGTCCCTCTGCATCGTTCTTGTAGGCTCCCTTTGGGTACTGGAAGGCTGCAATTAGGTCACCCCAAAGCCTTCTCTTCTCCAGGCTGAACAAACCCAATTCTCTCAGCCTTTCCTTGCAGGAGAAGTGTTCCAGCCCTCTAATCAACTTTAAAATTATAACTGACCACACTTTGGAATCCAGTCAGGGAAGAGAAATAAAGATGTACATAATCCCCAGCAAAAAAAACAAGGAGGAGGCCTTTTATATTCCAAGTCAGGGAAAGAGAGTATGGGATTGTTTCAACATAGTCTGAAAGCTCCCATTTTGAAGAAATACTTTCATATTATTTTCTTTGGTGTGCTCACTTATCTGGTTTTTGAAAGAAAATGAAATATTTTTCTTTACATAGGGGGAAATATTTTGTCTTATCCTTAAACGTATACCTTAGTCAAACAATCATTGAATGATAGTGGCAAGCACTATTTTATCCACCAAGTAAATTTCTATATAGAAAACATCCAAATCATGAAGAAAAAGTTACTTTTAGGAAGGAAAAAAGAGAATTGCTGTGAAAATCATAATCTTTCAATGTCACATACTCTATATAACCAGTCTTCAGCAACGGATATTTTTCATTTCCATTTTGACTAGTTATATAGATACTGTAATTTCTATATTATCAATATAGAAATTACAATCCAATACCAATCCTTAGCAGTTTTTAAAGAAATGCACAAMGAAAAACATGCCAAATGACTATGACCCCTACCCAACTGATTTCCACAGATATCCATATGACATTCCAAGGAATTTCATAATGCAATGATTCTGCAGRGTCTTCCACAGAGTAACCTGCAGACACGGAGTTTTTCCCTCAAAATATATGGTTCCCAACAGACATCTCACAGGCTGACTCTGGCTCGAGGAAGTTTACCTGCCTCCAAAATACTAAGCCAACAAGTTGATCAGTTTGGGCCAAGCTGCCCACTTCCTGGAAATGTAAACAGCTGCAGGGCACATCCCAGAGCAGCCTCCACAGCCGTCAGTACTGSGCTACCCTAGAATTATCAGCTCTGATGCCCTGCAGCTGACTTTCTATATTGGAATGTTTTCTCACCATATTCCTTAGCATGTCATATAGCAACCACACTCTTGCTTTCACTTATTTACCCTGGATAATGGAGAAGTGAGAGTAGATTATACACTGGTCTCATAACATGATTTGCTGCAGAGAAAGAAGGGATATTTTTCCTTTCACATAGCCKATTTGCTTCTGTCTGATGGCTGGTTTGCTGTCCACAAGAGTAAATTTMTTGGGGAAAAAAGGTCAATGGAAAAGCCACACTGACAGTAATTGTCAGATAAAGAATGTGGAAGAATCAAGAACAGCCCTGTTTGTTCCATATCATGAGAATATAACTTCTTCAGTTTATATTTGCTGTTATTTTGAGGAATCATATGGTCAGGGTGCTGACCAGTGCTTTTACCTGTCTATCCATCAAGCACTTAAATTTGCATTTTGGTACCTATCTGCGTTTCATTCAATGTGTTTTCACAGCTGCTGTCTTTTGACCTTAAACAYTGTCCCCAGGTACTCAGTAAAGGACTTACTATGCATACAGGAGCATTCTTTCCGCATGAATTTACCTTTGTTTATTTATTTTTTAATAGCAACACACACATGAATGAAAATGAAAGCCATTTGACCTTGAGCAGCTTTCGGTCTTTTTCAGCAGGATCCTCTATTTCAGGACAAGGGAAGAAACCAGGAAATGGTGTGAATGGACTGGCCTTTGGCCTGCATGCTCCTGAGAAAGCACCAATGAGACTGTTAATGCTTCGAAGGGAAGAAATCACATGTGGTGGAAGAGATGGGTCACTCAGGAGCTCTGTGAGCATGTTCCGAGCCTCGTTTAGTACTAAGAGATCAACTCCATTTCCACTGCCAGCATTCTGGAATAGACGGAAATGTTGCAAACTGTTAACATGTCAAAACATTTCATGGTATTCTGTTTTAAATAAGCATCTTATGCATTGCAAATTTTAAAAAATATATTAAAAAAATCGATGCAACATCTTTTCTTTTAAAGAAAACATATACATACAGACATTCAGACACCAATTTCTGCAGGTTTTTATCACACAATAAAAAGTATTTCAGAATTCAACGTTAGCTTTCCTTTTATTTTCTTCTATTTAAAATCTGTTGCCAATTTTCTTCTCTCTATTTTCATTAGTTTGTCTCAGCATTGAACTTAATATTCTATCTCTTCCAACAATACCAACAAATTTTGGCAGTCAAACTGTTAGAGCCCTGTACAGAGGTGCAGTTTCCACAGCCTCATCATTCTTATTAACCCTGAATCTACTGAAAGAAATTATAACAATTCTGTCAAAAAAAGTGATTAGTTTAAATTTTGCATAATTCTCTGAACAGGAGCAACAATAGCTTACTAAAACATAAGAGACAGAGGGAAAAATTAGGCAAATATAATATTAAGAGAAGAACTGGAATATGACAGTTCACAGTGAACTCCATACTCTATCACATTTCACAAAAAGATAATCAAATTCATAATATACAGACCTGGTAATAGGGCTTGTACCATTGCTTCAAATCCCAATCCCAAAGTATCATCTGTAGAGATTAAAAAAAAAGAAGAAAAAAATAGAGTAAGAGGTGATATGCTAATGTTGAAAAACAGCAATAGCACAAATCTTGATTATGGGATGTAATGAGAAATGTTTCTCCGTTCATTTTCTTATATTAACTTAGGCCATATTCTCAGTTAATGCTACCCAGCAAGAGCCCTAGAGAAGAACTTGAAGAAATTGTAAGCAATAGAAACATCATGCTGACAGAATAATATGGCCTTATTTCAATATTTCGGATTGTTTATAAATCATTTAACACGCACACTAAATTTCGTGGTGACAGTGCTTTCCTCCTCCTATTCACCACAACCAACAAAAGCAAATCTAGCCTAAAACCTCCAAAATATTCTTTTTCTTTCCAGAACCATTCAAACAGTAGCAGTTTTTGTAAATACAGTGCAGAAAGCATTACATTAAATCTGTTACTTTTAAAGAACAAAAAAATCTCCCCAATATCTCAGGTTAAAAATTAGAATTTTAAAAAACATTTTCTAGCAGGAGGTTTTGTTAGGTTTTGCTTGAACATGGCTACAAAGCTCCATGTTCTGAATAACCTCACTAAACCCACCAAACCCACAAAAGAACGTCAGCAACACAATCTGAAGATACTATCAGCTTCAAGTACGTCAACAGCACTCAATTTGTCTTCTATACAGACAAAAAATGAAAACAACACAAGAAATGAAATTCAGATGTCTATTTTGTTTCAAAAGGTTTAGGTCTTTGTGACTTCTTGACAGATTCTAAGTATTCTCTGAAAAATTAATTCATTTTCACAGTGTGCATGCACAAATTAAACAAATATAAAGATAGCCCTTTTTGTCCTCTCTTTCACAGCTACAGAGCGCAAATAAAGTGCCAACATTCCACTTGGTAGTTCATATTCTGCAGTCCTGGAAGCTTTTCTGCTTATTTTTATAGGTGAGAACTAGGTATGCTTTGTTCCTCTGGGACTAACAGCTCTTCCATGGAGAAAACACAATGTTCCAGTCTGGCGCTTGTCCAGAAGAAGGCGCAGGAAGTGTCGATAAAGAAACACAGTGGGGACGTGTCAGCAGTGCCCAGGCAAGGGAGGCACTTAAAGGCTCTTTTTCTCTTCAGCTCTCTTCACAGAGATACCATTAAAGCATGTTTAAAGTTAGTAGTTGTAATATTATAATAGCATTACAATATTATAATATCCACTTGCTATGAAAATTGAAGAGATCTACCATTAAGCGTGTGCTTGAACTGGGAATAGGTTGGGCTCTATCAGAAAGTCATACTGGGAAATACTGGATAAAGCAAGCAGATCGAAATCAAGAATGAAGAATTTCAGTATTTGAGAGTTTGGGGGRTTTTTAAGTGATTCATCCATCTACCATGTCTTTTTCTTTTTTTTTTTTTTTTGACCATTTTTCTGTCAAGCATTTAGATAATGACCAACATTATCTGGCCATACCCACTTTGCCCTGATGCTTTTGGTTTCGGCAACAGCTTGTCAGAGTGGGGTGGTTTTTTTTGTTTGTTTGAGTGGTTTCTTTAAATTTTCTTCATTGTGAGGTTTCTCTTTCTAGACTGACGTTTATTTAACTGTATCAAAAATCAGTAAATCTTTTGGTTTCATTCTGTCCTCGCACACAGAGACTGCATTAATCTGCTTCATTAACTTTTGACTCAATCAGCAGCACAGATCAGCTGTCCACATGGGTTTTGTTAGTTGTATTAGTAACCTTTGATACTAATGGTCCACGGAGTTGCGTCAGCTCGCTCGCAATCTTGCAGCCTCCATTAGGGGACAGAAAAGAGGTTTCCCTCTTTCAATATCTTATTTTTCTTTTAAATATGTAGTATGATAGCTGATTTTATTTGTTGTAAATGAGCTCTTAAAAATTAAAAAAAAAAAAAAGAAAACCACATAAACACCTTGCTAACTCCAAAAAATTTCTGTACCAAACCTTTTACTGCAACTCCTTTATTCATCCTTTAGGCCACATGCACACACAGACATGCTCACATATGCTACAATTCTGGGGGTCAATCTTTATGATTAAAAAGCTTTAAAACGTTCCTTTTGGTTTTAGCCCTGCTACAGTAAATAAAGAGGCTCTTGTGACCCATGCTCACCCAGTATACACATGGCAGAAAAATCTTCCTTTCTGCTTTCGATGCAAATAATGGTTTGATATTTTAAATGGCAGGGCACCATTTCATACACAATTTTATTTAAATGAAACATTTCACAGCTTGGATTCATCACTGAAAATTTTCTGTTGACATTTAAACCAGAAGATTTAAGCTTCTCCACTGACACCAATTTTACAGCAAAGAAACTAAACCAGTTTTGAAATAAACAGAACATAAGTTTACCTCTAGTTTGCTATCACATTTTTCTTTAATTCAGTATACATCACCGCTAATTAGAAGCCATATCTCCTGAGAGAAGACAGTGCAGTATATTAACACAGCTAGCAGGCTACCACAGTCTGTCAAATTTTCAGGGGTCATTCCATATGCCACACATCGAAGTAATTAAAATAAGCTGATGAGAATTTTAGGCACAAAGTAACAATCTCTTCTGCTAAGCTCAACGGGAAAAAAAAATGCAGGTTTGTAAACAGTGAATATTTTTCCATGGTAAATACGACTTGGTACATCCCTACACTAAGCAAATCCTTGCAGGTTAGTAGTGAAAGGGGAGTTACCTTTCCTTAGGTGCTTAGAACGCACCACAAGATGGCACTCAAAATCCAGAAAGCCTCCCCCACAAAAACAATTTCGGGAGAAAGGCGCAGAAAGCAGGATATTCCTTAACACACCTCCTGCAGAATTGACAGGGTTTGAAAGACAAGGAGGGTGACAATTTTAAAGGTTAACAGCCGATAAATTCTACGTTTAAAGAATAATTTTCTCCTTAGCACTAAGAAAATTTTACTTTGTCTCTCACTACCTACCAGACTTAGTTTAATTAGCCTAACTCCAAGCCTTGCAAGTTAAATCTGGAATACAAAGGAAGCAGCATTTCTGACATTATTTTTTGTTGAGAGTTTGGCAGTCGAAATTGTATTTAATTACAGTGGATCAACAAGTCACAAAGTATTCCCAGAGTTGCATTAATCTTACAACAGGAGTGAAAAGGATACTGTTTATTTTGACTTACTGTGAACAGACCAAGAGACCTTAAAATAGGATTTAGGCAGAGCCTCAGCAATTTTTGATTTTGCAACCATAAGACTTGTTGCAGAAAGATCTGTACTCTGTAATACTAAGATTTTGTAATCCATTGCACATAACGTTCTTCCTCACCTCCTCCATCAAGAAACACCTTATCTAGGATGGACTTGAGTCATAAAAGTTCCAAGCTGCRACTTAAACCTCTGCTTAGTAACTCACACACTCCAGTTCTGAGCATCCATTGTCAGTGGTAACATCACAGCAATCACGTTTGGGAGCTCCTCTGAAAATCAAACTTCAGTGGGCTATGATATTGCAGATGAACCTCGGAAAGGTCGGAAATCTACAGCCATTCCCACCAGAACCATCTATACCAAATTACCAGTCAGCTTGGAGGAGAAGTTCTCATATCAGCCTGACTCAAACCCCAGAGTCTTCCCAGTTTATCCAGAGAGCCATGAACACACTTTCCTGCTTTTATACATTGCCCGTCAAGCTCATCAGGGTTTTGAAGGACAGCTAAAGGAAAAAACAAACCTAAACAAAAACGCATGCRTAACACTGTGCCTTGTTCTCTAACAGTCGCATGCTGTATTACTTTTAACTATAATAATTAAAWCTATTTAGCCTCTGAAATAAATTTCAGCACAGTTAAAAAAAGACAAGCCATCTTACAAAATCCCTTTGAGTACGAGTGACCTTTTCCAATTTGGTCACYGTCAGCCAGTGTTGGTCAAACCAAAACTTGCCACTCAAAACAGGCTCAGAGCGTCAAGAGAAGGAATTTGCATCACTGAAAGTGAGTTTTTTTAAAGGCCAAAAAAGTTCTTAAAGCTCAACAAATTCCCAGAAAGTTGCTGTTCTGAAGAATGAACACTGTATTCAGTACTATGAGTGCTCAATCAAATTTCAGRAGATTTTAAACATGTGTCGGTGGATATATGCAGAAAAATCGACAGTAGGCATCAGACATTGCCCTTGTCTTATGTTTTCTCAAACAATAAAAGCCATATTTCCATATACKCCAGAGGAATTGCCACACTGTTTCAACACAAGAATATCAACCTAACCATCACCAAAACTTCAGGATGGCACATCTGCAAAGCACACATTGTTAGCAGCATCAGAAACACGTTAAAAAAAATACACAAGTTAACAATAAGAGAGGCCTTCCCTAATACAGGTTAAAGTTCCAGCAGCAATAGCAACAAGGCCACGTTATTTTTCACAAAGAAAAAGGGAATAAGTGCTCCTCCAAGAAGTTTATAGTCTAAGTAAAGTAAAAACAGATGAGAAATGGGAGAAGATAGTCAATGAAAACCGGCAGGGCTTCAGGGGTTTTTAATTCTTTTTCCATAGAAAAGGTTATCTTTCCTGTCACAGTGCAGCCAGTGGTTCCAGGGCCTGTAATACATGTCTCTCAGAAGAGCTGATGCCATGGAGGGTGAAGTGGTTTTAGATCTTTTTTATACAAATACCACAACTCCATTTATCTAAAGATACCTTTGAGGAGTATCTCCAACTTCCAAAGGGTTAAGCATGATAACAGATTATGGATTTTACTTTTGTCAAGTTATAAACCACTAAAATTACTATAAAAGTACACTAAGCATTTTTAAACCTTTTTTTTTTCACTTCAATGCTCAATTCAAACTATATTTGACTAGGTAACTGTGCAATGATATTTTCAAAATAATTTAACTTACACAATACAAAATCATATCAGCTTAGTTACTCAAGAATTATTTGTGACTAAGAACAATGCTCATGCTTATGCAGAGATTTAAAATACACAGCTACAAAAAAAAAATTTCACACCTTAGAAATCTAAAAATCAATTTCAAAAGTGAAATATAACCAACCTTATTCTCCGTGCCCCAAGGTGAAATGTCTAAGGCAACACACAATGTTAAGATTTGTAACACTGCTGTATGATTCCCTAAGCCTAAACTAGGATTTAGTTTCACTGACAATATTTTTCAGGGGATTCAATGCATGCTTTAATGCTTGTTAAGAGAAGAAAACTTGTCCTATTTGAGAACATCCATTACACTCCATGCTCCAAAATTTTAATGGAGAAAAATGGGCACAAAATTGAGTTTCTACTTGTGACTGAGTCTTTCATTGATCAAATATAAAGGATTCCTAGTTGCCAGTAGCATCTGTTTGACACCATTAGGCATTAGCTCCGTAAATAAGTATTTCCATAGCAACCAAGCATAGAATTAACTAAACAATGAAACCAACACCATAGCAACTTGATTCAGAAATCAACTCTGTGAAAAATCACCTCATTCAAAAGCAAAATTCTACAACTAGATGAGAAATTAATTTACTGTAAAATATGAAAAAGGTTGCATTACATATCCATTTCTTCCCATGACTGCCTTTCAAACAAGACTGATGCTAAATTCATTGCCTTTATTTCTAGATTAGTCTTTTGTAACAGCTTACAATCAATTAGCATTTTTAATCCATGTAATTTAATGATACAAAAAAAACCCCACAGCAGTATACAACCTAAAAGTCATACGGCTCTTATTTATTTATTAGGGTCTTTTCCCTCTCTGTGGAAAAGGTAGGTATCGAAAAACAGCATGTTATTAAGTAGTTAAGTTGTATTCAGTATGAACTAAAGGTGATGCAACCAAAGAATGACTCTCAAAGTAGAGGCAGCATCATTTAGATAAAAAAGACAATGTTCTGTTGTGAAATCTTGCAGGCCAAAACAGCAGCCTCTTGGTAGATTGTTGTAATTAAGACAAAATACAGCACTCGATATGATACTCTGGGCATTTGGATTCATGATGGTATTTCTCCACTCCCTAAACCTTCCCATGAAAATAAATGGAAGAGGAAAAGAAACTAGGATATTTTTGGAATCCTAATACTTATCACTTCCTGACTCTATACACAATTTATTTATCCAAGGCTGTAAAATGGCCAATAGGTTGTGAAGTCTGCAGATAGCCACAATCTTTGAACAGAAGCTGTGTGTGCTTTCATGGTTCTGAGGTTTGGATACACATCCTGGCGGAAACAGTCATATCCCCTATCCAACGACTCAGTTGTTGACTCTGCTGCACTCTTTTATGAAAGACATTACTTTTGCTTTTCTAAGAGGCCTAAAATCTTCCTTCAGTGAAAAGAATTTACCTCTCYCTAATTGGTTTAGTTAACACTATTCTATACACTAAATAGTAYCTGCAGTACATTTGGCTGGACACACAAGAACACCACAGGAACATGCAGGTGTCTGGCTGCTATAAGGTTTTTACCAGACTCCAACCATTCTGATCTTCCCTGCAAACACAAATCTTCGACAAGAGCTGCACCTAAGTACACTTTAATAAGTCACTTTAAAGTTTTCACAAGCTTAGTTACTATTTTCAGTAACTTTGCCCTCAGCACAGATACAAAAACAGAGCAAAAATGCTCCACTGTATGCTAAAGTTTCAAATGAGCCTTCAGCAAGTTTATTCTTACAGCTAATACTACTCCCTGCAAGCAGAAAAATATTTTTTTGTTTGGCTGGGGTTTTGTTTCTTTTTTTATATGTTTGTTTCATTTGCTTGTTTTTAAAAAGACATGCTACTTCTGCTTTTGTACCCAGGAGTATCAGCAGGACAGCTTCTACTTTGTCTGCTGTAGAAAGTTTTCAGTTTTYATTGCTTGTCGTATTGGATCTGATCTTCTTTTTTATATATGTTTTTAAGAGCTTTAAATGTTTCAACAGGGTTCTAAAAGGTGTTTTGTCTATCAAGGGAAAGTAGAGAGTTTTTTTCTTATTATGTAGGTAATGAAAAAAAAACTGTCTAAAACCACACTTAGGTCATTTCCTGTTCCTTCTAGGTTTTGTCAGACTTGCACGTCAGAGTAAAGGCCAACCAGTAATTTATGGCAACTGGGGGAGGGAGGGCAGAGGGGGGAAAAAAAAGCCTGCTATGTGCAGATCCTTTAATTGCCCATTATAAGCATTTTCCTCTGGAGCATGTGGTTCTAATCACCATCAAAGGAAAGCAATAGTGCTAGGTGGATTACTGCTCTGCTCCGGTGCAGTTGCTTTGGTGTTCTGGCATTCTGCACTACTTTTACTGTCATCCAAAACCCAAAGCCGCTTTTTAAAAGTTGTGTTTATTTTACAAAAAGCAAAATCTAGAAATTGCTCCCCAAACATCCTTTTCGCATTTACCTATTGGCATTATTTTCCAATCGTACACAGTAAAAGCCTTTACTGCTGTGTTGACAACACTCTTAATGCATCTTGTTGGAACAGACAGAGAGAGCAACCTGGAATTTTATCTTTCTTCAATAGAAGGATGTGCAAAAACCTTATGCTGAAATATTTTACTGTACGATGATGTATTCTAAATGTAGTAACTAAAAACACTTACAGATGAACCAATTTCTCCCTTTAGTGACTTACATTTTTCAATCAATTGGTGKTTTTCCACCTGTTACCCTGGAGATATAGGAATGAATCTCGGATTTACTTTTTTTCGGCAAAGAGAAACTATTTCATATGACCATAAGTCTGTTTTCAGGGGATACTGAATATTTCACAAAGACTTTTCTCACAAATTTTCTCTTTGAAATCTCATCTATACTCATCTATATAAAAATACTTAYATTTTCCTCTCTCCCTAGTCCCCCTCTAAAACAAGGTGCATAAAATTAAAATGTACAACTCCCTCAGTCAAAGGTTTTCATGGATGTGAGAATGGTTAGCATCGAATGAATTAGACCAAATGATCATCTAGTCCAGTATCTTGTCATTGGCAACAGCAGCCACCTCAGATAAGGAGATTCTTAAGTAAACAGCAACACAGCCCAAGGAGCCATAGGCTATAACATATATTACATCTATATTACAAAAGTCAATAGATTTTTCAGCTTTGCATTTCCCTGATCATCTTTCTCAGAAGTGACGTAAAATTCTGACAGATCCAGTATCACACAAAAAGGAATTTCACAAGCTAAATACAGATTTTGCAAAGTTCCCTTTCATTCTGAATCTGTCAACGCTGAAGTTGTACAGTGAGGAAGCAAACAACTAGCAACGTTTTTGTGCAGTTCACCCACTGAACAATTTGTYTTTTGCAAAAGATCAGAATTGTTCTCCAGCTGAYTTCAGGCACAAAACAAATTTTTTCAGACAATGAGGCTGCATTTTCAAATCCCTCAGGCTGCTTTAGAGACACAGCACCTTCAGCGTGACAAACTCGAAATCACTGAACACCAACACTTTTTCATTCGATTGCGTTAATGGTCGTCTTAAGGATTTTTATTTACAAAATTGCCACAGGGTACAGGCTTTACGCAAATGAGTGTTGCTTTCTTTCAATAACTTGATGGTGATCTAAAAASAAATATTACAGGGACTGAAGTTAGAGAAGTAAGCTGAAAGAAGCTGGTCAAGAYGCCAAAGAAGATATTACGTCATAAAGGAAAGCAAATATTGCTGCAGTGCTCTGGTTGGAAGTTATACACTGGGACTGAACTGACTCCATTTTCAGTTGCTCAAGCTAAAGACTTAAAAGCAATAATTTAAAAACATACGAGAGTATAATTATGAGCCTGATTACAAGAGCAAATGTGTTAGTGAAAGTTAAATGAGTATTAAGAAAAATATCTTAATGGACAAGTTTCTGGTTGAAGTGCCAGGAAATACAAGATGAGATCTCTTGGGGGGAAAAAACATTGAAACTCTGAAGAATGTAATACAGATTGCTCTCAGAAACAGAGGGCAGTGCAAATTGCTGCATTCTACAGAAAGTGCCAATTTACTTTTCTCTAATGTATTCATGGTAAGTAGTACTTTAGTTGCCAGCTTTGTTAGCAGCTGAGAAAAGACTCAAACGACAGCAGACTTGAAAGAAAGTAGAATTTTTTTTCCCACATAGTAACGTTTTGATGCTGTTCTAAATGAAAAATAAACAACAATGATGCCTTCCCACTTGTTGCAGCATTAGGTGATGACTAATTTAAATAAAACTACTTGGGAAGATCCACTTTGTCCCCAAAACGGCAAGCCTTACACAGATGTATGTTAATCTTGCATGTGCAAAGTGAACAAAGAAATTACCACCAGCAGGATGGGAGGGTCACATACATCAGTGCACCTTGCCTTGTGATCAATTCAACTGTCCAGGAAGAAAATATGCAGTCAGACATCTCTGGTAGTGGTTACCATTCACTAATCTGGTGAAAGAGTTCTSTGTGAAAAGACTGAACGGGCTCAGATTTCAGTTAAAAGAGGAAAAAAGAATCCCAAACAGCCTAAAACTCCAGAAGTCGTTGTGAAACACTGTGGCTTTAATGGCACATCCTTCTTAACGTGATTCCCTTTACGTAGGTGTAGGCTGAATTTCACATTCTGCTAATACGGTAACTCACAGTGCACTTCCAGGAAAGAAAAATCATCTCTGTCCCACAACCAGCATCTACTAAACTACAGGTTCCTTTCTTCATTGGCCTTTTTATACATTGAGTTCCATTCTGCCGTTCAAAGTATCACAGAACTCTCACACACGTGAAGGCACAACTGCACAACTCTACAAAGAGGTAATGGAAAATTGTATCCAAAAGCCTGTTTTCATTCCATTGTTTTGATTTACTCTCTAACCTACTTTGCTACCCTATTTGTAGACAGGTTACAGTTACCTACAGCATTCTTATTGCAAAGGCTTCTGAATATCATCAGATCAAAATCTAGCACAAAAAATAATTGTGAAAAATAGTGAGGCCGACTTGTTCACTAGTTTTGTTTCTATAATAAAAGTTTTCCTAAAAATCTTATAAATACCCAGACTTAATACAATCTTTTTTTCTTTCATTTTGGTAGCATGACTCAGATGGAGAAACTAATATGAAAGAAGGAGGTCAAGATGGGTCAAGTGTCTTCTAGTGATTGTAAGATAATAAGGAGAGCTTGCCAGTTTTTTCTATACAAGCAGAAAAGCACTGGGATGTTCTTTTAAGCTGCAAGACATTTTTAGCAAGATCTTCACTATAGTGAAAGTTACATAAATGTCTGCAGAGAACATTGGCAGTGAGAATATCATTTGCCATTTGGGACAAGTATTACTAACAATAAATTTGCAGTGTAGCATGCCCAATAAATCCATCAAATATTACAAATGCATGCAAAGGAACTTTTCCTTGGGGAGCAACACTAAGTTTTTCATTTCTCAGCCTATTTCTAACAGTGTTTAATGTGTTTGCTATAAAATCTCTTTCAGACTGTGTTTTCAAAATAGCTACTAATAAGATGAACCTAAAAAAACAAGCCTACACTCATCTGTGACTAATTCTATGTTCTTATCAACAAATTCAGCCCTCGACTAGCATCTCACAGAACTTGCATATGTTTCGATTTATTTTCTCTAAAGCAGAAAAGGGGAAAATACCAAGAATTTTAACCAYAGGAAAACAATGGGATGCCAAGACTCCCAGCAATATCTGACTAGAAAAATGCTGTCCCAAAGAGACAAGCAGGAAAGCTTTGACAAAACCTATCAGACCACTGTAATTGGCTATACCATTTAATAAAACACAAACAAAAAAAACCCCTAAACCTCATAATCTTTATTAAAAGGGCAAATATTTATACGGCTTGAGGGTTTTTTAACTGAAAGCTATGCACCTTATGCTTTAAAAACAAACATTTTTTCCATTTCAGGAATTTCAGATTTCATTCTAAAATTAATATATATAAGAAATATCTTCTACAGCATTTCATTCCAAAATTTACACTGATATGAAGCAATAAGAACTTTTTCTGTATTTGAGTATTTTTAGCATATCAGTTAACTTACGACGTTCAAAATGCATCTATTAATCAAATACTCTTGCAAAGCACATACAAATTAAAGTAGGAGAATGACTGGACAAAACAAATCATCAGGCATGGAATCATGTTTGATCCAATGCATCTAAGATAAGATTTGATTCTGGTAACCTTCAAAGGAATAAAATCTTTACACTGTGTTAAAACCAATCACGAGCTGTGTCTTTTACCACAGGACTAGAAAATGGCAGCTAAGCTAACAGCTTTTAAAGGGATCCAGAAGAATGTGGGGAAACTGCCAAACAAAACGGACAGAAACTGGGGGCATGGGATAGGGACGGGACCCTGCACCATTTAAATGTAATACTGGCAAAAATCAGCAGGATTTTCCTACACCAATACCAAGCCAAAAAAATCTACTGGACTTTTTGAAAAAGACTGCACATCCTAGTAAAAGTGAACCAGTCAGTCCGTGTGCTTTGATTTAAAAAAACAAACACAAATAGAACAGTGAACAGCTTTGTCATGGTCTCCCCTTAATAGTCCTGAAGAAATCACATTTATGTGGGAAGAAAGGAATGGCTGTCCTCACGATTAGCTATTTGTTAAAACATAAAAGTAAAGAATAAGAGTAGGAAGTTCACAAAAAAGAAAAAAAATTGCCAATAGACACTTCCTCAAAGATTCAAGCTGGGATCTATCCTAATCAGCCCACTCAAAATCAATTGAAACAGCAACAGACGTCTGAAGTGTCAACATGCATTGACAACACAAAATTCCTGAGGATATCCAGAAACAGAAGTGATTGTGAAAAAGCACCAATAGGTCTCAATATAGTGATTAAATAGGAATAAGGCATTGCTGAAACTCAGCACTAACTAATGAGTAAATGCTGAGAACAAAAACAGATTTTAAACTATCTCTATAGAAAGCAGGGCTTGCATTGCATCATTAACAATTCTCAAAGATGTTAAATGAAATATCAAAAAAGGAACATCAAACAATTCAGACAAAAAAGCGTCACTGCATAGATCCATCCAACACTCACAGCCCAAGCTGCAGAGATATAGAAGTATTGAAGAAATAAAAAGGACAGGCTAATGAGAGAAATCAAAGACATGCAGCAGCTTCGACTCTGAGGAGCTGCACAGACTGTGAGACTGGGATCCCTCAAGCATGAGGAAAACAGAAGGATTATTACAACGATCTGTAGTTACCAGTGTTACGGAATGGTTGGTCCATGCTGCTCACAAGCACAAGAATGGGGGCCATGTAATTAGACCATCTGGCAGCAGCCTTGAAACAAGCCTAAGGAGGTATTTCTCACACACTACATAAAAAAACTGCTGCAATTTCTGCAATAATTTATTTACAGAAATGAAATTATGTTAAAAATCTTCACATAGACTGGACAATCCATGGCTACTCACCACGGCCCAAACATATCCTCTAGCTAAGGATGGCCCAAACTCTGATTTGACAAAACACGGCAAAGAACTCCAGGAGGGAAAGAACCCACTTCTGAAGGAAATGCTACTACTGACTCTTATAAAAGATAAAAAGCCTGGGCAGTTTGATATTAACTCCAATTAATGCAAAACAAGTGATTATAAAAACGGGTCCATCTTACCAATCTTCCCAGAAGCATGAAATTGTGCTATCCTTTTATATCCTTGSGAAGTTTCCTACCGAGGCCTGGTCCTCCCATCCATCTCTGTCTGAACTACAGGTCTCCAGCCTCTTTCTGTAAATCTCACAGAATCACAGAATCATTAGTGTTAGAAGGGATCTGCGGAGATGATCCAGTCCAACCTCCGTGCCAAGACAGGTTCACCTGGAGCAGGTGATACAGGAACACATCCAGGTGGGTTTTGAATTTCTCCAGAGAAGGAGACTCCACAACCTCCCTGGGCAGCTGTTCCAGTGCTCTGCCACCCTCAATGTAAAGAAGTCCTTCCTCATGTTGAAGTGGAAATTCTTGTGTTTCAGTTTATGGCCATTGCTCCTCATCCTGTCACTGGGCACCACTGAAAACAATCTGGCACCATCGTCTTAGCATCCACCTTTGAGATATTTATGTGTATTGATGGGATCCCCTCTCAGTCKTCTCTTCTCTAGACTAAATCAGCCCRGCATTCTTCCTCCACTCTTGTAGTCTGGAATATTGTTCTTTTCCCACACCCAATATGCTGCCAAGGGCAGCAGCAATCTCATGCTCCATCTAGAGCGTTCTGCATGACCCAGTCATTCACTTTAAAAGAAATATAGTTTTAAAAAATATATATTACCCACCTGGTTTGTTTATATTATGGCTCAAATACTATCTAATCCATTTGTTCCTTTTGCAGAATAATTGACATTAATAATCTAGCCCTCCTCCACCAATAACTGTGTAGCTTCTTCAAAACTTAAATATAAAACAGATCAAAGAGCTTGGAAAACTTTAATTACATTTCCTTTTCAGGCTGACTATATTTTTATATACAGGTATATATGTRTATATATATATGTACGCACGTATATACACACAAACCCTACAGAAAAGCGTATATAAAGTATCTAATCACGTTATAAAGGCTCTTTAAAACATATCATTGCACTAACAGTATTATCACCTCTGTCACACTAGAGCATCAGCAAACTAAGTAACACAACAAATGAAGAAACTAAAACATTATCTTGCATAAYGCTCAGAAAATACATAGAAAAAGCAAACTACCAAATGTTTGCTTTTTCATGTACTGCATCTCAATTTTACTTTTCTTTACACTTTCGAAATGTGAATATCTGGCTGGCAGTAAAAAAATTATGAGGAAGGTTCAATAGAGACAAGTAAGGCGAAGAGCAGCACTTCCAGCAGCAGAGATCTCCAATAACACAATGCAACAACAACAAATATTAAACACAAAACTGAACCGAGTGCAGACAGGAAGCCAATAGAGCTGAGAACTTGCTTACAATTATACTTAACTAATCAAACACATCCAATTAGAACCAACTTTTTGAAGATCAGAGTAAATTGCAAGTCTAATCTGAAGATGACAGGCACTGTCACAACTGTAACTATAACTGCTGTAAAAGACACAGGGTGTATGTCTCTAAATTGAACATTATCTCACTGAACAGCTTAAAAGAACTTAAATTCAGAAAAGATGTGTAAGAATTCTTGAGAGGATTAGCACTTTCCTTAAAACTAGCTAGAGGCCTTCAGAAGCTGCATTTGAAATTTSAATATTTTCATTACTAATTACAATTCTAAATGAAAACCAGTTTAGTTCTTTCCCCACACTTTYTCCTCCAATAATTTTACTATTACTGCTCAGAAAGAAATTGGATGAGCAGCAGCCTGAGGGAGGGGAAAGGAGAAATAAGGAAGGACTAATATTCTTGTGAGATGCTAAATCACTATTCCTTAACTTGCTATTTTCTTTCAAAAGGATTATTTAATATTTTAAAAGMATTTTACAGACTGCTCAGATTGTCATACAAAGGTCCGAGATCTGCTTGTTCCACACAAGTGCTAATTTTTTAATTTGATGGTGATGGCTGATGATCACATGAGTGCATTCTACTGTACTGAATCAWGTAACCCAAAAGAACAGTTTTGAAACATAAGTTTACATGTCCTCTTAAGTAAAGAGGATCATATGATAGGGAAAGTGGAGAACAGTAGATCTTCAAGTGAAGGATGTTTTTTTTTTGAACCATGCTGGATTTATTCATGCCTWTCACCAGCATTTTCTTTGCCCAGCTGCAAATAGCATAATGTAAGGTTAAACTACTTTAATTCTTATATTCAAGCATATATTAAAGCAAGGATAACCAAAATAACCAATATCTTACTTCCCTGAAAAGTAGTGGTAAGTAGATACAGAATATTTGCCTCTTCACTCCAACTATGTTCTMGCAAATAATCCATAAGAAAAAAAGAGAGAAATAAACAAACTGTATGTAGAAAAAGTTCTGTTTCTGCTAATGGAATTGGAAAGAAAATCACAAAAAATCACTGACATGTAAGTTTATATGCCATGGATACCTTTGAAAATAAAGATACTTTGCAGATGGACTGTTTCAGACAAAAGGTTAAAGTTAGGCAGCCATTAACTCAGAGATGTAAAAACAGCTGGACAGAACCTGGTCCGAAATATACGGAAACACAGTGTGATCTCTTCTATCATACCTTTTTTGCCTTTCCTTTTTTTTTTAATCCCTTCTTTTCAATCCTCTTGTTCACACCGTCTAACTTTTTTGTATTTTCTGCCAAGGACAGTCAGCTGGCTGATAAGGGCAATTAGATCAGCAAGACGTCGCATAATTGCCATGCATATTGCCAGGGATTTTAACCCAGAGACCAGTCAGGAGGAAGTTGACGTCAGGGAAAAAATACCAAAACAAACAACCAAAAAGGTCTCAAATTTTGAGGAAGACACACTTCATAAAAAAAAACCCCACAAAACAACTAACAAAMAAACAAACAAAACCCCAAACCCAATTCGCCTGAAAATTGCCCACTGCATTTGCTGCTTCTTTTTTCCCATGCTTTCATATTTTTACAAGAAAAAACTGCTCACACATGCCAGTTTGCCCTTATTTCAACTCCCTCTCTCCATCAGACCATCAAGATTTGAATCTTTCCAGGCCTACCTGTGCAGTGGTGCTATCTTGGTCAGTGAAGACAGTTATCATAGAACCATAGAATACCCTGMGTTGGAAGAGACCTTAAGGATCATTGACCCCAACTCCCAGCCCTGCACAGGACACCCCGAGAGTCACACCATGTGTCTCTGAGCATTGTCCAAATGCTTCTTGAGCTCTGTCAGGCTTGGTGCTGTGACCACTTCGCTGGGGAGCCTGTTCCAGCACCCAGCCACCCTCTGAGTGAAGAACATTCTCCTGATATCCAACTTAAACCTCCCCTGACACAACTTCAGGCCATTCCCTGGAGTCCTGTCACTGGTCACCACAGAAAAGAGAGTGAGCAGTGTCTGCCGCTGTGCTTCCCCTTGCGAGGAAACTGCAGACTTCAGTGAGGTCTTCCCTGTTCTCTTCTCTGTTATGCAATTATCAGACAGAAATGGAAAATCTCATTAAAGACTCGTTACTAATTCCAAGTTAAATCAAACAGGGAGGACACTTCTTCCTTTGGAGCCCTGTGCTGGCAGTTGTCTCTGCTCCCTTGTGCTTCAATTATGTCACTGATTGCTGAAAGTATCTTTTAACACTGAAGAAGAGCAGCCGCAGCAGCTTTAACAGCAGATGACAAAACAGGATGCACACACACACTCTTATGAAATATTAGGCCCAAAGGGACTAACTTTATTCTTTAATTACATAAGAACAGATCATAGTAATTTCTGCACCCATCCCATAACTACCAACTAGTTTACTCTAGAACCTATTTTTAATGAGGATGTCTGGTCTTATAAAAGTTAATTTTAGTGGAAAGAGAATACGTGTGAATGAATGTTTTAAATATTTGCTCTAGATCAAGTCATATGCAGCATAACTAGGATTGCACTAAATCACCTCATCTCTACAGACTACGTGGGAGCACAGAAAATTAATCCTCCAAAAATTAATGTTATTTTAAAAACTAATTCTGACTTGAACACTTACAGCCAGAGAGAATTCATCTCTATCTTCAGATTCCAACTTCCTACAGTATCTTCTGCACATACAAAGAGGAGTTCTAGAACAAGTTTAGCAGAACAGGGAAAACCACTGTTACACTTCAGCATTTCCTCTCAGTAGTAAAATGAACAAATCTTGCATTTCAGTAACAAATTTCATTACAAATATTGGGGGTCTTGGGGATCGATATCTGTCATAACCACAAAAGCTAAACAATCTTAATGTTTTGACTACTAAAATAAAGAGAGACAGACCTTGGTACTGTGGCCAGTTTGTAAGCACAACTCCCAAATGCCTCAGAGTAAGGCAATAAAACACAGATTTAACAGCAGTCCATGTACAAAGGCAGCTTGGACCATTATCACGGATCAAAAGCCCTGACACAGCTCAACTTAAGAGAATTGTTTCCTCARGGAAGAAGCAAAAAACTATTTTCTCCAAGCTAAATTTGGTTAGAGACCAATTCTTTTTCAGAGCCTATTTTCCCCTCATTTATAGCAGGTCCTAACTGAGCCTGAGCTAGATTTAGAAACCTTTCCAGCTTGCCACCAGAGCATGAAAGTTTAGGACTTCATTGGAGGAAATTATTGATGTTCCCCCTAATAATCTTTCAATTCCTAGAGCATAAGTCCAGTTCAATTATCACATTTCTCAAATACAAGCCTTTTTGCAAAGGTGTACACAGAGACATCAAACTTGGAAACAGCCTCTATAGTAAAGGTGGTTCTAAAAACCCATTGGAGGATTGCAGGCGTGGTTCAGTGTACATAAGAATCTTTGAGACACAAACTAGAAAAGATCAAAAGCAAATTGCTTTAACAGGTGTGACAGTATGGCAACAAAAGAATAATCAGACAGCGAAAGTAATAAACTGCTCTGGCTTAAAATTGCTGKGTAGTTTTAAGAAATGGTGATTCTAGAATTAAACTTCTAGGATTAGACTGGTTTATGCCAGTAAGAAGACACGTAGAAAGGCAAGGGGTGTGTGTGTCCATGAGTTCTGATTGTGCAAGAATTTTTCCAGTCTCCAAAGCAGTACTATGTATACACATATGGAATTAACATACGGACGAAGAAGGACAATAACAGAGCTCTTAACTAGAAGGAAGTTGCACAAGTCTCATACTACTCTTTAGAAGTAATTTTCTAGAAGTTTAGCTATTAAACTTCTACATGAGAACGGYGAGCATCTTCCAGAAGAAAAACGTTCTACACTAATATGTCTAAAACACTTGAGCAGACCATTGAAGTTTTCCTATTGTATGCTATTCCATTTCCTCTCTTGCTACCGCCCTTAAAAATGCTCTTACTCTCACTATAGAAAGGGTATTAAGGCTCTTTTCTCTYTCTGATTTGATTTTTTTTCTGAACCTTCTTTCATATAGAAAGCATCAGCAACAGTTTTTAACATTTTCATGCTGATTACACTGTAGTGTCTGCACTGTCCTACAATTCTTTTTAAAAAATAGAGATGACTGCAAAACGTGCTATTTAGACACTTACAAAGAAATTTAGCAGGGTGTACAAAAACCACTTTGAAACATCCTCTCATCAGGTTCACTCTCACAGAATGGTTTGAAAAAAGTAGCAATGCCCTAATTTATGGGTGCTTCTCTTACAAGCCATCTGCCTCAAGCAAAACAGCTGCCAGTGATGCAAGCTGGGAAAGTGGCCAATCTGGCTCACATGCAACTATATACCCAATAGAGCAATTAATAAGCCACAAAACAGTACCCAATTATGCAAGCATTTTTGAATCTTGGGGCTCAGAACAGGGTTGAGAGAGCACGAGACAGCCTGAAGGAACTCTCAGCATTCAACTCCAGTGTATGGATGCTCCAGCACCACCTGATCTTTCCTTCTTAGTAAGCTGCTTGAAAAACATGAACCCAGATGCCAATATTTAAATTGCAGGAAATATCTTAAATAATTGCTTAAGCCCCAGGACTCACATAATGCTACTTTTCATTCAAAAAGCACAGGGTACTTATTCAAGAAAAATGAGTCAATAATGATTTACACAAGTGACATTATTTTACCCTACTTATGGGAGCGAATTAGAACAAACATTATTTCTATTGTCTTCTTTCAAATATCACCATCTGAGTTTCATATGTTTCGTGCTTAAAAAGAATTAATAATTTAAAACTTAACAAAGGAATACTCTCCAACCATGAACTGAAATGCAGCCAGGGATTTTTTTTTGGCAGGTAGAAAGCAAGATTCAAGCTGAGCACATCTGAGTAAGTTTTGACAGTTGTGTCATTTCAAATTAATTTTTCAATGCTCTTTTGTTCACAGCAAGTTTCACTAATTGTCAAAATATATGAAAATTAAGGTCTACGCATGTTTCAATCTCTGGAGCCCTTCTCTTCATCAGGAAAAAGTCAAGCTGTATTATAGCTAGAAAGATTAATGTACACTTTGTGTTTTGTCAGATCAACTGGAGGAACTGTGCATTATGAGACTATCTCATAAAAAGAGCACACACTGATCCACATGAATAATATAAAAATCAAACCAGAAACATTATGAAACAGGTAAATCTTCCTTATTTGGTATCAGTTTTCTGTTTTGTTTCCTAACATAGCAGGAATAGTTGTTTGTCAAAATATTATTACAGTATCACTGCTTGGCAACCATCACTACAGTAGGAGAATCTAAAACGAAGAGTACAACTACACCGCTGCTACAAGCCCTATCCCAACATTCCTTCCCTAAAATAAGTGTATAAKGCATTTTTGTTTCAAATGTAGAAAAGCTGAGGAGATGCTGCCTACATCAGTCATCTCTCTACATCCTACTTTCTCTCCCCCCAAAATAAAATTATTCATAAACCACAGCAATTCATTTGCACTTGTGCAAAATTTGAAAAATATTATGTTCAATCAAGTAGTACATTAGAAATCATAAGATCAAAATCAATTTGGCAAATTTTATCTCCAAAAGTGTAAACATCTACTAAGAGGTACATAACACTCTTATACTTACTCAAACAAGCTACTTGGGTTAACAAGACACATTTAGAATAGACAGGGAGCAGCTGGATGAAGACAGAACCATAAAGAACTCCACACCTTTAGAAATCTCAGGATAACAAGGCAACAGGGAAACTCCTGCTTGATTACCTGGTACCTGCAATGTAGTTAAAGATTTACTGAAAGGAACTTTGTTCCTTGTAATTTTGGGCAAATCTTTCGGAAAGGGGTCACCTGAAGYGAGACAGTTAAGAAACAAAAATTCAATGCCAATGTGTCAAAATTTGTGTAATGAAACATTGCATGGTAAAAGAGCAAAAGGGAGCAGTCATAAAAAATAGACCAAAAATTGAAATTGAAACTAAGGCTGCCATGCATTCACAACGTTCATGAGGTCTTTCTCCCACAGTAATGTCTATTTGGTAGAGCACACACAGAATCTTGCCATGAAATTATTAATCCCACATTTATAGGAACTGGATTGTGAGTAAAATAACTACTCCTCTATCTGTTTTTTTGGAATTATGCAACATGTTCAAAAGCTAGTAAGCAAGAGGGGACAGATGTACAGGTAAATACAGATATCACAAACACTGTTCTGCACTTTTCAGCCTGCAAGGCAGAATCATGTAAGCTTCACTTCCTTTGGAAACTGACCTAAAATACMTATTATATGCCAATACTATTTACTGAATAAACATACTTCTTCCTCCGCAGGAATTGTTCTTTCTGCTCTACTAACTTCTAAAAAAGGAAATATACCAGTTTAAATCTGTCAGTTGCATGAATCTAAAATGACAAAATTGTGAATGACATGAAAAAGTGCCAGGCAACCTCCCCAGAACAGTTCAGGGATGTAAAGGAGCTGTCTCTCTCTCCTGCCACTGCACAGTCTCTCCATTCTCATATCACACAGAAATGCTGAGGTCATGCAGTTACCCCTCAGAGCCAGAAAAGGTCAAGAGCTATCTCTGACCTCAGCCCTGGCACAGTTCTGTTACTTGCACCATCCTAAATTTAGCTTTGCAAGCCTTAATACAAAGTGCACTGTCAATACTTAAAAATGCATTTGTCACCTTTAAGCGATGAAACAAAAACAATCAAAACCTTTACAAAACATTTAGATAGATAATAACTCCACAAACTTTTATGACACAGCATTTGCCCAGCTGATAACTGGCTTTAGAAAAACCTCCTATAGGCTTCCTATTCCTTCTCTATTTACACAGAGAGTATAAAGCTGACAGGACAGAAATGCCTGTGCTGAGGCCTTCCATTTATTTAACAAAGTCATGGCATGAAGTACAAGCTAAGGAGCATCTAACAACATCTGTCCATCTGTCARACACCAACATCCTGCAAGTGCTTCAAGGGCCTTAGGAACATCTCTTGTCAGCCATACCAGGGCACAGTTGTGAAATTTTCCATTCCACTTCACAATGCTTCTGATTTTATGGGAAGTTTGAGCCTGTAAATAATCATTTTGCATAATAAGAAAAGAAAAGAAAATGCATCTTTATGCAATATAAATGTGGTTTGGGTAATCTGTAAAAAGAGTAAGATTTCAGTTTTTGTAATGCAGTCCATTTGAGAAAGGATCAAGTTTAACTTGAAAAGTGAAAAGAAAGTTACATGATTCACATGTAACAATAAAASTAAAATGTGTAAAATGACTAAAGAATTATTTTTTAAATTTTTTATCTATAGTAATGTCAACTTTCTTCTTATATATATATWTTTTTTTTTTTATCTTTATCCCCCTCCTCCGCCATGAGCCCTTGTGTGTTTAAAGAAGTTGAAACAATGACAAAGACATTTGCAGGAAAATCAAAGTGCTACAAACCAAGGAAGGTCAAAAGTATTACGTCAGAACTGAACTTTACTCTACAATGACACGTTTTAAGCCTCACTATCACATTTCAGCAAACCGGTTGAATATATTTTACCAGCTAATTTTCCAGTGTAATACCTGTAATAGTTTTTTAAAAACTACAGACCTCCAGAGTCCTCTTCAACCTCAACCACTGTGTCATTCTATGATTGGCACGCAGCAAGTCTATAGTCCCAAATAAGATTAATCAGACTTTTAAAGTTTCAAGCAAATTCCAATATTTTTTTCCCTTCATCATATCACTGTCAATAAAGCATAATACTTTGCTTGTGTGTCCACATCTGGACATTTTGAACAACTTCAGAAYTTGGATAGAAGTTGATTTCTTAATTATGCTTGAATGGGAGCTTTTTGCCTTTTGTGATTTTCTCTACCAGGTATTATATACCACATATACCACATTTTGAAACAAAAAGCAGAACACATAAATACTCACTATTAAAATACAAAATTAATGCAACTGGTAAATATTTCCAGTGGTGTGAAAATATGCAGAAAAAGGCTACAGGCTGATTTCTCCATCATCAATTTCCTAATTTTAATTAAAAATTCCAATACCTCCTTCCACCGTTCCTCTTCCTCTGTTTGTTCCATTGATATAAAATTGGGGGGTGTTAAAATAACTGGTGGCTTATAGTTATTAGATCTACATGGTTCACACTATGGCTTTCTCATCCTTGAATGCACCCTTCTGAAACCAGGCTAATAATAATCTTCCCAAAAAAGCTCCTGTAAAACTTTCTTACTTCAAAATAGTCAGAGCTTCTGATATTACTAAGGATGCAATATCCATGCTGGTCATAATTTTATACACTACTGAACTACTGAACACTAAGTTCAAACAGAGTTATCTGAAACTTCAGAAGGTCTAAGGATGTAGCCTATTTTCAAGCTACCGTTCTGGCAAACTATCTGAGACTCCAGAAATGAAATTACTCAAGAGGCTTAGTGCTCTCTCTGGGCTCCCCAGCAGGGTGCTGAGGCACTGGGCAGATGATGCTAACGCTGCTCCTGCCTTCAATCAGTTCAGGTAACAGCAGATWGTGAACCATTCCTCATTGGGAACTAAACTCATTTAAAACCTTTTACCACAACTCTGTCGTTTTAGACATACATCATCATGGCCATTAGGGAATTTAAAAGCACTTAGAGTTTCCCAAATCTACACGGCACCACTTTTTTGTGCTGAACTGTAACATAAAAGGCCTTGAATGTGGAAAGCGGTAAATGTTTCAGGGGGTATGAGGACACAATGCTTGGATTATTCAGCAGYCGATAAAGGGCCGATGATCTCGTTCCTCAAGCGTATATTCAGTGATTCCTCTTTATGGCATAATTCCAGACTGATTATGTACAATGACTGTCAAACACAAAATATTTGCTCAGTGAAAATACAAGATTGGTCAGTAATTATAGAAAAAGTCTACGGCCTCCATCAGTTTGACACATTGGATATGGAAGAAAACTTTTCTAAAAAGGAGACTATTTTGGCTGGAGGATACCTTCTACAAAGTGTCACCCACTATACCCCTTGGCTGTGATGGGTTTTGCAGTACTAATATAAACTTTTGGTCCTCTTGAGATGTTAATTTTTTTTTTTTAAGACAACCAGCACCCTGTTCCCCAAAAGAGCTTATATTCCCAAAACAGCTTCCTCAAAATGCAGCGTTAAATTGAGAAACTGCAAGAAGAATCACATAAGCATCGTCCTTTTTGAAGCTTGCAGACTGGCTTTTTTTTTTTTCCTCTCAGTCCACGTGTGAGCCACATTTTATAATATTGTGATAACAGAGGCTACTTAAGTGGACAGATTGACAGATAAGAGAAAACAAAAATATTTTTCCTTTGAGAAGACACCAGTCTGCACTTGGACAATACCAAAAGCCACTGCCAAGCAGAAACAAGTTTAGAGGTCAAAACCTAGTGCCAGCAGTGCTATCTCGAACAACAATCACTGTATCCAAAGAATGCTTCTGCTGCTGCATTAATATTTCTTCTGTGATTAAGGAAAAATGCAGACTGAACTCATAGAATTGCCTGATGTCCTGTATAATTAAGAAGTTATGTTCTATTGGTCAAATCCAAAGCCTCATGAAAAGCATTTATGGTATGGCTTTTCCTGCATTTCTGTAGTAACAGTTGTTTTTCCAAACACCCAGAAATTGAGGCATCCAGAAAAAGTGGTTATTATGCAGATAAATTGTACTTTCCACGCACAGTTAATCTATGTATGCACAGTTTAGTTCTCTAACATTGTCCCAGAATTTAGCATCTAAACTCTGGCAACCCGAAAACATTGCCAAATTTCTACAGACAAAGAAAGAGTTTGTTTCAGCTCCAGATGTGATTGTGACTAAGGAGCTACTTCTGACCTCCCTCCTCTCTCCCACCGACCTTGGCAAAATACTTGTAAAATGGGACTATTTATATTCATGAGTTGCCCTCTCAGAACTGGTTCATTACTGCATCCTCAGTCTGTATACAAAACGACTACTGGTGGTAAAAGATGCAAATTTGACTTTTTTGATATTATTAACATGCAAATGTTGAATCAAATTGCTACAGGCTGGTAGAAAAGGAAAAGAAGTCAAACTGCTGAGAAATCAGCATATTACAGAGTGAGCAGATACAATCTGTCATTCTGAAGAGCACAGGTTTTCATTCACAGTTTAAAAAAACTTAAGAGGGCAATGGACTAAATGGCAGAAATTRCCTGCCACAGATGTAGAAACGGCTTTTCAACTAGATATTCATTGGACTTCATCAATTTTAACCTAAATCTTCAGAATATACGTAAAATGGTGAAATATTAAAAATATATATCTATATCTCAAGAAACTTTTATCATCTCAAAACTGTCAGTCACCTGTGAAACTATTGGATGAAATCAATGGGATAGAAATCGTTAACTGAACCTGTGATCAAACCAAAGAGAAACGCTGAGATTCCAAATATTAATGTTGTAATAAATTAAATCAACCCATTTAATATTCTTATATGTGTTCTGCAAGCAGTAGCCCAAATTTCTTTGGAACATTGTAAAGAAAGTGCAAAGTAAACTCTTGGAAGTTATGAATAAAGTAATAAAAGCACTAAAATTATAATAAACTTTTGAAGCAACACAATAAATCCAAAACTCCCAATATATATCCCTTTTAATTCCAGGAAATGTGAATCACCAGGTTTCCCAACTGGTAGAAACAGGTTACTAGTGCCTGACTCAAGATGTGAGGGTTGCTGCGTTTTCACACGGAGGTGACTTTACCCCACCTCTCCAGGACATTTTTCTAAGCATTAGAGCCTCTCAGACACATCCATTAGACAATTATTTCAGCTGCTCTATCTGAAGCATCTCACTCTTTTTAAAAACCAAAATACTTCAAGTTATCACCCCTCAGAGATAACACACAGGGAATGTATTACCGCACTGGAAATAAAAGCAAATCCATGGCCAATTACTGCAGAACAGCTGATGTACCATAAATCAGCCAAGCCATAGCAACACACCCACCCACACAGCTAAATGATGATGGGATAAAAGGTTAACTTAGACCATTTCAAAGTAAGGAAACAATTTAGCATTTCTTTCTATTCCACACATTTAGTGTGATCTCATATGTTCTTTACAGTAAACCTTCCGAACTGCGAATACAGATTAATTTTCTAATGTGTTTTTTTATAATGATATTTTTAAAAATATTTTCTCCAAGACAGATGAAAGCATTATGATAAATATTTTAAAGACAGACAAAGACAGAAAGACAATTGAAATAGACTGGTTATTGGCATAAAAATGCTGTATCAGGCAAAGATTCTTTGTCATTCAGTTTTTACAACCACAAAATTATCCTCTCTCATCAYACTTTCAACTCTGAAACAAAACAAGACGTAGCTCTTAAAAAGTTGCATCAACTATAGAATTTATTGCATATCTGTAATTATCAACACCAATTATTTTCTCTGAACACATCCAGGTTGTACCTGGAGAAGAGACAAATGACTGCTGGAAAAGGAAGATAATCCTGTGCAACRGAAGAGAATTGAGGGCTACTAGTACGGTAACATTTCAGACAAAACTGCAAAGCATAAATGCAAGTTTCTTCAATGCATCACATGCATTGCTGCACATAAAACTCCAATATTTGAATTGAAATACCTTAAAATCTGTTATATAGTATAATATCCATTGCATAAAATACATATATATATATATATATTTGTAAAAAAGTTCTATGGCATATAAGCAGCACTCACAGTGTTCTAGAYGCCAAAAATATTGTGGTTAATGTTTTAGAATCACAGTACCACTGCCACGTGCTGATGTGTTATAAACAAGGATTTCAATTCATGACTGACAAAACTTGTTCTATTGCAGCAGAACAATTAATTAGCTGTCACATTCCTTTTTGGTGATGCTTGTAAGTAGTTCGTCATCACTTACTCCAGCAAATGGAAAGCATTTGTCAAAATTCCATGTGGAAAATGTATCTCTGAAGTTCTCAGTCACACACAGTAGCCTCRAGTTTGATGCAATGATTGTGTTTGGAAAACATCATGCTAACGTGTGCCTAAATAGAAAAAGAAGCAAACACACGCAGTGTCCATACACTAAGACTTAGCTTTAAGGGACTTACAGATGGGCAAATGAGGTAGAAATCTTGTCTGCCAACAGGAATTACAAGCGAGTATGAGTTATCACACTTGAAAACAACAGATCAGGTCCACAGAAAGGGCACAGCACTCTGCTGCTTTACTGTTCAGTGTACAGCCCCAAAATCGCTGACTGCAGTTCAAAACCACTCAATTCTTTATTTTTTCACTTCCTCTGCCTTTAGTATAGTGCCTGCCATGATAACACCTGAATACTTACAAACATTCTTACAAAATTACTAACAAAATGCTTGTAAAATATTGCAGTACTTTACGGATCAGTACCTCAGATTAAAAAAACCAAAAGTTAAAAATAATCTTGCTAAATTTGGATGTCTAACTGGATGTTCAGCTTCTTCCACCACAGCTTAGACTTCAGTCACTCAAAGCAGGGTTGATGGCCTTTGGTTACAGCAAGGAATGKTTACCACTACTGCAAAGCAGATCCATACTCACGAAACACAAACCTAACAAATAACAAAACTGAAACACACATACAATTCGGAACCACTTGGAAAAAGTTAGATTTTAGTGACTTGCCAAGGATCTCAAACACACAAAGAATTTCAGTGACAAAGTCAGAATAAAATTCAGTTCTCCGGTGTAATGTTCAACTGCCTCAAGCCTAAGTTCACCTCCTTTTTTTCTGACATCCCACTCATTCTTTACACTTACTTGGGGTCACAGAGAGCTGGGAACCACAGAGAGAAAACAAAACAAAACAATCTCCCATTGCCTGCTGTGATGCACCACAAATTTCAGGATTTGGAGGGCAAGGTGGGACAGAAGAGGTGTATGGAATTATATAAATAGAACTGGCAAAATCATAGGCACTTTTATTTCCAATTATTTAATTTCTTAACTCCTTCAGAAACACAGCCCMCCTTAAGCTTTTTTATTGCTACTTCCTAATTGTTCTCAAGGCAAACCAAAACTCTCCAGTTCCACCATACGTCATCACGCTGATGGAGTGACAAGCCAACAGATCTGTCCCATTGGAGCAAGGAATGGCAGAAGTCAGGTTAGTGTCTCTTACTCAGGTGACTCCTGGAGAGCACCGAGAGCCTTTCTCAGGAGCTCTTGCAGCACAGGGAGATGGTGTCATCCAGGCTCCTGATGTTCCTCAACAGGCTCAAATTTCTGCATGTTCTCTCAAATCCAAGATTTACAGCCCCATCCATTCAGCATTAAACCACACCCACCCCATCCCTCCTTATTCCAGTTTCATTCTTCAGGTGTCTCCAGGTATGTTTACTTCCCAAGCTTCTCACCATAAACTCCTTGTCTAGCATGTCAATCTCATTACTCCAGACATAAAATCATCCAATTCTCATTCAAGCTTAAACCACCATTTGAACCTCCTCTCCTTCAGTCCCAGGCTTCTTCCCCTCTGCTTGCCAAAACATTGGACTTATTTTCTTCTCCACACCCACATCCCGTTCTTATCCCTACTGCGATCAAATCAGGCAAGACAAGGCAARGGAGAGACAAAGCACACAGGAAACTGTTCTTTTCGATTCTGGGGCACAGCCCGAGCTCAGGAAAGAAACTATAGGCCAAGTCCACTTCAGATCAGATCATACACATTGTGATGAAACCTTCAGGTACTGTGCCATAAAGATAAAAGAAAATTGAGCATATTCAAAATGATATTTTAGAGAATACAGCTAATATGAGAGCAGAATTTCAGAAAGACAACACCCCACACATTCTTGTCATAAAGGCCATTTCTCTTCAACTTCCACTCTTGTTCTACAACAGAGGACTTCTACACGATATTCAAACCAATGAAGGAAAAAGAAAGAAATAAAAAGGAAAGTTTTGGCTATGTGTCAACTTAGTAGCTTTCAGTCTGGTAAAGGGAGGCAAGGACAACCTAGATTATAATTTAGAAATCAATTTACTAATCAATTTTGGCTAGACAGGCTTAACAGAAGCTCGACTTCCCTTCAGAACCCTGTATCTAACCTAGCAAATATTCTCCTCCTATGTGCAGACCTAAAAAATAAACCATACAAATATCTACTCAAATACATCTGTATTCAGCCCAGGTTTTATACTTTCATGATCCAGAGCACTATGCAAAAATGAGCTTTACATATTTGTATTTTGAGTTGTTCAAGAGAGACCCCATGCATTCACACTAACAAAATACAACAAATAAAAGCAACTCCTGTATCAATACTTGCTGTCACATAAACCAGCTGCCCCTATCTTTTCATTGCAATCAAACCAGATTCTTCCAGTTCCTCAAATTCCTGATAACTGGTAATTCAGGTGACAAAGTGGAGGGTGCACAATCTTTTAGAAATCCAAGCAGACTGTAGGAGATCAATCTTTATTAGTTACAAACTTCCTAGTTTCTTAAAAAAAATTCTCACAAGCTTGTTTGTTGCAAGATTCACTAACAAAAGCAGTGTTGACTCTTCCCCAAAACCTCTTTCTCTGAAGTGAGTCATTTAATATTTGTTGTGATTTCTACCAATTTGCCTGCTATGAAAGWTGTAATTATTGGCCAAGTTCTTTAGAGTTTTCTTGGAAACTTTCATTAAATGACATGACATTGGCCAATTTGCAGTCAATAGGGACTTAATCAAATTTAAGTMAAAAGCTGCACATTACATTCACCAGTTTGGGTGGTTTTTCCTCAAGTGTCTCAAGAACCTTGTGCATGCATTATCTGGTCCTGAGAGTTTGCTGTTCTTCCAGTAACAAATATATTTTACAACACTTAAATTTGACTTAAAGCCTCTGAAACACTGCCTGTAAATTTCCAGTCCAGGCATTTTCTCCAGATTCTYCCACAATAAACTTTATCAAAAAGAATATTCTCTTTCCCTGCTGTGGCCTCATCTTGTATGGATGCTCCTTCTGTTTCTGAGACCCTACTAGTCCTGTAGGCGTTCTAGGAGGCTTCAAGCTTCTATTGCATTTGTACAAATATTATTACATTTTTAATATATTTTCTGCGAGTTGGTCTTCAGATTATTTTTGATCTGCCTTGAACTATTACATTTATTCTGTCTGTTCTAGAGACAAGAATTTTAAGAATGCTTACTTTTTCCTATGAGCCTTTTTAGCACCCTCTTTAATCATGGCATATGTCCTTTTATCTTTAGATCTTGTTCTGATAAATGGCATGCATTTGCCTCAAGTTTCCAGTTTGATGTTTTGGAACAGTCTCTATCCTGCCTGCAGGGATTCTACTTCATTTACTTTCCCCTTTTATTTTAAAAGTTTTTCTGAGCACAAATGTAACAGGTATTTTGCCTTCCACTGCTCCAACATGAATCCTGAATGATCATTGACCCTGCAATAATTATTCTAGACATGTTCTCTGATCGCTGTTTTGAAGGAGATACAAAATATTCCTCAGGAAGAAGTTACCAGKTGTGTTTTCTGTTCTGGTTGGCTGCTCCAATAAACAATCATTGATGTCATCTAAACATTTAATCTGAGCACCCCACCCTCATRCAAAATCTGCACAATCTACATAAAGACATATTTCATTCATGTAGTTTTAAAATTTTCGAGGTACCACAAAGTGCCAGACCTCTGAAGGGAGAAACAGTCTTCAGCTAAAATTAATAACCTATATTACCTCCAACTCACTCAGCCTCCAACAATAATTATCTGGATTCTCTAGACTTGTGAGATTTTCACTACATTTAATTAAACACAAAAGCCAACTTTTAAAAATGGCAATTGCAGTTTTTGTTTCGTCCAGACTGATTTCTAAGATGGTTTTTGCAAACTATGGTACTGTGTTATTTCTACCCATAATATCACTATTAATTTCTAACTTTCTTGATAAAGCCTGCTATAAGGGACTATCCAATTTTTTAAGCACAAATCCAGTGTACTACTGATGCAATGAGGAATTATCACAGACCTTAGAGGCACATTTTTCTGTTACAGAGTGTTTAGTAATGATTTCTTAGTGGTCCAGTCCATCAAACAGCTGCTTCAACCCTTAAAATAATGAAGATRTTAACAAGCATAAAAAAATTCTAGTTTTAAAAGAGATGTCAGTACAGAGATGTCAGTGTTCCCTTCTAATGGAAGAGAATGACATCTAGCAGGACCTTTGTGTGGCAGGGTTTTGGTAGCAGGGGGGCTACAGGGGTGGTTCCTGTGAAAAGCTGCATGTATGCAGTTTATTCATCCTATATTACACACTCTGTATGTAGTGAAGGACAAGATTCATATGGTATCACTTCTTTCCCCAGTTTAAGAGATGCAAATTTCTGATAGTTCTCCTAGATGGAACATACTTCTTCAAAGCAAGACACAGACTTATGCTGTTAAGCAGAATATACTCCAAAGCTCATTTCATCATGACTTACTTCAGCCACCTTAAACAGCAGCATCCAAAATCAACAAAAGTTTCATACCAGGATGAGGATGAGAGAACTAAATTAAAAATAACCACAAGAGRTTTAATTTTTGAAGAATTCAGTCACTGACATTAAAGGTGACTAACACTGCAGTCAGAGGGCATTTCAACACAGTGTTAAAGCATATGAACATTTTCCTCCAAAATTCACAAGACTTAATCAAAAWGCTAAGATAAACATCAGAGCAACTAGAAGTTCGTGTTGTGCTATAAGAAGTTTTCAGGTTTCAATGATACTTAAAGGCACAATGTGATTTGAAGACACAGTTGCTTTGACTGCTTTGCTACACAGTGAGAAAATATTAAAGACATCCAAAATGTTTCAGAACACTAAACATTTATCCTGCTCCCACCACCTTCTGAAACATAGATTTAATATGTGCTGATAAGTTTACACTAACACAGTAAGCTAACAGACTCTTTCAGGTCCTGGTTAGAGTAATAAGGATCTCTGGTTTTTGGCAAGTTTAATCCCATGAACAGAAAGACGGGACGCCAAGTTGTACATGGCCTATTTCTACAATGACAGAAGAGTTATGAGTAGTCATCAAAGGTACTGAGATGCTCCCAGTTCATTCATAAAAGCTATCAAGGAGTATGTCGGAAAACTAGAGAACTACCAGCTAAAAAGCTTAGGCAGTACGAGCTCGGTAGCCACAGCGGCTGGAGCTCAACATTGACTCAATACTTAAATATTTGCTCAGCTCCTTTCCCAGGATTCACAGCCTGAGAAGAATTATGTGCTACTGCAAACATGCCCTCAGCAGTACCTGCACTAGTTAGCTGTGTCTACACAAAACTTCACACCAGCAGGTACAGTCTTCTAGGATAAATCTGCCTGAAAGGAACCTCAAGGGGTCACAGAGTCATAATACGTCAATAGTAGATGTTTTCTATGAAAGAATAGACGTTATCCCATATCCCCATCTCACCTTTATACCGACTGGAATAGTTGCCAATTTTATTTCCCTTGTGATAAGTTCCATTTCAAGCCTCATTTCTCCTGGGGTTAGAACTCCAAATGTTAATGAGCAGTTAAGCTTTTACACCATGGGTGGAATTCCCTTTGCAACTGCTGTTACCCGAAGTAGGATGAGAACCATTTGGTCATCCCAAGTAGTTTGGGAACAACTGCTGTGCAACATATAAGGGAACCAATGATTTAGCCAAGAAGAACAGCCAGTTTCTGGAATAAAGCAGAACTAGGCAAAGCTACCAAGAGCAGAAAGAGAATAATATTTCACAAAATATGCTGTGAATCTGCTCTAGAAACACCAGATTAAAGCAGTTGCATCCAAAAAGAAAACAAGTCAAAAAGGAAATCACAAAATAAAACCTACGTGTCCAGATTGTCTCCCATGACTACACTAGGCATCCACATATTGAGTTGAAACTAATTCTTTCAGCCATACATATCTTAGATACAAAACTCCCTTTTTATGGCAGCCACATGTGAACTATCCCTCAAAGAAGTGTTTATTCTGGTCTACAGAGACAAAAATCACCTTCAGTCCTTATGTACACATATATTTGATTTGTAACTTTACAAATGCACCCCATTAGCCAACCTTCCCATTAATTGCTGTCTAACACATGCTAATCAAAACCAAGGTACATCTCTTGAAGTCTCTTAGCCTTTTAAGGTGTTTCTGAAGACAATGGCTTTACACTTGTTCAACTTTATATCTGGAATAAAAGCAGAAGTCATATGAAAAGTAGGAAGAAGAAATTTACAGGATCAAAGATCAAATGTATATTTTCCTAATCTTTGTATAAACAAAAATAAAATCTCAYTGTTAGCCAATCATCAGCGAAAGATTATTAAATTTCCAGAATCTCATATTAACATACACATCTTCCCAATTTATTCCAKTTCCTTATTAAAAAAATGCATGAAATAACTCATCAAAAAGTTATAAAGAATCAGCATGGGTATTCTTGCAAGTCTAGAGACAAATGCTTCTCAGTTTCTCTATTATAAATTTACAGAGAGAAGGTTTTGGATCAAAGCCCAGTTACAGTTCCACAAACTAACAGAACGTACAGGATGGTAACTAAGAAACCTGAGACAAGAATGGTTGTTATAGGATGTACTGCAATTAAGAAATATAATAAAACCCTGTTGYTTTTTCTCAATTTAAAATAATTATGGTTAATTCACAGGTGTTCTTGAAAATTTAATTTTAATATTTTATACCCTTAATTCAAGAAGAGGTTACAGTAAGTGCCTAAATTGTTTAACAAATTAAAGAGCTTCATTAAAAAAAAATTATAGAAATTAAGTTTATTTTGTATAGTATCCCAGAACAACATTTTGAAATAGGACTATTATACAATCACAAGTCATAAACAATGAGGTGCTTTTAAAAATATTTCATTATTATTTTTACTGTTAACACACGACATAACAAGGAAATAGTGACCTTTTCTGTCTATAAACCTGTATTTTGGTATCTGCTGCAGCTGCTTTTTGAAGTCAGTACCAATGAAAGAATAACTTTTTGAATAATCCATTTCTTCACAGAATCATACAAAGTTTGCTCTCTGTGAACAGGAGCAGAACAAATACCTGCATAAACCCAAACTATGTGCAAAGGTGCACCCATTTCTCTGGAGTATCTAAAGACAGGTGAGGTAATTCCAACTGATCTCACGACACCAAATCAACAACTTTCCCCTGTAGAAGGAAATAAATGTAATAGAATGGTATCAAAGCTCAGTGAGTGGATTTTTCTGCTGTGCTTTTGTCTCCAGGTGTTTTGCACAAGAACATCTGCTATCGTTGGGCAGAACTTTGAGATTCATCAGCCTGAGACAAAAAAATTCTGATGGCAAAYAGTTATTAACCTTCAGGAGCCAGAAAAACTACGTATTACTGCAATATATTTGGCGTAAGAATATAAAAACTCAAAGTTTGACCTATTAAAAGGATTTCTAAATCATCTTAAAATAATTTTTAAACAAATTAGTTATTGTCATTGCTAGATGTCATGTGCAGCACTACAGTGAACTCATGATTGTTACAAATTCTGCCCAAGGAACCGATCAGCAGAAAGTTAAACACTTTAGACTACTTTTTGTACAGCACAAGAACCAGAAGGCATTAGCATGGGCTAGGAACAAGCCAGTCCAAACCAGACTGAGACAGTTCTTCACTAACAGGTAGGAAGTAACTTGCTTTATCAAAGGATGCAMGGAGTTTAAATACAGAAAACTGGGTAAAGGAGGAAATGTCCATACACTGAAAAGGAGACTGAACAGCACTTGTAACTAAACAGCCAAACCACATCAGAAAGTCCCCTGAGCTGAAAACAGGTGGAARCTGGGAGAGTGTAGGAAGGTGGTATGGGAGAAAAGAAAGAAGAGTATCATATGTTATCATATTTTTATCCTTCCATTGGCTTCTGATTACGGCTACTTTCTTTTCCCCCATGACCTTTAATGCATTTAATTGCACATTAGCCCTTGCAATGGACGGSAAGATGATAAGCAGCAACTTGTGATTATAGTTTTTATTGATTTTTCCCTTGGTGTGCTGCTTCTAGAGACACTGCAACAACAGGCAGATGCATTGGATAGACAGAAAAAGTTCTAACCCATCTTTTGGCCCCAAAAGTCTGTTTAATATGACATCTTCAAATCAAGGATGCAAAAGATATTTAACTGTTATGAACAGATGTTAAACTTGACCTTAGACAAAGATCAGAGATGAGAGMCAGAATATTAAGCTAAATGAACTCTGAGCTATTTTTATGCTTTTATACTAATGAAACTCACAAGTAACTTCACCATTTGTTTAAGAACAGTTTACTGAATTAAAAGTCATTTCCTAGCTCTACCTTTTCTATTGAAAGTTGACAAAAAATCTTATACTAAGAATATATGATTAAAGGGAGTGGACAAGCTACCATGTGAGGAGAGGCTGGGGGAGCTGGGCTCATCCAGGCTGGAGAAGCGATGGCTTTTTGGATTGGGGACTTAACAGCAACCTGAGTTCAGACTAGATCCGAGGAAATAATGAGGACACACTATGAGGACACACAGTGAGACAAGCTCAAGCAGAATGCCCAAGAAGCTGTGCAGTCTCAATCCATGAAAGTTCTGAAGGTAAGAGTGGATAGCACAAAATAATAGTATAGGATAGGTAAAAGAGAATGATGGAGACTTCCAGACTAAGATCACCACCACATGCAAAGTGGACCTTATTTAGTTTGACATTTTCACCTTCATGCTTGCTAATATCCTCCTATGTCCAACTGCAATCTTTTTTCATTTTAATTTTATGTAAGTTCATTAGGAGCACTTGCTCCTAGCTTTTATTTAGTTCTGAAAGTTGCTGCTTCTATTCTTCAACCTGAAGAAGAGATTCTATGCTCRTAATTTTTCTTCCTACCTTATTATGCCATTCAGTACTAGTACCTCCTATAAACAACTTAGCTTCACTTTTTGGCCTACCATAACTGCAGTCCCACTACTATCTCCTCTACTTTTATGAAAAGATTTTCATACAAAGAGGTTTTGCTACAGGTAATTTTTATTCATTATGGGTGTGCTGCAAGTATAATCAAGGACAAAAAAAATTCACAAAGGTATTTTAGCCAGCTCCACTCCAACTCTATTTGACACAAAGGCATGCAGTAAAATATTCCAAGAGTATCATTCCAGTTTTTCCAAATGTATAGACTCTGGCCAAAAATCTCTAAGTAAATATGTTTCACTTAAACTGGAAATTGTAAGCCTGCTTTCATTTCTAACAGTTCTATTTCTAACCCTGAGATCAGATACGTGAAAACTTCACGCTATGACACATACTCCTTTTAAATTCTCATTCTAACTGTGCTGTGGAAAAGAAGTAAAACAGCTGCCCCTTTAAAGCAACAGCAAAGAGAACATATACCCCTCCTTATCACCTCCTGCAAACGAGATACTGTGGCATATGCAACAGAAGATACAACTGCTAATCAAAATAAAATACATTAAAAAAAAAAGTAGTAAGGCATCGCACACAGTACTTATACGCTTATTTAAAGCGGTAATCTCTTTGGTCTAATCTAGTTACATACTTTCGYCTTTTCTAAGAGTCTGCCCACAGCAGATAAACACACAAACCTTCTTGTGCTGCACCACTGACGTCAGCAGTCGCTTAGGAACCGCGTTTGGTGCAAAAGTGGTAGTACCGAAACTATGTCTACAATTGAAAAAGAATGAAGTATGCAGGGCTCACCAGAGCTCCAGGAAAAGAGATACAAGTTTATAAACTTAAACTGCAAAAAATATTCTCTAGAAATTCATGGGGCTTTCAAAGAATGTTTATCTGCTCAAATATCTTTCGGTGAACACCAAGAGCAATAGATTTACTTTTTACATTTTCAATGGTACAATTTCCACTCTGCCCAGAAAAAAAAAAAAAAAAGAAAAACGAAAATAGTTGTCAGTTTTGGAATGTAAGCTTTGAACTTTTTTCACTTATGTTTAATCTGTAAACGAAAACTCAAATCCAGTAACAACTTTATTGGGTAACTGTTTACAGGGACAAAGCCCTGTTGTTCCCACAGCAGGAAAACAAAAGATCTCACAAAACAACCTGCACCAAGAGAAATAATCATCCCATCACTGTTTTCTAAGTAGTTAAATGTTTAGGAAGTCTAGCATTTAAGGAACTTAGAAGTGCTCTACTTTAAATATCTCAGTAGAAAAATTATTTAGAAGATCCTGAAGAATAAACAACATAAAACTATAGAGATACAGAGCTGTTTGCAACAACTTCCCAAATAACTTGAATTTTACAATTACAGAATTTTAATTTTAATTTTAAAAGAATGTGCGTGAAAATTGTATGAACAACCTTATTTGTTAGTTCAGTGTAACTTACAAGTAAAGCCCAAATTCTGAGTAGCCTAATACCTTCCATTCTCTAACAACATACTATTAAGCTTCTAACTACTTGTTATATTTTTGGAAATCTATTGAATAAGAAAARTAATTTGCATAATTTATATAAGTTTAAAAAAATGGTATTTAAAGTCCTAGATATATGCATCAGAGCTCTAGAAAGCATTCTCCAGCTTCAGTCTATGGAAATGAAGCAGCTTTCTCATCAGAGCTGGGCCTAATAGGAATGCACTGTAATGTTAGACATCATAACAGAGGGAGTCTGTATCCTGTGTGCTCACATTCCTCCTGCTGGCCCTGAGAAAACATGAAGGAAGAAGCTAAAACTAGAGTGGCCAAAAAAAGGACACTGCATAGAAGAACACGGAATAATTTGAGTCAATATTACAAAACCCAGAATGCTTATTTTCATATTCTTTTGACATATTTCCAATGTGAAACCCCACATTCAACAGTCCCTCTCAACCCCCAAACGGTAATTAGTTACTCAGACSTGAGAGGCTGTGAATACATTTATCAGTTTTTTGCTGCACACATCCCCAATTAAAAAAAACTGCATGGAAGGAGAACACAGTCTGCCTAACATAAGTATTACTATAAATTTAGGAAGGCTRACTTGAACACGTTATATCAAATGGAACTGGTCAAAACCAGGAACATTACCCCTTCACTCCATCAAAAAACCCCCACCATCCATATGCAAATTGGAAAAATGATATAAAAGACAGTAAACAGGGATAAACGTCTTTTTTTAATACTTACTTCCTGACATGCAAACAGTTTTACCAATTCTCTAAAACCAAAACAAGCAAAAGGAGCAAGTAAAACTACCTTGATCTGAAGCAGATAACCAGTGGTTTCATTCATCTCGGTATTTTTTGGTCTTCTATCAGGAGTGGGAGAAAGCTCTTTCTGTGATTCCAATGCACCCCTAAAGAATATTGTCTCTGGACAAAGTCCAGATGTAATTTGGGCCAAGAATAGCTATATGATCCCAAACTGAAACATTCTACCACCATCCAAAGGTCTAAGTAGTTTATCTGGAAGTCAAGCCCAGAGATCTCAAGAAAAAAAAAAATGGCTCTTCTAAACTCAGCAATGCCCTATTCATTGATTCAGACAGAGTTCAGAAATTACTTCAGCTTGCTTTCTGATTTATATACCTGGACTCTAAGTCAATTTTCCAGCATTCTGAATTTACTTCCCATCACACCTCTCATCATGACAGCTGAAAACTGAGTTGCCAGTCTTCTAATACCCTTGGAAAACAAAGCATCACTTTTCTGCTGCTGTATCTGGAACCAATCAAGGTGCTGAAGAGAACAAGTAGCTGTTCAAACTGCTGGACTTTGAGAATTTTCGAGGGGCTAGAACACGGTTCAGCCATGCTTCCATGGACAGCAGCAGCAGGAATCTCTGTTCTCCCAAGTTTCACTGCTGGTAAACCTCCCAAACAGACATTCGGAAGCCACCTGGGTAATCTTTTAAATACGACTTGGGATAGGAAGGAAAGAGCCAGAAACAAATGTCCGGTTGTTACCAAAAATGCAGCCTATGCACTAAGCACACACTACATAGAATGCTAGTTAGAATTATGCTCCTACAAAGCCAGCTTTGTGACTCATAAAGAGGTAAGACTTACTGGGAGATTGTTCTAATAACTGGTCTTGGAAATTGCCAAGTTTTAAGTAAGTGTCTTTTCCCTTCTTCACACTCCCCTTTGTAAATGTTRGCTAATTTTGAAAGAAACAAAAACATCACCTCACTGCCTAAACAGATGACACATGCATATGAGCAATGTAATAAACTATAAACATAAAAACCATCTTATCCACAAACAGAATGTGAACATGGAGATACAATGAGAAACATTCTTCACAAACACATAAGTTCCATTTCTTAGAGGRGAGAAAAATAACTTTGAGCATCAGAAAAGACTGAGGAAAATTAGTGGGARTCAATGTTAATAAAACTTCATGCTTTCTGGTCATTTGGTGAAAAGAAATTCTATGAAAACTCATCTTTTGCTTGAAAAGCAAGCTGCTTTTTTCATCCTTTTATCTGCTGTCCATTTCACTATTCAGGGCTCCATAAGAATAGACTGTGACCTATCCTTTTACCTCTGAATAGGTACAACACAAAATAAAATACCAGTGAGACAACTTTCACCTCCCAGCAGCAGCAGTGAATTAGGCCTCATGCCAGGTCAAAACTTGTTCGAGCTCCCCCTCCAAAGAATGGCCATTGCCAGTCCTATCTGCCTGCTACAATGAAAAACAAGTTCTAGATTCTGCAAGAAAGGCTCAGAGCATAAATAAATTAGTCAATAAATAAGTCAGCATTTCATTTATCTTGGAGCTGTCATGGCTAGACAGCTCGTTTCCATAACTGGTAAAGACTGAAGAGCAACAAATGAAGTGTTATAACATGACAGGAAATGCACTGTCGTGTTTCACTACACAGAAGATCATCTTCCCAAAACCTGAATAAGCATCTCAGCAAGGAGTATCAGAACAATAAACACTTTTTATTAAAAGGGTCAAGTACCTCTGTGAGGAGCACAAATTATGAAATCCTTGAAAGTATTGTCTTATGACTAGATTACCTGGCAACTTGGAGTTGGATGTTCATCCACTGTCAAATCTCACTGAAATAAGCCAATGAATTCAAAGATACTAAGCATGAATACTTCAGGCTGACAAAGTTGAGGCTGTTCAGCCTGGAGAAGAGAAGGTTGCAGCCTCACAGCAGCCTTCCAATATCTGAAGGGGCCTACAGGGAAGCTGGAGAGGGACTCCATCAGGAACTGTAGTGACAGGACAAGGGGAATGGCTTGAAACTGAAAGCAAGCAGGTTTAGATATTTGGAAGAAATTCTTTACTGTGAGGTGGTGAGGCACTGGAACAGTTTACCCAGAGAAGCCAAGGATGGCCCATCCCTGGAAGTGTTTGAGGCCAGGCTGGATGGAGCTTTGAGCACCCTGGTCTATTGGAAGGTGTCTCTGGCCATGGTAGGGGGTTGGAACTAGAGGAACTTTAAAGTACCTTCCAACCCAAACTATTCTATGATTTTATGAATGATTACATGACAAAAAGGTATTTGAACTAGACTATAATGTGTCCACACATACACTACATGTACCTATGTCAATTTGTCTACATTTACAAAATGTTAAGGTCATAATTCAATAGAGGGTTATATCCCAAATAAATTACCCTATAGAAGTACATTCAAAGAGAGGCACAGAATAGCCACTTCAGAGACAACCTGGAAAACAGACATCTCTGGTAAGGGAATAAAAATTCTTTACCAAGTCCAGATACAATTACAGAATCACAGAATTGTTTAGATTGGAAAAGACCCTTAAGATCACCAAGTCCAGCCATCAACCCAGCACTACCACCACGTTCACCATTAAGCCATGTCCTAAAGTACCCTAACCACATGTTTTTTGAACACTTCCGGGGTGATGGCTACACTGCTTTCCTGGGCAGCCTTTACAATGCTTTACAACCCTCTCCGTGAAAATATTTTTCCTAACATCCAATCTAAACCTCCCCTGGCACAACTTGAGGCCGTTTGCTCTTGCCCTGTCGCCGGCTGCCTGTGAGAAGAGACCAACCCCCACCCGCCTACACCCTCCTTTCAGGTAGTTTCAGAGAGAGATGAAGTTCCCCCTGAGCCTCCTTTTCTCCATATTTCTGCAGGCTAAACACCCCCAGCCCCTCAGCTGCTCTTCACAGGACTTGTTCTCCAGACCCTTCCTCAGCTCCATCCTCTGGACACGCTCCAGCCCCTCAATGTCTTTCTTGAGGTGARTGGCCCAGAACTGGGCACAGCACTTGAGGTGTGGCCTCGAGTGCCCAGTGCAGGGAGGCAATCACTGCCCTGGCCCTGCTGGCCACTCTGTTCCTGATCTRAGCCAGGATGCCTTTGGCCTTCTTGGCCACCTGGGCACACACTGGGTCCTGTTCAGCCTCTATTGCAGCACCCCCAAGTCCTTTTCTGACAGACACTTTCCCAGCCACTCTTCCCCAAGTCTGCAGTGCTGCACGGGATTGTTGTGGCCCAGCAGGACAGTGTGTTTTATTAGTATTTAACAGGAAAATAAAATAGGAAACAGGAAATATTTCTTCAAGACTTTTTGTCCTATGTCATAAACTTTGGGGGTATATTTACATAGCTAAAAAGATGCTTTAGCTTCTTGTAGGGCTGTGATTTCAAGAATCAGTGCAAGTTCAGGACTAAAGCTTTAACAATGAAAGGTGTTTAGAGGAAACTCAACCTGGGGGTTCACAAAAATGAGTTGGTTAAGACCAGAAAAATCTACTTATAGAAGAAATGCTGATTCATTTGCTGAATCAAACTGTTCAATTAATTTAGTCTTCAATGAAAAAAATTCACATTGGTGCTTGAAAAAACTGGTGTAGAAACTTCAAACTTACAAACACCATAAGACCGAGTCACACTGCTGTGTTTAAACAATGTTAATTCCCCCTTTCACACTGAAACAGTTTTAATTAATTGCCTCAGGACACAGAAAATGAGCTACTACTTTGCAAACTAGGAAATGCAGTCTCTCAGTGTGTATAAATGGCTACTAAAAATGATTACACCTACTTAAACAAAGACATACTGTACAGTTCACTTAGGTTATCAAACTAGTCAGAATACTAAGGAGAATGTTTCRAATGTCAAAATGCAAAAGCTGTAGTTTAATTTCAATGATTTTTGATTATATTTTTGACAATGACAATTTTCCTAATATAAAAAGTTGTGTAGCTGCCTTGAAGTTATAAGACTTCAGTGTGAACATACAGAGAATTTTACAATATTTAGAAATATCATAACAGTTCAGTCATTAAATACAGAGATCTGAAAATGGGGTGGGAAAAGCATGTATGTTCAGTGAATGTTGGGCATTCTAATTTTCTTTTTTTCTTTTTATAAAATTTTAGAATTTGGGGGCATATGCTTTTTTTTTCTTTTAAACTTCAAAGGAGATGTTCTAACAATCATTACTAAGTAACCAGCACAGCAGAATGTAACAATTCTTCAATCAAATAAAACCAATAAAGGTACACAAAATACTTACAAGAAGCTGTGGCATCAGTGGTATTAATCATTGTGTCAGTATTCCTAATTTTCATATTGAAAATTTGAAACATTTTGAATACTTAGTTGAAATTTTCTGACAAAATATTGTCTTCTAAAAGTACTGTCTTTAAGCATTTTGGCAAAATAAGGATCCTTTACTTTGTAAATGTTCCAAAAAAAGAGAGTCTAAAGTTCTGGTTTACATAATGAAACCCAAAAAATACAAACATATTATAGCTTTTTTAGCATTTTATGATAGCAATAAAAAAATCTGTAATCTTATTGTGAATCAAGCTATATATTAAATACCAAAGCAAACACYTAAGAGACTCTGAAATCGCTCCTGTTTGATGCATGTTTCTGACCAATAGACAAAAGAGTAATCTTTAACTTCCCTCAACCCACACARGACTGTAATCAAGCTAATTAATTAATTAAAATCCACATACAGGAACATTTGCATTGAGAACCAAGCCTGTAAGTTATAAGAAAGACAGATATTTGACTGGAGGCCCCCAGACAGTGAGGTTTAAAAAACAAAGCAGGGAAATTGGATTAGAATTGCCTGGTCTGGCCTGGAGTTATATCCCTGATGGCACTGGCCATTTACAGGAAACATTGGCTAAGTTCACAGAGCATTCAACTTTTCACAGTTCATCAGCCACAACAAGGAGTTTTGRCAAAATATTTAAGTCTTGTGGGCTACTTTTCCAAACATTTATCAAAAGGATTAATGGCAGAATGGAATTCAACAYGAMATACCCACCCATGCCCACCCAATTTCCCGATTTAGATTTCTCAGTATGATGTAAATTGTCTCAGCTGTACCATTAGCAGCATTACATACAGCTGGTTTAGGACCACCACAAACACGAGTCACTGTGCCCCTCTTCTTGAGATGTTGTAGGGTCATTATACCTTTTTACAGTCATTATAGTGCTAAGAGCCACACTCTTTGAACGTGCTTGCCAAACTGCTTCAGTTAATGAATAATTCTTCTCAGCTATTTCTTACAATATATTTCTAATCACATTTTCAGTTGAAAAGTCTTTTTCTATTTCAACTCTTCAGTATATTCCTGCCAACTAGCCGTGCTTACTAAAGGTCCTTCAGAACACATCCCTGGAAGTGTTCAAGGCCAGGCTGGATGGGGCTCTGAGCAACCTGGTCTAGTGGAAGGTGTCCCTGCCCATGGCAGGGGAGATGGAATTAGATGATCTTCCAACCCATGATTCTATGATATTCTGGAAACTCCAGCATCAGAGGACCCTGCACATCCTTCATACTTCACACCACGTTGTCTAGAACACATTATTATTTACAAGCACTAGCAAATAGATAAAGCCCTAAAATTCCTTATTTGGCATAATGAAAATAAAGTGTTCTAACTCCATCTTCTGGTTAGCAATAATTGATATGGAATCAAATATTATCAAGCAAATTCAGCTTGACATCAGGTTTTACTTACAAACTTTAGGCTTCTAAAGTCTTCTCTTGATGTGATTAAAACTTTCTCTCCAGTTTATTTTTCATTTCCCTCTCAGTTCTCCTGGGTTTGAGTTTGATCTTGGTCAAGCATCTATGTAATCAACATTCTTGGTAATGTTTTGGTTTAAAAAATGTGAACTTCATCAAGAGCAAATTTCCTCTTTATCTTCCTGAACATTATTTAAAAAGAAAATAATCACAATAATTAGGTGATGAGAAACTGTCCTTGTGTAAGGAAAGCATCATTAGTTGCACAATGCAAAATTCAGTATTTCACATCTCATAAAGGAATAGAGCTAACAACTCAAAACAGCAGGGCCACAGATGTTTTCACACAATTTTCTCTTTGATCACAAACCTTGAGCAGAGAGTTGAAGAAAACACAAGAAGTTCACCGAAAAACCAGATACCTAAAAGTCATTTGTGTCTATTCCTCAACAGCTGAATTTGTTCAAAAGCTGAAACGAGACACGTGGTGCTCCTGATTCCATCTCCACTCCCAACCCCTTCTGCAAAAAATTACCATGGTGGCTTAATGCCTCTTACACTGGTGATTCCACTGAAGGGGTGATGGACAGAACAGGTAAGCAGATAGCTCTACAAAATGAACATACCACAGACTAGGAGTTATTATGAAAGCAATAAGTGATACATGATTGGATTGCACATCTCCACATTATAGAAGATTGTAAACTGGATGGAGCAAAGGAACTGGCAGGAACAGAGTCATGGGACCTGTTTGTCTGGGCTTCAAATATTAACGAGAAGCTGACTTTCCGATCACATTTTCCTATTTCTTGCTGTCACATATGTGAAYTTTTGGCAATATGAAAATTAAGGAGGGTTACTACAAAGAGGTGGATAGAAGCTTCCTGACTGTAGCAACTCACTTTACCTGGAATTTCAGGTACCCACAAAYGTCAGAAAAATCATCACATAGAAGTGTCAGAAGGACAGACAGACTTCCTGACTCAGTATGGGAGGACTTCCACTTCTGCATAGCTTTTCTTCACTACCATATTACACATTTAGTCCTGTAGATGGAAGCATGATAAATTGATGAGAGTCCAAGACTCAGAAGGTGACTCACAAGATTGTTGTTACAGTCTTAGAAACATTTTGTTTTATTTTGCTCCAAGAATTATGAAGAATTTTCACATAAACGGAACAGTATTAAAGCCCTGTTTTAAAGGAGTGCCAAATACTCTTGGTATTTGGAAGAGTCTAATTCACATGYGCCCTTTACCAGTTCATTCTGTTCTAAGGTATGAATGTGGCATGATTCTGTTACCACACGATCTTAAATAATTCTTCAAACAAACCCTCTGCTTCATTTATGCACAAGTCTCACTTAAATGTCTAAATTGCACCTTTCCATTCAAGGTCTTYGTGAAAACTTTGTGCATAACATTACTTGTTGCAAGCATGGTACCACACCTGACTGCAACTGCTTAATTTTAACTACCTGTTTGCCATGTTTCAGCCATCCCATGTTGAAGCATTCTGCTCTTTCCTTCAAATAGACAATGCGGAATATATGGTTCAGTCATGACATAGAAAAAATATAGAGGCTTTTGGGCACGAAGGGATGTTATTTTGACTGATTTATTGGGGAGTTCTAACACATCCATTTTTTATAAGGCAGTGCCATTAGTTCTCTTAAATCAGCACAACTTGGCAYGGCCACAATAAAGCAGCAGGCCTGCCCTCCCTCTGCTGCTCATTCCCATCCCTGGGTGACTCCCTCCCTTTTGCAGCAAAAGCATTTACGCAGACACGTGGCAAGGAGCTACAAAAAAGGACTGATTACTTTTAACATGGATTAGTTCCCCAATTTAGTTCACTGTGTAGGCTCATGAATGCTTGTGTCAGCACAATGGGGGAYGGTGCCAGGGCAGGAATGAGCAGACAGGGCTGGGAAGGACCACTCCTTTCAGTGTTAGTGCCATAAAACATTCAGGGAATTGGAACATTTGAGTAGAGGTGTTCAGATTAGAAACAGTATGTCCAAAGGTCAAAGTCAAAAAATTCCCTGTTTTGTGACTACACAAAAATTAATCTAAATTGGACATAGTTCTTAGCATCAAAAAACTATGCTCTGACCTCAGATAATTTTAATCAAGACTTGCACTGCAATTGTACCTCCCAGCCAACAAAATCTGCCGTTGCACCGTGCGTTTTACTTCTGGTTCTGCTGCTGGTATTATGAGCAAAAAAAGAGGCAAAAAAGCCTCCTAAAGGAAAAAAACCACTAATATGTGAAGGAACAACAAGGAAGATTGAGCGGAAAACGCAGAATATAGCAGAGACAAATACAAGAGATCAGCATTCCACTTTTTAAAAATTAAATAAAGGAGAAAAAAAAAGGAAAGAGGTATAGAAAAGTTACCGATAGCACTAAACCACTTGATTTTAAAAGTCATTGAAGTCTCTGCCTCCAGGACGCATCTTAGCAAAAACATTTCTTCTAAATAGGCACAGTAGATGGAGGATAACATTTTAAGTCAAAAATGCTTATAAAATTACTATCCCAGAACAAAAGTCTCGTGGGATATAAAGACAGAAATATCACTTGCAACTGTAATCTAAAGCAATGAAAAGGAGAAATGAGCTCTCTATTCCACAGGACTTCAGCAAACTGTTACATTCTATTGATTACTTAAGGACTCAAATTCTGTGTGGACACCAAACACATCGAGAGAAAGCCTGACACTGAAGAAACTGGGAACAAGTCAGTTACTTGGACACAGCAAATAAATAAACTCTGAAAATCACAAAGTAGTAGAGGAAAACTTGTGACATGCCAGGAAAATTTAGAGATGGCTATGGCATGCCTCTCTGTTATTCCCCCTAGCTTTTATCCTCTGAAAATCCAAAACAAACAAAGAAGCCCAATGACAGGTTTACCACAGGCTGAAGTTGGGATGTTCTAGGGTGGAGATGTAGAGAAACTTCCTATTCATAAGAAAGAGGAAGATTTTAACACCGGGAGAAAAGGGCTGGTCAACAGAACTAAGTCTACATAATTTCCTCTATTGATCTTAATGATAACATGGAAATAACAAAACATTAGTGGCAAAGAGTTTGAAAATAAAAAGACCTGAAAGAAAGACATTCAAATTAGACAACGGGAATAATAATTTTTAAAAGGCCTCACATGTAAGGGATTTTAATGATCATTTAGGAACAGAACCATATGATGATGACACAAAACAAAGAAAACACCCCTTTTTGATGCTCAGAAAAGCATGGAAACATTCCTGATGCATGCACAAAACTTTCCATGCAAGGTGATCTGACAGCTGGTCCTTTTAGATACATACATAAACAGAACCCCAAGAGATTGTCAGTCGCTTTCTTCAAGTCTTCAGTGGAATTTTCTACAAAATACTTCATAACATAAGAGTTGCAAAAATATTTTCCTAACTTGTTTTCCTCAGTGAAAATCACAATAAAGTGAGAGTGGAAGAGACCTTAATCCCTTTTCTCTTTCACAGGACCCACCTGGTTCTAAAAGTTACAGAACAAACAGTGATAGACAAATTGACTTATGTAGTCACGACACTGTGACAGACATAAACCAAATGTTTCCCCAGCAATTGGACAAAACTTCACTGATTTTGCTGAAAAACCTGCAGTCCCTTACTGTAATGCCTGAAAGATTAAATAGCCAAGCAGCATCCAGTTCTGTCTGTTATTACAGACTTATCTTTTGAAACACGCACGTATACCAAACAGTCTGGCTGAGACTTCAGAAAACAACAACTGAATATTGTCAGCTCATAAAAGCACTTTGAAAATAGCCAGCAAGTGCCAGAATGAAGATCAAATTTGGATAATTAAACAATATTAAAAGTTATGCAGAAAAATAAGTATGTGATCATGTAACTCTCATTTCCTTCATTGAAGGATGACTGACAAGGCTTACAGGGCTAAAACAGTAAACAAGGATACAACAAAATATTCAATATCCTGATGTACTGCCTAACTTGCAAGAATTGTCCTAAAAAATTGGCAAAATTACCAGAAATAATGGAATCCATCAGTGACCTGATGACACCATAGCCTCCATTTCACTGTCCAGAATTTAAGGGGGAAAGAAAATTAAGGACAAAATTCAAAACTGGGATTTCCAGATCTTGCTTGGTTAACATCTACACTAACTGTGTATTGATCATATGGATTTCAGTCCCAATACTCATCGACTTCAACACTAAAAGTTCATAACTTGCAGTTGAGCCAATACGAGCACACACCAAAATACAGCACACACCAAGCTGAGGCCACACGCAACATCTTAGTGAGGCTGGAAAAATCAGCCAAACTACTCTGAACCATAGGCAAAACCAGGTGCTCTTTCTCTGTAATGGCCTAGAAACCCAGAGCTTTACTCACCTCCACACAATTTTTATTTTACTTTTTCTTATTTAAGTAAGATACAATTGAAGAGAAACCTGTATAAAGATCCCAGGCCACACAGACAGTGATCTCTGTTTGGAATGCAACCCCAGTGACCAGCTAACCATAAATGACACTGGCATACAGTCCAAAAAATGCCCTAAAAATATGGGCTGCTAGACTCTTACAGCCAAGCCAATTTATCATAAATGTGCGGAAATGAAGATACTCAATATTTCTAAGCCTTGCATTCAAGGGTTTGGCAGTGGGGGAGGAGGGGAGAGTTGGATTTGAAATTGGGAAGGTTTGGTGATTTGTTTGGTTGGCTTTTTTTCTTTGTTCTTTTAATATGCATTAAAATTCCTCCAAAGTAATTTGAAAATCCTAGTATTCAAAAATTTAAAATACATTTAAATTTTAAGCTTCACACAAACTCAGGAACACAAGTATTCTGTATTAACCCTGACATTTCATCAAGTCCGGCCTTCAACTATGTACTATAATTCCAGTTTGTTAAAATCTAGGTTTATTCATGTGTTTGCCTATGTAACAAAACCCTCGAAAAATAAAAACACAAATATTTCTAGTTTAACCTGTTGGTTACTGGGTGATTTTTCCTTAAAAAAAACCCAGCCACAGCAAGCCATGAGGCAATAACAATACTAACATCATAAATCAATATTAAGCCAGCTGGTGTAAATTTGTTTACAGTTTTTAAGTGAAATGCAGAAGATATTATGATTTTCTGAGATAAAACACACACTGCTTCCACACTAACTGGTTTATATTAGCGGCTGGGTAACCACTGGCAGTTACTGAATTTTAATCGACACAGAAAAAAAAAAGGATTTAGAAAAAGAATCCCTTGCTTTAGAGGCTAAGCCTCAGGTAACACTAATTTTGAAAACTGTGTTTTAATATGTAACACACAAAAATACTTCAGATTAATTGCTGGAAAAGGTGACGATACCCGAAATATGAAATTTGCAGAGTACTTAATTTTGGTAACTAGGGAAGGTCATTTTCATACAGATCACAAAAATTTCATTGTAYGTCTTTGGGAAGCAAGCACAGCTACAACGTTCTTTACAGAAGTAGGCTGGAAAGTTTAAATAAATTGAAAAATTATCCCAAGTAGCGCTTCACAAACTCTCTTGAGCGCCGAAGCCAGTCACAACCGACGAGCTTGAGATGGAGCCAGTCTTTCCCTTTGTAACCGGCGAGTTCAGCTTGCAACACTATCAAAAATAAAAGAACTGTAAGCTAATTGCTGGCAAGTTATGACGCAAGCAGTTTCCTAGGTAACAGCCCAAGTTGCTGAAGTGCCTGATCCAGCATTTCCTCATCTGTTTGCACTCACACAGCAGTCTGACAATGTAGTCACTGCATCCTGTTTCACTCGGCAGCCAGCGAAAACTGAGCTTAACCCTTGAGTAACATCTTTCCAGTCAGCCCAGCTTATCTTAGACCARCTTTTACAGCGAGGCTTTGCACGGGCGTTCTCATTTTCTCACACCTTGGCAGCAGCTGTCTACACTGCCTTTTCTGTTTTTAATTGGGAAGGAAAAAGGCGAGTAAGAAAATTTAAAATTTAAAATAAAAAATGCAATGCATATTTTAATTTGTATGTGCACTACTGAAAGTTTCTGCTACAAATTAAATTTAAAAAAATTAGTTGCCTGCAGATTTTGCATAAAAGAATGAATTATATGTATCTCTTTTAAGCTTTGCAGCTACAGAATTTTCCTGATTTTATACTATATTCAAAGCAAATTAGATACAAACATCAAGAGTATTTATCACACTGCTTCTCATTCAATTCAAACAGACGTATATTAATTTATAAGTAGGAAACTTGTCTTAAAAATGTATCACAAAAAGGTATATATACCAAGGAATTAAAAAAAAAAATCATATTTTGATCTAAAAAATGTAGAGAGCATGGATCTCATCAGTCAGCAGGGAAACTGCAGATTCTAGAGRAGTAAAAAATTAAAAAATGCAAATTCTGGCCTTTCTGACAATATAYTGCACACACACGAAAAGTAGATTATTTTACAGTTTATTTTTTAAATGTGAATTTGAATTTGGTCATTTCAGGACATGAATAAACATGAAACAAACTATTTTCAGCACAGAGCTTTTACGTGCTGACATCAGTGCTTGCCCGGTGTAAAACACAACTGTTTTTCTGTACTATGGGAATAGTTGTGGGCCACAAAGAAAGCAAAAAGGTGGAATAAAAGYAATTTATTTTTGGTAAAAATTCTGGGAATGCTTCACTGAGGAAAAATGCACATGAAATTTAGTGGTGAAGAAAGTCTCCCACCTTCACAGACTGCTCTTCTCAGTGCACTTTCAAATGGGAAATCCCCTTCAAGCTCTCTGAAATAGAGGACAGCCAGCCAGAACAACCTGTCACAGCAGCTTCCTGACCACCGAAGAGAACTGGGTACTGAAATCGTGAAGGTGCGGAAGGAGACAATGTTTAGGACTTCTCAGAATTCCTTTCCCAAAAGCTTACTCACTCCAGAGGCCAGGTCCACATCACRCTAGGACTGCTCTGCAAGGAGACCAAAAACATCCTGATTTTCCACTAACTGGCACTCTCATTTTTCCTAATACACCGTGTTTCTCCAGTTTCTTGGGAAGMCTTCCTGCTCAAATCTTGTATGATAACATAACAATATTCCAAAATATAAACCACCAAGTTTTAGGCCAAAGAGCCCAGGGATACAGACAAAGGAGCAGCCTGAAATAAAACTCCCGAAACCTCCATGCAGGTATGAACTGTCAACTACGCTTCTGTAGAAATAAGAAAACAAAAAGCTAACACTATGATCAATGCTCCAGCTTAGTCAGCAATTAACTATTTGCTAGCGTCTCGGTGATATTTTTCTCAAAATACAGACGTTTCCATTAGGAGGCTTTTCTATTCTATTCATATAGATTTTTCTCTGCATCAATTCTTAGCTTGTTCCCATTCACCTGCACTCCTCTCATGTTATTCCTCTATGTTATAGTACCCACACGGTTTGTAGGAAGGCAGAAAAAAACCAGAAAGAAATGTTTTCTTCATCCATAGACAATTTTCCTCAACTGAATGGAAAGCCAGCTCAGGAAAAAAAATAAAGGAAGTAATCTGGTATGTGATTATGGAAATTCCAAAATGAGATCAAGAAGTTTCAGGGATGAGGAGGCAACGATAGGCAGAAAACCTGGTGTGACACAAGACACACCGAGGATCACAAATAGTAGGAGAGGGAAACAAACCAGCACAGACTAGCAAGCCTATTGCTATAGGCTTATTCTGGGATACAAAAGATTCCCACCCTAACTCTATTCACCAGTGGAATAGGGAGCCCTGAGAAAAGTCAGGAGCCACATGATGGCTCTAGGTTTTGGGATTCAAGGTTCAGATCAGTTCTCCAAAACTAAAACATAAAACGGTTGCTTGAGGACATCTGATAAAATGAGTTTTTAGGTGACTGCATTAGGACCAAGTGGAAAAACATCCACGTACAAGTTCTGTTAGAGGGCACTAAAAGACACTTAGATCTAGATATGAACAAAAGCACCAAAAGCCTAAACCATTTCAGTTATGTAACTCACGCATAACAAGACCATTTTGCATAGAAGGGGAGCCTCTACAAGGCTTGGGAATCTATTCAAATACTACTGGTTTAGTAATTTTGCAATACTCAGAATTGTTATCTGCCTTATAACAATCCATCGACTGTGGAATCCACCATCGCCATACAATTTCCTCCAGCTCTGTCTCCTGCTACACTTGGGGACACAAGAAGAAAAACACAGCTCTGGCTCCCCAGCTAGGTAACATCCCAAATGATGCTCATGGCAAGACAGATGCAGGGAACTCACCGTTCTTTTTAATTCTGGCTTCTCTTGGCTTATCCCTCTTACTGAAATCTGCATGGGTACCACTGGAGAACATCTTACAGAGGGAATCAGAGCTGATGGGAAGAAAAAGACAGACCTGGGACACAGCTGGGAATCTAACAGACATGCTGAACCAAAGTATTACTCAGAAATTGGAAATAAAGTTCAAAATTTCCTTAAAAAGAAAAAAAGTTCTGCAAAAGTCCAGTTAAATGTGTTTGCCTTATGGAAATAAATAAAGCTCAAGGCATCAGGACAGAAAATATTCCTCTGCTCCTATTGATCCTGTTACAACCCAAGCTGTAATCAGAATGAAATACCTCAATTAAATTCAACGTCAGTATTCTAAAGATCAGGCAAAGCTTTCCTATAGCTCTCAAACATTGCAGGAAGGTACAATGACAAATACAAATCCTCTCATCCTTTCCCTCCATTTTTAACAGTGAAGAGAAGGGAGAAAGATGTTCAACATTTTTTGAAGCACGGCTCATTCCCTATTATCATCAGTCAGCCAGCTCCTCTTGCTACAACTGCAGCACTTGAGTCAATACTACTCCTTTTTCTCCCTCCTCACTTGCTTACAATAGAAAAGAGCAAGGCAAAACATAAACAAGATGGCTAAAGGTTTAGTCTTCTTAAAAAAAAAAAACCACCCAAAAAAACAAACCCCAAACCAACCTAGAAAACCTTTGCCCCCTCCATCCAGGAAATAAACAAACAGAGGATTGTTTTGAGCTTTGAAACTACCGAAGACACGCAGATTCTCTTTGGGCAGCAAAGAATAAGCTCCGAGCTACCAAAGCCCACATCTTAAGAGCTCGGATCTCACAAACGAACTTGCAGTGATGCTTACAGAGAATGAAGCGGATCAGTGAGCACCTTGCATTTAACTTGAGAACTGAAAGAGCAAAATGAACAAAGAACTTTACAATATCATGTAGTATCAAGGTAAAAGATAAGGTCTGCGTGACTGTAAAAAATAAATGTATGCACTGTCTTAAATGCAGTCTCATTATGCATAACTTTTCAATAATGGACAGTTACAAGTAACAGATTCTAGAAACATTTTAATGCTGTAAGTGCAAATAAATATTTAATTCTCGTGTGTTACAAATTATATGTTATCACATGTTCTACAAATTTTTTACACAATAATTTGATTGCCAGGTTTCTAAAAAAGTAAAATATTTTGAGTCAGAATGTTTTTATGTCTCTGCTGAAAGAGACACTTGTGATTCTGGACGAAATTGCAGTACCGATCTTGTAACAAAGAAAGAGAAAGGACACACTGGTAAGAAGAGGTGTTAAAATTATTCTAAAATGGAGAAAAGATAAAGAAACAGAAAGAAAAATGACATTTCAAAATAGACAACCAAATAAACAATTTACTATTGAAAATTAATCTTCCAGAAAATAATCATTCATGTACTTTTAAGGCCCAAATAATTAAAAATAAAGACATGCCTTCTAAAGGCACACCAATCCTATCCATCACCAGACAGGTGAAAGAAACATAGCTTTAGGAATGTATTCAGGACTGTTAACACTTGCTAAAGTTATAAATTACATTAAGCTCTGTGAATTTTTAAACAAGTAAGGACTACAATCTCAATCCTTAAACACTGCAAAACACATGTTCTTTTCCACTTGAAAGCTTAAGTGCTCTGCAGACTCTAGGGAGCTTCCTACTAGAACAAGTGTTAAGGGAAGCATGGAAGACTCTACAAATCTTTAACAATGAGATTTTAACAGCAAGTTCTCTCATAAAAGACAAATGGCATAAGACTAAATATACCTTTATAGGTCCATTATTGAAGCAGTACTGACTTCTGCAAATAGCTGAAATGGCATCTCTTTATTACACAAAACACAGTTTAAACATTTTCTAAAGTTTTAAGATACTTTCCTGAACAAGATATCAAATTCATGTTTACAGATCTAATATCAGTTTCTAAATGAATTTGTCCTGAGATTTTATCCCTAATAATGAGTTATGCAAATTTTACGTGTAAGCACTGAATTTTACTCAGTCTTAAAAAGACTGTTTGAAGTTGAGGGTCTTTTATCTAGTTTTGATTTTTACTCTTCATAAAAAATTCTCATCCTTCACACAAAGACTGAAGTATTATTTTTTTCATCAGACCATTCTGCAGATGTCTCTGATATGACAGTCATTGTCTCAGAGGATTTGAAACAGCCACACTTAAAGCAATAGCCAGCATCTGCCTCTGCTCATCCATTCCCATTTTCTATTTTCATCTTGACATCATAGAAAATCACTTGCAAACTTATTATTTTCAAACTTCTTTGAAATTCTTTGGCATTTAGTGAACAGGCTGCCAGTTATGAAATATAAATTAATTAAAAGCAATGAAAAAAAAAAGACCGGTCATTAACACAAAAGCTGTTCCAAACTCTTCTTTCTTAACCAAACTTCTTTAAGCAGAGAGTCCAAATAGAAAGAAAAATTAGACTTTCAATATTATCAGGGCATCGAAACATTCTGCGGTGGTATATAAAAAGTAGCAAGAAATGCTGATACAACTTCTAATTAATGCTTTCTACAATTGGCTAAAGATAAGCTAACAGATACTTATAATCAAAATACTTGCAACTATGCTTTGCCATAACAGCTAAAAGCTATTATTTACATCTTGGTAATAAGTCATTTTGACTTCAGACAGACATACTGCAGTTCTTTAATCATTGGAAAAATCCTAAGTAACATTCCACAGCTCTTTTACTATTCAAATAAAAAAAGAAAAACTAGAAGATGCCTAAACATCTGTGCGAGTAATCTATGGAAATTCTCTCATTGCAAGGTTCATTTGAAATTTGCTTTGTAACATGTTCCAGTGATCCCCAAATGGATACTCTGCTGCCCCAAAAATGCAGTTAGCTGAAACAAGGACAGAAGGAGGACACACACAGGGTGGACAAGACAAGCTTGTTTGTGTGTTTCAGTTAAGAGATGAAATATACTCCTCTACCCTATACTAACATGTTAGGCATAATTATGTCATCATCAAGGGTTTATTTACCCCAGTCTATAAGCAGCAATACATAGGAAGCACATCTGTGTTTCAGTGCTCTTTCGTATGGACAATCTCGGTGGATACAGTAAAACCTGGATCAATATTCATCTTTCCCTGAGCAAAATAAAGTCTGCTTCTTGCAGATCCCCAAGTGGAAAACTGTGCTAGCGTGCCTTTACTCCTTCCAGTCTGAGCCAATTCCTCCAGGGCAGTCAGTGCCAGAGCAGATGGTGTTTCACAGGCACAGCAGGACCTAAACTTTTTCAGCCTGCYAATCACACCTTCAGGTTTCAACACAAATTTCCCTCCCCTGCTACTCACACATATGAACATAATCGCCTGTATGTACAAAAATGCAGTTTAACTGAAATTAAATGTCATACTATGTAACAAGGATAATTCTAAGTGAGGGAGGATGTATAAGATACTGTGGAATTGCAAGAGCGGGTGACAAASAGTCTCTGAGTGTATTTACACATTACACAGTTTAGGCGGCAAATCAAATGAAATGATGGTTACTGTGAACACTAATCAAGACAATAATCACTTAAGAGTTCTCTCAAAACACATTCCTTTTTTTTTTTTAAGTTAGCATCATTAAACCACACATGACATGTTAGTTTTATTAACTACTAACGATGTCCTATGACTACAGAGATCAATCCTTGTTTCAGAGAAAGCTCACAGAAAGTCAGTTCACTTCCACAGCTGCAAGCCCAGCTAAGASACCATCCCTGCCTATAAAGCACACACAGTGTGAGGCTCCTTGGCCACCACACAGCCCTCACACACAGGATAATAAGRTAGCAGGTAGCTGAGGGTTACTGTTTAGCAGTCATCAGATGTTGAAAAACAGGAGGTGTATCAGCAAGTTCTGAAAAAAGGATAGAAACTATTCTGAAGAGCCAGAACATACCAGAAAAATTCACTGATACCTGTTMTTTAAAAAACCCTGTACTTCTTATCCTATATTAGTAACTTAGAGCACCCAGAAACTTAGAATTCTTTTAGGGGAATCTACTAGACAGAAGGAACAAAATTATATTCCTGAAGTGGCAAACAGGTATCACACAACAATGCTTAGGAAGAATAAAAAAAAAATAAATTAACAACTCCTAAAAATACGTTGTGATTGAGCATGTAATATCATCTGACTCTAAGAAAAATAAAAAGATCTTAAATGAAAATATAGGCCTTTAGTTTCAGGTCACAGTAGAAAAAGTCATGCAGACATTGAGTATAAGAATGTATTTTCTAACCTTTAATTTAGCTCTTACCCTCTTAAAAGGGGTTAATTAATCAAAAAGAAAATGCAACATAACTGATAATGAAGGTTAAAGAGACACCCTAATACCATAGTGCCTATGCACGGAGTCATAGTTAAGCTGTTATTTYAATAAAACAGATSAAATTTCCCTCTGATAACCTTAGTTTCCACACACTTTTAGAAAAGTTCRTTCTGTATTATGAACTTTGCTGATAAAACCGTCCTGACGAGATTAAAAGGCAGGTGTGACACACTCTTGCTGCATCACCACCCATCAGAGGTACAGTTCCTCTGGGGTGGGGGAGCAGCACTGGCTGCTTTGGCCGTAATGAATGTACTCACCCCAAATTAAACCCCATGCATACTTCTCAGTTACTATCACCAGACATGGATATAGCTAATTCAACATATCTGCATTGCTAATTCATACCAAAAAGCCTGGAACATTGCTCATAAGAGGGAAGATCTCTCAAAAGCAAATCCAAAGCACTCAAATACAGCCTCATACAATATGTTTTCTATRGTATCTTGAATAACTTAAAAATAGTAAATAATAGAGGAAAAATATCATTTTTATATTCCATAAAACAAACTTTTATTTATCAAATTAACCACAAACAGAACATTTGCTGCAAATATGCCTTTGACACTTGGCAACTCAATACTGGGTAACAAAACTTGTCAGTACTGCCATTTAATCAGTTGTTGAACTGGAAATATGCCAGGTTTTTTCACACCACCTGTACAAAGTGAGGTTAACACTGGTGGTCATGAATGTTCCGCATAACAGCACTGTTTTTCATAAATACTGAACTATCAAACAAACAGAGGGATATAAAAAATCTACTTGGGTATCCATGCCCTGGTCTGTCCCTCTCCCAGTAAATTTGCACCTGTTTCAAAGGTGCATATATGGTACATATAAAAGCTATGTATGAAAAATTAAGGGCGGCCCAAACATCAAAACTTACTCCTGGTCACCAGCTGCCTAGGTTTATATGAAYGATGTCCTTCCCCACAGCTGTATGATCTGTTTTCAAGTACAAAACTGCTCTGGAAGCTGTCATTTTGTTTCAGCAGTCATGCCTTTTTATGGCCCTTCTGGCTGCTAGAACAGTTTGTTTTGCCACACTCACCAATAAGGCCATTCGCTTAACTGGTCTTCCTTAAGCACAGAGCTCTCTGACCTATTTCTTTCACACTTCCCTTCCCCAAACATCATCTTCTGTCAGTTTACTTGTTACCCTGTGAACTCTCATTCATTAAGAACCATGGCTCCTGTCTGTTTTGAAGGCTCTAGTACACTTTTACTGCCACTGGATCCTTCAAGTTATTGATCCTCTTTATGCTTCACTGATAATCACTCAGACATAGCAACAGCCTGCCCTGACCAATCCAAGCCCTAGCTTTAACCTGAAATTTTCATTTCTGCTATTGAGTTGCAGGAAAGTCCCTTTTTTTTTTTCACCATTAAAATTTATTCTGTTGTGTTGCTGCATCTTGTTAAGCATTGTTTTCACCCACTGGAAAGGACATGTTGAAATTCAACATTTCCTTTTACTCCCTTTTATTCTCGTCTTCAACTATTCTTTCAGCTTGTTCTCCACATAGTTTTATCCTGGAAAAATCAGTGAGATTCCAGCAAAATATTCTGTGTCTGTAGTCTCCTATGGTCTGTCCTCCCTTCTCATTTGGCACAGAGAAGTTTCTCAGGTGTTTTCCTCCAAAATTTTTTATATCAATGATAGAACAGACTACATGTCCCAGTTTCCCTGTCTGTAATCCTTATCTTTGCACAAAAGTACAAGATTCATTCTTTCCCATCTTCAGCAACTGGTATCATCTGACAGCTGCATTTGGCTTTGTTCAGTCATTTGTTTCGGGGATGGTAAAGCCGCATGAAGTTTTCATTTTTAGGTATCAGAAAAGCAAAACAGGAGGAAAATGGCTTTTTAAAAAATATAACTTTCCTATCAAATATCACATAAGGCCCAGGCTGTAACAGACTCTCCACCCCATCTCTGTTCTGGCATTCACTTGTGACATGAGACATTGTCATGGGGATTCTTAGAGTTCAGCTCACACTGAGGACCTGTCCTGTGCTGGGGCATATTCCATAGGGTCTCTTCACTTCCCACCCACCTCTTTTTCACAAAAACTTGCCGGGATTTGATATCTTTTGAACTTCTAAGGCCATAGTATTCAATCAGTTCCATTGGTCAAGTTCAACTGTTAGAATAGTAATGTCAGGCATGAACATGCACAGGCATACATTGTGTCAAAAGATGAGTCTTTCTCGGGAAAATATACCTGACTCCTTGCAATTCTCCTCCCTTTCATATTTAACCTCTCAGAATATACTGTTCACACACCTCAGCATGGAGACTGCCTTCTGTCATTCCAGAGACTCTCCTGGAAACCTTTTGTTTCTCATCTCTACAAGTTTCTTTCATAAATTTAAAACATCTTCCTGGTCCAAGCTGAATATTAGTACTTTATCCAATTTATTCTGCTATTTTTCTTCAATGCTGTCAATCATGCAGTTGTCAGAACTGTCTCTCACAGTTTCTTTCATTTCTTTCCTATTGGTGCTCGGTAATACGCCACCCTCACCTTCCAACAAATTTCTCCAGCATTTCCACAGCAGTTGTCTTTGATCTCCTCCCTTTCTCCATTTACATTTTCTTTCCAGGAAAACACACCTGAAGAAACAGTCAACCTCCTTTGCTATGCTGACAACTTCAAGACGTGCTTCCCTGCTTTCAGCTGTGCAGAATATAAACTGCCACCAAGTCTTGGATATTTAAAAGCCARTTTAAGGTTAGCTTAGCTAACAGAGTTCTTAACTGCACTCAGTCTCCCTAATACCCTTCTTTGTCATTCACTGTGAGCCACAGAATAGTCTTGGAAGTCACTTTGCCAGAGGATACCATCCTAAACTCTTGATTTTTCTATGGGCAAACCATGTATCAATCATCCTTTCTTTCTGGTATATTTCATGAAAACAACTTAAGGCTGGGGGAGAAAAAAAAAGAAAGAAAAAAGGAAGAAAAATAGATGCAAGTTTTACAAAAAGCCTTCTCATTTCACATTTCATCTAGCTCAAAATATTTTGTCAATGTCAGAGAGAACCAGACAGAAACAATAGAATCCTACTCATCCAAAATATGGTTGCAAGAAACAGTTTTCTAAGTCTGTTGCTTTCATCATGTAATCCCTCTCTTGGCACATTCCTCACACTCAGCCACATCCCATTGGAATTGATTCCATTCACRGCTCAATGCTACCTTGAATTCTCCCCCATAGGACAGATCCAAGAGATAGGAAGATTCTGTTCACAACAAAAACACATCTTGCCATGCAGGTTCAGCCCTGGTAACAGACACTGTAATCATGAGGGGGAAATTTCAAATACCAAAGAGCTGATTTGTGCAATATATAGCAAGAAATATTACATTTCATGTTACTGGCTGCAATCAACAGGTAAAGGTTCACAAGTTTGTAGGCTGCAAACAGTATCCRAATGTTACAATTTTAAGACACTCTAAAATGCACATAACAAACAGCTTCTGCACTAGGAAGTTTATACCCTGAACACTTAAGGACAAAGTATAATTTGTTTCACAAATAGGTGACAGACACAGATGTAAATTTCCTGAGCAAATAAGGAACTGCATTAATTTCAAGTTGCACAATTTTAGACTCTTAAAATGAAGTCCTCGTCTTCCTAAGGTAATACATCAAATGTAGGAGATAGTTTGGAACAGAAACTGGAGAGAGGTGGTGGTCAATCCAACAACCTAACCACAGAACAATTCTTCCTGTAATTAACAGAGTGCAACATGAAAGCAGTCTTTGTCCACGATATATCCCAGCTTTCCTATGTGTTTGAACCTAGTCAGGTAACCAGAAAAAGTGTCAGCTCCGTTTGCAGACTGTTTTGGACATGTATCATGTGTATTTAATTAGGAAGGCCTATTCTTTACTCAAAGAAAAATATGAATATTCTTTCTGGATTCTGAGAAGCTCCTATGTATGATTTCCTACACATAGTTGTTTGCTGTCATATGCATGTTCATAATCAAGTTCAAGAAAAAAAGGGTTTTACTACCATATTTTTCAGGACATAGTGTTTACAAGATCTGAAATACTGACAAGCACCTTTTAGATTTCCAATGCTGATTTGGCTTTCAGGCAAAAAAGAAATTATAAAAGTGCTAAAAATGCAACAGCCAATAAGATAAACACTTTGATATCAGTAGCAGTAGGTAGAGCTAACAGATTAGCATCCAATTAATACACGCAGTCAAAATATGACCTACACAAAATTTGAAATACCAGTCAATACTGCAGTCTTACTGCAAGTCCTCTCTAGGGCCAAGATGAACACTGAAGTAAGAATTTACTGCTAAAATCATATGAATTTCTGTGAGTAGAAGTGTTAATATTGTAGACTTCAGAAAAGACATTGCCTTTGCATAATTTTTACCACAATTTTAGTCACATTGTTTCCCTCTCTGTGTATTTATATACTTTGATAATAGCATTTAAGTATATTTACATAAAAACAGAAAGATATGACCTGTYTAAGTTGGTTTCCTCCCACCTCTAACTATCCTGCTAAACATCTGTACTGCAGAAGAGCCACACACAGCATGAATTTGTACACTTGGATGGCTAAAGTAAATATGGATGCTCATATAAAAGGTAAGAATAATCTAATTTTATCAACTTTCCAGCCTTATAGTTGCTGCACCSGTTGAAGTACAGAAAGCAGTATCTAAATAATTGTCATGAGGATTGCTCAAATTTGCAACCTTTTACAGGATCCTGCTTCCAAGGCCTCTTTCCACTTGTACCCCAGAAAACAATAACAACTCCTTTCAATTTCTGTGTGCACATACCCTTGTGTGTTAATATTCCATCCTGTTCCCACCCTCTACATGCACACAGACCCCTTGGAATGGTTGGCTGGAAAAAAAAACAACAGTCAACTAAATATAATTACTTTTTTGTATATTTAACTAGAGAGAGAGCAAACGTAATTTCAAATCAATATGTAACTGAAAATTTAAGGTCAATATTAACATTCCCCATTTTCCTTGAAGAGTAACTAAAATCTACACAAGAGGAAATTTTTTTACAATGAGAACAATCAGCCATTGGAATAATCTCTCCAGAGAAATGGCAGATTCCCCAACACTGGACAATTTTAAGATTTAGTCGGACAGGGTTCTGGGCCAACTTGTCTAGACAGTAGTTTTGCCAAGAAAGACTGGACCAGATGATCCTTGGGGTCCCCTTCTGACCTGCTATTCTGTATTTGACATAAACTTCTACATAGAAGAGGTTCGTGACAATCACGCAAAATAGATTTCAYAGAATGACAATAACTGCTCTCTCATTCATCAAAGTATTCCTGTCATGGTGGACCAGCAGCACATTCCTCATACTGATCTTCCTAACAATGTTCATTAAACTCCTTCTTAAAATATTAATATTGGAAAAGAACCATTGTACTATTTTATAATGGTTTGCAAAACRTGAAATCAGCCCTCAAAGAAAAGTCACACAATAAATGCTCTCTGAAAAGCATTAAGTACATACATTCCTTCTGTTTCAAGGAAGCAATATAAAAAACTTGTACTGTTTATTTAAATAAAGTCACACATTATGGGCTTACTTCTACCTGCTCCTGCCCAAACAATTGATGTTTTATCAACTCTGCAATGTCTGATCTCTCTCCAAGTCAGAGAGGAGATCAGAGGATTTAACCCGTGTTATCCTTGTAAAAATCGCATATAAAATACAGCACAGAACACGTATCTGTGAATCTCATTTAAACCATGCTTAACAAAGCACAAATATTTATTGTAAAGCATAATAGACTATTAGGAAAATGAAGAACTTCACATCTCTTTGTTGTTCATATCTAGTGATAACAAAGATAYCAAATTCTGGAAGTCTACCAAAGAGTTACATTTTATTACGAACACGTATGATTTAAGCATTGCCAATAAATTCTACATATTTAGTTATAGTTGACATTTATGATATTACTTGAAGAATAATGAATGTCCTAACTTGAAATATGCACATGCCTTTAAGAAGTGAACCGAATGTCAAAGGAAGCTTTTAGTAACTTGCATATGAACAAATATCTTCTATCATCCAGAAAGGTTAATGAAATCACATTTTCAGAGATTTCTATGCTGCAGACAAATATGACAGAAAAAGAGAGCATTTACTATCCAGAAGGGAACAGAGAAAATTAATTATTATACAGTATTCCCTACATATCTTAACTGCTAGTACAATATTTTAATGTTTCTTTCATTGTATGCATTAGATAATCCGCAACTTACTGAATGAGTTGTTTCTGAAGCCTGTCACAGCATACTTGCATTTTAACCTTTTATGCTGWAACAGTTACTATATTAATCACTGTAAACAATTACTGTATTAATTCTGTTGTGCAAACGCAGGGGGGGAAATGCTCGAGAACTACTCCGTCGTTTGAGATTCACCTCGTATTTCCTCAGACCTAATTCACAGTCACTCACAAGACCTGCATTACAGAATAGATGTCAAAGAAAAATTAGAAAATTTCATTTAGCACCCATGAATTTCAGCCGCGACAGTAACAGACGGGGGATTCTGCAACAACAATCACTCCGCAGAAACTGCTCACTTGCACGTTTATTAATTACACTCCCCTCATTCTCCCTCCTACAACGGGCTGATAATCCACTTGCAGCAGCCTCGGGCCAGTTCCAACACAACTCGATGTTCCTGCAGTTGACGTGCAAATGCCCAAATAAAAACAAACTCCCCCACACGCACGGGGGTTTACGCTACAAAAAACAAGACTCATTGAAAAGTTTTCCGGGAGGTAGAAACCAACAGAGTTCCATTCAAGAAAACTGAGCGTTTCGGGCATCCCTCCAGCCCCTACTGAACAGCTCTCTCTTCAGTAAAACCAAGTTTCTCAAAACCCCTCAATCCCAAACGAACGTTAACTTCGGTGGAGCGAGAACAGGGGGGTGAGAGAGAGGGAGCGAGAGGAACAAACGACAGTAATCTGCAAGGCAGGTCAGCTGCCACTCAAACAACGCCAACATTTGATAAATAATATCCCTCAAAACCAGGTATTTCTTTAGCACTTGGCAATCATTTTGTCGATAGAAAGCGGGAAGGACCGAGCAGCTTAGAAAGCTGTGGTTTSTTTCTCTCGGAAAGGCTGCCAGACGCGGAGGAGGTGAGGGGCTTTGGAAAAGAAACAAAATAACAAGGTAACTGATAGCTGAAGATGTCTGGTTTGAGGTTTTGCTCTAATCAATAAGAACTACTGTTTAATAATTAAGATTGCACAAAGAGCGAGCGAGCCTTTTGTCCTACAGCAAATACATTATAATGATTTAGCACCCAAGCAGAAATAAAGGGTTATATCGATTCTGCAGAACCGAGCTGAGAAACCCGCTAAGGGACTAACATTCTCCTCTATTCCTCTGGCAGGACTTTGTTAGCGAGCAGACATCCAGCACAGACACACACAGCAGCCAGGAAGAGCTATTGGAGTGGCGCTCATTCCTCCGAAAGTTTCTCCCTCAGTTTCGGAGAAACCTACCTGCTCTCTGGAAATGCAAGGCAACGAGGGTCTCCTAAACATTTTGCAGCTGCCGTAGTAGCTGGCCGAAGTTTCCCCTAAGGACACGCAGCTAGATCTCCTCCTGGGTCTGATCACAGGCACTTTTTCCTCCACGCTGGGGAGCCGTGGGTGGCGGTGATGCTGGTGGTGCGCTCCTCGGCTCTGCGCYGAGAAGATGCCGTGCTCCCCACCGCAGAGTGCCAGGAGGCAGCCTGCCACCCCCACCGCGCCGGCCAGCAGCGGCCCGAGCGCCGGGGGCAGCGCCTGGAGGCTGCTGAGCGACACCAGCCACAGCAGGCTGCACAACACCGAGACGAGGAGGCTCCGGCGCAACTTCAGGGAGCTCTGCAGCAGGGTCAGCGCTGTCACCGAGACCAGCACGGTCAGGAGCCTTCCTAGGRGCATCTGCGGCTCCTCTTCGTGCCCCTCCGCGGGCAGCAGCCACTGCAGCGCCACGAAGTCCCCCGAGTAGCAGCAGAGGGGCAGCGCCAGCAGCCACCAGCGGGTCGTGCCGCCACCGTGCTCCCCGCGCCGGCCGCCGGCCAGGTAGCAGGTGAGGAAGAAGAAGGCACAGGCGATGCTGAAGAGGGGGCTGAGGCAGCGGGACAGGCACAGCAAGGCGTGCAGCGGCCCCGGGCTCCGCCAGCCGCTCTCGTTGTGCTGGCCCCGGGCGCTGCCCCGGCCGGGAAAGGCCAGGAGCGAGAAGACAGCGGCGGCCAGGACGCCCAGGGCGAGCCGAGCCCGGGAGGAGGAGGCGGTAGGAAACAGCAGCAGGGAGAGGAAGCTCTTCGGGGGGTCCTGCCGCAGCGGGGTCGCGCAGCTCTTCACGTATCCGTTCCGCAGGCTCTCCGCGCTGCCGGGCAGCGCCGCGGGGGTGGCCGCCCCGCCGCCGTCCGGCTGCGGGCAGTGCGGCGGGGCTCTGCCGGCCCCGGCGGGGGAGGCGGCCGCCGCCGCAGCTTCTCGCTCTTCCCTCATGGTGGTCGGGGACGCGGGAGGGGGAGGACGGCGGAGAGGCGCGGGTCGCGTTAGCTGTGTCCCGGCCGCGCCTCCCGCATCCCCTCAGGAGACGGGCGCCGGGCTGAGCCTCCGCTCGTCCCCCGCGGGCAGCGGCGTCCGCGGCATGGTGGGCGAGGACGGGGAAAAGARAGAAAAGGTAAAAGTCTCGCTCGCCCGTCCGTGTTCCTCAAACGGCTCCGGCGGCGGGGCCTCGCTGCCGCCTCCCAGCGGCCGTGGCGGAGCCCCGGCGGGGGTGGGAGTGAGGCGGGGAACAGCCCCCGCCGCCGCCGCCCCCCTTCCCTCCTTCCCTCCCTCCCCAGGACGCAAGGAACCGCACTTCCCGCGATCGTTCTTAAAATATAAATCTGTACAAGTCTATACGTCTGTGTGTGCCCAGCCGCCCCCCGGGGCAGCGTGCGGGGAGCCCTCGGCCGGCGCCGCAGCCGCGGGAAGGGACGCGTGGGGAAGCGATGGACGGGCAGGAGCGCTGAGCTGGCGCGGCTCTGTGCTTTATCTTGTCCTTTACCTTCGACATGCCGCGGAAAAGTTGCTCGTGCGGGCTGTAAAGCACACGCAGAGTACCGAAGTGTTTTCCCTCTGAGGAGTATCACATTTTCCTTTTATTTTTTTTTTAGCACCCGAGAAGTAAGTATGGATTAGAGTAATTATCTACTCTTTTTTTTTTTCCAGCCCTTATTAACTACGTTACAGACTAGACCGCATTGCACGACCAGGTTTATTTGCACAGCTAATCCCTTTGGAATGGATCAAAATAATCATTTTGGAACAGACCGTTGGAAGTGTTTAGACTGCTGTAAGGGAAAATAGGCAGCTAATGGGATTTTGAGTAATGCCTTTGCTCGTTCATTCTGTTTGTTTGTTTCTGGAAAAGTAACTGCTAAGCACTTCTGAAATTTATTACAGTTGTGCATGTTTACCTTATTACTTAGAACAAAGATCCTTTGAGCCACGTTTCCACATAATATTGTACTGCTTTACTTACATTGGTTCAGAAATCAGTTAGGGTAAGCCAGTGGTTGCACATTTTGCTTGTTTMTTGAAACAAGGAACTCCTGAAATTATTTGGTACCATTGCTTGTGATTYCCTCCCTCTGAGCAGCCCCCGAGCAGCAGCTGGTTTGGGGAAGCTGTGGGGTGGCAGGAAGTGCTGCCGCAGGACAGGGGCCTGAAAGTTGGCCACATAAAGAAATCATCAAGCATGATTCCTGACAGAAAATACAATATGCAGTGGCAAATAGAGTAATTCCTGTACACAGATGGAAGTAAGTAATTATTTGTTTTTCAAAAGGCAGATCAGTCTGATGGAATTTTAACACTGCAGTACACCTTCCTCTGTTAGAAATACTCCTGTACTCTTTCCCCAAAACAAGAAAAAAATTCTGTCTGACTTGGTATACTTCACAAAAATTCTGTACAAACATACTGGTAATAAAAAGTTTTCGAAAAGGGAAAATGTGAAGTTTCTTTGGGATTATATTCTTACATCTACTTGTATTCATGATGTACTTTGCTATTATGCATATCCTTTGGTTTTTTATTCCCTTGAATCCAGCTATAAATAATTGCATTCCAGAAATAATTAGCTGGTGTAGTCTGCATTAAAACACATCGGAGTATATCTGCCGGTAGGGGTGGACACTAGAAAGTGCCTAAGGAAGACTACAGAGACAGGATATCATATGATCCCTAAATACCATGAATGCAACCATCTGTGGCTCTAGCACTTTCTGAATGAGAAGGGGTGTCTTAACAATTCTCAGTAGGTTTTTAATCCACAAATTTGCCCAGTTTTTTTTTTTTTTTTAAGTCCACATAGGTTTTTAGCATCTGCAGAGTGGTACAAGAGAAGATCCTTACTCAATGAAACTTGACTACACACCCTGTGAAATGGTTGGTTTTTTTWAAATTTCCTATCTGTCTTAGTTAATATTCTTCTCATTTGGATAGAAACAATGAACAGCTGCTCTCTAGTCACCTCTTCAATTCATGATTTTATATCTTTCCTCAGTTTGTATTTATTTTCTAAGCTGAAGAGTTTTGACATATTTTTTTCAGATTCTTTTCATGTTACTGAATTTTTTTCTCTTTTTGAGCACTGCTATATGCTTTGGGAGCGGGGGAGACCTGGAGTTACACCCAGTATTCAAGACACAAGCACAGTTTAAGTAACGGCTTCTTTCCTTATAATTCCCGTCTCTTATTTTTTTTGCTTTACTAGGGAAGTGAGAGAGCAGATAAACTAATTACTGTTGAAAGTTGTTCTGTTGAACATTGAACACTGTTTTCACAGTGTCAAGTATACAGATCCCAGGCTCTATGTTCTGATTCTTAACACCTATATTCACTAGATAATTTTATAGGTCAGATTAGGATTTTTTTCTATGTTTACATTGCAGTTATCTGCAGTAAATTCACCTGCCTATGAACTCAGGATTGTGAGGCTGTAAGAAGATTCCCTCAGCCACTTCTATCTTTAATACCCTCAGTAACTTTGTATGAACAGCATAGTTTAGCACCTTACTATCTGTTTCCAGATTACTCATCATTAATAACTTAGCTTTTATTTCAGTGATATGTGTACTGAAGAAATGTATACATTCCAAAATATAATGGGAAGACAGTTGGTTTTTACTAATGTCTCTGTTGCCTAACAACACTCTACCTAGTATATTACAGAACCTTGTCTTGAGGAGTTTCAAATCTAATGATGAAGAATTTCAGTATAAAGAAAACTTCATTTGAGTAGTTTAGCATCTATGGTAAAGTGGAAGACCATTAACTAAATTGATCCTTGCAACAGAATAATTTTTAGACTAAAGGAATAACTTTTCATTAGCTGTTTCTTAAACAAATATGCAAAAAYATACTGTTTCATTAAAAATGAGGTGAAGAAATTTATTTCAGGGTCATGTAATTTTTTTGTCATCTTCTAGTTCAACTAACACAAGAAGTGCAGTGGGGCCCAGTGCTGTTGAATGTCTTTCTTCATGACCTGGAGGAGGGGGTTGAGTGTGCCACGAGGAAATTGGTGAGGACACCAAGTGGGGTAGCAGTGTGGTGTGCTGCAGGGTGGGAAGGTGCTGCAGAGGCACCTGGCCAGGCTGGCTGGCTGGGCCAAGAGCAGCGGCAGCAAGTTCAACAGGACCAAGGACTTGCTCCTGCCCTTGGGCCACGAGAAGCCCGTGCAGCTCCAGGCTGCTCCGTCCTTCCTGCGGGGCTCCCTGTGCAGCTCCAGCTCCCTGCTGTGCCGGGGGCACTTGCTCCAGCAGGCGCTGCCATCGAGGCCTGGGGCACGTGCCTGCCGTTGCTGGGCAGCGTCAAGCAGGGCCACCCTCGATTGAGCTCCATTGCTGGCTCTTGGCCAGGACCGCGCTCCAGCTCCCAAGACCCCTGGCAGCTGGGCCTCTTTGGTGCGCTCCTCTGGGAAGAATTCCTCTCGAGAGGCTACAGAGACTTTGGTCCCTTCTCCAAGTTTGTGTCGCTTCTCACGCACATCTCCTCAGACCTGTCTCGGCTGCCTGCCTGTGCTCGTTCTCTCTCTGCTCTTCTTCTCGGGGCATGGCTCCAATCTTAGCCTTCAGAGACAAGTTCTGTCCCTTTGGGCTTCCKTTCTCCTCTGCTTGGAGGCCTATAGGACTTGAGGGGRCCTCGAGATTGCCCTGCTGCCACGGCAGCTGCATCTCAAAACTGCCTTTCCTGTGCTGCTCCAAGTCCATCTTACAACTCAAGGCGCTGCTGACTGAAAAGCTCTTCCAGAATCCGGTACTTCCAACGCTTATGAATCCTCTTCTATTTTCCGGCCTCCATCTTGTTCCTGGTTTATGTATTGACATTTATTCTTGTWCAAACTGTCCGTTACAGGACGGAGTTCTTCCCCAAATTGCTGCTTTCTTCTTTAATGCAAATGTACAAAGAGGAAGGAAAGCAGCCCCTTGCAATGGCCCAAAAGTTGAGGGGCACTCATGGGCACAGCCTCTTCTCCTGCCTACGGGGGACTTACGGACAAGGCAGGGCCAGCCTTCTCAGAGACGGGCGAGGACGAGAGAGAGCACATGCCAAAAGGGGGTTTTAAGCTGCGCTTAAAGGGACGTTTGGGTTGGACTAATATTAGGAAGACCTTTTGCCCAGAGCGGGGCACCAGAGGTTGGAAGGGGCTGCCCAGGGCTTGGTGGAGTCACTCTTGCGGACAGTGTTCAAGGAAAGCCTGGGCGTGGCACTCAGCGTTCTGCTCTACTGGCCACGGTGGGGGTGGGTCACAGGTTGGACTCTATGACCTCAGAGGGCTCTTGGAAGCCAACGGATTCCATGATTCTGTCACGGACAGAATCTGTCTCTGGGGACAGCGCGGTGGCTGGGAAGTGTTGCCAGCCCGTGGCCGTGCCCAGAGCGCGTGCAGAAGTCGGCGCGGACAGACGGCCAGAGCGTGCCAGTRAGGTGGCCTCTCGTCCCACTGCAGCACCATGGCCAACCAGGGCTTCTCCGTGCTCCTGCAGATCTACGTGCTCCTGGTGCTGGCCCATCCCCTCAGCCTTTCCAGCCATCTTGAAGGGGACATGGGCACCTCGGACGTGCTTCCCGAGRAGCTGGAGCAGCAGGACGTGGGCCCTGGGCCGACCCTCTCGTGGGGCGTGCTGCAGGTTTCGTGGGCCTGCTCAGCCCTGGAGCTGCTGCTGACGGGCTTTTTCCTGGGACGCTGGCTCTGCAGAAGGCTCCAGAGATGCTGGGGAGAGGTGAGGGAGGGGGCTCAGGCAGGCAGGAGGGAGCCGAGGGCCGGGAGGCGGCAAGGCCTTGGGCCAAGCCGGTGTTGGGCGAGAGCCCCTGTGGGGGAGAAAAGCAGGGCAGGCCCCGGGGGTCCTGGGCCTCTTGCCCAAAGGCAGCCCTTTGCCCAAGGCCCCGAGGCAGAGGGTGGGGGACTCAGCCCCTGAGCGGGAATCGGGCCCAGGCTGAGCCCCAGGCATGCCAGGCATAGGTGGCCGCCGGGAGCTCTTCTTCCCGCAGCCTCTGCCCGAGGCAGCCGAGCCAGCCCTGAGTCTCTCACGCAGAGGCCAAAGGCAGCCCGAGAGGGCTCAGCTCCCCTCTGCCCCTCTGCCCCTTCCACCGGGCTCTCTGTGCTTTGCCTTTCAGGAGAAGCGCCAGAGCCCCTTGGCCTCTGCAGGGCCGTGCCACTGGGGACATGGCTGCCACTGCAAGGAGCTGCTCCGGGTGCTGAGGCACAACCGTGCCCTGAGGCGACTGTGCCTGCGCCACTGCTCTCTGCAGACAYCCAGAGAGAAGAGAGCAGGAAAATGGGGCATTTGGAAGAGGAGGAGGCTGCACTTCTCCCCTYGGCTCTGAAGTCTCCAGCYCCAGCTCACCCCTCAGCTGGCAGGGCATCGCAGTGGATGTATGACCAGTGCTCAGCCGGGACACTGCCACAATCCCCCACCACAGATGTTTGTGTAGGCCCCCGTAGTTAGCCATGGGATTCCCAGCAATCTTTGCCCCTAGAAGCTGAAGTTTCAAGAAGTTGATAGCTTTTAGGCATAAGGTTCTCCCCCTGTAGTCTTCGCAGCCCCTAGCTGTAGCTGTTGAGAGTAGTCCAGTTGAATAAAGTTCCCGTTTTCTACACACCACCGTGTTATTTTATTGATATTCCATCCGAGAGGGGACGCGGCGCTTGATGGTTTTGCACGGGAGCTGCAGCCCAGCCGGAATGGAGAGCCCGAGTGTAAGAGCAGGATTTGAAAGAGTGATGAGGGCAGCTGGAAAGAAGATTGTGGGCAATATTCTCCTGCCTCTGTCTTCCAAGGAAGCTTTGCTTCGATCCGTGTCTGCACTGTGCCGTGGGACCCCCAAAGGCCCAGGGAGGTGTGTGGGTGGCCCCAGAAGRYRYGTGCAGGACCCTGGGGCACCAGGAAAGCGCTCTGGACTGCCTTGAGAAGTGGTTCCTGGCTGGGCCCAGGCCATGCTGGGCAATGGTTCTGCATCCCGTTTGTTTCCAATCCCTGGTTGGGTCTAGTTAAGTGATTTGAGGTCAGATCGGCTGTCTCTGAGTATCTATTAATAATGAATAATTGTATATTTAAATTTTAATTTTATTTGATTAGATGTAGTATTTTCCATGTCACGTCTCTTTGTTCAGTGATGTCTCTGTCTTTATGCTGAGGTAGCTTTCTTGTTTGTGCTTTTCTTATTTTCTCCCCTCTTTTCCTGAGAGGAGTGTATGAGCCGATGTCTGTGTGGACGTCTGACTTCCACCAAGGGCCAGGCCTCCACAATAAGCATGAACACTCACCCTGGGTGATCTTATCAGGAATCTACTGTTAGTTCTTAGCTTTTCATTGGAAAGGCTGACCATGCTGCCATCACTGTGGCAAATAGAGAATTGTCATTTGTTTGATCGAACTCAAAACCAGACTTAATTTTAATGAGGAATTCTTCGTAGATGAGACTATGATGAATATGGTGTTTTTACCGAGAGCATACTGGCACTAGAATAGAACAAGCCATAACTGATTTAGCAATAAAGACTTATTTTTTCTTCACTAAGTCTATACTAGTAAAATTCACAAKCTGGTGATATATATCTTTGCAGTGGAAAATATTTATTGACTTTATTGACAATTTAATACACTTTGTCAAGTTTTGTTGGTTAGTTTCTATTGATCCTGAGACACATGGGGTTACTTTTGCTTCCTAAGTGATTAAACTTTCAAACACTTAAAATCAGACTTTGGGAAGATGGGTGCATATGACTTTGTAATTCACTTCTGAAAAGCATAATAATGATGAATATTTCAGATAGAAATGATGATATTTAACATAAGAATACAGGAAAGGTTATTATGTGAATTTGTTTTTTAAATCCTGGATAAATTCAATGAGATTTTTGGGGAAAGCATAAGCTGGATTTTATATTGAGTTCCATAACCTCGGATTCGTGTCTTTGCTAGAACTTGTAATGAACTTATTAGGTCCACATATCTTTTTGTAATACTTATTTTTCAAATGAAAACTTTCTTACTTGATGTTGATATATTTTGGGTAGAGAGGGGAATGGAGAAAAAATACCTACTTTCAGGAATACAATTTAAATTTCATACTGCTGATTTGAACCTTTCCAAGATTCCACTGAGCATTGGATCAGGTTAAAACTGAGGGGATGACTCATGACTCGGGAGTAAAAGCTACATTTCATTCCCTCTATTATGAGYTTTCTGTTGCCCACAAGAAAGTGAAGGAAAAAAGTTCCACTGAAAGTACAGAGAAATGGGTGTAAAATTTCCTGTGCTTTTTCCAGTTTGCTCCTCTTTCTGCACAGATCTTACCAACTGTACAACAACTGAAAAGCTTTGTAATACATCATCTTTATTTTTGAGGCTGTATTGAACATCAGCTGTTATTGTTGCTGTTATAGTGTTCTTGCATCAGTGTAGTGAACTTATCCAAGTAATGTTAGTATCAGCAGTGATTCTGGTAAAGCTATGCCTTCCTGATCAACAGTACATTTTTAATGAAACAAAGCATATATTTCTCCATGTATTTAATAATCTAGTGAGCATAAGACTGTTTTGAATGAAGTAAATACCAAGCAGATTTAAAGAAAAATGGTGTTTTTTAATGTGTTTCAATATAGGTCATATTCAAGTAAACAGACATTTATTTTTAAGCTTCAGCTACCCTTTAACTACATACCCTATACATATTCAAATTCAGATTGATGAATATTGAACCAAAAGCAGTCATAAAACAGTTAATTTAAATTCTCCTAATTCAGAGGCAAACTATTTTTATAGCTTTATTTTGAGGGTATGTTTTTTTGCTAAGGAAATAGCAAGTATCTATTTATCTAGCTACCTCCACACTTCCCACCATCCTTATTCCCAGTGATCCCTACAGTGATAAGTGGTCAATGACCCTCGCACAGGGTGAACTACAGCAATCTTACAGACTTGCCTGGTATTCATCACAGTGGTAGAACAACTGCAACAGCACAGTGACATTTTGCTAAAAGCTTACATTTTTCCCAATAGGTTATTATAGAGGCAGAATAAAACGCTTTCTTAAAGACCAACTGCATCCTTTCTCTGCCTAGAAGGTTGGTTTTGTTTGGTTTTTTTCTTGTTTTGGTGAAAGATAAAAAATAAAAAGGAAACTCAGAGGAAATGCCAAACCCCTCAACTGGTAGTACTTCTGTGTAAATGTCTCCATGTACACACCTGAACTTGCTCCTAAAGACCTTAGAACTAGATTTGAAATGTAGTTTGGTAGATGGTGTCAGCTGCTGATTATCTGCATTTCTTCTACCATTTGTTTTCTGTGCTGGATTGGAATCACTTCTGAACGTTGCAAATAATGAAATTGATGTGTAAGAGATGAGGGAGTAGCTTTCGAAATTGTAAAGCTGAGTTGTAGTCTTCTGTCCTACTAGATTTGTAGGAATGGGTAAGCCATCAAAGTTAACATTTCTCAGAAAACCGCAAGATTCTCCTGCTTCCAACGAGGGATCTGTATTTTAAGAGAGGAGGTTGATGGTAGTGTAAAGGAGCAAAATGCAGAATAAGTGACAGAGAAGTTGTTTAAGCAGGGTGTACACGTGGTTACTTCGTAAAACTAAAATAAGTCGGTTTTTGTTTTGAAGGAAAATGATTTCTCATGACATTTTGAGGGTCAACAAGAAAAATACAAAGAAATAAATACAAAGAAAATACAGAGATAAGGAACAGGACTGGGAGCCCCTGGATGCATTTGTCTGCCTAAGTGCAGCCCTTGCCTGAGCCTCATGGCTGGCGCCTCTGCATGTCTCTCACACCACCCCAGGGATGCTCCTGCCCATTCCCTGGTGCCCCAGAGTCCTGCAGATGCCTTCTGGGGCCACCCACACACCTCCCTGGGCCTTTGGGGGTCCCACGGCACAGTGCAGACACGGATCGAAGCAAAGCTTCCTTGGAAGACAGAGGCAGGAGAATATTGCCCACAATCTTCTTTCCAGCTGCCCTCATCACTCTTTCAAATCCTGCTCTTACACTCGGGCTCTCCATTCCGGCTGGGCTGCAGCTCCCGTGCAAAACCATCAAGCGCCGCGTCCCCTCTCGGATGGAATATCAATAAAATAACACGGTGGTGTGTAGAAAACGGGAACTTTATTCAACTGGACTACTCTCAACAGCTACAGCTAGGGGCTGCGAAGACTACAGGGGGAGAACCTTATGCCTAAAAGCTATCAACTTCTTGAAACTTCAGCTTCTAGGGGCAAAGATTGCTGGGAATCCCATGGCTAACTACGGGGGCCTACACAAACATCTGTGGTGGGGGATTGTGGCAGTGTCCCGGCTGAGCACTGGTCATACATCCACTGCGATGCCCTGCCAGCTGAGGGGTGAGCTGGRGCTGGAGACTTCAGAGCCRAGGGGAGAAGTGCAGCCTCCTCCTCTTCCAAATGCCCCATTTTCCTGCTCTCTTCTCTCTGGATGTCTGCAGAGAGCAGTGGCGCAGGCACAGTCGCCTCAGGGCACGGTTGTGCCTCAGCACCCGGAGCAGCTCCTTGCAGTGGCAGCCATGTCCCCAGTGGCACGGCCCTGCAGAGGCCAAGGGGCTCTGGCGCTTCTCCTGAAAGGCAAAGCACAGAGAGCCCGGTGGAAGGGGCAGAGGGGCAGAGGGGAGCTGAGCCCTCTCGGGCTGCCTTTGGCCTCTGCGTGAGAGACTCAGGGCTGGCTCGGCTGCCTCGGGCAGAGGCTGCGGGAAGAAGAGCTCCCGGCGGCCACCTATGCCTGGCATGCCTGGGGCTCAGCCTGGGCCCGATTCCCGCTCAGGGGCTGAGTCCCCCACCCTCTGCCTCGGGGCCTTGGGCAAAGGGCTGCCTTTGGGCAAGAGGCCCAGGWCCCCCGGGGCCTGCCCAGCTTTTCTCCCCCACAGGGGCTCTCGCCCAACACCGGCTTGGCCCAAGGCCTTGCCGCCTCCCGGCCCTCGGCTCCCTCCTGCCTGCCTGAGCCCCCTCCCTCACCTCTCCCCAGCATCTCTGGAGCCTTCTGCAGAGCCAGCGTCCCAGGAAAAAGCCCGTCAGCAGCAGCTCCAGGGCTGAGCAGGCCCACGAAACCTGCAGCACGCCCCACGAGAGGGTCGGCCCAGGGCCCACGTCCTGCTGCTCCAGCTYCTCGGGAAGCACGTCCGAGGTGCCCATGTCCCCTTCAAGATGGCTGGAAAGGCTGAGGGGATGGGCCAGCACCAGGAGCACGTAGATCTGCAGGAGCACGGAGAAGCCCTGGTTGGCCATGGTGCTGCAGTGGGACGAGAGGCCACCTTACTGGCACGCTCTGGCCGTCTGTCCGCGCCGACTTCTGCACGCGCTCTGGGCACGGCCACGGGCTGGCAACACTTCCCAGCCACCGCGCTGTCCCCAGAGACAGATTCTGTCCGTGACAGAATCATGSAATCCGTTGGCTTCCAAGAGCCCTCYGAGGTCATAGAGTCCAACCTGTGACCCACCCCCACCGTGGCCAGTAGAGCAGAACGCTGAGTGCCACGCCCAGGCTTTCCTTGAACACCGTCCGCAAGAGTGACTCCACCAAGCCCTGTGCAGCCCCTTCCAACCTCTGGTGCCCCGCTCCGGGCAAAAGGTCTTCCTAATATTAGTCCAACCCAAACGTCCCTTTAAGCGCAGCTTAAAACCCCTTTTTGGCATGTGCTCTCTCGTCCTCGCCCACCTCTGAGAAGGCTGGCCCTGCCTTGTCCGTAAGTCCCCCGTAGGCAGGAGAAGAGGCTGTGCCCATGAGTGCCCCTCAACTTTTGGGCCATTGCAAGGGGCTGCTTTCCTTCCTCTTTGTAYATTTGCATTAAAGAAGAAAGCAGCAATTTGGGGAAGAACTCCGTCCTGTAACGGACAGTTTGAACAAGAATAAATGTCAATACATAAACCAGGAACAAGATGGAGGCYGGAAAATAGAAGAGGATTCATAAGCGTTGGAAGTACCGGRTTCTGGAAGAGCTTTTCAGTCAGCAGCGCCTTGAGTTGTAAGATGGACTTGGAGCAGCACAGGAAAGGCAGTTTTGAGATGCAGCTGCCGTGGCAGCAGGGCAATCTCGAGGYCCCCTCAAGTCCTATAGGCCTCCAAGCAGAGGAGAAMGGAAGCCCAAAGGGACAGAACTTGTCTCTGAAGGCTAAGATTGGAGCCATGCCCCGAGAAGAAGAGCAGAGAGAGAACGAGCACAGGCAGGCA